>CM042551.1:16730000-17330000 GCA_023630585.1 Cranoglanis bouderius
TGAGTTCTCAAGTGGGAAGTTGGAACTTGGAATTAACTGATTTTTGAGCTTGGGGCGTTCGAGCTAGAAATCGGGAAAAAACATGGAGCCCTCCATGTTCAATTCAATTCAGTTCAGTTCAATTCAATTTTATTTATATAGCGCTTTTAACAATGGACATTGTCACAAAGCTACTTTAGAGAAATCCGGATATGGATTTAGATTTATCCCATGTTCTTCTTTTGTTAGCAGCAGTCTAACCAGCTAACTGTGATGAGTGATGTGTGTTGATTGCTCTAAAGCAAATACTAGCATATACGGTATAATGCATTCAAACGTAAAGTAGTGCTATATTGTTTACTATCGATGCTGTGAGCAGCCATGTTGATATGATATCATGTACTGAACTTGGGGTTGAGGAGACCTTCCCAGGTTTCCGGGTAGGAATTCTGAGTTGAGGGGGGTGTTTTCTTTGTTTTTTCCTAGTCAGAGTTTGGAATTTCCGAGTCCTCAGGGGTCCTGCGATTTTAAAGCGCTAATGTTTTTGAATATTATTCAAGAGGCACACATACACAGTCCAAATTATGAAGAAGAATTTATCCAGCAGTATGTTTTCAACTATTAAACAACTGTCGCATTCTTTGGAAGAAAACAATGTATTGCCAAAATGTTGCAATATTATATTATTGGATATTATTGGGCTATTGCAGATATTATTAGCATATAAGATAATGGCATACACCTGTTGTATCCAAATGACTCACCCCACTTAAATATAATTGCCTGATTTGCATTCAGGGAATACATTTTCAAATTGAAAGCCTAATACCTGGTTTGCTTGTAGTTGTCTTTTATCAGATGCTGCAGGTTCACAGTAAACCTACTTTTGGCATTAATGCAGAATCAGCTAATCAAAGCTTTCAGTGCTCCTTACATAAATGATGTTAGTATGTGGTAGAACTAGTAACAGTATAATGGAATATTATCACACGAGAAAGGAAAATGTCTTTTAAAAGAGGGTCTCTACGAGGCAGTGCTTAGTGAAATGTAAAATAACATAAAAGAATATGTAGACAGTGACTCCAGGCTTTTGATGCTTTTACTATGCTGCTGTGCTCCATCACTGGAGTCCTCTCTCTTTTTTTTTCTTTCTCCCGGCTCAGCCAAACAGGATTACATTATTTAAATTCAATCTGCAGTTGTTATGCTCCTTAGCCACTGAATCATAAAGAGCTATATATGGTACAGAAGCTTTGTTAGGGTTTTTTCCCCCTCATGCTGTATATGTAATATTAACAGCAGCAAACTTGCTTGAAGATTTAAACAAAAATATTAATTCAAATGGGCATATATCTTCAAAATCTTTAAAAAAATTTTTTAAAAAGGTTTCTCTTGATTCATTACATCTTGTACATAACCATTTGTTGTACTGTAAGTCAAACCTGAACTGTTGTGTAGAAATTAAGGTATATAACATATTCCTCCATATCATATGCATTTATACAGAGCCGACCGTGTTTCCATTTCCACGAAGCAAGGCGTCAGTAACTGTGACAGCTGTGACAGCTCAGGCTGCCTGAGGGCCAGACTATGGGCTCTAGAGGAGTGGAGAGGCGCAAACCGGCCACCCCGGCCCAGACCCCAGAGGGCAACGTGGTGATGAGCTTCAGCTTCGAGAGCTATCAGCTGGAGGAAGAGGACTGCCAAGGCAAAGACATCCCTGACAAAGGGGTGCTGGCTCTGTCAGAGCCTGGTAAGAGGCTCCCTTATATAACTGCTTTACTGCCTGGAGATTGATATCACTCAGGGTACAAAACCACAGTCACTGCAAATTACTTAAATTGTGTTATGTGTTTGGATACAAACTGCATGTTCCAGGCCTGAGGTCATACTGCAGAGAAGGTTATATCACCTGCTGTGTAATAGCAAGAGCTAACCTTGTTAGCTTAAATAAGACACTGACTAGAAGGTCACGGTAAGTAAATCATTGGTGTGAGAGTGCTATCATTGGTGTAAAAGGATACTTGGGAACTGTTGTGTTTTAAAGTTTTATCATTGAATATGCATTCCATAGGGTTTTAAGTCTCCATATAGACAGACACCTTTTCACAAACAGCTTGAGATGTATTTCTGCGTGCATATAATACATAACCTGCATGCATACACCAATCAGCCATAACATTAAAACCACCGACAGGCAGTGTGATGCTCTGGGCAATGTTCTGCTGAGAAACCTTGAGTCCTGGCGTTCATGTGGATGTTACTTTGACACGTACCACCCACCTAAACCTTGTTGCAGACCAAGTACACCACTTCATGGTAACAGTATTCCCTAATGGCAGTGGTCTCTTTCAGTAGTATAATGCGCCCTGACACACTGGAAAAATTGTTCAGGAATGGTTTGAGGAACATGATAAAGAGTGAAAGCAAAATAGAGAGGGTAAGCAAAATAGTCTAAATCTTAATGTCATGAAAATGGACTGGTGTCAGACACATCACCTGAAGACTCTCATAACAGTCAATAGAGAACAAGATATAAAATAGAGAACAAGAACAAAATAGAGAACAAAATATCAATAATGCTCATACATTGCATATGCATGAGCAAAAGCTGATGTGATGAACCAGATGCTGAGAGGTTCATACAATATTCAAATGCATCAGATATGTAGGTTTATACACAGTACTGTGCAAAAGTTTTAGACACCCTATTTTTTTTAGTTCAAACTTTGTTATAGATGTTTTATTTTATGACTTCTACATTATCAAGTCAGTAAAAAAACATTTTAGATTCCCAAACATTAGTTTTCTAGCACAAAATTAAGTGTTACAGAAAAAACGTTTGTATGTCATTAAAGAAAGCAGCATATTACGTAAGAGACACTTTTCAGACAAAAAACACAATGAAGGCTGCTGGGTTTTGCTGCAAAAATAAGAAGCGAGTGCGAAAGTCAAAGTCTCCAGAAGAACTGTGTCTGGTTCTGCAAGATGCTCAATAAAACTTACCAGCTCTTTTCCTTATAAAACTGCACACATTATACCGGAGATTACTATTTTTATTTTTTATTTTTTTGTCACACCAAATATTGACTTTGTTTCATTTACTACTATTTACTGCTCTTTACGGTATTTTTTTTTTAAATGTAGAAACATTTAATTTAATTATTTTGAAGGCGTCTTTTCTCTGCAGCATTTCTTTGCATGTGCCTAAAACTTTTGCACAGTACTGTATATTTTATCATTTCTGTTTGGTTTCTGTTCAAAGTATTGGAGGAACCTGTTCCAGATGATCGCTATCATGGAATCTATTTTGCTATGCTGTTGGCTGGAGTTGGCTTCCTGTTACCTTACAATAGCTTCATCACAGATGTGGACTACCTCCATCATAAATTTGAAGGTACAGCTTTTATTTATAGCGCGTTTTATATTCCATAAATGTGATATGGCAGTAGGTGTTAGAATGGTGAGCCTGACGTCTTTTGAAATGTCATTAGACTGCCTTGTCACTGTTCTTTCGGTCTCCATTGTTCCTTGTAGAAAGACATCTGATGAGATATGTGATTAGTGATGGGATTTGAAGTCATGACTATATGGCTTTTGTGGCTTTCCAGGGACATCCATTGTGTTCGACATGAGCCTCACATATATTCTCGTGGCTCTCGTTGCGGTGGTACTGAACAATGTCCTGGTGGAGATGCTCAGCCTGCACACCAGGATCACTGTGGGTAAGTCTGTTTACGCAGATACACACACACACACACACACACACACACACACACACACACACACACACACACACAAAAGCTGGAAAGAGGAGGCAGTGTATTGACCTGAGAGAATGCATGACTGGCCCTACGGGAGGATGGAGGAGGGGCTCTCATCTCACTCCGCCAGGCCACATCAGTCATCAGCACTAACATCCTCAGACTCCTGCTGAACCAGCGCTGGGGGAAGAGCAGGGGAGAGGCTTAGCATATAAAAGAGCTAATTCATTTTCAAAACAACACTTGCATTTCCATGCGAAAGTGTGCCTCTTTTTCTGCAAAACATTGCTATTATGAACAGAGAAAGCTTCACATTTCGATACGTGCGTCTCTTACTCATACCCCTATAAGCTACACCTATTACACATTTTATATGTAACTGAGCTGCTGCTTCACAAGGACACATTAAAATGCAGTTGTTTCAGTATGAAGACAGTGTTATTATGCTTGTATGGTATGAGTGAAGGATAACCACGGACCCTAGAGGAAGAAAAAAACAAGGAGGGAATCAAACATCTTTTTTAATAACTTTACATTAATGTTCTCCTTTGCATTGTCTAAAGCTATAGGCATCATTGAATCAAAAAGTCTTGCCACTGGAGATATAAGGGAGAAAATATGGATAAGAGACCAGTAGTTATTGTATATGTATACGTTTCTCATATATATATGTATATGTTTTTAAATAAACTGTATATGTTTTTAATGTATATCTCTATATACTCTGTATATCTGAGAACAACTGACTAAGCTGCAGTAGATGTAGCTGTACATTGCACAGCATTTATAGTATTTGTGCATAGTGTTGCTGCTATGACTGTATCTAACAATAAATCTTAGCTTTAACAGGCCTCAACAGTTGTGTACAGAATAACTGTTAAACTTCTCTCCTCATAAGAAGGATGCACTATTTTGGGTATGGAAGATTTTACGTTTCTCCGGGCTGCCATTTTGACTCTTCAAGCTAACAATAGCAGGCTATGTGGATGTACATGAGCATAGATTTTTTACATAGATAGATTTATTTTTATTTTTTTTTAAAAAATTTATTATTATTTTTAAAATTTGGAAGAGAGTGAAAGAAAAACATTACAAAACCATCCAACTTCTTGAGACTTCTGCATCATATTATCCATTCCCCTGCCAAAGCCAACTGATGGACAAGTCAGTAGCAATGAAAATGATTTAGTAATTTATTCATTTATTAATAAATGCAAGACTATAGTATGGATCATTCCCTTTATCTTCATAATTTCTCTGGGTACTATTTTTAAATTGATCTTCTGGGTTGCTAACCAAAGGTTATTTGAACATATTGAGAAGTGGTGCAGTACAAACATTTTTTTATGCGCTACAATTTCACATACAGTATTACACACCGATCAGCCATAGCATTAAAACCACCTGCCTAATATTGTGTAGGTCCCCATCAGGGAGGTCCTCATTCATCAGGCCACTTTCTTCCATTGCCGCATGGTTCAGTTCTGATGCTCACCAGACGGGCTAGCCTTCACTCCCCACACAGATCAGTGAGTCTTGGGTGTCCATGACCCCGTTGCCGGTCAACTGGTTGTTCTTCCTTAGACCACTTTTGGTAGGTGCTAACCACTGCATACTGGGAACACCCCACAAGACTGACGTTTTGGAGATGCTCTGACCCAGTCGCCTAGCCATCACAATTCGACCCTTGTCAAAGTCGCCCAGATCCTTACGCTTGCCCATTTTTCCTGCTTCTAACACATCAACTTCGAGAACTGACTGTTCACTTGCTGTCTAATATACCCCACCACTCGACAGGTGCCACTGTAACGAGATAATAAATGTTATTCATGTCACCTGTCAGTGGTTTTAATGTTATGGCTGATTGGTGTAAATATATTTCACCATATATTGCATAAAGGATGGATCCAGTCTGAGGCTGAAATTCAGATCATATATCACTTTAAACAAAAAGGTTCAGAAGAGCAATCAAATTAGGAAAAATATTAAACTATTAATAAAAATATTGAAAGTGTTCTATCAAATCCCTAAATGTTAGTGTGCAGTACACAGAATGGTGGTCGTTTCTCATGTGCAGGGAGTAAATACCAGCAGCCTATGTAATGTGGCATGATAGATAAGAGACAGCTGAGTTCAAAATGGCATACTATGCGTACTACTCATACTAAACCCCGGCCAAAAGCAGTGTGCGCAACATGAATATATCCAGTACACCAAAGATATGTGGATGCTATATTACTCAGGGCACATTTCTCATTATGCACCAGAGCTATCTCCATGGTGTATTCCCTTCCGACACGACACCATGTTTATTTTAAAATGTGGCGTTAAATATTAATGACTTTTTGCACTACACAGGAACAGTGTGGTGTTATTTTTATTGTGTTAATCAATTTTAGTTTAGGGTTTATTCTGTCTTAGTCTTGCATGTGTGAATTTGTTACTGTATAAATAAGCCATTTGTGAAATTAAATTTTGGAATATACTACATTTTTTGGTAGTAATAGGGTATTCTTCCCAGTTGCTGTTTAAAAGCTTTTTAGTTCTTAACTGGCTATAGCTGTTTAATACTTTGCTAATATTCCGATGATTAAATTCCTGTTTTCCTGTCACTTAATTAAAGCTAAGGCATCTTTGATGGCTTTTCTCTCGCACCTCAATGCATCATTTTCACTTTTAACCACTAAAAGTAAACACATTCTGGTTTGCAGTGACTGTGAAAATATTCCACACAAACATGTGACTTTGACTGACAGTAGTTATACCAAATGATAATTCTGGCATACTGCATACTCTACAGCATACTACTATGAAGAGGAGGTGTAACCGAAGATGAATAATATTTTCAGATTGAACAGATACTGCATCATAAAATCCGAAAAGTTTCCTTATATATAATACACGTGGTAAAATCTTTGCGTTGAAAGAATGAAGTGAAGTAAATACCATTTCTTGCAGGTTACCTCTTTGCTCTTGGCCCTCTGCTTTTTGTCAGCATATTTGATGTGTGGCTGGAGAAGTTTACCACAAACCAGGCGTATGCCCTCAACCTAATATCTGTAGGTGTTGTGGCATTTGGATGTACAGGTACTGATTTTGGGTCTTCTTAAACTTTAAATAGGGTGCAGATGAAGCATGGGTACAGTACCATCTTATTTATTGCACCTTTAGTGAAAGAGTTTGATGCACTGTATACAGTATGTAATTATCCTGCTAGTTTGATTGGTTGTCTGATTTGTCTACAGTACAGCAGTCCAGTTTCTATGGCTACATGGGAATGCTTCCAAAACGGTACACACAAGGAGTAATGACTGGAGAAAGTAAGATAATCCAGCATGATTTATGTAAGGAATTAATGTGCTGTTATAGGAAAGTAGGTTTGTTACCACACTGAAGTGGATTTTTTTTTCTTTAAGACCACATCCCAAAGTGTTTTATTCCTCTTACACCACAGTGATTTGCCAACAACTGCAATTATTCATTTATTAATGAACAGCACTCGCTTTTCAGCCGTTTATAGTTACATTTAATGTTGTGGAACGTCCACGGGACAAGATGTTATTACAACTATAAACAGTCGCTCTCTCACCAGCCTCTCTTTTTTTCTCTCTCTTGAAGTTAATAAGGCACAAAATTCAGCTACTTATACTGTATTACAGAGAAACTAGAAAGCACAAGAATAAACGATCTCCCATAGGTGGAAAACTTAATAACCTTTACAACACGCAGACACCCGAAAATCCTTCCATAAATGTTAAATACAAACCTACATAAAGCTTTTTACATTTTAACAATATTATGCTTTTATTTGTTAAATGACAGCATGCTTTCTTAATCCATTTATTATTAGTATCCACATTGTTAGATTAAAGTTTTTAAACACATCGTTAATACTGTGAATGTACTGTTACCCTGGAAACAATAAAGTACTAAAATGAGAGCATTAATATAAACCTCTTCAAACCGTGCTGTTATAGTAAATTAATCAACACCTTCAGATCTGTGAATTCGACAGCGCTGTGTTATACACTGTATTTTACAAAGCAGGTGTTGCATACATCTCAGACCCAGTATACAGTATATGTGTAATGAAATCGCTTTTCTTTTCTCAGGCACGGCAGGAGTGATCATTTCACTTAGTCGGATCTTCACCAAGCTGCTGATTAAAGACGAGAGGAAGAACACCATCATCTTCTTCCTCATCTCCATCACCATGGAGCTGATGTGTTTCGTTTTGCATCTGCTGGTGCGGAGGACACGATTTGTGCGCTACTACACCAGCCTGGCACGTCAAGGCTTGAGCCACTCCAAAGACCACACACACCACAGCAATCAGTACCATGTCCACCATGACGTCATCACAGAGGACGTGAGATTTGTAAGTGCACAATTGTAGACATTGCTACAATTCAAAATAAGCTTTTATTGTTTTTATGGCTTAGTAGACTGGGCGTCTAGACAGAGTCCTGCAGTGAACTTATTTGGCTGGAAAGCTTGGTATGGTTTAAAGTGGCTTTGTTTCTTATTCATGGATGACTTGTTTAGCCTTTTGTTTATGTTGTTGCATTATGTGTTTCAAACCCCATTCTTCATGTTCTAGCTGGTCACAAATCAACAAAATTTAGAAATGGATAAATGATAAAAACAGCCCCATTACCTTTAAAATGTTACCACATTTAAAACTTAGATCATTACAAATGCAACATTTGGCAATACTGGGAGTCAGGAGCCACGTTTTAGTGTTTACAAGATAATCAACAGCCTACTTTGACTTTTATTGTACTTGAATTTCCTCTCTTTATAAACCAAAATCTATGGACATGTGCAGCATTAAGCTCTAAGCAAAGTATATAATCCATAGTCCAATAATCAGCAAACAAAGAAGTCTTCGCTATCAACAAGAATGTTTATATCATTTCGCTTTATTTATTGCTTATTGAGATTAGAAGCGAAAGCAAAAATATTGTAATGTTATGGAATAATGTCTGAAGTTTGTGGTCTTCATCAAATGAAATGGGCCATGAAAGGAAAATCCCTTTAGACTTAATCACATGGGTGTTTTTCTTGAAAGTCGTTCAATACTTCCTGCTGTTTGTTCAGGTCCATTGGCCTGATTGTGGTGAATGTTGCTCTATAACAGAGAGACAGAGTGAAAGATGGTTATTTAGCATTAGACGCTATTTAGCTCATTTACATAAGCACTTCAGCACAACAACGTTTCTGTAGTTGACAGACAGAATACTAATAACTGTGTTTCATGCCAGATATGTTCTCATATTTGGAAAGCCAGCTTTCTGGGTGAATAAAGGCTTAATAAAATCCACTCATTCTGAACAAATACAAGGTTCCTTTTCTTCTACAGGCTACACATCAGGAAGAAACATGAAAAACTGCCACAAATTAGTAGCAACCTGACTAGCTGAAAACAACAATGTACCAACTGTAGTTTTAAACTGAGATGCAGGTTCATATAGTCCCTCTCTTGACTATTATTTTTTGCTTTCTTTTTCCCTTTTTGTGAATAAGACTTTAGTCATACTGGATGGTCCATTGCCTTGGAAACCTGGCACTCTATTTCAATTTCAACAAATTAAAGAGAGTGGCTTTATTGGCGCAGCCTTGCACTTAATCAAGTAATGGTCCTCTTCACTGGCCCCTGCAGAACTGCTAACTCGTCACAGGGAGATGCATAACAGCCGGATCCACTATATCCTCTTGCACGGCTACACATATCTGATCAGCGCTTTCATTAGTTATGGCAGTTTTTTCAATGTCTCTTCCAACGTTTTCGTTTTACAGTATCTAATATGGTGCAAAATTAATACCTTCCTGAAAATACAGGCTTCCCCTCCCCATTTCTGTGCAGCCGCAATGGCTTTCAGTAAACATCAGTCTAACGTCATCTCTCTGATGTCAAGGACAATGGTGCAGTGGGTGTTTCTCCTGCTGAAGATGGCAGTAGTGCAGAACCAGCAGACTACAGTGGCAGCAGCACATATGTGAGATTTGATGTGCCTAAGCTGAAGATAAAAAGGAGCTGGCCAGGCATCAAGGGTAAGATCATAACCATCAATACTAGCATAATGATTGGGTATTTTATGTAGTCTACAGTTCATATAAAGTGGATAAGTATAAAAATGCACCATTAAAAAAAGCACAAAAGGAGTTCAGTAGAACACAACAAAGTGCATAAGAATATCTATTCTTAAAATTTAAGAATAGAACAACAAACAGCTCCTTACAAGGAACAAATTAAAGCTGCAAATTATTAGTTCAGTTACTTGTAATTAATAGGTATGCACTGAGTACACTTCTTTCCCACTCTGAATATCATCCATTACTGATCCATTGTTGTTAAGTTCCCTGGTGGTCCTACAAAAAGAACGCCGTAGTGGTCTAGCAGCTAAGGATCGTGTGCTCTTACCACTGCGGCCCGGGTTCGGATCCTGGGCAGGGCACCCCAGCCACTGGGGGCTGAATCTGTGCCAGTCCCAAGCCCGGATAAAATGGGAGGGTTGTGTCAGGAAGGGCATCCGGCGCTTCCTGCAACCTGTGCCAAATCAAATATGTGGACCAATGATCCACTGAGGCAACCCCTAATGGGAGCAGCTGAAACAACGACAACTGATCCATTGTTGACATCCTGCCATCTACCAAGCCAACCCACTGCAAGCTTTGGTTTATTTATACAAAACATTATGGGCCTGATGGCAGTTTTTGTTCTCTGTTCATATGTAAGATCTGTGTTATGTCAATCACACACTTTAATAGCATGAATACACTATATGGCCAAAAGTACTGTATGTGGACACTTGACCATCACACCCATATGTGGTTCTTCCCCAAACCACAAAGTTTCAAGCACACAATTGTATAGAATGTCTTTGTATGTTGTAATATTACAATTTCCTTTCACTGGAACTAAGAGGCCCAAACCTGTTCCAGCATGACAGTGCTCCTATCCACAAAGTGAGCTCCATGAAGACATGGTTTGAGAAGGTTGGAGTGGAAGAACTCGAGTGTCCTGCACAGAGCCCTGACCTCAACCCCACTGAACACCTTTGGGATGAACTGGAACACCGACTGCATCCTAGACCTCCTCACCTAACATCAGTGCCTGACCTCACTAATGCTCTAGTGGCTGAATGAGCACAAATCCTCACAGCCACCTGCTCCAATGTCTAGTGGAAAGCGTTCACAGATGAGTGGAGGTTAATATAACAGCAAAGGGGGAGCTAAAGCACATATGTCAGGTGTCCACATACTTTTAGCCATATAGTGTATGTCAATGGAGTCTGATATTGATAGAGTGTTTCAGAGTAGTAACCCTCAAATCGATACTCAATATCTAATCTGTACCTCTCTAGTAATTCATTGCTTATTATATGTGCAAAAGGATAGCGTCCAATCAAATTATGATCAGGTCATATCTTTAAGAATACACTAATTCACAATAAAATGGATTTATAATAAAAACATTTCAGATATTTGTTACTTTTAACTGCCCATTGCTTTTCAGATATGATCTTGCATCGGTATGTGGTCTCTCGCGTGATTTGGCCCTACATGTTGTCCATTGCTGTCACCTACTTCATCACATTGTGCCTGTTTCCTGGCCTGGAGTCCGAGATCCGCAACGCCACGCTGGGAGAGTGGCTCCCCATCCTCATCATGGCCATTTTCAACATGTCCGACTTTGTTGGCAAAGTGAGCTCCTGAATAAAAAAAAATCATAATAATTCACCCCATTTTCCAATGCATTCTTAATCTTGATTATTCAATTCAAGTAGTTTGGATGAGGTGCATTATGTACTTGCATGGGAAACTAGTATTTACCAAACTGTGTTTGTTTGTAGATCTTGGCCGCTTTGCCTTATGAGTGGAATGGGGTGCGGCTGCTGTTTTTCTCCTGCATAAGGGTGGTCTTTATCCCTCTCTTCATCATGTGTGTGTATCCCATGCCAAAGCCTACGCTCTGTCACCCAGCATGGCCCTGTGTCTTCTCCCTCCTCATGGGCATCACCAATGGTTACTTCGGCAGTGTTCCCATGATTCAGGCTGCTGGAAAGGTGCCACCTGAGCAGAGGGAGCTAGCAGGTAAATCTGATGCTTTTAAATGATTGTGTGTTCTAATGTTTCCAATAAAGACTATATGCCCAAGTTAGCATCATACAAATTAGACAGTTAGTGGTGCAGTGAGTAATGCTGCTGCCTCACAACTCCAGGAACTTTGATCCTCATGATACAATGGCTTGGGTGACTAAATAAAGGGGAAAAAAAGATAAAATATGTTAGAACAGCTGTACAACTCTCTGGAACTGGAGAGGTGGGCGTAATTTTTCCCAAAAATGTTCCTTTGACTGATGTTTTGATGATGGTAGTGGAGAGCATTGTCTCACAAATCGCTCCAAAATCTCTCATATAGTTAGTGTTCAACTGGGTTGAGATCTGGGGTCTGTAAAAGCCATAGCATATGAGTTACATCATTTCCATAATCATTAAACCATTCAGTAAGCCCTCATGACCTGTGGATGAGGGCAGAGTCATCTTGGAAGAGATCACTCACATCAGAATGGAAATGTTCAAATGATAAAAAATGGTCAAATGATATATGTTAAAATATTAATGGTTAGAAATCACCAAATATCAGATAAAAGTTTGTATCCCCATTTAAGAATATGATATAAATATTGTCTGTATGCTCACCCTTTGCCTTAATAACTGCCTCCAGTCTCTATTGTACACACTGAACAGCTGTTGAATCCTCTCAGTTGGAATATTCAGTCTGCTGTTCTTCTCTGTGCTAACGTTGTTCTAACATTGTTTGGCCGATTTTTGTTAATTCTTCTTGAAGTATCTGTTAAAACTCTACCAGCTGTCATTTACTGTCATCTTCAAATCTGGTCTGGAGACTGAAAGAGCCTTGGCAAAACTTTGATTTCTTTATTTTGATTCTTTTCCAACCATTTTTTCCCTGTTTTTTTCTTTTTTTTTTGTCCTTTGTTTTTGTAGATAAATTTCCATTTATTTTACCCAGACACCAGTGTAGATGTAAACCTTTGCACTCATATCTATATCTATATCTACAGTGAGCTCAGAAAACATTCAGACCACTTCAGTTTTTGCCCACTTGATATCAATTTAGTTTACAATGGATTAAAGAATCTGTCAGAATAATATTGTCAAAGCAAAAACATATATTTTTAAATACATTTCTGCAAATGTATTAAAAATAAAAAAACTGAAATACACAATATGGCCAAAAGTTTCCAGCATGACAATGCTACGGTGCACAAAGCGAGCTCCATGAAGACATGGTTTGCCAAGGTTGGATTGGAAGAACTCGAGTGTCCTGCACAGAACCCTGACCTTAACCCCACTGAACACCTTTGGGATGAACTGGAACTACAACTTCGCAAATAATTAACATTTTAGCCTGAACTTCAAGTACTATATGTGATGAAAAAAAGGTACTGCTGATCAGCTGGCTAATACCATCCCTACAGTGAAGCATGGTTGTGGCAGCATTATGCTATGCAGGTATTTCTCAGCAGCAGGGACTGGTCAGAATTGAGGGAAGGATAAATGTAACCAAATACAGAGAAGCTTTTGAAGAAAACCTGCTCCAGGGTGCACACAACCTCAGACTAGGGCGAAGGTTTACTTTTCAGCACATGTTCCTGAGTGGCACAGCCAAAGCACAGAACATCTGTGAACCACATAGAACATCTGTGGAGACACCTGAAGATGGCATTTCACAGATGCTCCCTATCCAATCTGACTGAGATTGAGAGGATCTGCCAGGAAGAATGGGAGAAACTGTCCGATTCTTGGTGTGCAAAGCTCGTAGAGACTTACCCACGAAAAAGACTGTAATTGCTGCCATAGATGCTTCTACAAAGTACTGAATAAAGAGTCTGAATACACTAAACAAAATTGAGTATGTGGTCAGTCAGATATAGTTTACATAAGAATTTTTAGTTTCTAAATTTCTAACTACTTGATTGATTTACATAGAGTGAGCGTGATCAGTTCACGTAGTATTAACGTAAACCAATCGCATTATGACATCTTGAGAGGACGTTGACACTGACAGGAAGAAATAACTATAGCATTTAATTAACGCAGTTAAAACGTGTGTTATAATAACGTAGCAGTAATGTGGTTGTTATAGAATGCCACTGGTTGGGGTTTAAGCCTCAGTTCGTATTCAGGGCCTTGAAAATACATGATCGAATCATCATGACTGTATGAAAACTAATTGTGTTAATGTAACTCAGTTCAGTCATGTGGAACCGTTGTACACATTTGAATGAAGTAAATTCAGTGAGCTTTTTTCTCATGAGATATTTCAGTTTAGCTTTAAATAAATTTGCAAACATTTCTAAAAACTTGTTTTTCATGAAAGATTGTTGTATGTAGATTGATGGCCAAAAAAGTAAACGTAATCAATATAAGTAATCAGTAATCAGTGTCTACAATACAAGTGAAGAGGTCTGAATCCTTTCCGGACACACTGTATAAAACCCTGCCAACTGTTTTCTACAGGAAACACCATGACTGTGTCCTACATGGCTGGACTGATGCTGGGATCTGTAGTTGCCTACGCTGCCTACCGTTTCACTGCCCCAGGCTCAGGCTTCCACTCAGAAACCGACATGAACTTCACCCAGGGGTACTAGTGCCCTGCAACACATTTTCACCAACAACATTCATTTCTCTCAGCAAATTCAACCAGTAGCAAATCAAAACCTGTGCCACAGGTTTATTTTGTCCCAGTTGTAACGCTGTGCACTTTTGAATGTAATAAAGTAGACCAGGGGAAATTCCTGCCAACACTAAAGACGTGTATGTATGTATGCTTCATTGTGTTGTTCATTTATGTTATATGAAGGTATATGTCTAGCTTCAGAAGGGAGTTGTGTGGCTCGTGTCCTGTGGTGAATTCTGCCTTTGTGAATGTTCTCCTCTTTCCTTCAGTTGATGATCGGTTCGATTGGACGGGGGGGGGGGGATCTCAAAATCTTAAAATGAAAAGCTGTATTGTCTTTAATTGTGCATTATAAATGTTGGACCTTTTTTGCTAAAGCAACTGAATGTGAACCTCAATAAATAAAAGCTTTTTTGTACATTTTATGGATTTTATTGATGGTTCTGTATCTTATTTTTATATAAATGTGCTTGCAAAGATCATGTATACATTAATTACAAAAGACAACAACATGTATTACACATGGTTTTCTGTCGTGTTCTGCATATGGAAAACAAATCATTTACAATTATTTAGAGACTAATCTGATAATGCCTTAAACCATTAATCTGTCAGTGAATTCAGACACAAATACCTTACTCTCACTGTTCTATTAATTACTATTAATTTTCAAGTTCAAGTTCAAGTGGTTTTATTGTCATTTCAACTATATACAGCAGGTACAGTACACAGTGAAACGAAACAACGTTCCTCCAGGACCATGGTGCTACATAAAATGTCTGTGATGGTGGGAAGAGAGACCCCGATGATCTTCTCAGCTGTCCTCACTACCTGCTGCAGGGTCTTTCGATCCGATACGGTGCAATTTCCGAACCAGGCAGTGATGCAGCTGCTCAGGATGCTCTCAATAATTTCTTTGTAATTTATTGAATAATACACTGCAAGATTAATAATCCAGGAGTCGAAGGGGTTAAATAATATTTATTCCACACAATAGTCCGTTTATTCTGACTTGGCCTAAGAATCTACATAATAAAATTGACATTTTCTGCAGTGTGGACTATATACTGATTTGATGGAGAATAAACGTGTTCTAACCGGAAGATGGCGCTGTTGCACAATATTTATGCTGTGATGCTGAACTTCACAGTTGATTAAGCATAAGCAATTTTATTATATTGAATTTTTAAGCTCAGAACACGAGGACCAGCTCTTTTCACTTGGTTCCTTCTGCAATTACTTGTGCAAACAATCGTGTCACACTACATAAATTTGCTTCGTTCCTCATAATAAGATACATGAATAATGTATGCCACCAAGGCTTGGTGTGTGTGGGAAGGCTGCAGCACTCAGACATCCATCCAGAAGCAATCAAGAGTCTTTCAGCCTAGTAGTCTCATTCGCATGTTTGCTCATTTTGATAAGAATGCAATAGTCAGACAATAGCCTTTACTTGCTGAACAATTTGTGCTGATGCGAGATCATTTCTAACAGTGCACTGCTTGTCTTTTGAATTGTTTTGGCCAAGCACTACTGCGCATATAGTACATTTGTAGTATCCAGTAACAGCAGTGTGCTGTGTGTGCTGTGTGTGTGTGTTGCTCACTGTTATAGCACCAAGGCCACATAACCCGTTGTTAAATTATTGCCATTATTATTACATTATTATAGTAAGGTGTAGGTGTAGGTCAATGCTCATGAATATTCACCCTGTTGATAGGTTAAGGCATAAAATTGACTGGCACTGTAGCTCTGAGCAGTGAATATCTGTAGACAAAGGCTAAAAAAATAGGCATCGTGCTTAGAGGTTTAATATGCATATTAAAAAAAAAAAAGAGGACAATAGCTCTTCATAAATACTTTCACACAAAAAGCATTCTGTGTCCAAGTTTTTCTGTTTTTTGTTTGGTCAAATGTCCCTGATACAGCACACAGCACAGTTTCAGCACAAAGTCACAGTCAAGCAGTTCAGTAGTTTGATTGACACAGCCTAAGTGCAGTTTATCACAGTCCCTGAAAACAGATTATATTCTTCGTTCATGTAGCATATGTTGAAAATGCTGTCATTTTTCTCACTGAATGATGTAGGAATGTAGAACTGCTAGTGGCAGCAATAAACAGAGCGCAATACCAATTTGTCTCCTATTCCATATGTAGTGTATTACATGAAATATGAAATAGCTTCTGCAACACTATAGCGATCTATACAGTCAACTCCAGAATTACTGGCACTTTTCATGAAAATTTTATATATACCACATGCAGTGAATGCTATTTTAAAGATATGCAAATGCTCTATACTTTGTTTTTTTAACACGGTATCTTTTAAAAATGCTTTTTTTTAAAAACACTGGTTTTAAAACATTGAACCGAACCCCAACCCCAATAAATATTTGGTGATGCCTCCCCTATAAAGAATAAAAGCACTGAGCCTCTTCCTGTAATGTCTAATAAGGTTGGAGACACTTGTAGAAGATCTTGATTTTAACAAAATATTCTTTTAAACCAAATTATCTACAATTAATATTTGACAAAGCCTCCTCTGGATTAAAGCACTGAGCCTCTTATTGTAATATCTAACAAATTTGCAGACACTTGAAGACATTCCTCCATGCAGAACATTTCAAGCTCCTTTACATTCTCTTTTCAATTCAGACCACATGTATTAGCCACAAAACAGCTTCACGTCATCAATGACCTACTTTACATAGGGTTTGGGCTGCTTTTCCCTGAATTTCCTTTTTGATAGTTCGCAGGACAAAAACGTTTGACTACAACACAAGATCAGGTTCTGCATTTTGTGGGTTGCTTCATGAAGGGTTTTTTGTTGTTGTTGTTGCTGTTGTTGCAAATTGTCCAAACAGCATGTGATGAAAGTGACATCTAACAGCTAAATCTAAATGTGACAACCCCTACAATCCCGAAACCATGATCTTTTCATTTTTACTTAAAGTTCACTTATGAGCTCGCTTATGATAATGATTTTTTTGTAAGAGGAAAGTTACAGTGTATCTTTAAATAATTGTGTGTAATGCTTATTTTAAATAGTCATTTTTATTCATTTTATTTTAAGGGTGCCAGTAATCATGTCAAATGATACACATTAGGCATAAAACCTACTAGTGGCTCTGAGATGAGAACGTAAGAAGAATTTTGCGATAGAGGATAAGACACCAGTAACAGAGGCCTGTAGAGCTCAAAGTTTTAACACAAGTCTGTCCTTAATTTAACTAATCTTTTCTGGATTTTTTTTCTCTATGAAGCTTGAAGATTGGCACTCATCCTGAATCTTAATAGTGGTGTGAAATCAATTTTGAGCTCGGTTTCAACACAGCTGGAGGGCAGTTCCTGGCATATTAAACTATAATTTCTTTTAGCTTAGATGGAGAATACTACATGTAGTGTGTTCATTTCTAATACATAAATTTACAATGATGTCAAGTTGCTTCTGTAATGGAATGGTCACCCGACCTAACCTGAGCTGGGTCGAAGGGTCCAGGATGAATGTCTTGGAAATCTTGCAAAGGGCATGGCAGAGGATTTGTGAAATGTCTTGAAAATCAGTGTTCGCTCGAAGAAAGAGTGTGGGACCTACAGGAGCCATTCATTCATTCCATTTTCTGTAACGCTTATCCTACACAGGGTCATGGGGGAGCCTGGAGCCAGGGAACTTGGGGCACAATGCAGGGTCTAGGTGCCCTAGATGTGTGCCAGTCACAGGACACAATTGCACACACACAATCTGGACAATTTTGAATGTCTTTGGACTGGGGGAGGAAACCGGAGTACCTGGAGGAAGCACAAAGGGTGGAGGCAGGATTCGAACCCCCACCCCATAGTTACAGGAGCCTCTTTGATGAATGCATAGTATTTATTTTTAACCACTGTCATCAATAATTATTTTCTGTTTTTCTTTAACCTCCAAACATAAGAGACCCTTTTTATGTATTTTTCTAAGTATCGAACTTGGTGGAATTGTCCGTTCTGTTCTATTTAATGCTGTTCTCAAACTCACTCGGTTTCAGTAACCACTTGATCCTTATCAGGGTCGCATTGGATCCCGGTAACAGTGGGTGCAAGGCAGGGGAGCTCACTCCACTCATTCACATCTAAGGGCAATTTAGTCTAGGTAGGTAGGAGGAAACCAGAGAACCCAGAGTAAACCCACACAAACATGAGTGACAGCGACCGTTGGAGACTAGATGTGGGCGTGTCCAGTGATGTGACAAAGCTGAAAAAAGTTTAACTTGATGCAAATTTGGAGCGACTTGGTAGAGCAACTATCAATGGAGATGAAGACAGTAGCCTCCCATGATTACCAGCAGAGGGAGCGAGGCCGACGCACCTACTGGCGACTTCAAAATACAGTGACTGGCGACTTGCGGTGATAAAATCGCTCTATGTGTGAATATACCTTTAGAAACATAGGGTTCCTCCAGAAGGACAAACTAAAGAACCATTAAGTGTTTAAGAGATTTGACCTTTGTGTAATGCTAATCAAAATGGACAATGAAAATGTAACTTTTTTTTTGGTGAAAACCTAGGTGAAAACTTTTGAAGGAAATATTGTACACATGTCCAGCATTGGTATCATTTTAGCAAAACCCCCATGGGACTAAATGGCTTTTAAGTGGGTTCAGTCACAAGAAAAGTGCTAATTCTAGCCTTGCCGCAGGAGCCTCTCTAGTGTCTGCTTGTCCTGTCGCTGATCGTTTTTCACTCTGCTCCAGTTTCCGAAGTGGTACTCTTTGAGCAGCCTGCAAGACTCAGGAGAAGATGGATCAGCCCAGTGGAAGTGAAGGAAGTAAGGACACCCGATTCATCATCTGCACTCATCTTGCATCCCAGTCCCCTGGTTTAATTGTACATTCTCGTCTACTGTCTCCTACTGGATCGTAGCTAGACTCCAATGCAGAGAGGATCTGTAGGACTTTTGGATATGACCTTGTCTTCAGGAGTATGTTTAACAACTAATTTCTTGTTGAGCAGAAACTCTTACAGCTACACTATCTTGTCTGGTCTATTCGGTTTTTCCCACACAAACAGAGAATGGATTACATTCCTGCACGTTTTTTTTTTGCTTTGTTTTGTTTTTCTAGTTGTGTGTGTTTAGGCTACTGTGTGTGAGGACTGTCTATTTCCAGATAGTGAAAGGGTATTCTCACCTCAACCTGGATTACACGATTCCTGATCCTCACACACCCAAGGCTTTTATTCTCACAGCTTTGTGAGTTGTTTGGTTATTATCATGTCACGCCAACCTTCGTGTTATCAAATTGAATATCTCTTTATAATCACTCCACTTGTCCCCCACGTTCCAAACCTCATAGGCGAGACAGTGGTGTCAGCTTGTGTACAAGCAAATAAAATTAGACATTAGAAGAGATGTGTCATTTGCTTTTTAGAAGAAACATTACTAGGATTCCTAGCAGTGATAAATGTGTCGCATCACTCATAAGTGAAGCTACTTGGAATACACTCTTTGCACATGCTCCCTGAAATACATTCTCCTCATTCATCAGCTGCAGAGTGGGCACCAATGCACACTCGCTGTCTGACAAAGCAGACAGAGTTTTTTCCACATGGGACCTGTTTCTGACAGGGAAGCTTATACTAAGAATCAGAGAGCGCAATAAGGTGCAGTGAGCCATCATCCGAGATGGCTGAGAATTCTTATTGTTAAATGTTTAATGATATGTCAGACACTAGGGCAGCAATATTATGACTTATGTCTTTTCAGCTGGAGATATGGGTACAGAGGAGCCCCATTTTTAGCCTTTTGGATGGGTTCTTAATGATCATGGTACATGCAGGCCCTGCTCTTTGCCTACAGTATGAATCCATGGCTGTAGAAAGAATGATAATAGTAACCTATGTTAAACATACAGTGCTGTATAGTGTTTAAGTTGAAACACATCAAGTAAGCATGTGATATCTACAACGTTCAATCCTACATCCAAAGTTTTCTTATTAGAATTATGTTATGGTTGTTTTTTAAATGTCACCAGTAGATGGGGTCGTGAAGTGCTTAGTCTAGTTGATGGAGGGAAATGGAAAATGTTATTTTTATGCCTGCTGAGTGGGAAGAGGCCTAACTACTACCACAAACCTTGCACTGAATATATTTATTTTCAAAATGCTTTTTTCAGTTAGAATCACATTTTGTCGTTCATTTTTAAAAAAATTTTTTTTTCACTTCATTAGTTTTAGTGAAATGGAGTGAGTGACCTTGTATGGATAAGGTTTGAATAACAAGAAGTATCATCTGATCTGGATTTGGATTTCTGAGTTCTTCCATCAGAGCTAAGAAACTGTGTGACAGAGTGTCAGAGCTTGGCATCAGAGCTATGTCTTGTGTCTCAACCGGCACTCAAGTGCCCATAATGTCCATTATATTTTCCACTGAATTCCACATCACTTCATACTGGACCTGTAGATCGTACTGTAGCTGTTGTGGATAAACAACTGAGCTGCAGAGAATAAAAATGAGCCTAATTAAATGAATTATTGAACCCCTGAAGTATTCCTGAAACAAGTGTTGCTATTGACATCTGTAAATAGAGACGCATTATATTATATTAGACTATCAGTGAATGTTTTGATTCAACCACAGGCTTTTTTTTTTTTTTTTTGCTGCTTGGTTGCTTTCTCAGTCTTTCTCTTTCTTTCTTCATTTCCCCACAGACCGTTAAATCCTACCTTTCTACTTGTGGATTAGAAGATAAGCACATGCAAATGTTCGACCTGAAACGGAAAACATAATCAGGATTAAGTTTTAGTTGTTTGGTGTGGAATACAAATAAAGTCCTCTGATTATAATTCAGTTAGTGTTAGTGATTTAAAAATTTTTTTTTTAATAAACCCCATTATAGGTGAGAGTCACACACTGCTTTGGAAGATCATTTTAAGTGTTCTGTTTTATTATCCATGTCATTAGGTGCAATCTTCAAGCTCTGGTCAAACCTTGAGCATATATGGACTTACATAATCACAGGCCAATTTATTAGGTGCACCTGTACACCGTGGCATGGCTGTTGGTGCCAGATGTGCTGGTTTGTATTTCAGAACCTGCTAATAGGAAAAAGAATAGGCGATGTTTTTCTGCAGCCTCAGATTCCTGTTCTTGGTTGACAGAAGTGGAACCCGATGTGGCCTTCTGCTGTTGCGGCCAATCAACAGTTCAACGTGTTGTTTTTCATTCTGAGATGCTTTTCTGCTCACGACGGTTGTAAAGAGTGGTTATTTGAGTTACTGTGGCCTTCCTGTCACCTCGAACCAGTCTGGCTGTTCTCCTCTGACGTCTCTCAGGCGATTCCTCCTGCAGAACTGCCACTCACTGGATGTTTTTTGCTTTTCGCACCATTCTGTGTAAACTCGAGAGACTGCTGTGTGTAAAAATCCAAGGAGATCAGCAGTTTCTGAAATCCTCAAACCAACAACCAGGCAATGGCCAAAGTCACAGAGATCACATTTTTCCCCTTATAGTATACAAAGAGTATGAGTTATACCTCAGTGTGCTCAACATGGAACTGTATTACATTTAATATATGTGTCACTTTATGGTTTTATTTAAAACCACTGAAACAAACAAAAGTCTAGGCAATACTCAAACCCAGAGACAGACTAAGGGTCAGGTGATAGGAAAATGTGCATAAACTACACAAGGCTAATGAGATAATGATAAGCCTGCAAACGTCAAGGCTTGAAATAATCGCAAACACAATGCTGGAGCAAAGTCTGTATATTTATCAGGGATATTTATAGATGTGTGGGTCTCATGAGCAGGTGATCATGAGATGAGCAGATTGTGAACTGGTATAGGTGCTTGTTTGGTCTTGTGTCTGATGATCAGGTGACAAGGTCAAAAAGCTCACTCTGGGAGCTGACTGGGGTTTGGCCCCTGGGTCAGGATGCCGTGAGTGGCGTTAGAGATACTCATGTGACAAGTCTGAGGGCTAAATATCATAGGAGTTGTAGTATTCAGAAGTTGTAGATGCAGGCAAAATCCAACTGTACAGTGATATAAAAAACATTATAGAATGATATAACAAATGCTGTTTAATCAGTGGAGTCTAAAATATAGAGTATACAACCACAGGATTATCTCAATCTATAGACTATAGTTTGTTTTTTGTTGTTGTTGTTGTTGTTGTTGTTTTTTGGAAAAAAGTCCCAGTTTTGTTTTAATGACAAAGTGGTTTTAAGTGGTTTAATAAACGATTTAGACAGTAATACATGATCTACACAATGTTCTTGAGATCCTGTGTTATATCCATATTATGTCCTTGTATTAAAGCTATGTGTGTAGTGCACCAGCAGGAAGACACAGTCTACGGTGTGTATTGAATCAGTTGTTTTGTGGTTTATTATTTGTAATAGCTTATTCCCTTACCTTGATTTTGTCTTTCCACATTCCTCCGACTTGTAATGGTCAAGAACTGGAGATTTCCCTGTATGTGCCATGGCTCATGAAATCTACAACATTTAGAATATAACAGAGGTTCATTTCCCCAGTGCATGGGGATTAGTCATGGCTCAAGGTACTGTGTCCGTAGCTTGGGGACAGTAGTGATAAACTTGTTACTTTTGCTAACTATACAAAGACTGGAAAAATAAAGAAAAAATGTGTCTCACCTGTCAAATAGTAAAATGTTTTAGGCTAGTTTTGAGTCTTTTGTGTGATTTTTGACTTGTAGTTGGGGTTGGACTTTTCCTGAAACCTGACAACCCTGACTGCAAGCTTCATACTCATGCCATCATGTCCCAGGGGCCAAACACCAATCAGCTCCTAGAGTCAGCTCTTTGACCTTGTCACCTCAACACCAGACACAACATCAAACACAACACCTATACCAGTTCACAATCTCCTGATCTCATGATACGACTCACCTGTTCACAATAACCTACACATCTATCAATAACCCTGCAGATACAGGTCAAGAGCTTCAGTTAATGTTCACATCAACCATCAGAACTGGGGAAAAAATGTGATCTCTGTGACTTTAACCACAGCATGATTGTTCGTGCCAGATGGGCTGGTTTGAGTATTTCAGAAACTGCTGATCTCCTGGGATCCAGGTACAATGTATTGTATGTTGTGTGCATAATAAAATGAAATAAATAAATAAATACTAGAACTGTATATTAAACTGGTATAAGAATTAAAATGGCATATTAAAATGGTATAAGAATTCTGATCATAGTAGTTAGTAGTGATATACGAAGATAGCAATTTTATAATATAAATATATATGAATAATAGTATACTGTATGTAAACAGTTAGTTGGGTAAGTAAAGTATCGAGTGTGGTAGTATAGTGCAATCTGTACACTTCAGTACATATTATAATAAGAAAAGAAATAGCTAAATCTGAGATCTGGGATAGTCAGCAATTATATCTTTTACAAATGAAAGAGGCTCTTAGACGTCTTAGGTCAGGCTTCACACTTGAGCTAATGTGCATTTTATTATTCCGTCGATCCCATTTCCCCTCTCTCATACCTGAAGTCTCTCTGTCATTGCTGCATCTATAAGTTGTAGAGTTGGACACATTTTACACACAGTTAGCACATTTGCCTCGCACCTCCAAGGTTGGGGGTTCAATTCCCGCTCCTGCCCTGTGTGTGTGGGCGTGTATGGAGTTTGCATGTTCTCCCTCTGGGTACTCCAGTTTCATCCCCCAGTCTGAAGACATGCGTTGTAGGCTGATTGGCATTTCCAAATTATCCATAGTGTGTGCGATTGTGCTCTCTGATAGGTTGGCACCCATCTAGGGTTTTCCCCACCTTGTCTTCCCTGAGTCCCCTGGGCTCCCCCCGACCATGTGTAGGATAAGCAGTACAAAAAATGGATGGATGTATAATATCACAGTTTTTAAAAAAAAATATTATTAGTTTTAGAGTGTTATTAGTTATATTTATGAAATGTGAAAGGTTTGCTGGTTTCCTTGAAATGTGCCAAAGGCCATATTGCAATATATTGATTAAATTTCTCAGCAATGACCTTATGAAAATAATTTCAAACATGGCTTCAAAACCTCTATAAGTAATAATGTCTAAACTTAATCTTATATAGTTTCTTAGTTTCTATGTTGTGGCCAGATTGACACCATAAAGCATACTTACACTGCTCAAGCAAACACAAATCTAGTATAATGCTGTGATGACAAGGACATCAGGCTATGATTTTTTTTTAAAAATGTAATAAAACATTGTTTTAAATCTTGTGTTAAATCTTTTGTAAAAGTTCTTATGATGGTGTAGAGTGTATTTTTTATTACCTATGCACCATATTCTCTCCGCTCTGTTTATGGAGAGTAAAGGCGAGGCTAGCATGACCCAGATTTCAGGCAGCTGTTTCTGTGATTTGGACACAGTACGCAAACCCCAGAGAGATGAAGAGAACCACTGGGAGGAAAAACAATGAGGTCATCTCATCTGAGACTGGGCTTCATTGTCAGACACTGAATAGGCCAGTGTGTATTCTCAGTGCTTTCTGTGACTATTAATTACACTATGCATAGTAGAATGTGAGAAAAGATCAAGAAACGATCAAGGAATGTCTATAATGATTTCATTTATAGATTTCGCTTAGGTGTGAAACTGCTTGGTTTGGACCAAAGGTCTGCACTTACAATGTTGCTTTTGTCTTCTACATCCAAATAAGATGACATCGACATACATTTAGGTGGTGGTGTTGTTTTTTGTCTAGCTAGTAAATTATTTTATAAATTAATGTTTGCCAAATTATACCAGCACCTGCCAAGCAAAATGGGTACTTGCCATACATAAATAAACCAAACTCTGCATGTTTACTCTGTATTCCCTCTTGCTTGGTCCTTGCTTGCATTATTCATTTTCTTAGGTCATTCTATAGTGCAAGCTGTTGTTGGTGAATCCTGACCCTGCTATTACTTCCATAAAAGATCAATAACTGCTATAATTCTAGGCTTATCTCCTACCCCACCGAGATAACACTCCACTTCCTGTTCATTTAACGCCTACTTTTATTGTCTGCCAATGTACAGACCGGAGGGATCACATCCTTGAAAGGACACTTGTTGGTTAATACAGCCAGCCTGTGTTCAAAAGTATTGCTGATAGATTAAAGGTGTAATTGTGTAATTATTGTATGTAATTATTAAACTTTAAACAGGGGACTTATTCATTATAAAATGATACTCATGAACTTCATATATTTATGAATATACGTATAACTCAACAGAAACATATCAGTGCACTAGGTTTTTTTTTTTTTTTATTGTTCCAAATATATCTGTATTTGTATTCGGATTTGAATCTTAAGTGGGTGTGGCCTAAACCAAAAAATTGGTTGTTTGTTTGTTTTTAATTCACTTTGAACCCTACCACTATGCCCAATAGAAAACTCTCGAATAAAAAGGGCTGCTGGGAAAAGAATCATTTTTCATTAACACTATGTATTACAGCAAATTAATTAACGTGTTGTAGGCTGATTGGCATCTCTAAATTGTCCGTAGTGTGTGAGTGTGTGTGCGATTATATAGAGCTGCAGCTCTACAAGGAAGTGACAGGGGGACATTTTAAAATGGAAATGTTACACTGAAGTCATATCTGCACAAAGCAAGCAGAGGCATGTTGCATCACAGAGGATCGAGCACCCCTGAGACCATTCAGAATGACGGCACCAAACAACACAAACAGAGAGTTAATGTAGCAGAGCAGAGTAAACGTGCTTAGCATTGACAAAAGCAACAGACACGTCATTGCACTCTATCCACAGCCAGCAGACATGCAGACATGCATTATACCCATTATAATTAGAAGCTTGTGTCATCTTTAATCAACCTTCACATAACACCAAGTCAACTAATCTTAAATGCTTTCATATAAAGGTCTGTATCTCTCTCTCACACACCACAATGTTTTAACAGCAGTCAACATTATGACATCTGCAGACAGGAAAGAAAGCCAATACACACCCTCTACCTCTGCGTGACAAAGCAGTATGTAGTCTACCCTGGTCTCATCAGACCATAATACATGTTGCCACATGGTTTGGGGTGATTTAGTTGAGCTTAGATGTTGTTTCTTTTTTTTCATGAGAAAGGGCTTCCATCTAGCCACCCTACCCCACAGCCCAGACATGTAAAGAATATGAGAGATTGTTGTCACATGCAGAGAGTAATCAGTACTTGTCAGATATTCCTGCAGCTCCTTGAATGCTGCTGTAGGTCTCTTGGCAGCCTCCCTGGTGAGTTTTTGCCTTCTCCTTTTATTAATTTTGGAGGGACGTCCTGTTCTTGGTGATGTCACTGTGGTGCTCCATTTTCTCCACTTGTTGATGATGGCCTTCACACTGTTCCATGGTACATCTAATGTTTTGGAAAATCTTTTGTACACCTCTCCTGATCGATACCCTTCAACAGTGAAATCCTGTACATGCTTTGTCAGCTCTTTGAGGACCATGGCTTTAGCAGATGGATGAAACCAAGAAGATTTCAAGAAAATCCTACAGAAACAGTTATTTGGGGTTTATCAGAATCACTTTATTGAGTACAGCTGTATGATAATTACTTTTGAACATGAGTTTGAATGTGATTGGTTCATTCTGAGCACAGTCACATGCCCCATTATAAATAGGGTGTGCACACTTATGCAACCAGGTTATTATTATGTCTTTTTTTGTCTTTTTTCCCCAGTAAAACGTTTCAATTTTTTTTCATTTGAATTTTGTTGGTTGCTATATCACAATAAAGCTGGAAAAAATCTCATAGGATTTATTTTGGTTTCTTTTTTTAATTTTTTTTTTTTACATCAGAAAAACCTGCTATTTAACAGGGGTGTGTAGACTTTTATACCCGCTGTATATCCTAGGCTTGAAGTAACGGAAAGCATAGCGGGGAGTTATAACAATATCTTCTTCATTCTTTAGTGCAACCATCGTTTATACTGAGTGACTTAAACACCTTCATATAACAGTTAGTTCCGGTCCACTAATTTGATTGGTCGAGCTGCATTCCAAGAGTGCTTATATTTCCTCTAACCGCACTGGGACGTTTCACTGTGTTCACTCCGCTCCACTGTGTTTGCCATCTAAAATTCCACTTCCTATTTTAACATCAGTGTGTTAACAACATCATCAGCGGACATGGCAAACGATACATTTCAGGAATATAACTTTTGACTTAAAATATGAAAGGGATGAAAAGGAAGAAGAGACGCCAATTTCTCCAGAAGCACCTTTAACATGAATGTGCAAATCAGTGTGAGCTAGCTAGCGAGCTAGATAACGTGCTATAAAGCAAGTGTAGCTTCTTTGGGATCTATTTCCGCTAGTGGAGCAGAAATAAACAGAACATTTGGCCATATTGTGTCCGAAATGTCATTTACTCGATATTAATTTCTTGTTTATAAAACTGTTGTATAAAGGCAATATCGCACTCACAATCGTAAGGCTGTGATTAGCTACAGCAACCTCACTCTTGCTCGTGTGATATTGCTTAATTAAACGTTCTGGGCACTTTCCAACATTACAGCAGTATACAGACGGTCCAGTGCACTGGTCGTGAATCCTTAATCAATGCTTTGACAAAGTGTGCGATGCATATAAACCAGCGTGTTATTAACCCCTGGGAAAATCAGACCACAATGTTGTGCACCTGCTCCTGAAATATAAGGTAAAGTCAGAGAAGCTAGATATTAAGATTAGGAGATTAAGATTTGGAGTGAATGCAGCATTGAAAGGCTTTAAGCCTGGGCTCGATGTTACCTGCTCAAAAGTTATTCAGGTTTACTGTAATTACAAACCATGGGTTTCCAAGGAAGTGAAGCAACATCTGATTCAAAGAAAGGCTTCATTTATTAATGGAGACATGAATCTAGTGAGAGGGGGGGAAAAAGGAAGTAACTCAGATGTATGATTAAGAAAAGCAAATTGTACTATAAGAAAAAAGGTAGACAATGCATTGTTTTTCTTGGGCAATGAGTAGGAAGGTAGAAAAGATGGAAAGGGAGACATACAAATAGCTATGTCTCTGCTCATTATCTTAATGAGTTTTATTATAGATTGGATTGTTGTTATGATTATATTGCCTTTGATCATGTGCAGTGGGATTGCTGACTCGACCTTAATGAGATTCAGTTAGCAGCTAGCTTAGCAGGAATAAAGCTAAATGAGGCCCTGGGCTCTGGTGGCCTAAGGGGAAGGGTACTTCTGAGCTGTTTTCCTCAACTTAAGTCAGTTCTTGCAAAATTACTTCAATGCCTGCTTGATAAAAATACAGTCCCCTATCATCACTATCCAAAGCAAAAGAAGGAGCTTTACAGTTAAATTGGTAACTTCAGAGCATTTGCTCTGGCCAGTGTTTTGTGTAAGTATATGGAGATAATCAGAGTTAATCATTTGATGTCTTTTACTGGTAATGGTCTTGACCCACTTCAGTCCACTTACAACAGGCTATTTTATCTTAGCATTAGTTTATGGATAAGGGACTTTCTCTCTAATAGTTCCCAGAATGTCTAATGAAAAATATATCAACTTATCTCAAACACAGGTGCACCCCAGGGCTGTGTTTTGTCAGCAATGAGTTTAAAACAAATTCTGAGTATATTTTTAAAAGTCTATGCAACAATTGGACCTGCTTAATTTTACAAAAGTTTAATTGAGTGCATTATTTATAACATTTCCATTTGGTATTACTTTATTAGGGTAGAAATAGGGAACAAATGTCCAGAATTGACAATATGGCAGAGAATGTTATAGGGAAACAGCTATAAGACAGCTATGAGAGATTAGATTAAAAGGCTTTTAAAAGGCAGAAAGCTGAGCAGAGTTTGAGAGATTGAGAGATTCTTCCAATCCTCCTTTCAGTGAATTTGAAAAGCTTCCCACTGGGAGGTGTTAAAGGGGACCTAAAGCTACAAAGACTTTTTTTAGAAACTCTTTTATTCCACAAGATATTGCAATAATGTTATGTTTTTATGTTCTGGTTATTGATTCATGTCTTCATGTGTGGGTGTATGTAGATGGTTTGTGTGTTCCTGGAACTATTCTGAAGCCAAAGGCAATTTTCTAAGAATGGACAAACAATGAAGTTATCTATATATGTACACCTCCTTGAGCAAAAAAACCTAGTCATATAGTGATGTATGATGCAGTAGAGTCACTGTAGGTTCTGGGTTTCCAGGAATCAGAAAATGCACTGTGTCCATATGGCAGTATTTTCACGCCAGTGGCCATTAGGGGAGACAAGATCACCTGCACATGTCTTGAAAACACCCGGTGTTGTGCCAGGGAGAGGGCGGGATTTCGAATTGGAATGCCTGCTATTGGAAGGCAAACCTGAAGAAGCAGCTGTGTTCTGGGGAAAGGGGAACATGAAAATAAGCATTGCTCAAGTTCACAGATGTGTACCAGCCCTGTGGCTACATGGCTTGAACTATATTTTTCACCCATAGTATGCAAAGGGTTGCATGCTGGTGGTTAGGATGGGTGAAGTAGAACAGATTTTGTTGTTACTTTATGCTGACCATAAAGGGAATGCTGACCAATCTGTAAATGGAGAGTTCAAACAAAAATATAGGACTAATCTCACGTTGCGTTGTTTGATATTTATGAATTCAAATGTGGGTGGTCAACCATTTTGTCTGCTTGCTTGTAGATTTCCTAACAATGTTCAATTTTTAAACATCCATCAATCCATCCATCCATTTTCTGTACCGCTTATCCTAAACAGGGCCCGTTGGGAGCCTGGAGCCTATCCCAGGGAACTTGGGGTATGAGGCAGTGGACACCCTGGATGGGGTGCCAATACATCACAGGGCACAATCGCACACACACTCACACTCAAAGTGTGCCCAAAGTGTGTGTTGCCTAAATCAGAAAGTTTGTAAGTGTAACCCTACCACTCTGGCCCCGGAAACACTGGGTGAAAAGCCTAGTGGTTGAAATGCCAGCATTTGTTAGATATTTTCTAAATATAGTTGGTTCTATTTCCCAAAATGGATCCAAATGGATTAGTAGCCTAATATAAACTACCATGACCCTGAACAGTCAGTTACTGAGGATGCTGTAAATGCATCGTGCAGCGCTGCATGTTCATGTTGAATGATGGAGCTTCATGTCTGACTGCTCTCTCGTGACCATATGAACGTAAAAACCTCCCGTGACTTTTTTGTTGCATCCCAAGAAGCACATCTCTAATCTCAAACAACAACAGCAACAACAAAACGAATAGTGAGCCTCCTATTTGTATCTGTTTAGAACATATTATCTGTTCATTCCGAATAATATATTTGTATTCGGTTACACCCTGAATGTACAAAAATATACAATGTACATTTAGGATGTAAGCAAATACAGTACACAGGTTGGGTTGTAAATGTTCTAACAGCAAATACTGTATAATCATGAATAGGCTAGTTACTCCAGCACCTCATGACTGCACCTGTTTTAGAGAGACCAGTATCTATTAGGAAAAAATGCAAAATTCTGGTAATGAACTCTATTTTAAATCTCTGTTCTGAAACGTGCGTGACTGCTAGTGCCTGAAGATAATAAGCCGCAGTTAGATAATGTGCTACTTGGATTATGAGAGGTGCTGGATCTGCTGTGAGCTTCCCAGAACACGAGAACTATGGCTAAAGTTAATTAGGTCTACACAGATCTCATTCTGCAGCAGCCCAAAAAATAAGGTAAGTAGATCAGATAACTAAGACCTTGAATCTATCTGTCACATAGAAATGGGTGCATGGATACTGAATTATCGTCCTGTATCAATCCTTTTTAGAAAAATTTATATTGTTTAAAATGAAAATTAAATGTTTGCTACAATCAGGAATATTAATATTTGTTGTAAAAACAAAAAAAAACCCAAAAAAAACAAAAAACAAAACAAAAAAAAACTGTAGCAAATAATTGTTTAGCAGAGTAACTATTTCTCCTTCCTCATGCAACTCATGCCTACATCACTGGGGGACAGAGTACAATGACAATGTACAGTTACAATGATATTTAATAGAAGAAAGGTTTTGATGATTTAAAACATAAGGTAGGTCCTAAAAAGAAAAACCACAAACATTGGTGTCAAAGTGTAGGAATGAAGAGTTAAGCAAGCTGGACAGACTAAAGGACTAAAGCACTGCTACATCTTTAGATATCAACAGGTAGTTGAACGGCATTGTGGGTAATGTAGAAAACCGTTAGTGAAAGTGAAAACAGACCAAAATTGTTGATGAAAGACATTTAAACTAAAAGGTTTTTTCAGATCTTCTTTACAAAATAAATTTTAGACACCACTGAAGATCACATATTAATTAGATTAATATGCAAGTCATTCAGGGGCAATGATCTGTTCCGGATTATAGCGGATCATACCATTCATACACTAATTCACATGTCGGGGTAATTTAGAGTAACCAATCCATCCATCCATCCATTTTCCATACCGCTTATCCTACACAGGGTCACGGGTGAGCCTGGAGCCTGAAGCCTATCACAGGGAACTCATGGCACAAGGCGAGGGACACCCTGGACAGGGTAGTAACCAATCCACCTACCAGTATATTTCTGGGAGGTGGGAGGAAACCGGAGAACCCAGAGGGAATCCTTGTAGACACCAGGAGAACAAACAAAACGGCACAAACAGTAAACCTGAACTCAGGATTGACCCTGGAGCTGTGAAGTGGCAATGCAACCCACTGTACCACTGGGTCACATTATTATTATTATAATTAAAGTAACACTTTTAAAATGTTTAAAACTGTACAATTAATAGCAAAATAATGCATTGTTTGGAATTATTTTATTCTATTAAACTACAACTAAGCAGACTGCCTGTATGATATTACATGGATAACACTGTCATATACTGTATCCCTACTGTCAAATGAGCCACAACTGAAAACGAGCCAGTCTTCATAAGACATAAGACATGCCAGGGTCAAGGTAAAGCCTAGCAAGAATATTAAAAAAACTTTTTTTTTTTTTTTTTAAAGTACAATTACGTAACAGACACATCTTAGTTCACTGGAACAGCAGTGTCAGCTGCATATAAGCTAAAGACAATGACAGTTTTATTAGAGCCTTTCAAACATTTGTATTTCAACACCGTGATGTTTAGCTGCACTTGCAGCCACTAAACTTGACCCGAGTGACAACGGCAGCTGCGTCTTTTCGAGAAGGAGGAGCTGATGTCATAACTGGAAGAATGCTGGGAAGGGAAAAAGTGTAACTGAAGGGCATTGTTTGGCGTGGTTGGACTCATGACTCCCGGAGTGTGCGCTGGTTTTCATGCCCAGAAATGGCATGCATGTTGTGGTTTGAAAAGCGAGGTCGACACACCCGTTCTCTAGAGGCCTCCGACACTCTCTGACTCACTCCAAGAAACCACAACCCGTGAAAAAGAAGCAGAGGGAGTGTTGTGCACACACGCTGAACAAGGTCTGCACCTTCATCGTCCCGCTTTTATTTTTGCTCGAGTATAAGTGAAACCAGCACTCAGTTTATCAGAACACTCTCACTTTAAAAACCAGATTAGAATTTTTTTTTTTTTAAAAAAGGACACAATGTATAATGCTACATGCATCCCACCCCCTTCAACATACCTAATATTACTTTCACACACTGTTATTAAAATAGTTCTTCAAGGTTTATTTGGATGGTTAATAGCTCTAGATCTACATGGAATCTTTACGAAAAAGGAAACCCTCTAAAAAATATTTTTAGGATACCCCAAAGGGACAAACCAAAGAACATTTTGGGGTACTAGATGCAACCTTTAAGAAATACAATCCTTTCTTTCTTTCTTTAGGAGAAAAGTTTTGATGATTTAAAACATAAGCAATAAGTTAGGTCCTATAAATACAACTCTTTCTTTCTTTCTTTCTTTCTTTAACCAACTGTGCAAAATAATTTTACTGCAGGTTCTGACGAATAACAACATTCAGGAATCATTACTTCTATTCAACTTTCTTTATATTTTCTTTTATTTGTATGTTTTTTTCCACTAATGGTTGCATGATAGTGCAGGAGTCGTGTCCAGGGTCACTGGTTCAATCCTGAGCTCAGGTTGCTTTCTGTGTGCAGTTTTGTGTAGTCTCTCTGTGTATGCCTGGGTTTCCTCTGGGTTCTCTGGTTTTCTTCCACCTCCCAATAACATGCCAGTAGGTGGATCGGCTACTTTAAATTGTCTCTAAGTGTGAATGATTGTGTGAAAGAGTGTGTGCATGGTGCCCTGTGATGGACTGGCGTCCGTGAATGAATGATTTGTCAAACTGTCAAGCATGCAAATAATCCACATGTTCCCAGCCCTTGCCTTGGAAATTTTTGAGTTTTACCTTCTTTTTCCCCCTTCAGGGCAGAGGTAGGATTCCAACCCCCAATCCTGGAGGTGTGAGACAAATATGCTAACCACTAAGCCGCCATGCCCCCCTTGGGAAACCATGTATAATAGGCTATGTAAAATAATATGATCTTGAAGGTATCTTCTACAACACATCCATTTTAACAGTAGACCTGTACAGTGTGTTACTCGTATTTTACTACTGCTTATTTCAAAATTTGAGACATTTCGTTTTCTTTTAGACTCGTACAGAAAACTTGGTTCTTGCCCCTATGTTTATTAAAGCTGCCACGGTCATCATAGAAAAACTACACTCCATCTAAAGCAATGTAATGTAATATAAAGCCCCTTTCAAATATCAAACCTTCATGTAGCCTATGTGTTGGAGTTTTTTCCCCCACAAACCATTCAGGTTTAACAGAGAATCCACCAGCTATCTTCTTGGTCAAAGCTTTCATGAGATCAATAATGCAAAATGACACTTTTTATATTCCGAGCCAAAGCTGAAGCCTTGTATTTTCTGTGATTTATTGCTTTGGTAGGAGCTGTCACCTTCCATCACAGGAGCTTTTATCACCAAATAAAACCCTGGATTATAAATCGTTAGCATTGTGGGGCATTGTAGCACAGTGCCGCACACTCGTGCTGTGCAAAAGCAATTCTGCTCTTCATCTGACCAATTTATTCAGAGCGCCAGTCTATCATTTAACATGGAAGAGGAGAGGTGACCTTAAAGAGGCAGGTGTCACTAAGTTAATAGCAAACAGTTGAAGAGCGTTAACACATCACATCACATTTCCCCGAATTCACAGCCAGCCCTTCTTACGATCCAGCTCTGAGTCACCCTGTTACAAATAAAAGTCAGCCATGTTACTACTGGCTTTTATGTTCACGATTCAAAAGGAGTATCATGTTTCTTTCATCAATGTTCATTTTAAAGAGATTCCACAGTGTGGTGCAGAGGAAATTCACATCACACAATGTTCGGATCAGTTTAAACCAGTGGCACCAATTTAGGGTTCACTGGAAGAAAAACAAAACTGCTTTCATAGTCTGGCTCTTTCAGGGTTGTAGCTAACATATGGAGTGGGACGGTTTTAATGGGAGAGGGTGGATGGACAGAAATGCCAGGAACAAAATCTCATTAATTCCAAAGCTGCTGTAGAACAAAAATATATTAGTGTAAAGCAATGCCACATCTGTATATGTGTCTGTTTAATGCTTCAGATATATTTGGATCTGTATCTGTATTCAAAGTTAAACCAGAAGCGGGCATGGCCTAAACACCTTTTTTAAAAATATATGTTTTTTTAATCCTGCTCATGCAGTTATTATTTTTTACCTGTCTGTGATATTTTCTAACAAATTTCCCAAAATATAGGCATAAACAAACCAATTTAAACCATCACAGTAACTATGAACGAATGAACAAATGAAGAATGAACGAACACTGTAAACGCATCTCTGTAGATTTTCAGTATCGTTCCTGTTAATGCACGTGGTGTTTCTTTGTCACGTAAGCCTCATCTGTCCCTGTCACGTGACTTTTTGTTTGTGACCAACAGGATCCCAGTGCCGATGTACTTTCTCAAAAGCTCAGTAGTGCACCTATCATTCATATCTGTTTAAAACATTTACATTTTTGGCATTTGGCAGATGCCCTTATGCAGAACGACATACATGTATCTCGTTATTATTATTTTTTACTGAGCAGTTGAACGTTAAGGGCCTTGCTCAAGGGCCCGGCAGTGGCAGCTTGGCAGTGTTGGGATTTGAACTCACAACCTTCCAATAAATAGTCCATAATAGTCCTCTATATTAACATGTGTACCTTTGTTATATTTCATTCAAATGCCTCTGGTTTTTTTTTCTGAACTGGGGCTATATCTACCTTTATATCTCCATTTTAGTAATTGTATTGTCCACCATTCCAATGTGAAAAGGTACTTTTGTGACCACGTATAGGACACCAGTGTTAAAATAATACAGTCAGGAAACAGCTTTCTGAAGTGTTCATTTCCTAAGCAGATAACTGATCTTTAGATTAACGTGATTAAATATGCACAATATGTTGCCTAGAGCATATCATGCAACATGCAAATAAGGACACACAATGTCATTTATGCAAATTAGTTGTTGCAGAGTTTTGAATATTGGTTCAACATGAACACTTTTATCATGGGGATACCCTAACCATGTGAACATTTCCCAGTAAAAAAAAAAAAAGCCCAATAGTTGTATGGTGACAGCAGCAGAGTCGAATGTAGCCTGCATTTGCATAGGGTTATGTTTCAAGCCTTTCACTTCATGTGCATGCAGTTTGTGAGTGCAGAGACAAATGTACATCACATCCTGCATAGAAGTTTCTTCCCTTTTTGCACACAAAAGTCCAAATCTCGTGAAGGTACTTCAGCAAGCCAAAACGTGTGTAAGCTGTGCATACAGTTGTGCTAATAAATTTACATACCCCTTGCAGAATCTGCAAAAAAAAAAAGAAAAAAAAAAAAGAGAGAGATCATAAAAATTGCATTTAGTTTTTTTTATTTAGTACTGCTCTGAATAAGCTATTTCACATAACAGATGTTTACATATAGTCCACAAGACACAATCTTCTTCTTTTCCTTTCGGCTGTTCCCTTCAGGGGTCGCCACAGCGAATCATCTGCCTCCATCTAGCCCTATCCCCTGCATCCTCTTCTCTCAGACCGACTACCTTCATGTCCTCCTTCACTACATCCATAAACCAGTCCACAAGACACAATAATAACTGAATTTACACAAATGAACCATTTCAAAAGTTTGCATATGCTTGATTCTTAATACTGTGTGTCGTTACCTGGATGATCAACAACTGTGTTTATGTTTTGTGATAGTTGTTAATGAGTCCCTTGTTTGTCCTGAGCAGTTAAACTGCCCACTGTTCTTCAGAAAAATCCTCAAGGTCCTGCACATTATTTGCTTTTTCAGCATCTTCTGCATATTTGACCCCTTTCCAACAGTGACTATATGATGCTGAGATCCATCTTTTCACACTGAGGATAACTGAGGGACTTGTACACGACTATTACAAAAGGTGCAAACATTCACTGACGCTCAAGAAGGCAGCATGATACATTAAAACCCGGGGGGTGTAAACTATTGAACAGGTTAATCGGTGTAAATTGTTATTATTTTGTTTAAAGCGCTTTTTTCATTTAGTACTGCCCTGCAGAAGCTACATAAGATATTTACATGTTTCCCAGAAGACAAAATAATAACAATATTATATCGTTAATAATAATAAAATATTCATTGTGTTTCTTGTCTGAAAAGTGTCTATGTAATATGCTGCTTTCTTTAATGACATACAAACATTGTTCTCTAACATTTAATTTTGTGTTAGAAAACTAATGTTTGGGAATCTAAAATGTTTTTTTGTACTGACTTGATAATAAAGTTTGTACAAAAAAAATACGGTGTCTAAAACTTTTGCACAGCACTGTGTATATATTCTATTGTATACAACCACTTTCAAGTCTCTGCAGCTGCTTGTGATAGCTGTATGATATTACCAGAGCTGTTTAAAGCTTCTCAGACTGGCTTCTGTAGATGTTTTTTTGTCCTGACTAAAAGTCACACTAAATCATCCCTGCTGTGTGCGACTGATGACACAAGCACAATCAGTACAAATCAGCAAGACTGATGGAGTGCAACAACAAAGCCCTAAATGACTGCCATTTGTCCTGTTCCCTTCGGATCAATAGGCATAAAATACTTTTTGAAAATCGAACAGTTTTGTTTCACTGCTCGAGTCTCAAGACGCCTGAATGAAATACAATTTGGTGCTTACAGTTTGGTGTACATGGAACATGTCTTATTCCTTCCATTTTTGCCTTGATGGTCAATTCAGACACCTAATTATACACTGTTAATGAGGTTTCCCAGTCCATGTACTTCATGAAACAAGTAGTGGCATTTTAGAAGAAACACAATCATATCGTATTGTCTTTCCTCTCCATTTTCTTCCTTCAGTTTGGCTGCAGCACAAAGACACCAAGCTTCTCTCTCACCCCAGGCTCTTGTTGACTTCCATTATTCTCACAAGTCTTCAGCTGAGAGATCCAGGCAAAGCAGAAGCCACCCAGAACCCAGCAGTTTTCTCTAAGTTATTATTTTTCATTTTTATTTTTACTCTCTTACAGCTCCTAAACTCACTACTCATACCACAAGCATCAATGGAAAGTATTTGTCTTCACTTGCACTAAATTACTGGCATAAATGTTTGCATGTAATTGAATTTCTTTACAAAACTTACAAAATGATTTGACATTTCTGGTAAATCAGACACCGCTACATACACGTCCTCTTTCAGTGCTAAAGGGGAATAGACTGCGTTTCTTGAAGTGGATCGTCTGGGTCAAATTGAGTGGATAATTATCTTTTCCAGGGGATGGATTGCTTTCTTGGGAACCCATGTGGCACTTCACAATTCAAATAGATTCTTCGCTAACTGCATATGAAACATGAAGAACAACTTCATGATCTGTAACTCGTTTCATAAACTTAGTCACCACGGTCAACTTGACCCCCCTTTTTTAAAACGTTAAACAAAGTAGTGAATGGTCTTTGAGAAAGATTTGAAATGGTGCACTACTGTATAATGTCCTTCGGTTACTTCCTTGAGTCTCATCTGTAATAACCCATATTAGACATCTAATTAGTCAGTTTTTTGGGCTGCATAAATTGTCCTCATTTTTAACTCACTACAGAATTTTTTCCCCCCTGACCCGAAGATATATATGCAGCGCTGAAGGACTTTAAATTAGATCAGCGAATGATGTGGATATAGTGGCATACATAAATAAAAGGGATAAAGGATTTCAAAGGTTCTGCAGACTAATCAGGCCTCGGGAGAACAAAAAAAAATATCAAACTATTAAAATCCATGCACTGGAAAATGACGGAGTGAAGGATCAGACATGTGCAATTAAGAGATCAAATGAAAGCATGTTGTTGTGTTTTGCAGGATTCGCTAGAAACGTGTGGCATTATCTTGTCAGTAAGTGGTGGTCGTCATAAGTCACAGACGATTAAAACAGTAGGAGGTGTGAGTAGCATGTCCAGACAAGTGCGCAGTCAAGGAGGCTGTTTTTCCCTCCTAGTGAAGACGTGGTAGAGGATGTGGCTACTTCACACCCGTCAGAGAGAGAGTGTGTGTGTATGTGTGTGAGGGAGAGAGCATATGGAACACCGAGCGGATGCTCTAGGGGACGAGAGGGATTTGAATTCTGCTGTGGTCACAGAACGCTCTGTAGGATGACACTTGATGAGCAGGAGTCAGTGGAGGACAGCAGAATGAGAGAATGTCTCTGGAGGTCAGCCAGGCAGTACGACAGAGCAGGCCTGCTCATATGCCTGTCTGTGTGACCTGTGTCTGAGCAGGGCTTTTTCAAAAGACTGAAAAAATCTGCTGATGGAAACAGAGCAGGACTTTCTGTAAAACCTAAAAAAAAAAAAGGTGAGATGTATTTTCATTTACACAGAACATTGAGCAAAAGGGTAGCACTTTGCTTTTTGCTGCATCTGATTGCTAACACTCCACTAACACTGACAGTGTTACACTTCAGCAATGTAGTGAAATAGAGTAGAAAATAAAAGTATAACGCTGTTTGATTCAATAAGAAAATATCCCATAAGAATTCACTACAGCAAAACTATTTTAACCATCAGCAGGCATTGAAAGGCACGCCAGGACTGAAATGAGCCCCGGGTTATTCATACAGCCAGAGATAATTAAAAATGTGAAACACACACACACACACACACACACACACACACACACACACACACACACACACACACACACACACACACCTCCCCCACAAGTAGCTCTTCCATTGGATCTCTGAATTGAACTGACTTTCATTTTTCATTGAAATAAAGTTGCTAAAAGTGCAAGTTAGACTTCAGCTGAAAATTCCAGCCATAACAAAATTACGTTCACTTTATTTCCCAAAACAGAGTTAGATTAAAAGTTTTACAAATGGATTTGCTCTATGGCAAAGCTCATTAATACTTTTAGAAATTCTGCCTGTGAGGAGAAGCACTGCACACCGAGACATCTTTTGGAATAAGAATGTTTGTGTTGTACAGTCCCTCCAGGATTTTTGCAGTTTTGCGATCACAGAAGTCAACACCAAATCAAGGAAAGTCGAGGAATTTTTCAAAATGACCGCAGATTTTTTAGCAGGTTTGGGTCAAGACGTGTCATGTGACATCATCGCAACGCACATTCAGCCAAAGTCCTCTTCCATTCATGTGCATCGAACATGAGTACAGCTAAAAGGTCTCATTTACCTACAAACATTACTGTGAAAGACTGTGAAAAACAATTTCGTACAATTGCAATTTCGCCAGTTCAAGTAGTTTTCTGCAAAAAACAACAACAACAACAACAACAAAACTCTGCAAATTGCATCACAAAATTAGAAAAAAGCTGCAGCAAAATCAAGCATTTTTGGCCACAACAATCACAAAATAACTCCACAAGATCCTGTACAAACCGGTTGTATAAATGTGCAAACTAATTTTGTTAACTTGATACAGCCAATTGTTTACAGGTGTTAAAAACAGCCAAATTCCCAAAGTCAAATTAAAAAAAGCCAAATTAAAGTCAAATTCCCACTTTTCACTTTTGTATTGGCTTATTTTTTTTATTTTTTATTTTTTGTAGTACTATATTTTTGCTTCCATGCTTGCAGATCCATAGTGGCCAGTATATTTGTGTAATATTGATTTCTTTTAAAATTACATAATAATTATGCCTTGTAATGCACTTTAAAGTAAAGAAATGCTTTGAAAAATTGTGATACCGTCTGCATAATTTTATCATAATCTCAATCCATAATGCCCTTCACGCATAAAAAAACCTGCACCGCATGGTGTAGTCTGGATGCCACGTTCCTGTCGATCACGGACAGACAGAGCACAGGCTAGAACAACATAACATGAAAGGCAAACAAACTCATGAATAAAAGAATCGTGAATATATGTGATGGTGTAAAGTGGGCCCGGGCGATTTGGCCGAGATGTGAGTATCCCGCGGTACATTTGATTAAAAGCCCATGACAGACAGTGCATGATGAATAGAGCCCAGAGAGAATTAAAGCCTGTCAGGAGAATGGGCCGCCACGCTGAGATTAAACCCCAGCAGGACCCGTCTTCTTGGGAGGGGCCCCGTGTGCAGTGGCAACTCGTCTGGGCTGCCTGTCAAGTGTGGAGCTGTCAGCGGCCGTAAGACTCGAGGATGGCAAGTCAGAGTCCCCCAGGATCTCCACGAAGCTTCCCTCAGAGACAGGGGGAGTGAAAAGTTCAATAAATTCTGAATCCTACAGCTGCTACTTCACTTAAGTGCTGCACGTAAAAAAAAGTGGACACCGTTCAAGAGACAAGATGATTTGTGCCCTGTTTAGAGAAGTAAAGGGGAGGATTAGCCTTGGCTTCAAAAGACATCTCAACATGCATTTTCACTTCCAGTGTGCTGGGAATGTTGTTGTTGTTGTTGTTGTTGTTGTTGTATCTCTGCAACAGAGAAAGCAGTAATGCAGACTGCATCTGGCTCAGGGATTTATGTAGAGGACTTTTGTATGAACATTTGTGTGTAGAAAAGCTTTAAATAAAAATCTATTCGTTACAAAATATCTTGATGGGTAGGTGGCATTCTTGGAAAAGTTGTTTATCATAGATTTCGCAAGACTAATTAACAAAGGCTGTGTGTTGTACTGGCGTCCCATCCAAGGTATACTGAATGTGAATGAATTAATACAATAACTTCTCACATTAAATTGGGAAAAGACCCTATCAACTGCAGCCACTATGCAACTCATCATATAACCTAATACTATTGCTGCGTCCCAATCTGCCTACTTATACTATGCACTAAAAGTACTCTGTAAATAACATTTCACTCTATAAATAAAACGTACTCTTTTTGTGAAGAAAAACTACATACATTTGAGTGTGTAGTAAAAGAGTATGCAAGTACTAGGACATACTGTACTAACACCATGTAAAGGAAGAGAACGTTGATGCCTAGTTACACACACTGTCACCATAAACAAACTCCTTGTTGCATTTCTGCTTTTCTTCATTCATTATTCCTCATATAATTTATACTATATCATTTAACTGATCATTCTCTTGATTTATTTTTCCACATTTCATTTACTAAAATTCACAAAACTCCTTCCTCACACAAGGAGATGTGGCCAATATCAGCTGAAAAATTCTGCACAAAATATACAGGAAAGAGTAGACCATCCAGGTACCTTTGGGATACTCATTTCAACATACTACAATCTGGGACACACTAATACTAATCTCGGACACTATTTAGGACGGATAGTAGGCGAATTGGGACGCAGGATATGCCTCTCACTGGCAATACGACATGTACCTGTTTCCATTCCCTTGGAGATTTGCACTGACATGCTTACATGTCTTTTATTTCATTCTACAGTAATATGAAGTTTCAAAAGAAGCACACTTGACAATGGTACAAAAACTAAAATCTACCCTGTGCATACTTGCTTATTCAAATGAGCATTGGTTTTATAGTGTCACTGGTGTAAGACAAGGAGAGAACACATTTCCTCTAGATGTGATGATTAAAAGGTGGCTCTTCCTGCCAGTCTGTGGCAAGCACATTGCCTTGTTGTTGACAGAGAGCTGAAAGTACATGTTAACACGCCCCACTATTGCTGTTACATAAAAAAAAACAACAACAACAAAAAAAAACGCCTGTGGTGGTCCAGAGTGTTGTGATGTTGCTGGGCAGATGCACATGTTCTGCTTAGAATCTCCTTGACACAGGGTCAGGTCAAACATTTCCGATCCCATCATTCCCTTAATGGTATCCAAGGGTTGCTATGTGAGTATATGTTTCTTTTTAAAGTTTCAGTTAAAAAATAGCAGAGTATATAAAATAGTACTACATTCCAGAAAAATCCATCACTTAGAAAAAACTGACTGGCAGCTAGTCCACAAGACACGATAAGTAACTGAATTTACACAAATGAACCAGTTCAAAAGTTCAAAACACTTGATTCTTAATACTCTGTGTTGTTACCTGGATGATCAACGACTATGTTTATGTTTTGTGATAGTTGTTCATGAGTCCCTTGTTTGTCCTGAGCAGTTAAACTGCCCACTGTTCTTCAGAAAAATCCTCCAGGTCCTACATCTTCTGCATATTTGACCCCATTCCAACAGCAGCTATATGACGCTGAGATCCACCTTTTCACACTGAGGACAACTGAGGGACTCGTACACGACTATTACAAAAGGTGCAAACATTCACTGATGCTCAAGAAGGCAACACGATATATTATGAGCCAGGGGGATGTAAACTTTTGAACAGTGTAAATTATTGTCTTGTTGGCTGTTTTATAATATTATATATTCTTGGCTGGTAGGCACAATGACAAGACAAGCACAGCTGGTTCTGGTGAGAAAAACACTGTATTGCTTAATATGTCTCTTTTAACAAGAAACTTATTATGAGTACAGTATATGAAAGCTCTTTTACATTCACAATTATAAGCCTTATTGCTCAGTTTGCTCCCACTGGCGTCTGGGAGGATGGGAGAATTTTATTACGTTTTTTTTATGTGGCTTGGAAAAGTAAGTGCTCAGCTTTCGGTGTTTGCAGCTGTGAACTTTCTGTGGTGTATTTTCGTGACGAGAGTTCATGGCTTTCGACAAAGTGAGCTGTGACAGGCTGTGCACTGTTGCAGGAAACCCAAATGTCATGCAGTAACTCATTTCCCCTCCATGATTATGGGATATTTTCTCTACCAGACAGTTGTAAAGCTTGTTTAAGCCTGCACAAACAGCTCTCCATCCTGCATTTTCCCAAGCCATCTACCCCCTCACATTCAAATCGTGCAATCCTGCCAAAAGGAACTATTTGGAAAGGTTCAAATATTTGTCACATTTCACAGTTATTGAAAATGTGATTTAAAGGATCTTTATGGGCATTTTCTTTCATGCTCACATAATGCATTAAATGTGCACAAAATAATACCCATGACTTCCATCACTGTTCACTTAAAAAAAAAAATTCTCCTGGTTGGGGGTGGGATAACAATTTGGTCTCTGTATAGCTTCAGATATCATGAATAGTCTTTTTTTTTTTTTAAAAAAATCGTTCTTCTCACCCCCCACCCCACATAGACACACTCCTAAAAAAAAAAAAAAGCTCAATTTAGAGAAACTAAAAGCAATGTGTTTTACAGACTACGTTCCAGGGCAGCTACAGTTACAGGCCCAGGAGCCAGGCAAAGTTACAGGCCTGCAATTTCTCAGTAGCGTATTATATAATGCTGACAATCCTGTGTGTCATGGATCTTTAAAAAAAAAAACAACAACAACTGCCTAACAAGTAATCTTTTAGCCACTGAAGCCACATAGGGAGGTTGAACGTGACACTTCTGACGTAGAAGACTGAGGGAACGACCATGTCCAGATCAAATAATAATAATAAGGATTTTTCCTAAAGAAATGCTCCATATAAAGTTAACCGCTGAAACAGTAAATCACAGAGCTTACCAGTATTTCATTTACTTGACCTACGTTATAAATTAAAACATTTCAATCCAACCAAAAGGCCAGTGAGACAAACCATAACCCCTCCTGAGACTGTCCAGATGGTTTCAGAGCTGATAATACAGAATTATGAATGCTCTTAAGGCTGAATTGAGAAAATGTTGCCATACTCAGCACCCATGAGGAAAACTTAAAGAAAAAAATTACGATTTTACACTTTATATATTTGATAATATACAGATAAAACAGTGTTCGTTACACGGTTAATGGTTATACAGGGACTGAGAATACAGAACCTCTAATAAAGTATGTGACATTTTTGAAAAGGCTTCTTTTCATATCTGGATCATTAGTAATGTTGGCTTACTTTTTTATCACAGGCTGTTTGATAAATGTTAACACATTTGCCATTTAAAAAAAGCATGACTTTTAAAGCAAGGTCATGCTGACTTAATAGCTCAGGAACGCATTAACTAAATAATCCTAAAAACAGTATGTGTCTGGAAGAATATGAATTGAGGGTTTTTTCTTAAACACTAAGATCAGTCACACACACACACTTCCACTTCTTGTTTCACAACCCTGACACATACATTGTTGTTGTTGTTGTTGTCCTCACATCCATTCCTATAGATATTTTAAGAACATCCATAACCATCTGCACTATTGTAACATATTTGCTTTCTCTCAGAATATCTTCCACTACAAATCAAAACTCTGAATCACTCCATTTTATCTTTAACTTATTTTATCTGCTTTCAGTCGTGTTGTGATTGTGGCATTAACACTCCCTACAATCACTAGGTCATTCTTGGACATATATTTTATAAAGATAGTCACTATTATAAGACTAAAAAAAAACACCTTATTGTCTTTAATTGTAAGGTAAATTAATTTAACATTTCAGAGAATAAGTGTTTGAAAGAGCACACTACATACTGGTTACTGTTAGTGGCGTATGATCTGGCACACCATTTGGTACGGGTGTAACCATATTCCTTTAAGACAACAATTTTTATTATTATTTTTTAAATAGCCTACGTTTAAAGACTCCTGTTAACTTCACAATACATAAATTCTTTATATACCAAGTGTAGGTGTAAAAATTATTTTAACTGTCTGTATTAGAAGAAAAAGTCACAGTATTTGAGGCCGGTGTGTGATGAAAGCTCGTGACTGGCAAAAGAAACATCATGAAACATCACCAACTTCATGTCCAGAGATTTAGTGGTCATGGTGGTAGTTGATGAACTAAAAATATTGTTGGATGTGTGCAGATCAGTTTTGGGTATTTATATATTTAAAAAAAAAAAAAAAAAAAAAAAAGTGAAGGCCTGTGTACACTATGATTACACTACACACTATAGTGGTGGCAGGAACAGAAATTTAATTTATTATTTTCACCCCATGGTGGTTTTATTCTAATAACCTGTGCTTAGAGACAAATCAACACAAACATGCAAGCTTATGTTTGCCATATTATTTATATATATATATATATATATATATATATATATATATATATATATATATATATTAAATAATATGTATAAAATCTTCACACCTTGTAAAAATTTAAATGCGTGTGATAATTGAATGAGGAACATGAGTGTGCCAAACTAAACCATAACCCGTGATGAATGAATTTATAGGGTTATAGAAAGAAAAATAGTCGTTGCCTCTTGACAGTGTGTTTGCGCGTGCTAGCTTTCAGAGGCCAATCTGACGCCAAAGCCAAGCGCTAGATTACTGCCCATGCTGTGATGAATAATAGAAAGAGACAACAAAAGGGACAGGAATATGTTGATCATGTTTATTTGCAATGAAACGTATTTCAACACCCACCTTAACAAGAAGCAGTCAGTGATTGTCACGAGCGAACAATTAAAAACAAAAAAATGTCGGCGCGCGCTTCAGCAGCAAGAACAAAGGAGCGACTCTCTCACTTACTGCTAAACAACAGCGCAAAAAAAGGCGAAAAAATAGAGAGAGAGAGAGAGACACATGTCGTTGTACGTCTTCTTGGCTTAAACCCCACAGTAGCGTAAATAAAAGTGGAGGCAGAGGCTATTTATTGCCTCTTAATAACTTATCCAGCCGTGAACCTTCAGGAAGAATAGCCGGGTAGTTTTAATGGAGACATTCCCACGGAGTCAAAAACAAACAAACAAACAAACAAAAAAACAAGAACAATCCAAAGTGCATGAAAAGTGCTTAAAAGTGAAGATGAGACAGGATGCTCGCCCGAACCTGAAAGAAAAAAAAATAAATTTCACATCACCGTCGACACGTTGCGTGTTGCTTTCCCCTTCACTTTACACTCCTTTCCTTTCCAGAGAGGAGGAAGACTTGAAACCGCCTCACCATGGCGCGACAGAGGGGCAGCTTGAAACCGCACCGCTTTCTTTTTTTCAAAATCAACAATTTAATCATCTAATATATAGTCCAATTATCCGGAAAAATAAAAACCCCACACAATTCTTTATTTTTTTTAAGGAGTGCCGATTTTATACAAATGGTAACACAGTTCTTATTACCCTGAAGAAAAACAAAACAAATGCCGCCATGTTTTTTTTTTTTTTTTTTTTACCTTTTGCGTTTGTGCTAAAGTAAAAGTTGTTTATTTAGCACTGTAGCTAGCCTGTCATAACATATAGTCTAAAAATCTTTCCACAGTCCAAAATATCGTGTCAAATTAAATACCGGCACGGTAACAAAGCTAAAAATAAAGTCGCAAAGATAAAGTTATAGCCTAAGTGAGTAATTAATAGTGCCTGTGTAAAATAAACACTAGGTTTTTTATTTTTATTTTTTAAGCTAATTAATAAACAGGCTTGCAGGATATTCACTCACCTTATTGGCGTTTGAAAATGCTCTAAAATATATATTTTAAAAAGTTTTTATTCCTGCATACAGTGTAAAGTATATGCAAATCCACTCGTAAGCCGTGTCATTATATATATATATATATATATATATATATATATATATATATATATATATATATATACCTATATATATATATATGCGTCGAATAAAAATAAATTTGGTCTACAGGTCTCGTAATCTTGTGTAGATGGAGCAATAATCAAGTCTGTTATCCGTCTGTTTTAATCAGGAGCGGCCTTGAAACTGCCCTCCACAAATTCTCTGCCTGTTTTGATCATTCAAGAAAGGAAGGAAGAAGAAGGAGAGGGGGCTTGAAACAGTTCAACCTCCTTGCGCTATAATTGGTTTTATAGATCTGGCGAAGAGCCAAAGTGTTTACACGGGGATGATTGACAGAGGCAGTGTCCAATCGCTGTAGAGCGTGTCAGGTTGGGATCATGGGGGCGGGGCGTGTTAAACAATGCTTGTTTCATTGCAGGATAGTTGAGCGCTACAGTGGTGTGTGTTTTATGTGTGTGTGGGAGAGAGGGGGTGAGAGAGAGAGAGAGAGAGAGAGAGAGAGGTAGAGAGACAGAGAGACTATGATTGTGAATGTGCGCGCGCGAGAGGCCTTCCCCCTTGTATAAGCGACCCTCTGTCTGCGTAAACTACGGATGGTCTGTAAATGGAGAGTAGGAAATATTTAACCTCGCGTCGGATTTTGCGAAGAAAAAGGATTATTTAAACTGAGTCGCCATTACAAGTAAGGTGTCCAAGTCGACAGAAAGCCCGCAGTTGTGTTTAGGAAGCAATCCAGAAGCATTGGATTACAAAACAACAACAACAAAAACAAACATATAATAATAATGTAGGTAGTCGTCGTATTCATGGTGAACGGGCAACCCACACTCAAGGTTAGTTACGTTTTAAAAGTGTAAATGTTTGCGCGGAAATACTTCGCAAGAAAAAACAAAAACACTTCTGCTGGTTTAATGTTTCCGCGAAGAAAAGTTTTTGCTTGTAAAATGGAAACGCGTAGGGTACAACTTTGAAACGTGGCCGCTGCTGTGAACCATGCTTGTTTATTCATACTCTCCGGGTTATTATTACGTTGTAGTCTCAGTGTGTTTATATAAGTCTTCATGTCGCATAAACTTCAAACTCCGTTGAAGTTTTAAATTTGCTGTCGCTGGTCGGGTAACATTGTTTCCCTTGTTAACTATTTACGCAGAAGCCTTAACAAGTACAACCTGGAGTTGAGGTGAAATGTTTCAGTAAACTGAACACCCTGTAGCGTCGGTGGTAAAGTGTGCAAGTGTATTAAGTGTATAAGGACGAGTTAGAAATGTCCAACATGGCCATGGTGTGATTAGTAAGAGTAACCTGGTGGCATGTAACATGTAAATGTAGGTACATCAAGATTACTCGGTAGTGAGGTGTTATAACATTAGACCTACACTAAGCTCCTGGAACAAACAGTTAAGCTGGATATAAAGTGATCGAGTTGCTTGCACACGAGAATTAAAACCACAGTTGTTAACGAGCGGTTTAGCACCATTGACCAAAAGGTACTGATTTAACACCCTTTGAGACTCATCAGTGACTCCATGTGGTCCCTTGGCTAGAACTCGCTTGTTCAGACGACATTTACAAATGAAACGAGAGTTAATAGGTTATATAGAAGCAAAACCTCCCAAACTTAGTTCATTCAGGATTCGTCCTAAAAATCAGCTAGTCGGTGAAGCTAGGGTTAGCAGTATAAACAGCCTGTTTTTCTGTTTTTATCCTCGCCGTATTCCCTGATAAGTCACTATTTAAATACGGAACGGTTATTATTCTTCACTGTGCTGTAAGCCTCCGCTTTGCATGAACTCGGCTCTCTTGCTTGAAAGCCGAAGTGTAAACGCTGGATTGTCCCTGCGTAGTGTAGCGAACTGCAGCCGGGAAAACACACACACACACACACACACACAAGCAAATCATCATACGCGATACGTGCACACGATGGTGAAGGGACAACTACCCATGATCAACTAATGTTTAAAACCTGTTCAGCCCTCATCTCGGACTCGGAGCTATAATTTCTTGCAGCGAACTTACGAGGCGACTTTTTATCCGCTTGTAGCTACTTTGATTCAAACTGCGTCATCACGCCCTTGTTAAATATTTTGCTATTGATATAGTTATATCTTCCACATCTTTTAGTCTAATTGCTAGTTTATATTTATCCGAGTTTTTTTTAAAAAAATTTTTTTAATTCATTTTTTTATAGGTCGGCACGATGCCGGATAAGGACGCAGATTTGCCTGGAAATCTACGGACATAAGGCTCTTTCGGAACAGCCAATCGGACCTTTTTATTTCTTTCTTTTCTTCTTCTTTTTTTTTTTTTTTTAATCGAGTTGGGTGGATGATGGATGGCCGAGATTTCGGGCCCCCCAGATCCGTGCACGTTCCGCCGCCGCTGCTTTCGGGACTCGCCATGGAACCGCACCGACTCGGAGCTTCCGCCGCGCCCGGGAGGATCCCACCGTCTCCCGGCCACCTGGGCGCGGGCCACCCGGCGGCCGGTCTGCACTCGGGAAAATTTCTCTCTCCGACCATTAACATACAATCCCACCACAGTAAGTAGCGCTTTCAATTTCATATATAAAAATATATATATAATTATATATATATAATTCTTTTTTAAAGTGCTGAGTGCTGTACAAATGTAGTTATTGGTAGGTTGTAGATTTCTGGTGGAAACTTCTTCGGGAAGTCAGGAGAAAAATCATGCTCATGTCTTTTTCGGAGTAAGCGGCGATTTGTGATTCAGTGTGCAAAATAATGCTGTGTGCGGCCGGTATGTAATAAAGTGGAGAAAGTAGGAGGTTGCCGATTGGTCACTCGGACCTAAAAAATGATCGTTTAACACGCATTAGAGCTGATATAAAATGCGTAAGGCGATCGCATTGCAATTGAACGAGCACCGGATGATCGTTTTCTGTCACAAAAAAAATAACATTGATCGTCGATTGTTGTTGTGCTGCAGAGTTGTCATGTGTAATGCTTTGGGAGTGTGTAGATGGAGGTGAAATGGCTCGTTGCTGATCGCGGACACCGGGCAGAGCGCGCGCACTGAGCGGGGAAACGTGTCCTCGTGGACTCGCTTGATCACTTGGTCGGCTACAAGTACATTTATGTTCTTGTGATAGGACATAGCCTAGGTGTAGCCCTGCTATTTCCTTTAAAGTTGTAGAGAGAACGAGCCTTGTTAAAATTGGGCTGGAAAGTGAAATTGGTCCCATTTGTCTCTTTCTCCTTATGATCAGTAGGTTGTTGTAAGAGCTGCTTTTTTCCCCACTCACTGTTCAATATGCTACTTTATTGCTCACTCATTTGAGGCCTGGTATTGTATTTCCTTTTTTTTTTTTTTAAATTCTCTTTTTGTTGTTTGGAGCGGATATTAATGCTGGTCTTGTCAGTGCTACCATGCTCAATTTGTTGAGGAAAAACAAATGTTAGCATAGTCACAGCACAATGTCTCTAATAACTGAGAGCACTTTCTCTATGTAAAGGTCACTGGCGTTCTAGATCATGATGCATAATATTTGTCTAATGTACAGATGTCACATTCATAACCCATCATATTTGACTGTCATTTTGACACAGTTTCAAGGTAAATTTGCATGCCCCCTTCCCCTTTCCACTGTGAAATTATGAATGCCAAGGTATTACCGCAAGTTTATAACCATGCGTTGAAAATGTTCAAGCTTTAGGTGATAGTCTGCTGGAAGAAGAATCTCCAAACGGTAGAAAAGGATCTAGTTAGACTGTAGTGAGTGTGTGTGCCCTATGTTCCACTGGATCTTGTGTGAAGTGGGTCAGGATAAAAAAAAAAAAGAAAAAAAAAAAAGTACTCCCTGTCATGTGCATCTGGACTCCTGGTGTAAAAATAGGGTAACCTTCATCTGTGGGTTTGCCAAGAGCTGCAGGGAAAGTTCTTTTGGTCTTGGGTTCCCTTCAGTGGAATCGCTGAAAACTCCACGGCCGTTCATCCTGAAAATGTTATTTTCACAACTTTTTGTTTGTTTACTCTATGCCTGCTCTGCTGTAACATAATCGCTCTGATTATGACATCGGTATTGCTTTCTTCATCGATGAAGACACCAGTGAATTGTTGTGTTCATTTAAAAGAGGACGTGTGTTTTGTTTTTTATAATTTGTGCAATGTAATGTCCCACCCTGAACAGAAAACAGTCCAAATTTAAAACGATGTTTCTGGTTGGAAAACAAGATAGAACAAATGGTATAGTCAAGTCACATTGTATTTATAAAGCACATTTAAAGACAACAGTAGTTGATCCAAAGTACTGCGCATAACATTATATAGCTTCACATTAAATAGCATCATAAGGCAATGAGTAAAAATAAGTTTCAAGAGAAGATTTAAAAGTGGTTAAAGATGGAGCGTGAAAGGGGAGTCTGTTCCAGAGTTTGGGACAGAAAAGGCTCGATCACCATAGAAGTTGTTGATTACAAGATAATTTTTTAAAACTATAAAATGTATTCATTTTTTTACCAGTATTTATTGTAAATTCTCAATCTGGACATGAGTCATTGAGATGTTGTATGAATGTTCAATAGCTACACAAGGATCTTAGATGGTGATCTAAGGGGCAATCTTAAAAAAAATTCGAACAGTCATTATGATATTTTCAGTGGCACAGTTTACTGGGGACATCATCTGAATAATTTTAAGCCCAAACAAAGCCTGTTCTTCCTCTTAAATTGTTCGTCATTAGTTTGCTTTGCTAAAATAGATAGATTGATGTTAGTTATTACCCTCAAACCAGATGGAGATGTCCATCCATTCCTGTTAGTCATGTCAGGTTTCAGCTTTTCATGGTAGTGATAAACAGTGTACGTTTACTAAGTCTGTATATTTAAAATGTCCAAATAGCACTCTAATGCAAGTGCTATATTTAAGTTTCTGCACAAACCAGGAAGAGGAAAATAAAGCTACTTCAGTTTCAGTTGAGCGTTTGTATATAATTCCTTGTTCACCACGTTCTGTCAGTGAGAAGAGCTTTTGTACCAAGTGCCCCTTCATAACTTGATCATGAGGTGAGTGCTTGAATCCAGCCTACGTTTATAGGCATTGGTTATAAATTAACTAAAATTGCGCTTGGCACTGCATTATCTTTGACTGCCTCGTTATATGCGTTCAATACTATCGATTACGTTCAGTGATAAGGTGCCGATAAGAAAGTAGAAGGTTGGTGAATTTAGCCTGACACAAGTTTGATTTATAATTGGTGTTTGGATTTTTGCTATTTTAAAAGGGTTTGGGTAATCTGTTTGTATGGTGGTGATTTATGTGCAGTCATGCAGCTGCTGTGATTTGACTAGGTGGGTGTGTACGGTTAAAAATGTTGCTCTGTGTATCTGCTCTGACATGTTATCCCAGCACTGTATGCCTACTTTCTGTTCAGCTGTTTGAACAGTTCATTTTTAGTCGCAATTTCCCCTAAACAATCTCTAGGGAAAAGATTGAGTTCCTTTTCTTCTTTTTTTCTTTAACCGTCATGCTACTAAGAGAGAACTGCTAATGCAAGGAAGAGACACGCGTCCCTGTAACTGAAGGGCTGTTTGTCCTTTATGCCTCATTTTTTGCCGTGAGTGAACTTAAATCGAAATAAAATGGCCTCCTCCTTGCGCAGAGCCAGCAAGCTGAAAAATCCATCGTATGTTTGTACAATGACTCATTTTTCTGAGAACGACATGAATATTTAATCTGTTCAGCTGCCAAATTTCTCTCATCAAACGGGAAAACAGATTTGTTCTGTCATTCTGTTAGTCCTTCCTCAGGACCAACCCCTTGATTATATTAAATGTGTCATTTCAGTGTCATCTTGGCAAGCACTGATTTGGTGCATTCCATGCATTATTGTAGCGGTTTGATAAGCATTAATAATGAGATTATTAGATAACCGTAAGTGAGATGACAGAACAGTTTGTACTTAAGTTTGTGAGAAACATTCGAATAGCAGTCTGCGATTAATAATTAGTCATTTATCTTTGAGAGACAGGTGGGCAAAACTCCATGGATCAGATTTTATTTTTTAGTCAAGCATTCTTGAATTTGCAGATTGCGTGTGCTTGTTCATGCAAAGAGGTGTGTTTTTAAAAAAAAAAAAAAAAAAAAAGTTTTTCAGATGCAGAGCTAGAATCTGTTGTCTTTTCCAAGATTTCTTACTTTTTCAAAGGTGAAAAGGGACTGCACGTTTTTAAGCTCGAACCATAGCTGCAAACAAGACAAGTTTTTCAGAAACGTTCAGACAGGAAGCCAAAGCACCAAACGGATGCTTTTAATTGCACTGAAATGTATTTTAGAAGTGGGATAAGTGTGGTTTAGGCTTTGGGCTAGTGATCCGAAGGTTTTGAGTTCAAATCAGTACACCACAAAACTGCCCGTTGTGCCTATTACTGACTATTGTGTCCTTGCAAGTGCAAGGCCCTTAACCCTCAACTTTTAACTGCTTGCAACTGAGAGTTACTTTGGATAAAAAAAAGTGTCAGGCAAATGAGTACATGTAAATCTAAATAACAACTCATCTCAGCTATGTTCGTTTAACTGTGTGTTTTTAGTTGAGCTTATAAAAATGACATTGTTTTTGCTTTACATAGCTGGTTGCTATTCAGCCAGGGTCAGTTTTTTTTTGGTTCAGGGACTTGTATAGCTTTCATAAAGTACAGTAAGACAATTCATGCTCTGTGGAGGTCCATGTTTTGATGTTGAATGCAAAGAAATAGCATGTTTTCTTCTTATTTCTAAAGCAGTGCCGATCTTGGGTTAAATTTAACTTAAAAAAATATATGAGGACAAGGATAGAGGAAGGTAGGACCTTGATTTAACTTTGAACAGCCCAAAAGGCTGGAAGGTTGAAAATGATTTTCCTGGTGGTGCTCTTCTGGTATGGCAGAAACTACAGGCTTTTATTAGGCATCAGGGCCACCCTGTCATGAGCTCTGCTGTAAATAATATCCATCCAGCTAATAAAGTGTACTGTTGAGTTATTGTGGCACAAACATTCAGCTTGGCTACATTTTGGGGGCTTTTTTTTGGTTTGTACCTTTTGGATGAAAGTCTGATTCATTTTAAACTACTGATAAAATGAAAATGGAAAGTTTATTCAAATTAAAAGTTGCCGAACACAAAAATGGCTCCCCCCGCTTGTTTGCACTGTGTGAAAGGTGTATTAACCAATATTCAGGCCAGTAAAAAAATAAAGTGGTATTTTAGTGACGTTAGTAAACTGGCTCTCAGCTTTCGTAATGTAGCTACGTGGGGAGCATTAAAAAAAAAAAAAAAACTGTAATGGCTTACAAGCTGAAGTTCTGCCAAACTATCTTAATTTACTTGGAGAATTAAGAAATCACTTCATCCATGTTTGCTGGGTAATGTCGTCGTTCCCCCCCCCCCGTTTCTAGATAATGATTGCCTTTTACTGTTAAGGCCGAGCACGTCCATACAATTTTTCAGGATCCTTGGCTGGCTTTGATAATGATTGGCGAGTAAATTATAGACATCTTGAATATATTTTTAAATGTGTTTATAGGGCACCACATGTAAAAGTACATATTACTGCACCACACCACACCACACTCGTTCAACAGGGGTTCTATGCAAGCTTGTTTAAGTAAAGGATTGGGGGAGGGGGGAATGTAAATCTTGGCAAGATATGCATTTGAAGTGGAGTGCCTTTGGGAATTTGCAATTGATCAGTTTTTATATGGTGCCTCTGAGGCTCCTGTGGTCCAAGATAGAGGGCAAAAGCACATCTTTTCAAAAATTTACTAGTCACTGTTTTTTCTGAATGTAATTAGCCTGGCTCAGGCTTATGACCACCTAACATCAGCCTGATGTGTTTCTTAGGATTGTCTGGATGCAATAACTAACGCTCACAGACCCGTTCATTAATTAAATAAAGAACTCTTACCTTTTGTGCACTCGAGGCATCATCACGAAAACGGACACCATGATGGATTATGCACAATATCTGCAATGTTGCTCACAGCCCATTAAGTCCTATGGGAGCTGCCTTCACAAGTTAAAGGGGCAGTGCTCCAGTGCTTTAAATATAATGAATATTTGTCATATATCCTCACTAACAAATGTCTGTTAATTAATAGGATAGCAAAGTGCCAGTCTGTGCATTCTGACCCTTATAGTATTGCCACTCTCAGTTTAGGAGGTGTATCTTAAAAAAAAAAAAAAAAAAATCAGGTTGTGCTTTTTGAGGCAGCGTTCAAATGCAAACAGAGATATAAACGATCATTTTCCAAATCATGAGTTCTTTTGTGATTTGTGTGTTTGCTAGCAGGTCCTCTCGCTGCTGGTTGTGTTGTCTGGCTGCTTTTAAGACGATTACAATGCTCACTTGGCTAGATCTGGAGTCGTTGAAACTGATTGATGTCTTTTGTTATGCAGCATCATTGTTAAACTGGGACGTGCCATTGTAAGTGTTTGCACGTTCCATTTTACAAGGTCGTTTTGCTTTTGCCTTTGTTAAGATTCACCTATACAGGATTCACTTGTCGGAGAAAACTGAGCTTAGCCTTCTGACACGTATAGAGTTATTTAGCAGGGTCAAAATATAAATCGCAGATTCTAAACAAAATGAGTTATACCACAGCGCAATTGAATTCTCGAATCCGATTTGGTCAGAAGTTGTTGATTAATTTTCTGTAACAGCAGCCCTGACACTAGCTTCAGCTGTAACTCAGGTTATAGCCTATTAATAGGGCTGGGCGATATATCGATATAATATCGATAGCGTGATAAATGATTAGACGATACACTTTTGAGATATCGTCAAACTTGTCAAAATGTTGTTTTTTTTTTGTTTAATTTACTACTGTTTTGCAGACAGTTTGTTAGCTAAATTATATATCGTGATTCGCATTGAGAAATGTCAAGTACGTTATAGTTTCTGTAGTAACAACCAGGACTTGTTGACGTTCCATGTAATCTGAGCCTAATAATAAACAGATTTTTCCCAAATTAATTGGTTAACAAAGAAAAACAGATGCCAATATGATGAAGCTATTAGGAGTGTCCAGTGTTGGTGCTTTGTAACAGTTCTGCCATAAAAAATTTTTTTAGCTTTGTTTTTTTTTGTTCTATTAACTTCAAGAGAATAAATAAAGAGGGGCTGGTGAGTGGAAAAAATGATTATAGTTACCCGTAATGTTATGGAATGTCCATGAGACGAGTTGGTTCCTGTTATCACCAACATTATAACAGCTGTAAACTGTTTTTTAACAGTTTTTTTCGTTAATAAATTATGGCAATGTTTTTGAATAAATCACTGGGACGTGCTGTTGTTGGAAAATAATCCACTTTGTGGTGGTGTGGTATTATTTTCCTATAACAGCACACCCCGTTGTGCGTACTATTATTTGTGCATGATATTGTAATGCATAATACAGTATGAACATTAAAAGTAATAATTATGAATCAGAATATTGTTAACTTCTTGACAGAAATCAATCTTCCAAATGACAACTAATTAATTAGTTGATAATTCAGGCTCATCTCTAGCTCCAGCTTTACCGGAGGTTTAAGGCCTGCTTTCTATTTGAGGATACTGGTGTTTGGCCTGCAGATAGAGCTGACGGCTAACACCTCACCTGTCTGCTGTCTGTTCTCTTATTGATCCCTGCGCTCTTCTCCCAAATCTCTGTTTGTCTTTGCCCCCCCCCCCCCCTTCCCCAACCCCCCTGCCCAAGAATATCCACAGCTATGTTCTGTGTTTGCAGAAGTAGGCTACTATCTATTTATTCTTTTTATCCTTGGGGGCCACGGTTGTGACATGTTTATGATTTGTTGTGTAACCTTCACCGACGCTGGAGACAAGCCTGCCCAAGGGCACAGTGCATATTGGCAGACAAGCAAGCTGCCAAGATCAAGGCTCCACTCTGCTCCCGTGAATCCAGTAGCGTTGATCTTGCGCTATGGCTTTTTGCCTTGGCCTGTTATGTTGTATCGAAAGCACAGAGTGCTTGGAGTGGAGCTCTTCTCGCAGCACACGCAGTAACCCTGCTCTCCTGTACTCTTCTGTCCACCTTTTCTCTTTCAATTAGCTGTTTGTTGATTATTATGTTCTGAGAAAAGGTTCACGCCGAAACGGGCAGATGAAAACGTAGAGTTGTAGAAGTTACTCAGTGTTCTCTCCACACTCGTGTCTGTGCTCAGGTCTCGATGGTAAACCTGCATTGCTGTAATGTGCGGGGCGAAGGTGCTAAACTAGTGTTATTGCTCTTTATTTAGCAGCATGTCACGAAGGAAGGTAAAATAATATGTGACCGTCCTCAGAGCTGTCCGTTTTTACCCTTGGAGACAGATTTTCACTGCGTTCTGCTTCCAGCATGGGCCAGAAGTGTGCTATTATAGCCAGTATGAGACAAGTCCTTCATTGTGACAGGCAAGGAGCTGGAGAGCACTGAAATGCAGGGCCGCTTGTGTGTCTCGTCCATCCCCCCCGTCCCGTGTGGCATAGACGAGTGAGAGAGATAGCAGAGAGAAAGGGGGAGGATGGGTAGTGCACCTCCTGCAGCCTTGCCTTTCCTCTGAATTAAACATAAAGTGCTTAGTGTCCCAGTGCACAAGCCTTGTTCGGTCATCTTTCATGGGTTATGTACTGTGTACGATTGAAATAAAACGCTCGGGCTGTTTAGCATGCTCATGTGAATGTGACTTTATGGAAGGCATTCGCAACTTCCCCCCCCCCCCTTTTCCTTGTAAGTGTTTGATTAATCTCTGTAATTGTTGTTTGCCAAGAAAGGAATGAAGCAAAATCTCATCATATTTGTCTTTTTTCATTATTTGTATGTCCCTTCATAGCAGTGATTTTTTTATTTTACTCCTCTCTTTTAAGGCTTTTTGAGCTTTATTTTTGTCCTTTAACCCACTCAAAGAGCAAAATATACTAGAATTGTTATTAAGCAATGCTAAATTCTCCAGAAAATTATCTAGTGCATGGAGAAAATGAAGGAATGAAGGAACGCCATAGGTTGATTTAACATCTGCCAAATGGCTGCAGAAGAAGGCTTATTAAAATGTAATTTGACGGTAAGTGATTGGAAGGCTGATGAGATCAGGTTTCTGTATTACACAGCCCTGTGGCCTAGAAAAGCTACACCGAGTTAGTTAGTGCTGTTTAATTTACATTCCTGTTGTGAAGGAACATACAGAAACAGTCCTTGTTTCTGTATTATTCATGGTCTCTTTCTTAGTGCGCTCGCATTTCTATGATGCACAGTGAATATCATGATATATAGGTTTGCTTCACGCAAGTAAAAAATTCTACATCAAATTAGCTGTTTCTGATCAGTTTGTATTTTTTTTTGTTACAAAAAGATCACAGTATCAGCTTTATCTTAGGAGTCTTATTTTATTGAACATAATGTTTATGTGCAGTAGTTGTGTAATGCACTGGGTTCAGAGGCACAAGGTGGTTGGCTCAACTGGAAAAGTGTCAAAATGATGATTCAAGAAACGTAGAACACAATCTGTCTGCCATTAGCATTTCACTTAAATCAGTCCGTACAGGATTTTGCGGAGGTTTTTTATTTTTATTTATTCATTTTTTTTTTGTGATCGCTGCAACCAAAAACGCTTGATTTTTGCTGCTGCTTTTTTCCAAAATTGCTTTGCAATTTGTGAAGTTTTTTGTGCCTTTTCATTGTGCATTCGGCCAAATTGCAATTGCACAAAATAGTTTTGCACGCTCTTTTGCAATGACGTTTGTTGGTTGGCTGAATGCGCCAAATGAGGCGTCTTGGCCCAAATCTGCTATATATATATATATATATATATATATATATATATATATATATATATAGCCAGGAGGCACAGCATGCCATAGCAATTTAGACTCTTTTCACTAACATTAATGAAATAAAACGTTGGTTAATTTTTCATGGTGATGGTTAAGTGTTTTTTAAAATTATTTTATATATAATGCTCTATCTATCTATCTATTTATTTATTTATTTATTAGCTTCTTTAGGAGATAATTACTAAGCCTTCTTTCTTCTGATCAAGAAAATTCGTAGTTAAGGACAGGATTAGGGGGTCCCATCCGTATTCAGTAATGATGTCATGACATTCTTGTTGGTGTGAATCGGTTATGTCCTTTTTGTCGAGCAGCGTCAGACAATGAGTATGTGTGCACAAAAACACAAACGCAGGTCTGAGAGGTGGAACAAAGGCCACTGACCGTGTGTGTGTGTGTGTGTGTGTGTGTGTGTGTGTGTGTGTGTGTGTGTGTCGGGGGAAGGGCCTCATAGAGGAGCAGTGACCTGGTCAGACCGACAGGGGTTCAACTCTGCCTCTAAAAAGATATTAAAAGGCTGTGAAACCTCCACTCCACCCCTATCTTGTTACAGTGCACCAAAGTGCTGAAGAGTTTCCGACTGTTCTTCACTCTCCCACTTGACGCAACATCTAAATAACTCTCTGCCCGTCTCTGCAAGCTCCTCCCTCAGCAGTGTCTGGATATATTAAATATTTGACTGTCATCATTTATCGCACTGTTTTGCATTACTCTTTATCAACAGTATGCCTTAACCAAGCCTCTAGGGTTTCACTGCCCTGCCATGTTTGTGATTAAAAAAAATTAATCACATAGTTGAAGTTTCTTCTCCTGTTTGCACTTTTGTACCGTTTACTATAATGCTTATTGAGGGAAAACTTGAGTGAAGTTTGGTGTCTTGGTGGAAGACACACACCGATTGAGGAACTGAGAGGTACTGTACTGAGCAACAGAACCATTCGTAGTCAAAGTCCCCATGAACTCGAAATTGATGTCTGGTGGCTTTTAGTATGAATGTTAGCCTTAAGGTTCTCTATAAGCTAGTGTGCTCCAAAACAGTGACAAAATTCGCATTTAGAAGCTATACGCATTCAAAATTTACAGCCTCTCTACCACCAATACGGATCAACAATTTTGATGACATTATTCTGCACTTCAGCTTGTGGACGTAGCCCAAGTCTTCTGACTGGCCAGTTCTGGAAACTGTAGATGTTAAACAGTTTGTCCTCGCAGCAAGACATTATGCACAGTTGTGATTAGCTAGTAGGGCTGTGCCATATCATATCGTTCATGATGTACCAGTACAATTCCTCCCCGTGATAAGAATTAGTCATCCCGCGATATTGACGATATAGTCGATGACCTGTTTAAGCACATCTCACACGTAGAACGCGAACAAGCACGGCAGAAAGCGGAGATCTAGGGGGAACCCTAGACGAGGAAGAGGAATTAATCCCCTAAAAAGGACCATCCTCCATAAGAGGGTCGGATACAACATTTCCATTTGTTTTTCCTGGGGTTAGATTACGAATTGATATTGGTGTTTGCATTTGCACTGGAATTTTAATTTGTGAATAAACTCATTCTATTTTTTTTTTTTTTTTTTTTAAACCTACTTGTTATTGCTGTATTTTAGTATTTGACGATGGATTAAGTTGAACTTTTTTGGGATCAGTGGTTGTGTTTGCATGGCTCTCAAGACTGTATGGGGAATATGACTTGTGGGGAAAAAAAGATGTTGAATGTTACTACTTTCATATCGTCATTTATATCGTTATCGTAAAAAACACCATGAAATATCGTGACATAGTTTTAAGTCTGTATCGTCCATCCCTGGTTTGTTATAGATTGAAGTTTAACCGAAAGCCTTGTGTAACATGACCATTTTTTGAGGCTTGTTTCTTAGCGCTTTATGATTTCTACTCATACATAAGGATATTTTTAAAATGCAGTTTGGGTTGGATTGATATGCCGTACTGTACATGCCTGTACGTAATTGCTATGTGTCTGAAGGGCTGACCAGTACAAAAAAGGACTTGAGTTTTGTGCAGTCGAGTAGCAGTTAAACACATGCCTCTGATATATGGGACAAGCCTTTTCAATTTAGTTGTTATTGAGTTATTATGTCGTGACTTTCTTTTTCTGTGTGTACTTGAATAAGGGATCTGTTGCAGTATCTATGACTGGTGAACTGCTTGTGAGGTTTGTTAAAAGAGGAGCGGTGTGATTCGTTATTGTTAGGCCTATTTGCTAGCTTGTTGTACATCTGTCATCATATGACAATTAATTTTTTTCTGCAGATGGGAGGATCAGGTGTGCACACAGCTGCCTGCCTGTCATGAATGCCGAGGCCTGTGTGAGCACAGAACCTTATTTTGCCAGATTTCTACACAAGCGTTCTTGAATGGTGAATGAAAAGGTGGTGAGAAGCGTTTTCGGCGATATATATTCGTTTTAAAAGAGCACCGTTCGGTGCGCAGCTGCTGTATGAAATAGATTTGTAGCGCAAAACCGAGGCCCAATATAAATCCATGCCACACGTCATTAAGCTCAGTCACGTAATTGCAATCCAGGGAAAATTTCAGGGCCACCCCCACAGCAGTGTGTGGGTCACAGGCATTATTTAACTGTGTCCTAGCGTCCCATAAAATACAGGGTCTTGGTAAACACAGCAGCAGGGCCTTGAGGAGACGCATCCTGCTGACAAATGCTACTTTTGAACAGTTCCAGTGTGCAGCAACGTTCAAGCTGTGGACAGATGATCAGGCACACACGCATACCTGATCTGTCTGGTGCTAGCTCATGGTTTAGCTCATGTTTCGGCCTTGGGTGGAGCTTCACGGGGGGGGGGGACACAGTAGACTTCATAGCATGTGGTGTTTTCGTACATTATATAAATAATCTATTGTAATAAAGAATAGCCATATAACATACAATATTGCTACTTTTTTGTCATCCTGAATTGCTGTTTTTGATAATAAACACCGCTGTATACTGGACTGCCATGTTGTATGTTACACCACACAGTTTCTAGGCCAAATTCAAATGAGGTGTATTGTTGGACACAATTATAGGCTTGGTCAATAAGAAATGGTGCTTTTGGCCTGTAGCTTGGAGACTCCCTCATCTGTTAGGCCATAGGTAATCGCTGTTGTTTCAAACCAGTAATTATTTTCTCTGATTAGTACCGTTTGTGCTTTGTTGGACGCTTGTTAAGAGTTTGATTACATTTTCTTCCTTGGTATTTCTGACCGATGGTGGGGACAAGTTTTATGGGTATGTTTTAGCTTCATCTAAAAAAAAAAAAAAAAAAAAAGTCTTTTGATTTCTGGTTTTTCACACTATGTGGAAAGTAAAACCAAATCAAACTAGACAGAAAAGTATGTTTTTCTCCAATTTAGACTGTTGGGTAAGAAATGAGTCTACTTTAGTCTGCGTTTTTAACATTTCTGTACTTTGTACACCGACGACTATGTTTACATGCACGTCAAATTCCATTTAAGGTCTGTATTTGGGTTGCAGCCATATTCCGAATATGATGTTTATATGTGTAGACGCATTAGAATATTCCTGTATATGTGGTTGTTGTAAGTATGCCGATCTGCACACACGCTTTTCCTTTCCCGCTGTTATTTCCCGGGAGTTTCCTTGCGGACTGAGCACGCGCTCTCCTTTCAGTGGATTTTCTGAATAAGGTGTTTACGTGCAACAAATTGTCCGGTTAAAACAGGCATATTCCAGGGTTGGGAATCTTTTTTTTTTGGGAATCAGAATATCGTCTTAATCTGAATCAGGCAGTCGGATTGCGGCGTTTACACGACTCAATACTAATTGGAATATCGCCAAATTCCGATTAATATCAGAATGAATATTAATATGCATGTAAACGTAGTCAATGTGTTGGTCAATAAAAATTACAAGAATATTCTTTAGATATGAATCCCTGCACATCTTGCATGATCCTAAGGCATAATATGTCAGTGTCAGTATTGGAGAGTGCTGCATCAAAAATCTTGCCTTTTTAATCCTGCTAACATTTTTAGCGAGCTCTTACTCTGGTATTCACGGAGCACATGCGTCGCCCGTTGGGAGGGTTTAAGGTTGTCAAATGTGGCTTGGAGGTACAAATCTTGTTTAACCAAAAATGCATCGAGAGACCCAAAAAAGAGATCGGATTGAAATGCATCTTGGGTGCATTTCGTTCATACTTCACTCTTTAATACACTCTTTTCATGTGGAGGATCTCCATCTAGATATCATTCTGATACTCGTGAAGCATGAACAAAAGTGAGGAAAAAAAATTCTGTCTTCACATCAACTGCTGTGGTGTTTACAGTTTTGCTTTGATTATTATAATGTCTATAATGCAGGTCTTTCTTTTGTAGTACTGTTGTTTTTTTTTTTTTTTTAAGGGCAGTTAATAGTGTGTGAGAATAACAATGCCTTGGTTTGAAGTCTTGAATTGTAATTAGTGTCTCTCCTTTGTCTAAATTACAACCGTTGTTTTGGAGTCGTCTTTAAGAGTCTGGCTTTAATTACATAACACGTCAAAGTACTGTCGCTTAAATACAAACCCGAAAGGATCGAAACGTTTGCCATGTTGTGACCGTATCGAATCTCAGCTGTGTTGTGTTATTTGTGTTAGGCAGAGCTTACAGTGTTGGTGTACAGGATCTACTGCTATATGCTGCAATTATTTTGTCACTCCCACCTGTTTGCCAGTGAAGTGGAACAAAAGTTTCAGCTCAAGGCCTTGAGAAGTGGAGGAATTTGACTGACTGTATGAGGTCCAGGTCGACGTGTTGGAACGGGTACATTTGGTATGTTTTTATCTCCTCTCACAGGTGCTGCACTGATACAGAGAAAGAAGCCCAAATGGCTCGTTTTGTTTTTTTTTTGTGGGTGGTAACACTAGTAAAAGCAAAGATGTAGAGATCTGCTCCCTGCAGTTTTAGCGGTTTCAAAAATAGCTTGCTTTCAGGCTAGAGTTTTGAAAAGAAAATGAAGACCACTGTGAATTCTGGAAAGACTACAGCTGTATAGAAATTGTACAGAAATCCAGTTTTCGTATCCAGATTTGTAACATTTGAATAGTCACAATTAGCTGTAATACTGCAGTTAGAACATAACGGTGTCTCATATTTTGTACTGTGCATAGTTATTTCCTGCTGTTATCATATCCAGAGAACTGTGTTTTATGAGAATTTGATGTGAAATGATAAAATATTAATTTGTGTCTTTACTCTGGCTGTTGGAAGAGGTGCCAAGAGACTATTAGATGACTGCAGTGTAATGGTATAGTTCATCGTTTTGCTGGGATGTTTTATTATTATTATTTTATTTTATTTTCGTGGTATGGGATTTACATGCTGAATTGTAGCACTTTTGTGTCCTCAGAAGGGTCACTATGATGGCTTGTAGGTCTGGTTTCTACTGGTATTGCGTTCTAAACTTTACTTTTTGTTTTCCATTTTTTGCACTTCGCTCATCCTCGTTACATATCTACTTCCCTTTTCTGAGTCTCACAACTTTCCAAATGTTGAAGGTTGTAGTCTGGCTCTCTGGACTTCTGAGTGCTCAGTTTGTTCAGCAAACAAATCCATCCAGGGATACAATGAAGCATTCTACAGGGTGTCCCAAAAGTCTCCATACACAGGGGAATATGTTTGCCAGCACCACATCGGTCGTGACTTCGTCAGTGGATGTTCGTGGACGTCCACTTCTCGGTTGGTCCGCAACACTTCCAGTTTTTTTGAATTTGTTAATAAGTTTGGCAACAGTATTGTGTGTGCGATGTGCTTGCCATGTTTCCTGTTAAAGTCCATCGCAATCTTGTGACAGTTTCCTGATCCAGCCTTGAGAATGATTTCGATACGTTCTTCTTGTGTCAAAGGCATTCTTAAAGGCTGCAAAAAAAAAAAAAAAAAAAAAAAAAAAAAAAAATATATATATATATATATATATATATATATATATATATATATATATATATATATATATATATATATATATATATATATATAAGTATGAAAAATTTTGGATGACATTTTGCTAAAAAAAAAAAAAAAGTGTTAATTTCTCCCTATGTATGAAGGACACAGTCACTAGATTAAAAAAAAGTCATTCAAACTGTCACTGTCTGTGAAAGTAGGTGGTTCTTGACCATGATTATTGATGAAACGTACCAGACTCAGCCCTTTTACACCTGACTATTTCTTGCGTCGTGTATTTGGATTGTATCTTACAAAACTAATCTAACCCTTCCATTGTCTTACACCAGGCTACACTAAATAGTCTACAGGCTAAACATTTACATAGTGTTTATTTAGATTTAAAAAAAAAAAAAAAAAATTTATGAATAAGGTGGTTGGTGCATGAGAAAGTGTGCCTTTTAAAAATCTTGCTAATGCTTTTCACGAGCGATTACACTGGCATTGCTAGGTGTATGGTTGTCAAAAGTGGCTTGGAGGTACAAATCTTGAATCTTGAACTCCTGAAGTGGTTTGAGAGACTGGATTTAAACGTGCTGCAAATGCATCTTTACACTTTTCTTTGTTTTTATTTTTTTCCATGTGGATATTCTGATACTCATGAAGCCTGAAGAAGTGTAACACTAAACACAATTCCTTCGGCTGTGTATAAATGGCTGTGGTGGTGTAGTATTGCTTTGTGCATTATAATGTCTGTAATGCTAGTCTTTTATTAATGTAGCACAGTTTTTTATTTATTTATTTATTTATTTATTTATTTATTTATTTATTTATTTATTTGCAGTTAAAAGTGGGCTTGAGAATTGTAATGTTTTCCCCCCCTGTGCTTTGGCTTAAGGTCGTGAATTCTAATTAGTGTCTCTCCTTGTCTGATTTACAACAGTTCTTTTGGAATTGTCTTTAAGAGTCTGGCTTTAATTACGGGGGGGGGTGTGTGGGTGGGGCGGGGTTTGCAGGGCCCGGGGGAGGGGGGAGAGGGGGGTATTGCGAAAGCTTACCACAAGACCTCTGGGTTGCAGTCGAGTTGAGCAACCTTAGCAATTAGGACATTCCAGGGCCCTGTTCAGCATGTCTCTGACAGTGCTCTTGTAGCTGGAGGAGGGAACATGCACCCCCCACCCCTCCCTGCTGAACTGCTCGTGACCTGCTGAACTCCTCATTCTTTCTCATGCGTCCGAAACAACAACTATGTCTGGTACAAAGCAGACTGAATGAAGTAGACAGGAGGGGGAAAAAAGAGCGCACCGTCACAGAGGTGCAGAGAATCGTTAGCGAACGGGTTGTGTTTATATTTATGAAGTAATTCGAAACTTTGTAAATTCCTTCAAGGCCGGTTTGGATGTATGCGTAGGTAAGAAGCACAGGGGGCTTTAAATTTGTGCACATCTTACCGCGAAGTCGTTTTCAGGCAGTGTCCGCTTTGAGGTTTTGTTTTATGTATTTGACAGCTGCTCCCACTTACAGTCCAGGCGGTGGAACGGACATTGCCATGTGTGGGGCGTTCAATCCGAAGCACTTTAGGATGGGTTTAAAGCCGCTCGAAATTGGACAGAGGAAGAAAAAAGAGCTGTCGACGCATTAGAATGGATCCTGAGTGAGCGTAGAGCGAGCTGCTGAGGGGTGGAGGAGGTGTTCTGTACCTCCTCTGCTTTAGAAATCCAAGGTCTCTCGCTTTCTTCTACTTGTTTGCAGTGGGGGAACGGGCTAAGTTGAAGCACATGGCCATCTAGGGATGCGACCCCCACTCTGGTGAGGAAATTATGTCCAGATTTGCAGCTTTAGTGGGGTGAGAGAGAGAGAGAGAGAGATGCTTGCTGATAGAAAAGAAGGCTTAGAAATGCACTGCTGCCTTTTATCAAATCACCTGGCCAGTCCAGTCACCCTCCTTCTCTCTTGCCCTGTGTTGACTACTCTTGCATTTATGTGCTACCTAATCATGATGATAGCCAGCCCAGTATTTTCTCTCCTCTTTGGGTTTGATGAGTAGTGCTTATATTTATGTGGGTGTGTGTGTGTGAGAGAGAGAGATTCAAGCTCAGTTTACTGAAAACCAAGCTACCAAGAGTGGATTTCCACAGAAAGTCTTTTCTTCTTTGTCCCTGCCATGGGCCTGATCTACCCTGTGGTTAATGTTTAGAAGCAACCCAAAAGGCTACTACTGCTAGCACCAGTAGCCTGTTCTTGCGCGGCCCAGCGGCTCCTTGCCAGAGCGGGACCTCTCCTCTGTCAGGTTAATCGCATGCTAACCCCTACTACAAATACTTCATGTTGCTCTTGATGCCTTGTTGTCCCTCCTTCTCTCCTTCTCTCAAACAAGCTCATTGTGGAAAGTGACTGAAGCAATCGTGTGTGTGTGTGTGTGTGTGTGTGTGTGTGTGTGTGTGTGTGTGTGTGTGTGTGTGTGTGTGTGTGTGTGTGTGTGTGTGTGTGTGTGTGTGTGTGTGTGTGAGAGTGAAGGCTCCTCCCATGCCCAAGGCACTATGTGCAAAAGCAGAGAGGTTACATCACAGCAAATGGGGGAAGGCCTCATTAATTTAGACTGTGCTTCCTTTCCACACGTCATGGTCCAGCAAGTATAGACATGTGTGGACCTTAGGTATAATCCACTGAATTATATGCAAGGAATATCCTTTTTGCTCGGATCTGAAGTATTCGTGTTATTTTCTTCTTTGCCAAGAGGAGAAAGCATTTTCATCGCTGGCGTGTATATAACTAGGCCTGTCACTATAATTATGTTTTCAACTTATCGTATGATATACGGAAGTGACCACAATAATTTTCCCTGTCTTGGATGCTGCCCATTGTGTTTACATGCGTGTTTGTTTACATTAGAATGAATGTCACCAACATTTTAGCTATTCGTGCTGCTTCTGTCCTCTCGTCTGCTCTAGAGCTGTCAAATTAAAATTCGAACTTCGAATATTAGTTGAATTTAAGATAAAAATGCACATTCAACATCCTATACACGTGAGATTAATCAGACATTTACACAACAAAAACCTAATGTTACAACTCGCTCGTGCACAAAATGTCACTGATGCACAAGCGAACTTGAACTTAAGTAAGGTGTTGGGTAGAATGATAATTCACGCTGTGAATACGCTCTTTCCGTAACGACGCACTAAAACGGACAGTGAATAACAAAAATGCTTTAGTTCTTCTTTGTCTGTGTTTTAGTTTAGAATTTATTATATTATATTACAACATCTGAATATTCTTAAGAGTTAAAAGTTCATTGCTCTCTGAAAGGGTGCACTTGCATTATTGTGCTGTTTTATTATTATTATTATTATTATTATTATTATTATTATTATATCAGTCGCATAAAATGGTCTTAAAATTATAATATATTTTCCCAGAAATAATAAACAAAAGGCGTTATCATGACCGGCCCAAATTTACCTCGCCCCTTCTTTGAAATGTTTCCCTGTATGTAGCCATGCCATTTTTATCACAGTCATGAAAGTTCTAGACACAACGGGGAAGAACTAAATGTTCTCCAAGTGTACTTTTTTTTTTTCCCCCTGCCTTGTTTCTGAGCTAGCAAGCAGCAGCACACTTTTATTTAGACGTTACCACTCTGAACATCTGGAAACTGTTGGAATGACTGTTAACATAACATGTAGGATGACTTATTAGTATTCATGACATTTGTTTACAAGCAAAAGGCAGTTTCTGCTTGTGGTCGCCGCGCTTCTCAGCAAGCCGTTCTCTTTGAAGGGAAAATAAAGCGGCTGATGTTTGTGGCAGGACCGGGTTTGAGGTTGTGGCCGTGCCGAAATACAAAAGAAACCACAGCCCTCTAACCTAACCCTCCTCTGGGTAATCATGTCAGTTTTGTCCAAGCTGTTTTTGTCTTTGTAGGAATGCGATCGGTTGCACTGCAAACAAAACCAAAAGCACATTGTCATGTGAGACGAAACCCTGAAACGCTGTGTTTTGCTCCTCTCCCCTGCAGGTGATGCCTACCCAGGTGCCTCTAGCTTCCTCAGCGGCTACATGAGCTCGTCCAACCCGCACGCAGGGCCGAGCTCTCTTCCCTCCGACCCCGCCTTCAGAGCCCCCAACCCGCCCAGTCTGCAGATGGCTCAGCTCTGGGCTTCACACTCTCATGAAGGTATGAGTCAACACTCTTTCTCGACGCAACCACGTCTTAGCCTTGAGGAAAAACAGCTGCGGATGTTTCTATTGTAAACAAAGCCTGAGCGTATCGAGTTGAATGATTAGGTGCGATGGAAGATCACCGGGTCAAGACAAAGACCACAGTCGACACTAGGTGATGGACAGGGCCTGAGGATGACCACGAGCACTTCTTTATTTCGACATCATCTCCTCATTTTGGGTGTGAGGTTAATAGAAAGAGAAGTTTAGCAGTGGAAAGTTCAAAGTATGGTATGCTGTGCCCGCCTCTACTGCTAAACATATTTGATAACTCCAATTGTTATTGTTAAGTCCCCGTGAAGTGCCTCGAAACACGCAGTGTTATTCGATGCGTTGACGTAATTTCCACTGAAACAGGAAGTCAGGGCAGGACATATAGTGGCTCCTCCCCCCCTTTTAAATAGCCAATAGCGTTTAGTTTACCTCATAGCCCCGGCTAAGCCGTACTTGACAGCCATGAGCTGGCACACATGCCACCTTCTTCTTTTAACCAACTTGCAGTTAGAAAACTGAGTAAAACGTGTGTTCGAACAGCCAAAGACACATTTATGCCCCATGCCTGCTGATATGATTTCTCTCGCTCAACAACTGCAACTTCGGCAAGGTGATTTTTATAATGTTGGGGGCGGGACACTTCAGATTCTAGAGAGCATTTGATTGGACAGAAAATCTGATGAGAAGCTGAAGTGCAGAAGGATGTCATCAAAATTGTTGATCTGTCTCGGTGGTAGAGTGAGAGAAACTGTAAATTTTGAATGCATATATCTTCTAAATGGGAATTTTGTCATTGTTTTTGAAGCGCACTAGCTTATAGATAACCTTAAGGCTGACATATTCATACTAAAAGCCACAGAACACAGAAATTTTGATTTCATGGGGGCTTTAAAGGCTGGAGAGCAATGTAAAACCTCTTCTCATGTTTGTCCAGCTTGTCATTTCACCATTTTAGAGCCAATAGCCTAGAATTTGTGTGAGTGCTTTTCCATTACTATAGCTGTAGCAATCAAAACAATCCATTATATCACAACAGTCCTAAACATAGAATAGACAGAGATGCTGCAGTGCAGTACGGGTTCCTCTTTTAAAGTCTGTGGTTTAACCCAATGAGCAAAACCGAAGAGGGAACGAGAGAGATTAGGGTTGCATTGCTTTGTGTTGTTTGGGAACACACTCTGAAAATGTTTTGTCGCACAGGTTTCCTCTCACTTGAATAAGCCACTTCCTACTGCATGGTGGTTTGTGTGTGTGTGTGTGTGTGTGTGTGTGTGTGTGTGTGTGTGTGTGTGTGTGTGTGTGTGTGTGTGTGTGTGTGTGTGTGTGTGTGTGTGCGTGCGCGCGCGTGTGCGCGCGTGTGCGCGGTGGAAAATATTCAGAAAAATTGTACATAAGTGGAAAATCATAGTCAATTAAAAGTGTAGAAAATTAACACTTGAGGAAAAGTGTTCATACTTAAACGTTCACAAGTATGTAACGCAAGAAGCAAATAATTTCAGCGCAAATCAAAAGTCCGATTTTATTGTTCATTTTGACTTTCATTTTCAAGTACATTCCTGAACTTTTTACGTGACTCAGTTTGGATGAAAGGTTACAAATGTTAGGGTTTGAGGCTGACGGGCTTAGTGTTCAGACCTTTTCTCAGAACATTGTTTGCATGAAATCAAATGAAATCCAGCCATGTTTTTCCTGGCTTTGCATTCATTCACATTTTTTCATGAAAAAATTCATTAAATTCATTACAGTAACTTTAATGTTGGAGAGTAGTAGGGATTAGTGGTACAGTTTAAAAAAAAAGAAAAAAAGGAGATTGCTTAATTATCATGCCTTGGGTGTATATATACATCACGTTATAATGCGATGACCTTTCAGTTTTACAAGCACCATATTTATTGATTGATATTTTTAATCCCCTATTGAACAAATAAAAGAAAAATAAACTTGACATTAGCATTTACATTTCAGTTTCATGTAGAATAGGGAGAAACAGGATAAAAAGATTGAGAGAATAAAATGTAGCAAATCACTCCAACTCTGATTGAACATTAGAGGTTATAAAAGAAATAATGTATTTTATTTTTTATGAATAAAATAAATAAATATGCTTATGATCAGTCCGTACAGGAGTTTTTTTCTGATTGTCGCGGCCAAAAATGCTTGATTTTGCTGCGGCTTTTTTCAAAATTTGCAATGCGACTTGCAGAGGTTTTTTTGTGTGTGTTTTTTGTGTGGAAAACTACTTGAATTGGCGAAATTGCACTTGCATGGAATAGTTTTGCACACTCTTTCTCAGTGATGTTTGCTGGTAAATGAGACCTTTTAGCTGTACTCATGTTCAACACACGTGAATCGAAGAGGGCTTTGGCTGAATGCATGTTGCGATGACGTCACATGACGCGTCTTGGCCCAAATCTGCGGTAATTTTGAGAATTTTAATATCAAAATATTGTGGATTCTGCGATCGCAAAATCAAGAAATCCTTGAGGGACTGCGTGATGGGTGCTGTGACCACCTCCAGTCTCAGTCTTTTGAGACATAGATCAGGGCATATCTTGCTCATGTTTCCTATTTATGATGACAATCAGCGTCTTTGCTAACCACATTGTTTATAATAATATATTTATAGAAATACCAGCTCATGCCTGTTTTTTTAAAAAAAATCTATATAACCATGAATATGTTCAAAAAACTGGTGCGGTCATTAAAAATGAATTAAGTTAACGATCTTACCAGCAGTTCAATGCAGCTGTACATCTTTTTTTTTTTTCGTCAGCGTGTAAACATTTTGTCAGTGTTTTTGCCTCTAGCACTTCATCACATGAATTTGATTCCTGACCAGCCACTGACAGCACTTGGCAAGAATGCATGAGTGAAAAATCACTGAAATAGAGAGAGCATGAGTGATTCTCAGGCATTCGGTAAGATCAAGCTGTGTTCGTCACCACGTGTAAGCGGTGTGGATACTGCAACGAAATAATTTTTTTTTCTTTCGCGCTGTTGCATAACATTGTATGTGGATTATGGGTTACATGTCGTTTTTTTTCTCCCATATAACTGTTTCATAAGGGTAAGGACAAGATCCGTATCTAAGAAGAATTGCAGTCGAGATGACAGATCAGCTGTCATACCGCCCCAACTAATGGAGAGCGACTAAGATTAATGGGTTCTTCTTGTGCAAAGATAATTAGTTGCGGTGTTCTATGCAAATTGCAGGAAAAAAAAAACATTATTTGGTGGGGATATTTTTGGGGTATTTTAATTATAGTTAATAAATGAAGTTTAGAATATGACAACTATGACTGAACTGGTAGTCGGGCAAACCAGTCGAGTCATTTTTAAGATTTGAAATCATGAAAATGTAAGGAGTAAAAAAATGTTAAACTCTAAAGTAGGTCCAATTCCAGTTTTACACAATAGTTCACCTGAACACCAAACCAGAGTAAGGGATGCCATGTGAGCATGGGAAGTGGGTGGATTATTAATGACTGTGCAGCCGTAGGCCTTTGTTTCAAGTCTCAGCAGATTGTTTTTCAAGCTTTGGCACTGATCATATTATGCCTGCTCCGCTCTGCCCGCACAGAAACGTGATGAATAGCTGACATTGATGTGTACTCGGTCTCGGGCGGCCTGTGAAAATATTTGAACACGCATGTTTATTCTGAAGGGCGCACCTGGCCCTTACTAATGGAGGGAAGTGGCAGCTGCGGAACTCTGCTATTTTTACATAGAACGCGTGAAACGATCGTGCCCCCTTACGCACCTCTACCTCGGCACACTACGGCACAGACGACGCGTGCAAATTGATCTCTGAAGTTCACCTGAAGTAAACTTGAAATATTGGAGTTTATAATGGAGGCTTGCTGTGCGTACTGCTGTTCTGAGCGATAAACACAGTGCTCGATTTTAAAATAAACAATCTCCATGTATATGTTGATGAGACTTTGCAGAGCAAGTAGTGTTTCATAATGGCCAAGCCTCAGCTCCAGCCGCCGGAAGCACGTGCCTCGTCGTCATATGCGGCTGTGATGACAGTCTGCAGAGGTACTTTGGAATTTGCCCCCTCTGCTTGTAATTCCAAAGGTGGACCCTTTCGTTCTGGAGTTGTCGGGCAATTAAAGCCAGTAACATTAGGGCAATTGTTTGCTGAGTGGTTTTATCTGTGCTGTGCGTTTGGAGAATGGATTAGTATTCAGATGTGCAGATAGTCTGATACTCAACTTTGGACTGTGTGCGTGCGGTGGTGTGGGAGCTCCAGTGCTCTGCGATGGCCTTTTAGTTTCTATGCATGCTGTTGCCTCGATATTTTTTATACAGTCACGGTTTTTAAAACCTTTTTTTTTTTTTTTTTTTTTTAAAAAAAAAGGAATTTAAAATTCATTCTTATGACCGTCAGTCATGTCGTTTTTGTTCTTTTGGTCTTTCCAATTTCCACGACAGCTATTAACCAGGAGGGTGGGGCAAACACGTGCTTCCTCTGAGGCTACATCCACATTAATCCAGATAGATCTGAAGACTGCATTTTCATTTTAAAACGCTCTCCTACGATCTACACCGGAGTTTTCAAATATTTTCCAAAAATTGCTCGTCCACACCGAAACGCCTGAAAACGATTTTGTCCGGTTATCGCACATGAGTAAAATCGTAAGAAGCTTTGGCCTGCGTCATTTCCGTCAGGCGATTATTTACGTTTCGTCTTTTCGTCTCTTTGAATTGATGGGGCAATGTCGAGGAAAAGCACCGCGGTTTTTTTTTTTTAAACGGACAGACGAAGAATTGGAGTTGTTGCAGGAGGTAACCCAAGACTATAAAGTTGCAAAGACGGGTGAAAATGTAGACTGGTAGTAGAGTTGAATGGGTCACTTGACTGCATCACATGACTAAAAATACACTGTTGTATCTCTGTTTTCTCATTTCACACGCAAAAACAGGGTTTTCAGATTTGTCCACTTGGGAGAGCATTTTGGAAAAGCTCTGTTTTTGCTGGACAAAAACACCATCTCAGTGAGGACGGAATGCCAAAACATAGAGGAAAAAAATTGCTTTTTCAAATTGATCCATTAATGTGGATGTAGCCTGAGACACATGCAGCCTATCTGTGAATATCTGTGTCTTTTTGAACTGCTGTTCATGCTGCATCTCAGGGCAGCATAACACACTCTGAAGAAAGTGCTATCTACCTTCTTCCACATACACATACATCCCACTTAGAGTGCAAATTCTGAACATGTTTGGGATTCGAACTCACAATCTTATTTATGTATTTATTTTTTTAAGATAGATTCCTCACTACATGTCCTACTTAACCATATCCACATTCTGTCTTTAATAAAGCATCTCAGGAACTGGGATACATTATTCCTAAGTTTCAAGAAACATCCATTTCATGATCATACCAGGCTAATCCTGTAATCTGTTGTCTAGATTATGCCCCTTTTCCTTATCCTCCTCACATTGTAGTGTTGAGAAGTGGGATAACTGGCCACTCAGGGCACATTCCCCTGCATCAAAGCTGTAAGGCCTGTATTGTGGTGCAAGCAAACTGAACCTCAGGAAAGGACTAGAGCAGCCAAAACTAATTATCCTGCAGATATTGTTGAGACTGAGATTTGCTTACTCTCACACGAGAGAAATGGAGATTAGATGTGCCCTAAATTGGAAGAACCTTGCTTGCTTGTACTTCTCCCTCCCTTAGGCGTGTATATAGAGGAACACCAAAATAAACAGGATGCTTTACACTCTAGCCCTGTTGCTAAGGGTAGGCTATCTTTAATCCTCCCTTGGAATGGTGTCAGAATACCATCAACAGCATAACACTATCATGTCACCTGAAACGGGCTATAAAAAGAGAAAGCCTTTGAACCTCTGACTCGAAGGTTACAGCTAGGCTGTCCTTAAAAACAGCCGTGCTAGTATCTTAATCAGCTCCTGGATTCATTTATTGTCTGAAATGAAACATTTCAGGGGTAATTTATCTATGGTCATTCTGTTTTATCTTTTATGAAATCTAATAATGATGTTGGAACAATTTATTTATACGGTTATTTATCAGGCTTCCTGAACGCTGCTGATTTGTCAGGACACGGTTAGTTATAGGAACGTCTTTGCTACCAAATCATATGAATCCTCAGCAGACCTATTTGATGACAGGTTCAGTTTTATTTCTACTTTAGTTCATTACACAACATACAAGTGAGAGTTCTGTTAATATTAACGTTAATGATGCAGCCATGAAATGAAATGAAAGCTGACTCCTGACCACAGTGTGTTACTGCTGCACTTAATTCCGTCAGGTTATAGTCACTCAGATTGGTTTAGCTTTCTTCCGAAGTGTAAACATTAGGACTTTCCTGGCTTTCCATTCAATAGTCTAAATTTGGAGTGCTTATCTTTAAGTCAGACATACAAAAGTTGTGAAACAAGCAGCTCACACAGTGGATTTGGGTAGTCACTGATTAATATAACTGCATTTCGGTGTTTACCTGAATCAGTACTCATTTAGAGCTGTGCTGATCCTTTTATTAGATTAAAGGTCTGAGGATTCCTGAAGCCTTTGCTCCATGAGAAACCTCTCCCTCAGAACAGCCTTGAGCTTCCTTCCTTCTGCTATTTGCCACCTAATAAATGCTCTTTCAGCCTTCTGGAAACACTCCTCAGCATTGGCTGTCCCTCTGACCTTGCCCATAGAAAACCTTCTATTGAGTGTCTTATGTCTTTCTATACAGGACACCTATCCCATGAAGCCTTCTGAATGAAGACACTCGATATTAATATCTATCTAGATGCCAAAACTAATCCAGTATATTTATGGAACTCATCAATATGGAGTCGTCAATACAGTCAAGATTTTTTATTTTATTTTTTTTAAAAATTTATTTATAAATAAGGACTTATATTTATAAATAAGGACACTTATAGACATCAGCAGGCATCTGTGTGTGTTTGTGTAATTTTTATATATATATATATATGTGTGTGTGTGTGTGTATGTATGTATGTGTATATATATGTATGTATGTATGTATATAATGTACATATGTGTGTGTGTGTGTGTGTGTGTGTGTGTGTAATTATAGAAATTTTATAGAAGTATTTGCCCAATTCTGATTTCTTCTGTTTTTGTTTCAGAAATGAAAACAAAATATAAGATAAAACAAAGGCAACCTGAGTAAACACAAAATGGTTTTTAAATGATAGTTATTTATTGAAGCAAAAAAAATGATCCAATACCAGCTGGGCCTGTGTGAGAATGTATTTGCCCCTATAGTTACTAATTCCCCAAATCTATGAAACTGCATTCATAATGGGGTTCAGCTGGACTAGACACAAGGCCTGTTTACTGCAAATCCTGTTCAATCAAATCAACACTTTTGCAACAGCATGAAGTTGGTTAAAAGGTCTTACCCAGTAACCCACTATCCCAAAATTGAAAGAAATTCCAGAAATAATGATGAAGAACGTGACTGAAATACATCAGACAAATACACTTTTTGTTTTTTCTCCCCACAAAATGTGGCTCAGAATGATTCTACACTTTGAAAGCGTTTGTTCAGCGGTATGAATGTTTCATTTGTGAGTGAGTGCATGACTCCAAAGGCAGAGTCATCATGGGTTTGGTGTGCGCCCAGGGCCAGGGTGTTTAATGCCTTCTCTGCATTGTCAAGTTTCTTTATAAACAGTGCAGCAGGTCAGGGTGGTTCTTCTGCTTCAGGCCATTCTTCCCATCAGTATACACCCACGTCACCCACGCTGCCATTCCATTCAGACTGTGGCCTTGCATTTCAGAACCCAGATCCCTCAAACAGCCATCCCTTTAGAATTTAGCTGTTACAGCCAAGAAAAGATGCAGCCTCTCGGGTTATGCCACATTTGACAAAGGATTGACTTGAGGATGATGCCGCTCCCTCTTCCTCTAAGGAATGTCAATTATTTTTATCTTTAGATGTCTTTTTTTGTCCTTAGTGCCAGTAGCATCATTGTGTCTCATCTACAGTGCTATTTAGGAAGGAAACACTAGGTCTACCTTTAGTTGTTTTGCTAAGCATCCTTATAGGATTGTTTTTTGTTTTTTTGCGTTTTTTTTTAAATATATAAGATAACCACATGTGTGAAGTGCTATGTAAATAGTCCTGAGTCTTTATTTAATCCTGAAATTCCAGAAAGTTTTGTCTGTGTAAATGGAAAAGTCTAAATGTGTCATTCCTGGTCATCAGCTGTCCATAATTCAGTTTAATGATTCAACCAAGGTGAGATGCTGTTCTGAGTATGATGGAGCTCCATGATAAGAGATTAAATCTTCAGTCAGTTGCTTGTAAAAAGGGAAGAAAACACTGTGGAAACAGTAAATTAGTCTGGCAATTTTTTAGATCATTTGCCTCCCAGTGAGTTATGAAAAAAAAAAAAACTAATGGCATTCGTGAAATGTCACAGGAAACTGAAAAGTAATTCCTTAACCCTCCTTTCTAAGTCGCTACAGTATAATGTCCCTCTGTATAATGTCTCTTTCACTCTTACTCTCTCCTCATAGGTTTCCCCCACCTTCCCAGTGGTCTGTACCCTGGCCCATACCTTCCCCTGGGTCATCTTGAGCATTCTCAACTAGGCCAGCATTCACTTTTTGACTCACAAAAAGGTTTGTCTATCTCAGAAATGGAAAAACAGTGTATCTAACCTATTTAATCTGCGCTGAAATGACTAGTGTGACTCGGTAATGGTCTCAGTTAGTGTTTTCGTTCGTAAGTGTTTTAGCCTTGAACAAATTGCAGAGTAAGAACGAGCAGTTTGTTATGAGTCTATCTGCTGTCATTTGCAAAATAACACTCTAAGTAATCTGAAATGAATATCGCCATATCAGATCTTAAAGTAATTTAGTTCGTGTTCAAATTTAATTCCACCAACGTTATAAAATTTCTTATAGCACGTGGCTGAGACCTGTAGCTATATGAAACAAGATTTCTGCATTAATCTTATGAATGTAATCATACCCATATCCCCCATGAAATGTTTCCTCCTTGTTCATTATTTCATGTTCTTGGCAGTTTTAAGACCATGGGCTGTTTTAACCTATAGCTGTCTGAGTTCACCTACTGTGTCGTTGACTTTCTCTATTTCTTTCCAGAGGGGTTTTACCTTCCGGGCTCAGTACACTCCCAGTCTGCTATGGCCCGGAACCTTGTGGCCCGTTTGCCCAGCCCACTCTCCAGAGAGAAGACGCAAGAGTTCCACAAGAGCTCCAGAGACTCAGGCCGGGAACTGGGAAAGGACAAGCCCTGCAAGAGTGAGCCAGGCCACTCGGTCCAGCGCAGGGAGCGGGCTAGGGAGGAGCCACGGCCCCACAGTGTTGTCGACCTCACCCAGGATGCTAAGGCTGAGGATGAGCGGCGAGTCTTTCAACATCATTCACCTGCTGCTGATGTTAAACCCAAATACCTGCTCCAGCCCCCACTCAGCAACTGCAGGACCAGCAGTGGCACACCATCCAGGTACCCAGGTTCAGAAACAGAAAGAAGGGAGCGGGTCGACGAAAATTACCAAGCCACTGTCCCCTCCTCTACTGACAAGCTAAAACGGCTTGATTCAGTGGCTACTTCTCTAGGCACTTTGCACGTTAATTATGCCAGCCCCTCCTCCCTCCAGAGCAGTCCAGCACCCCTCCCACCCAGGCTGGTGTCTTCTGGTGCTTACCCTCCCCCTCACCACATGCCCCCAAGCTTGTACCCACACTGCTCCGCTGCCAAAGAGCCAGCCAGGGAACACAGAGTGACCGCTCCTACTTATGTGCCTTCTGTCGAGGTTTATGACGAGCGGAAAGGGCCCATCCAGATTGCCTCGCAAGCTCGAGACAATAATAAAACGGATAAGAGCAGGGACAGGGACATGAGCAGAGCACCCCTGCAGGTGGGGTGTGAGAGGACACCTGCACCCTCTGTCAGGAGTGAGTCTCCTTGTCCCAGCGAGCTCAAGAGAGACATTGTACGGGAAGAGGGATCTGTGATCAGGGCCAATAATTTGGCTGTAAAAAGGCCTTCTGTTTTAGATTTGGGCACAATCAAATCCAGCAATAGCCCAAATACCAAGGACTTACCGAGCACCAAGCACACAATCAAAACAGGGCTGGAGACAGAAAGCCGCATACAAGAGCGTGAAATCGTTCAAAGGTCTGTACCCACGTTTTGTGGTCTGGAACCCACCACACTCCACTCTGCTGAGACCAAATGGAAGCCTTTCGAGATGGGCAATTACGCCGCTAGCCACATGGCTGCTTTGGCAGCTCAACATACTCATGGTCCCAGAGGAGAGGAAGAGGGCAAGCGCATGTACCTAGATCGGAGAGGCAGCCCAGGGAGCCTCCAGGGTGAGGAGCACAGCAAGGTATCTGCTATGCAGAGCCTTATTAAGTACAGTGGGAATTTCTCTGGCGAGGTCATGTCTAAGCATGGTGCGGATAGCCGCACCCCATTTGGGGGACTGGGTCACCTGAAGCTGGAGGCTCCTCAGCACATGAGCGCTAAAGCTCAGCACCTGTCTGGAAAGCAGCTGAAGAGGGAGCCAGAGAGGCCTGAAAGCGCCAAATCGTTCAACCGGGACGGAAGCTCCTCTCAGGGGGAGGCTGAGGTTCGGCACCCCCCAGTGGGCATCGCAGTAGCGGTGGCTCGACAGAGAGATAACAGCAGCAAGCTCAGCTCCGTGTCAGACCGAGACAGACCAATTCTGGCAGGAGGCATCAAAGGTAAACCACTACCTTGAATTTATTTTCAATAAAGTGTTGTACTACTGCAAAATGCATGTCTGAAATTTAATTGCTAAAATTAAGAGCAGCATTTGGTGATGTCTGTTTTCATGTGATGTCCCATTTGTTTGGCCACGCCAGCAAGGTCATTTTGCTCTCAGCGTGGAAGCAAAACATGCACAAGGGGTGGAGCTGACGGGCTTTCATTCCTCAAGCCACTCAGCAGAGAGTCCATGCCAAAGATATTGCACCGACACTGGCCATGAGCTGCGCTATCGCGTTGGCACAGAGTGCTTCCTGCTAACACATGGAGTGTGTTAAACCTTTCACTAAGACACCACCTGCCTGCTTGTATTAGAAATGTCATTTACAGGGCTGAACTAAAAGCTGTAAACAGGCACTGAATTCTAATAAGACTAAGGTTTGTTGCTAAGCAATAGAATCGGCCCAGAGAGAGAGAGAGAGAGAGAGAGAGAGCGAGAGCGAGTGAGGCAGACAGAGTGACTGAGAGAGTATGACATGGGGAGAGAGGCATTAATTTGTGTCTTGTGTGTGCAAAGGGAGTGTAGTAATAACATTAGCCATCTTTCGCAGAGGAGATGTTTGTATTTACACAAGGGGTAAAAGAGTATTACTCGATTAATCTGCAGTGAATTTGATGCAAACAGTTAGTATGTCCGACAGGCTTTCGGTAACCTTGGAAACAGGCTGAAACCTTTCCCTTGGAGCACGATGGAGAGCCATGGGTTCTCGCATCTTAGGCTGAGGAATGTGGTCTCCTTCCAGCTAGTGTCAGTCATCACAAAGATCCCATACACTCACACTGAATCATTTTCAGAGACGTCACGGCTGCATTCACGCTCAAGTAAACAAGGATCTCAGTGTCAATCTGCTAACATTGCTTAAAAAAAAAAAAAAAAAAAAAAAAGCCTCTTGTGGTTTAATATAGATTGGAAAGTGCTGTATGTCTTGTCCATGACAACCGCTAGTAATTTGAATTTGGCGTGGAATGGGCAGTCATAGTGCATCCCATTGGACTGCATGCATCAAGCGCAACCTCAGTGTTTCCCTACACGTAGGCGATACTTTGGCACTGCGCCCAGGTATATTGACCAGAGCCCAAGTAGATTTCATCTCATTAAAAAAAAAACACATTTTATTTATTAATCCCTTCCGAGAAATCGGCACATCTTGTTTCTAATTTGGCGGTGACCTGAAGACTGCTCGGGTCAGTCAGAGGTGAGATAGAAAAAGCAGAAAGAAGGCAGAGAGAGGGGAGGGGCAGAGGGGCGGTAACATGAACTAATGAGAGAACAGAACTAGATGGAGCTGGCAAACCATTCTCCATTCTGCTAGCCAGTAACTTCCAATTGTAAAGAAGTTGACAAACTGTGCTGCCTTGGAAGTAATCTTGTATAAATTCACATTGCTGAAGGAGGTCCTGATATTCACACACTCATTTTCTGCACACATGGCAATGATCAATCGTTACCAGCAAAGAGGACAGCTGGCTGAAATACAGTACGATCGCTTATAAGACAGTACCATGGATTGAACTGTCGGTCTCCAACTATTTCCCTCTGCCAGTTCACACTATTGAGCACATAACGCATCTTGTTCACTCGTAATAAACCAATGAAATGTAGCAACTACAGCAGAATGCAACCAGTAATTCAAACCACTACATGTTTCTTGTTGTCGATGACGTGGTGACGCATTGAACGTTCTTTTTGGCTTCATCAGATTGTGTATAATCAAGACTAGTGTTCAAGAGGCTAGAGAGAACCCCCAGCACCTCCTCTATTGGGAGCTTAAAACATGAGCTAAATTACAGTAGTTACAGTTTTGCATCCATCAGTGTTTTTTTTGGGCCATGATTTCATTCCATGATATGGGTATATTTAGAATTTCACCTGTACTACATCAGGGATGGAGGCTGATATGATTTGCAGATTAACAATCTTTTAAATAATACAATCAGATGGAATGTTTCTTTCATAGAGATCACTGATTTAAGGAATCTGGATCAGTCATATGTCCAGGAATTGTATACAACATTGTAGGTTTAACAAAGTTATATAAACATCTTGATACATTTGCAGTACATGCAAAAATAGTATATGTATTTATAACGTTACTGTATTAATTGTATGTGGGGAAACTGATCCGTAGGAAACGTCGAACCTCAAGGCAGTTTCTCAGCATGTGTGTTTGTTGACCCCCTACACACACCTTATCCCAAGACTAGGGGAAAGGTAGTAAATAAGGTCATTTTGTAACACATAAAGTGCCTAGATGGGTGAAGTGATGGTCAGATATGTCTTTGTCAAAAGCCAGAATGAGCTCATCAGTGCTGCTGGTTCAACATTGGCTCACTCTGTGCTGGGCTCTGCTCCACAGGCCCAGGCCAAGAGGAAGAGGAACAAGGACAAGAGCGAACACATCATCATGATGGCCGGCTCCTGCCTGGGCATTTGGAACACGAGCAAGAGAAGGCATTGAGGTAAAATGTGAAACCTTAAAAAGACTCTGGAAGGTGTGCTTGGATTTTAGTGTAGCTTATTCTGCTGTAGAAGAATAATTATTGTTAATGTTGTTAATGTTACTCTGCATGGATGTTATATTTGAGTTCTGGCAGGTTTAATCCTTATTTTATTTTTTACAGATTTTTTAAAAAAAATAAAAGTATTAATAATCTGATGACATTTGTAGTAAAAAAAATGTTAAAAGAAAACTTGATGATCACATTGGCCTTTGGTCATTGTTGTTGAAGGACTGATGTGCAGAGCAGAGGCGAGTGTTGTAGTAAAGATATTAGGTTGATGTGGGCGTTTATTTTTTATTTTTTTGTCAGCGTTTATGCTTTTGAGTGCAACATAGAGGTCTTCTGTGGCGTTTGTTATTTGCTTTGTTCTTTTTGCTCCTGTTTATACTCTCTGGTTCTGCCCTTTTGAATTTGTGACCCAGACATTTCCATCTGGGCTTTTTGACACGGAGTGAGTAATGCTTTGAAGGGCATAGTTTTGGTTTTCCTCTCAATGAGAGAGGGGAAATTTGAGAGCAGAATGTCTGTCATGCCGTTGTCTTAATGGCTATATAGATACAGTGCCCTCCACTAATATTGGCACCCTTGGTAAATATGAGCAAAGAAGGCTGTGAAAAATTGTCTTTATTGTTTAACCTTTTGATCTTTTGTTAAAAAAAATTCCGAAAAAAAACTCTGCTCTTTAATTGCAAACACAACGCAGGTTTATATATATATATATATATATATATATATATATATATATATATATATATATATATATATATCTTTGTTAAATATGTGTGCAACAATTATTGGCACCGTTTTAGTCAATACTTTATGCCTTTATGCCAAGATAACAGCTCTGAGTCTTCTCCTATAAAGCCTGATGAGGTTGGAGAATACATTTCAAGGGGTCTGAGACCATTCCTCCATACAGAATCTCTCCAGATCTGTCAAATTTCGAGGTCCATGCTGGTGGACTCTCCTCTTCAGTTCACCCGACAGGTTTTCTATGGGTTTCAAGTCCGGGGACTGGGATGGCCATGGCAGGACCTTGATTTTGTGGTCAGTAAACCATTTTTGTGTTGATTTTGATGTATGTTTTGGATCATTGTCCTGCTGGAAGATCCAACCACAGCCCATTTTAAGCTTTCTGGCAGAGGCAGTCAGGTTTTCATTTAATATCTGTTGATATTTGATAGAGTCCATGATGCCTTGTATCCTAACAAAATGTCCAGGTCCTCTGGCAGAAAAACAGCCCAGAAACATTAAAGATCCACCACCCTATTTAACCGTAGGCATGAGGTCCTTGTCCATATGGCTACCTCTCTGTGTGCACCAAAACCACCTCTGGTGTTTATTGCCAAAAAGCTCTATTTTGGTTTCATCTGACCGTAGAACCCGATCCCATTTGAAGTTCCAGTAGTGTAGGATTGTAGTTTTGGAGACTTTCTGACCCCAAGACGCAACTAACTTCTGCATTTCTCCAGCTGTGATCCTTGGAGATTTTTTGGCCACTCGAACCATCCTCTTCACAGTGCGTTGAGACAGTATAGACACACGTCCAGTTCCAGGTTGACTGATGGTGGAAATGGGCATTTTCAATGCTATTTTCGTATAGCCACTTCCCATTTTGTGAAGCTCAACAACCTTTTGCCGCACATCATAGCTATATTCCTTGGTCTTACCCATTGTTATGAATGACTAAGGGAATTTGGCTTATGTGTTACCTCATATTTATACCCCTGTGAAACAGGAAGTCACGGTTGAACAATTTCCTGTTCCTAGTTGCCCAGGTGTACTAAAAAATGTAGAATATCAATGGGAATATACTTCAAATATATTTTTCTCATATGAATTCATAGGGGTGCCAATAATTGTTGCACACCTATATTTAACAAAGATTTTTTTTTTGATAAACCTGGGTTGTTTTTGCAGTTGTTTGATATCCATGAGAGAAGAGTATTTTTGTGAATTTTTTTTGACAAAAGATCAAAAGGTTAAACAATAAAGAACATTTTTCACAGCCTTCTTTGCTCATATTTACCAATGGTGCCAATATTCGTGGAGGGGACTGTATGTGGTAATTGCTGATCAGATGTATTCAGATGTATGCTTTTGCTATTTTTGGAAGGCTCAATAAAGTCCAACTACTGAAAGGCAAATGTGCTTTTAGTTCCTTTTACACATTGCATTCTCATGCATTTTCAGCAATCTGATCATACTGAGATTTGGCCACGTTATAAAACACAAACACTGCAGTCTGAATATGATTGGAGCAACCAGATCGTCTCTACAGGTTGACTGGCATGCACTGTAAACTCAATCTATACCAGTCCGTACAGGATTTCGCTGAGTTTTTTTGTTACTGTTGATTTTGTGTTTTTATTTTCAAAATTTGCGATGCACCTTGCCGAGTTTTTTGCGCTTTTTTTGCGGAAAACTACTTGAATTAGCGAAATTGTTTTGCACAGTCTTTCTCAGTGACATTTGAGGGTAATTGATTCCTTTTAGCTGTCATGTTTGTCGCGTGTGAGTCGAAGATGGCTTTGGCTGAATGTGCGTTGTGATGACATCACATGATCAAATCTGCAGTAATTTTGAAAAATTGCTTGATTTTGCATTCATTTCTGCGATTACAGAATCAGGAAATCCTGTAGGGACTGATGTATGGTGTATTCACATGAGGCTAGTATTACTAATTATTAAAATGTGTAGTAGCTTATATTGTACTATAAAGGAATGTCTAGAGATCAGTGGACAAAATAAGATACAGTTACAGTTCATACATGCATATAAATACCAGCTGTAAAAGCAGGCACAAAGCTGAATTTGTAGATTAGATAGATCAGATAGGGGTCACTAGGTTTTACATTGCAGCCTTTGCTAATGCATGAGATGGAACTGTCATCAAATACATTTTCTTTCTCAAAAAGACTGCCAGTCTATACTGAATGCTGAAAGATTGGACTGGAGTTAGTTAATTAAAAACATTTCATGATTGAAATGCATGATTTTTATTGCGCAGGTCTGCGAACATGTCTGCTCAGAACTGCTCCTTTGATTTCACTTAAGGCTTTTTAGAATATTATATGTTACTGGTCTCCTTCTCAGGATAGCAGTCTTTAAAGTGTAGATGGATTTATGGGTAGATTTTCCACCTTAGGAGAGAATAGTTTTAAAGCGTTGCAGTCATTTAGAGTGCCCCACCCCCAATGTGGAAATGTGGTGCTTAGTTAAAAAAAAACAATATCCTGGATTTTTCTGCATGATTCTGCTCTCAACATTTGATGTAGGAACAGTCACAACACTCAGGCGGTGTCTTAGTCATTGAAAAAAGCATAGCTCTGAGTCCGCACCGGCTGCCCTGAGCATGTTAAGATATTATTAGATTGGATATTTTGCAGTCGAGCTCGACCTGAGAAATAGACCATAAACATTTATAGTGATCTTCCAGCTATTGTATGTCTTTAAAGTTGATGTCTTATGTTTATATTTTAGAGAGAGTAAGGACTTGGCAGATTACCCTCAGCTGCATCCTCCCTTGGTGTCTGTAAGTGGCCTGAACCCAAACCTGATGGTGACTGGAGGTTCTGCCCTGGCGGGGGCAGGTCGCTGGCCTGCTGACCCCACCTCCCATCTGGCTTCCCACCCCTGGCTACCTCGTCCTGGACCCTCCTCTATGTGGTTGCCTGGTTCTCCATATGGTACTTGTTCAGCTCACATAACTATAAACTTTGTAAAATGTAATAAAGCATGTAGAAATTATTGGTATAGGTTCTCAAATATTTTTGAGATTTTTGACATTTTAAGGGCTCACAAATCTCACAAAATGTATACTTTCTTGTACAATTGTGGTTTAGTAAATATATCTTAATAAAAATATCTGTAAATCTTGGACATATGTAGCCACTGGATATGACAGTGATGAAGTTTGTTAATTCAGTGATTTATATGATGCCAGAGTGCACAATGGGGTTGCGACCTCAAGGTCGCCTATCATGTGCCTGTTTTTTTTTTTGTTTTTTTTGTGGATTGAATCTGTTATGAACACTGTAAAACTGTGGTGTTGGCATTTTTCCCCATGTTGATTTGGTTGATCTCTCAGTCTCTGCTGGCCTGCCAAGCAGCTCAGGCCTTTTTGTCTGGGCCAAGAGAAAACATTATCAGAAACATGGCCAAATCTTACCAACGCTTTTTCCAAAAATAACAGCAAACACCACAGCCTCAGTGAAGATTGGTGCAAGTCACATTTCTGTCTAGACTTCACTGGAACAGCACAAGTGGCAGCAGTTGGATGGCAGACTGTGCTGAAAACTCTGAGGTGATGTTATTGAGGGAATGGTGGCTCTCAGATGACTAAGAGCGTTCATGATGCCTCCAGTGAGCCAGAGCAAATAAACTGTCAACCCCATCTTGCATGTAGTGTAGTACAAAATCCTGTCTCTTGTGTGCTTTGTGCAGGACTGGGGCCGCCCTCTCTTCACCAGCCCCTGCCTCCAGGTTACCCCCCCACCTTACCTGGGTCCATCCCTCAAGCCTACCAGTTTGCCCGGGACCCGCAGACTGGACAACTGGTCGTCATTCCCACCGAACACCTTCCACACTACAGTAGGTTCTCCATCTTCCTGCTAGCTTTTGGTTTGATTTTGGTCAAATTGTCATCTTATGCAAATACACATATAGAGTTTGGTGAAATATCATGCTTTCTGAACTGTTGTGAAAAGTATAAAGCATTACAGGGACACCAGACTATGTCAAGTATAGTGTGGTCAGTATAGATGTGATGCACTATAAGGCCAAAAGTTTCACATCACATCCATATGTGCTTGTTGAACATCCCATTCCAGACTTATTCCCCTTTGCTCTTATAATAACCTCCACTAGATTTTGGAGCATGGATGTGGGGATTTGTGATCAATCAGCCACAAGAGCATTAATGAGGTCAGGCACTGATGTTTAGGTGAGGAGGCCTGGGACGCAGTCGGCGTTCCAGCTCATCCCAAAGGTGTTTAGTGGGGTTGAGGTCAGGGCTCTGTGCAGGACACTCGAGTACTTCAACTCCAAACTTGGCAAACCATGTCTTCATGAACCAGCATTGTCATGCTGGAACAGGGTTGGGCCTCTTAGTTCCAGTGAAGGGAATTTGTAATGTTACAGCACACAAAGACATCCTATACAATTGTGTGCTTCCAACTTTGTGGCAACAGTTTTAGGAAGGTCCACATATGGGTATGATGGTTAGGTGTCCACGAACTTTTGGTGATGTAGTGTATATGAAAGCCACAGTTAAATGCAGGACAATAAATGCACAGAACGGAATTGGGGCTTACACAATAACTGTACAGAAAAGCAAGAGCAGAATATTCTTTCATTGGAAGCACAGTGTAGTATGTGCAGTGCTAATGTCTCCTTTTTTTCCCCTGCAGCGGCAGAGATGTTGGAGCGTGGCCCCCCGCTGTGGCCAGCCGTGTACCCGCCAGCAGGCAGCTCTCTGCAGCACGCCCACCAGCTGCAGCTTCTCTCGCACCACCAGCTCGTACGCCAACAGGAGCTCTACATGATTCAGCAGCAGGCTGCCCAGGTCATGGAGCTACAGAGGAACGCACAGTTTGTGGTAGGAAATAAATCTCCTTTTGCTGAACCTCCCAACCATCTGCATGGGGTGGGATATACAGTGCCAGGGAGATGCTAATCCATATTTGGCATTTGTTTTGTTATTTAAGTGACTTGACGAGAATCCTGGCTATATTCTGCTTGTACAGGAGAGACTAAAAGAACAGCGGGCCGACATGGAGGACAAAGCAGAGAAGAGGGGTGGAGAGGGCACCAAAGCTAACCTCTCAAGTGTACCTGCCTCTGTCCTGCACTCACGCAAGCCCCCGCCACCTTCCCCATCCCCTTCCACCTCACACAAGAAGACTGCGACACCCCTAGCAGTCACACCGCTGCCCTCTCCAGTCACTTCCCTTAAGTCTGAAGATAGGCCCAAAGTGGAGAGCACACTTCCTCAGCAGTCTTACTCACACCCATCTACCCCAGCCCCACAGCCTCTCAGCCCTGCCTCCGCCTTGTCACCTCCCCCTTCCCCCATCCTCCCTAAACAAGAGTCTGTGGAGGTGACCGACAAAGAGGGGCTTGACCTGCATAAACAAGTATCTGCTTCTTTCCCATCTATATATCCTGGTACGTATGCTGTAATTTTAATGTGCCGTAATGCAGTCCTTTGCTTAAGTGCCTAATTAATCACCTTTGTCAGTTTTGCAGTTACCCATGGTGGTTTAATTGAATTATTTTTACTAGCATATCATACCCTGTTGATAAGAATTTCATTTTAAAATAAAAGATGAGAGCTGGGCGTAGTTGAGCTTGGCTCTCATCCCTCTATCTATCTCTCTCTCATCTGTGGGTTTTTTTTTTTTTTTTTTTTTTGCATTTGTTTTTGGGCGGGGATTGGGAATCCATGCTGGATGGCAGTCAAAGGCAGAGTGCCATTCTTCATGTCAGTATGTGCAGCCTAGAGGGGTCTTAATGAGTAGGCTGCAGATATCCCTACATATGGGATTACCAGCTGCCACTCCACTCAGATGGAGACTTCTTTGCAAGAGCAGCACTTTTGTGTCTATTTCCCCTGGTGTTTCCTCTTTAAAATGCTTCGTACATGGAATGAATATATTTATGCAATCTTTGCAGTGTGAACGTATGAGTATGCATGCATGTGTTAGACCTTGGGGTTGGGGGCGTATACATAAGCGCTTTTGGAATGCTTGTATTGGGACCATTTGGCTCATGAAAGTTTCATAAAGCTGGAAGAGCGTGTGGGATGATTAATCATTTTGTCACTCTGTCATGGAGAACCAAGTCCCTCTGCTCCTTGCATAAGCACTTTAAGTCTCTCAGACTGCCCTCTCCTTTTTGTTCTGTTTTGGCAGAAATTCCTCCAGGCTACCCCTACCAATCAATAACAGCATCATTCGGCAGCCATTACCCCTACCTTCTTCAGCCTGCCACAGCTGCTGATGCAGAAGGCCTGGCTCCAGCTGTGCCGCTGCAGGCTGAGGGCTCAAAGCGCTTAGCCGGCCCGGCCAGTGTAAAACCCAGCCACATGTGTTCACCAGTGGTAGCAGAAGCTCTGCAGGCATCCAGAGACCCCAAGCGAGTAGAGGAGAGTGTGGTGCCATTTAAAGAGGAGCCAGGTCTGGAGAACAGCAAGGAAGTTTTAGGCCAAGATGGTATCACACAGTCTGTCCACTCTGCTGCTCCAATTTCCAGCCAGGACTCATGTACTCCGGTTGAAGCAGAGGGCTGCTCCAGAGCTGCAGCCTCACCACTGCCTGAGGAGAACAAAGAAGAAGAAGATGACAAGGCAGATCTATTCTCCTCTACTCAACAAGAGTTGTACCAAAGATCAGGATCAGACTTGGATAGGAGCCCTGCGGCAGAGGTTTCAAAGAGCTCTCTCAACTTGCCAGAGTCGGCCTACACATCCTCCTCCAATTACACTGACATGCAACCCATGGACTGCAGCATTCGTCCCTCAGACTCACCTTCAGTTCACAAAGAGAGGCTCATTTCTGCACCCAAGCCCAAAGAACCCATCCTTGACACGCCAGACCTGGAATCGACACACAGTGATATACCGCTTCCATGCTCCACTCCTCCTGTGCTCCTGCCTGCCCCTGTGCCAGTAGCTATCCAATCTGAGGACCCCATGGCAGGCATGCTGGCACTGCTAACGGCCACTGAGCTGCCCCAATCTGGAGCCCTTACCACCATGGCTGAAATGACCCCTACCGGGATGGTGCAGTGCCCAGGAATCAGTCTTTTGGAGTCCACTGCTGCTGAGGGCATGGTCCTGCTTAGCCAAATGGTCGAGCTTGAGATGCAGTGGCACCAGAGAGACTCCATACAGGGTAAGGCTCGAAACAGCCAAAATACAAAATAATGGTTTGTAATTTAGCTCACTCTGGAAGCACTGATCGGTTGGAAGGGAAGGGGGAGAGGAAAAAAAGAAACACATAGATTTTTCACCTTGAAGTTGGAAAGTGCAATGTGTGGAGCACAGCAGGAAGGCTTTCAGCTCCAGTGAATGAGCAAAGCACTCACTAGAGCAGAGGTTTGTAACCTTTCACAACTTGCGGCCCACACAGCCGACCACAAAAGGTCTTGCAACCCACGACAGGTCAGAAATGGCCTGACCGTTAAAAATCCATCTATTGTAGCACACTATAGACACTGGTAATCAGTGAAAGTAGGCTTATACAACCATGTCTGCTGATGCAGCTTTACAACGATGTCACATTGATTAGGGAAAGAGTGCTACTCAGAATAGATCTTACATTTGACTAATATATTTCTTTTGTCAATATTGCTCAACAATAAACACAGCTAGTAGACTAATTGAGATTTTCTATATAATACTTCACCAATTATCAGCAGTTAGGCCTGTCACAATAACTACTTTTGTTGGACAATATATTTTCCCAGAAATAATTGTGATAAACGCTATTGTCGTTTTAAGACCATTTTATGCCACTCGTATAATAATATAATAGCATAATAATGCAAGTACACCCTTTCATAGAGCAGTGAACTTTTAATTCTTAAGAATATTCAGACATTGTTATTGGAATTAAAAATAAAAAATAAAAAAAAATCCTAAATAAATGAAACAAATAAAATAAAACCGCACATCCAAAACAATAATTAAAATGGACTGTAATACAATATTGTGAATTCTTTACGCTTTAGTTGTTCATTGTCCGTGTTTTAGTGTGTTGATACAGAAAGAGCGTATTCACAACGTGACTTACCATTCTACCTAACGTCTTACTTAAGTTTTTCTTCTTCAAAAAACATTGTTAATGCATTAATATCTCGTGTAATTTTTTTCAACAGTATGTTTTAATTAAAATCAGTGCTAGTGCTTGCTGCACATCTTAAATTCGAATGTGCATTTTTATCTTAAATTCGACGAATATTCAAAGTTTGAATTTTAATTTGACAGGACAGAAGCAGCGCAAATGGCTAAAATGTAAGTGACCTTCATTCTTATGTAAACACAATGGCCAATATCGAGGTCCGCAACAACGATCGTATACCGTACAATGTCGATAACATAATTATCGTGACGGGTCTATCAGCAATTAGAAAATTAGACATTTCCAATAACATTTTAAATTTGGCTAAATCTTTTTCAATCATTATTTTACAGTTACGAAAAGTGTCAGCCTCTCTGAGTTTAACGGGGACTCTGTGCATCTTGTATCATAATTCCAAATTTATTTAGGCGTCTTCACACATGACACCCACGTCCAGGACCTGAAGAGTATCTTCTCTGTGTATACTTGAAGTAATGAATGTCTGTATTGATTTGTTTTTGTATGTGCAGGCGTAATGCACTGTGGATTAGAGAGTCTCCTTGAGGCGGGGAGGCAAGTCCTCCTGGAGGCCATCGAGTGCCAGCCTCAAGTCAGCATCTGCCTCCCCAGAGAGCTCAACCCCAACAAGAAATACAGCTGGAGACAGAAGAAAGATGAACCTGTATGCATTTCTTTCCCCTGATTTTTTTTCCTTCAGGCTCATCACGCTTTCTTTATTCATGTTTAGGGACTTGCCCTCACTGTTGTCTCAGAGACATTATCAGACAGTGGCATTTCAGAGAAATTTCCTGTCTGTTTTTGTGTGTGTGTGTGTTAAAGTGTGTTGAATGTCAAAGATATATGTTTTTTTGCTTAAAAGCATTTGATAGACACTGAACTATTTTAGCTGAGTGAATTATACAATGATATTTGTTATTTCATAATCAAAGAAAAGCATTGCTTCTAATGTTATTGGTGTATTGCTGATCTCATTCCAGGGATTTTCAGTATTTAGAGTAGTAGAGTTTGATAACTTTGATAAAGCTCTGTTTAGAATCATAGATCGTTTTATTTTTTTTTCCTCTTTAGATGTTCTCCAAATCGTCTCTGGAGGGTATGGATGCAATGGAGGTGGACTATCGTGTGAAACTGGCTGAGCTGCAGCGGTGCTATAAAGACAAGCAGAGAGAGCTGATCAGGCTACAGAGACGGAGAGACAAAGTGTAAGTCCGTGGTTAGACCCCATGGCTAGTATAGTTTACAACATATATTAACCTTGGTTATATTGTTTTAGCTCTGTCGCTACTCCAGGAGCAATAATACACTGATTGTTAGTATCAGGATATGAAGGGATCATAAGATCATGTTGACTTTGTTGTAATTTCAGAGAGAAGCAACAGTTGCAGCAACAACAGCTCCAGCAGCAACAAGAGGAAAGGAGCAGGAACCTGGCCAGGAGAGGCCCCGGTCGGCCCCGGAAGCGCAAGCATGGCCTGTGCACTCTGTCTCCGCCTTCAGGCAAACTGGATGCCAAGTGTGGAAAGTAAGTGTTCATGGGCCTGAGCGCAGTCAGGCTGCACCACTGAGCCATTGTGCCTAGAGCTGAGCGCTGTGATTTATTTATTTTTTTGCAGGCTGGCCCAGAGCACACAGTATTCAGAGGACTCGGAGAGCGGGGAAATTCTGAGGAAGCACTTCCGCAGCTCCACACGGGAGGAGGAAGATGATGAGGACATGGACGTTGGAATTTTAAAGGCAAAGAAGAGACTCAAGAGCTGGAATGAGCAAGAAGCATCCTCCAGTTACTCTCACGAGGTGTGTGCCTACACAATGGCATTGCCAAGACATAGCATATTAATACATGTTGAACTATTTGTAGGTGTACTTTTCTAATTAAGAATTGTGCTTCTTAACAGGTACCTAAAACCGGCAGTAAGAAGAGCCAAGTAAGTGAGCAAGAGCAGTTGGCTTCAAAGCTTGACAAGGCCTTGTCTCTCACTAAGCTTGGTAAACCGAACAAGGCCTCGTGTAAGTTTGTGGACAGTTCTTCAGGAAAGTCCAGAACTCCCTCTGGGAGCAGGCTGTCTATGCTCCCGGATATAAGTGTGAGAAACAAGATGGCAAAATCCAAGCTGTCCAAAGATCTTGGGTTCTTTCACAAATCCTCCAAAGGAGGCAAAAGCAAAATGTCCAACAAATTAAAGCCTTCAGACTCATGTCTTAAGGGAAAAGGCCAGAGGAAAGCTTCCAGCTCTCCAGTGAGGTCAGAGATCAGCAGCTACTCCAACAGTGAGTGACATCCCTGCATTCTTTTTTGCAGCTGTATTGCTTGTATTTCTGTAGTTTGTGGATAATGATATTGATTAATCTGAAGAGGTGTGTTGTAACTATTTAGTCATGGAATTCTTTAGTAGTGTTTTGTTTTCTTTCTTGGGGTGTTGTAATGTTTGCACTGAATTTAACTAACACATGAGTCCTAAGCTTTATGATATGGTTGTAACACAGGTACCGATTCAGAAGAGGACTCCATGAAGGATGGCTGGCCACCTCATGCCATGTTGGGTAGACCAGGACCCTGTTCACAGATCCCAAGCCAATACAGCACTCCATCTAAGAAGAAGCACCCATCATCCAAGAGAACCTCTGCATCCTCCTCCTCCTCCTCCTCCTCCGGTCTCAAGCCGAAACAAGGGGTGAAAGAAAGAAAACGGAAGCACTTTGCTTTATTACTGCAAGAGGCAGGAGTCAGCTCCTCTGAGGACTCATTTGACCAAGGTTACTAAAAAAAAGCCTTTGCTATGCACACAATTGCCTTCACGCCTCATGAGCTTCCGGTTCATGCTCTGGCTATCGGTGCAAATTTTCTAAGAAGCCATAAATACAATAGTTATGATTAGAGTTTTGCTACCTCATCTCTTGCTTGTATGCTTGTATATAATATTGTTGACTCTTTTTGGAGTCTTTTTTTTCCCCCTTTTTTTCTTTTCTTTTTTTCTTTTTTTTTCTTTTATTTTTTTCTTTTTATTTTTTACAAAATGGTTGCCTTTTATGACTTTGTCTTGCCGTTTGAGGCATCTTATAGCATTGTGCATTTAAAACATGTGTGGCTGTGTGGAAAATGTCTCATAATTGTATTGCAGTTTGGTACCCAAGCCTTATTAAACATGTTGGTTTTTTAATTTTTACTGAATGTCTGTCTCTCGCTACATCTAGAATATTAGATTGCAATATGCTATTCATTCCTAGTTTCCTGTTCTTCAAATATCCCTTTTCTCACAGTCTTTGGTCAAACCCGGGAAAAAAAATGTCTGAAGAAAGCAGATTAAATCTTGCACTAGAAGAGCATGCAAGGGGGCAAATATTTCCGCTTCATGAAAAATCCCCTCAAATTATTATTGATCAAGGAATCTATGCTGAGTGAAATTTACTTGTAATTTTCTTTTATTTTCTATATTTTTCTTTATTCATTCAGAGGTATATCCATTTATAGACAAACCCATTTGTTGTCCCTTGTGTCTGCATGTTTACGATGGGGATATTTGGAAAACGGGGTGCTCTCTGTTTTACTAAAAATGAATAACCTAGCCTCTGTAGACTGCTGGCTCTCTCCCTGCAGCTGCTTGGCCACCCCTCCACCTCTGACCCCCTTCTCCTCCCCATGATGCTTTTGAATGTCTTTCGGTCTGTGCGTTTGCTTGTCCTGGTGCAACCAAAAAAAACAAAAAAAAACAAAACAGAGAAGCCAAGCACTTGGCTTGGAGTAGGGCAGCCAGCTGTGCAACGTGAGGTCACTATCCATGTCACCTGAGCCATGGGCAATGTTCTGTAAGTAGGACACCACCCTCTTTTTGCTGTGACTTCTCGATTAATAGTTTCTACTAATTTGTGCTTGCTTATGCTGCGTTATCAAACTATAAAATTTGTTTTTCCTTTAAATGAGGTCGGGTACATAAAAGACAAATGTTTCAACTATTAACCCATTCTCACAAGTTTACCTTCGATTGTGTGCCCTGAAGCCATGGTTATGCCTATAGTACCTTTAGAGCAAATATGGTTGCTTAGCTGTGTGTTAGTTTAGTGCTCTTTTTATTTATTTTTTTACGCTGATGGCTCTACTGCTGCAGTCTAAAATTGATTGATTACTTAAAAAGTGGGTTAATGCACCACGCCTGCTACACAGTTGGAATATTGGAGCACAGCATGTGCTGTAAGAACACTTGATTATTAGCATAGGCTCTAGATAACCCTATGTTATATGCATAGTAATCTCAACAGACACATTTTTAACTCTTAAATTGATCTTACTGGCCTGTATGTGAGGTTACGGAAGCCAGGTTAAGGCTGCATTTTCTTTCTCACCTTGGCGCTCCTAGCATCTTTATCCATTGTGTAGTGTAGATCTCAGGGTTACGAGAGGGAGAGAGAGAGAAGGGGGGGATATAACCATGGCTTAGGTGGCTAACAGCCCAGACTCCTCTCTGTCCTCAAACAAGTGAGGCTCAGAGCAACCCCAGGAGCCCCAGGAGCCATGGAGGTCTGTCCTCACAGAGCCTGCTTTATGTGCCCAAGCCTGCTTCTGCCCATGCACATCCTCTGCTTGCCTTTGCTGTGTTACATGTTTCAGCCCTTACTGCTGTCGTCAGGCATGTGCTGTCTTTCTAACCCTGTCCGCATTGTAACAAGCCAAAGGTCCTTGTTTGTCTGCTCTTAAACTCATACGCTTTCCCTCATATTTTAACAAGCTCATGCCTGTTGTCAGCGAGCCTAAACACTCTGGAGCATTATGTGCGTCTTGTGTCCATATCTGTCTTCTAATACGTCCCTCCCAAGTGGAGACAATGTTGGCTAAAGTGGGTACCTGCTGTCTTGCAGTTAGTCCTTTAAAGAGAAGTTTCTCTCCCTTTTAACAGTTTAGACAAGCTTCAGGCTGAAAGGGTGGTGAATAATTGATGACTTTCTTAGTCAGTCTTTCTGCGTGTAACACACATCTAGCTTTTTGCAGTGCTTTTAGGCCGCTCCTATTTCCATTTTCCAGAGACAACCCATTCAGCAGAATAACTGCTGGAGAAGGCTAGTGTCCATGTTGAAGTTAATCGTTATGCAGCTGTTTGCATGATGCTGCTCACCCAGACTGGTAGATCACTACTTCATGAAGCCACGTTTTATCATTCACCCGTTATCTTAAGTAGTAGTGGGTGGGCGTTTCTACGTTTTCAAGTAAAACGTATTAAAGGAAGGTCGTTCGTGTTGGTTAATATGGCTGATGAGAAATGCACTATCCATAGTGATAAATCATAAGATGTCCTCTGTGACCGACAGAATAATAAATGAATGGTAGTGGGGTTTGTCATTCACAGGAACACACATCTTTCTAATAATTTTACAGCCAGTCAGAGATTGCTACACAAAAAAGAATCTGTTTTGAAAGCCATGCTTTTGCATTTTGGATTAAATAACGTTACTTGATTGCGTAGTACAACATGAATGATGTTTTCCATGCCAGCTACTTTCTACTTTGTCAAAATGGTGTCATTGCTAAAAATGATAGACGCATCTAACGCTTCTGCTTTCATTGTAAACAGACTACTTTACTGAAAGGGATGATTACGAGGATGAGGACGATGAAGAGGACTATGACCGTGACCTGGACGAGATTAATGGCCTGTGCTCGTCCTCGCTAGAGGAAAGTGGGCTGGGTTTGCTTGCTCGCTTTGCTGCTAGCGCCATCCCTAGCCCTGTTACCTCTGGCCCGATGTCCCTTGTTCAGCTGGAGGCCAAACAGAAAGCCAAGAAAAAGGAGGACAGGCAGAGTCTGCTAGGTGAGCATATGTCACCCTATTACATTTTATACATGGCTCAAAGGTTTTGGTTTTCTAGAACATATTTCTAATCTCTCAATATTGATATGAGATCATCAGTATTTCTATACACTCCTTTGGTGTTTGTAAACAAAAAGTGTCCAGTCTGGTTGTAAAAAGAGTAGCTTAGCAACCTCACACTACTTTGGTTATTATCTGACTGAAGAATCTATCAGTGGTTTTATTTAGGAATCAGATTAACATGACCTAAAATGTTCTCCACTTATTATTATGGATTAGCACTAAAAGACAGGGAGTGCTATTCAGCTAAACGAACACTTTCAAATGGTGTAAATGAAGAAGATCCTTTATGGCTTGGCGTCCTGTCAGTGGCTAAATGATGCTAAGTGATGGTCTAGCCTGTATATATTCTTGACCAGCCATATGTCTCATAGAAGCTCATAGAGTGTTTATAATAGAGAGAAATTGAAGGCATAGAAATCTCTTGAGGCCAAAAACATTAATGGCCAGGTCCATTCCTTCAGCACTCATATAATGTAATACATGTACACTTGTGAAAAATCCTGATGCACTTTTTGAATAAATTGTAACTAGGCATGTTTACTTATAAGCCTTATAAGAGAAATTTAATATATTATTATTAGTATTATTATAATTAATATTTCAAAACCAAAATTATGCGTATTTTATTTATTTGTTTTTTTGCTTTCTGTTTAATGAGAACATTTCAAATATGTTTTGCTCAGATTTTTACACGTTAGCTACTTGTTAAACAAAGATTCCCACGCTTTTGGTTGTCATAGGAATATCGACACAAAATGCTGCATCTCATGGATACATACATTTGGTTCAGATTACATATAAAGTGCATGTAAGAAGATGTTCATGTAAACATTCAGACTATACAAACGCAATTAATTAATTAATTAATTATTTTCCCAGTCCAACATCCTTGCATGTAATCTTGGCCATTCTAGCGCAGTAGTTTATTCTAGGTCATTTTAGAATTTTAGAGTGTGATGGTTTGATGGTAATTCAGCATTTTTTTCATACAGGTACAGAGTTTGAATTCACCGACTCTGAGAGTGACATCAAGATCCGGAAGTTCCCATCTCTGCTGCATGGTAAGAGATCTGCACCCGAGCTCCCTCTGCTACCCCCGGCCAGTGTGCTGCGTGAGGACTCCAGCCCTGGCAAACGCGTCCGTAAGCCCAAAGCCCCAGCTGAGCTCAGCTTGAGCTTCTCAGCCGAAGGCAGCGATGAAGAACGCTGGATCCGCCGCAGGAGCGAGCGCATTTTCCTCCATGATGCCGCCCAGGCTAAACCCATCTCTCCTTCCAAACCTACAGTGCCCAAACCGGCTCGTGGCCCCAAAACACCTCTGCATGGTTCCAAGGACATACCTAAAACCAAGGAGGCGAAAGCACTGGGAAAGGTGGGTGCTGGTTTATTGATGCACTCTAGCCCAGAGTACTGCACCATTTGTAGGACGAGAAAACCTCCTGCTGTGAATGTCTTGTTATTGGACACAAAAGGACGACTGAAACTTGCCAGGCTACAATTACCAGCCATCATTGTTCCTCCCTTTATATCCTCCCTTGCACTTTTAATAGTGCTCTGAGCAGAATAGCCCATTAACGCTGATTCCTCATCTGATGCTCTGCAGTAGGATGAGATGCTGTGTCCTGTCATGTGTTTGTGTGTGGCTGTTCCGTCTGTGTATGTTTTCTGAAAGCTTCGGATGTGTGTGTTGCAGAAGAAGAGGTTGAAAGAGCTCCCCCTGCGTCTGCCGCCACTCTCCAGCACTCCTTCAGAGAGCAGTGCATCACTCTCTGTCAACTCTGGACGCAAGAGCAAGATTAAGCCCAAAGCCCGAGAGGTAAGCATCACCTGACTGCATTGCTAATAAGGTAGTAATGGTGATAAACGCACCACATTTTGCCTTCCCAGTTGTCCCCTACCACCACTACCACTAACATTAAATTCAGAAATTGTTTAATGTAAGTGTCCTTGATGCGTTAGCTCATAAACTATATGACTCATGCAGCATTATTATTATTATTTTTTTTTTAATTTATTTTTTTACAGTTCAAAGACACGAGGCCAGATGATAAATATTTTAATGGAACGGCCATTTTGTCATGCACTCGTTGTTGATGGGGTGGGTTTAGAGAGCAAGAGAAGGGTTGGACCTGGGAGAGAGGGATTTGACCAATTTTACCTGGCAGACTGCAGGCTCCTCCTGTGGCCTGCTGGGAAATGGCTTGTATTTGAATGAGCCTGGCCAGGCGTGACCTGCTGTACAGGCCTGCTCTGAATATCTACTGCGAGGAAAATGACAGAGAGAACAACAAGCCTAATTAGACTACTCACTCACAAGCAGAATGAACTGAAAGATATCTCCTTCCTCCCATTTTGCGCTCCCAGTGCCTCGTTTATCTTTTTTTCTATATTTTTTTCTTCTGGTTTCTGTAAGAGACAAATGCAAACTGTTTTTTTTGCTGTTTTTTTTCCTCCATATTTGACCAGGCAAGATTTTTTTGTTTCATGTATAAATCAAGTTGTAATGCAGCGTGCAGTGATGCTGGCGCTCCCCTGGGTGTTCTGGCTTTTTAAAATTGAGAATCCAGCATCAAGCCCTGAATCAATTCTCACCTCACAAGCGCATGGGTTTCACTGCTGGAATTAAACTAACAATGACTGGGAGTTCAGTGGTGTGAGTTGACTTATGGACTGGGCTCTGTGTGTGTGTGTGTGTGTGTGTGTGTGTGTGTGTGCGCACAGTCCCGAGGAAAAGGCGGCGCTGTCAGCAAGCTGATGGAGAGCATGGCTGCTGATGAGGACTTCGAGCCTAACCAAGACAGCAGCTTCTCAGAGGACGAGAACCCCCATCTGAGAACTGAAAGACCCTGTACCCCTGGTGACTACACACACACACATACACATGCTCTTAAAGACCCTGTTCACACTTAACAGATTAACATCTGTCTCGGGTCACTGGATCACCACTGGGCTGCGCTAAATACGTGTCTGTAAGGGGTAAAATCACTCAAACTACATTTGGAGGTGATTTGCAATGCATGTGCCCTCATTACGTTTGTAGTGTGAGTAGCAGTGTGTCGCTGACATTCATTAAAAGGCTACTCTTGAACTGTCCAGACACTCTGTTGATGCTTGTAATGGGTTCATTTTTCTTTGAGTGTTTTGCATACATAGTACTCATTAAACCTATATTTTAAATGTGCATTACCAACCAGTTGAGATCTTTATTTATTTATTTATTTATTCTTTTATATCTGTGCTGCTTCTTAACATTCTCACCATAAACTCTGCTCTTTACTAGATTAATGTATTCTGTTTGTGTCACTGAATTGGGCTCACAGCTATTCTTTATTTATGCCAATATACATGTACAATATATACATACATACATACATACATACATACATACATACATACATACATACATACATACATACATACATACATACATACATACATACATACATACATATATATATATAAGGCAAGACATTTTAAGATCTTTGTTTCATGCTTCATTAAGAAATGGTCTGATGTTACTTTTGAATACTACCACTGATTTTGCAATAATGGTTTTGATGTCAGGCTTTAAAATAATGTCTAGGGTTCGGAAGGGGTAGCTTGAGTTTGGCAGTACACATTCAGTTGAATGGCAGAGAACCATTAATCAATTTGGATAATATTTGCTATGCAAAAGCGGTCAAGCACAAATGGTCAAAAAAGCATGTGATTAAATCTCGAAGAGTGAGCCTGTCATTTGGACATGTTCTAGAAACACAGTGTCTAGCTCCAATACAGGGACATTGTTTATATATACTGTTAAATATATGTTGAATATTTGATATTTCATAATATATTTGTGCACCATGGTGAGTGCACAAGTTTAGAGTTGCATTTCTGAGATGCAGATATTGATGGTGTGCACTCTGGCACTCTATGCAGTGACTAAATCTGTATGCAACTCCTGTTTTATTTCGTTTTTTTCCACCCCTCTGTTTTCATTTGTGTGATTTATTTAAAGCGAGTGAGATCTCATTAGATGAGCAAAGGCTGCACAAAATGCCACACAGCAAGTTAATATGAGTAAATTTTTATCCGAGACCGCAATTATTTAATTAAAAAATGACAGCCAGCTTAACATTAACACTTTGCTCGCGTTTTTGTTTGAGATTTGCTGGTGTTTTTGCTTTTGGCAGCTACTAATGAAATGTGATCACAAGTGGTCCATGTATTCGAGACATGGGGGAAAAAAATCAAGTGTGAACAGTTATCGTTCTCTGCCGTCCACTTGTGATCGGGTCATCCGAGATGGAGGTTAATACTAAGTCTGGACAGAGTTCTTTGCCTTACAGGTCCTCCTTTTGAGCTAGGATGTTATCTTCTCATCAGCATGTGCCTCTGTTTAATTGCCTGTCACGACTAAATCTCTGTTCATTTTCCTGATCGCACACGCTGTTAAAAAGCGGACGGCTCTGAGTGACGGGAAGCAGGAGTCATTTCACGCCTTCGCTTGTTTTAATCCAGCATTAAAATTGCGACAATTGACTTGACTTGATTGCATTTGCGGCATATCATTCATGGTAATGTGCATCAGTGAATGTTATTGCACCTGGACTTTACCTCATGGACAGCACTCGGGTGGGATGAGACCATTTGGTATGGATGAGTGATTAATGCTTTGTACAGAGACACAGCTTTGCTTACTTTTTGTTTGTGTGTGTGTGTGTGTGTGTGTGTGCGTGCAGCCCCTCGTAACTGTGTCCTTAATAAGGATGAGCTTCAGGACGGATTGCGTGTCCTTATCCCTATGGATGACAAGCTGCTGTACGCCGGCCACGTCAACACCGTCCACTCACCCGACATGTAAGAGCTCACCTCACCTCCTCTTTCCCTGTTTTTCTTTATCTTCCTCTCTTGTCCCATTTACCTTCTTTACTGTGGTTCGGTCCTACAAGTGTTGGGTCACTGATGAATTAGCTTTGGTGGAAACTGCTTACTGAACCAGTTTCTGCCAGTGAAATAAGGCTGAGTGTACACAATTTAAGTAGCATATAGTGGTATTCAAACTTTTCCTCCAAGGGCTTGCCCTTGTATATAGTTGCTATTTATTTTATTTTTTTACTCTTTCAGCCTGTTGTGCATATCAGTAAATAAGCTGCAGCCTATTGAGGAGTAAGACTTGCTCTCCAAATCCTCCGTTTCGAAGCCAATCATCTATAAAGACAAATACATTCATATGATTGAAAAGTCTGGTGGAAGGAGCTTTAATGACAGATGCTCTGTGCATTTTCCTTCTGTCAGTGTTTCCCTTATTTGAGTTTCATTAGAGCAGATGCTGTAATCATGTGGCAGGCAATTAATTGATTTAATTGATTATCAATTAAATCAATTAATCAATAAGGTAAAAGCACCTCATGTATGTTTGTGTTTTCAGTTTTGATTTATTTTGTTTTAGTTGAGATGTGTTGGTTATATTTATATGTAAGCTAGAGGCTCGGAGGGAGCGTGGTGCAGAGCAGGGTGTGATTTAAAGTAGGTGGGCGCAGGTCAGTTTTTGGCTTGCATCAGTGCTTTAAAATCTGATGCAGGCAGCTTCAGGAAGCCAGTATAGGGAACATAGCAATGGGAGAACTTGTGTAGGTTGAAAACCAGCCGTGCCGCTGCATTCTGGATTAGCTGCAGAGGTCGGATGGGGCCCAGGGGTAAACCTGCCAAGAGCGAGTTGAAGTAGTCCCTCAATGCCACAGCACTGCTGAATTCTTGAATCTCATTGTAAGGTTATCGTTACTATAGATAATTCACAGGTACTTGAAAAGGTGGACAAAGTGTGCATAAAAAACATATAGTAACATGAAATAAAAAGAGTAGTTGTTTACGGTGAAGTTTTCTGTAAGGAGACATTTTTATGTAACATTTATGGAGTCCTGGGTGTCAGCAGTTTGTAATAGTCAGTGTAATAGGACTCAGAAAAGTCTTTAGAGACTTCAGAGATGTTTGCACGTTCCAGTTTCTTCGTAATATGGCAAGCTGTTTTCTTTTTTGTTTTTTTTAAATATTTTTTATTCAGTTATAGATTTCATAAATGTTAACAGGAACTAAATTGTCTTGTACACGTTCCACAACATAAAATGCATGACGTGCCCTTCTTAATTGATTTCAAAAATGTAATAATTGGCAAATTGCTGTGTTATAAGTGGAATAAAACACTTTGGAAGGTGCTGTTATTGGAAAATAATCAATGTTGGAGTGCTTGTTATAAGACTATAAGACAAGTTATAAGACTTCTTATTAAGAATATGCAGTGCAGGTGCCATGATGTGTTTCATGTGTTGATAACATTTGGAAATTCTACAAATATAAAACTAATATCTAAAACTAATTCAGTCCACTGCCATTATATTAAGTGATCTTAAAGTGGTAGATGATAATCTTAAGATACTGAGTAACTACAACATGTCATCTAGTGGCAGTCGTAGTGCTTTCGTGTGCTACTTTGTGCTGTAAACGTACATGGCTTTTAGTATTTGTATACACAATATGGACAAAAGTTTGTGGACACCTGACCATCACACCCATATGTGCTTGCTGAACATCCCATTCTAGATTGCTATAATAACCTCCAATATTCTGGGAAGGCTTTCCGCTAGATTTTGGAGCGTGGATGTGGGGATTTGTGTTCATTCAGCCACTACAGCATTGGTGAGATCAGGCACTGATGTTAGGTGAGGAGGTCTGGGGTGCAGTCGGTGTTCCAGTTCATCCCAAAGGTGTTCAGTGGGGTTGAGGTCAGGCTCGGTGCAGGACACTCGAGTTCTTCCAGTCCAACCTTCTCAAACCATGTCTTCATGGAGCTCACTTTGTGCACAGGGGCATTGATATGCTGGAACAGGTTTGGACCTCTTAGTTCCAGTGAAGGGAAATTGTCATACTACAGCATACAGAGACATTCTATAAAATGGTCAGGTGTCCACGTACGTTTGGCCACAACGTGTCCATTTACCTTTTATCTACTTGATCATTCTGCTGATCTGAATGTTGACTGAATGTTACTTATTGACAACGTCCTAGTGTTTTAGTGTTAAAAATCTTTGAAAAAGAGCAAATTCTCTTCTGTGGCCCTTACAAAGTACAGGTTAATTACACATATAGTACCTTGAGATCTGTGAGCGTTTCTTATTACTTCGGCAATGCATATAACTATCTGATTTTTTGTGATTGCTCCTGTAATTCTTCCAGACACATTAAATATGTCACGCTGTCATGTCAAACAATTAGAAGAACTTGTGTTAATGCCAAGTAATTGTTGGAGTCTTCGGCACCATGCAGCAAAGCAGCTCTTAAAGATGTGGAGTGATGGGAATGAGGGAGGAATGGGATATTGGGTTTCCTGTCATGTGTGTCGGAGGAGCCAGTTTATGAACATATGGTTGGGAATGGGTTATTCAGCTCTGTTGGTGTGTGTGTGCATGCCACCCTATCCATTTTTCTTTTTCTTTCTCTCTCTCTTTCTCTCGCTCGCTCGCTCACTCCGCTCTCTCTCATGCTCACTGTCTTTGTATGGTGCTAAAATGATTCTCCTCTGTGTTTAGAGTGACTTTTCCCTCTTTGTGCAAGGCTGTGTTTGATTTTCAGGCTTTTAGCTGCACTCTTCAAGGAGCATGGTTTGTACTACCATGAGAACTGGTTGCGGAGGATTTAATATCTGTTGAGAGAGAGAGAGAGAGAACAAGGTGCTACTAAGAGATGGCTTGTCTGCTGTGCTGTTCCATGTGCTACACCACAACATAAATGCATCCAGAATTGGCACTCCATGCAGGCCCTGGAGGTGTGCGTACGGCTGTTATTTATATTCCTGTGCCCATATTCGTTAACTCTATTCAATGTCAAGGTGCGAACAATCTGACCCTGTGTTCCCAGCTTCATTCTCTTTCTCAGTTTAGAGGCAACGTGTGTGCAGACATCGCTATATCCATAACCACATGCTGTTAAATTGCCGAGTCAGTAATTAATGCGGTCAGTGTTGAATTAGGACTGGAATCCAGGGGGAAGGAAGAAAAGTAGCCTAGTCTCCCCTGCGTGTTAAGCACAGAAAAGACTGCTGACAGGTCCATTGTCATGCATGTGATTTGATGGCCAAGCTAATGGCTGCAGCCTGTTATTTATGGGTAATGGGAAACTAATTTGACATTTTCTGTCCATCCTTCAGTGACTTTCCATTTCTTTTCTTTTTTCTCTTTTTTCTCTTTTTTCAAATTTTTTATTTATGTGCTCAGTCTCCAAGCTCTGGGCTGATGTGTGAAAATAAGAATTATCTTAAAGAAAAAGGGTTCAGGGTATAATCAGAGGCTCCTGAATTTGTGCAAATTACCAGCGCATATCTGTACTTTCTCTCAAAGGCAGTTCCTTTCATTTATATTCAGATGAATATTTTAATGTATAATCATTATGGTTTGCAGTGACGGCAGTAACATATTCAGAAAAATGTGGGGGGGGGGGGGGGGGGGGGGGGGAACGTGTGAGCGGATAGAAATCCTCAAAAAAAAAAAAAAAAAACTGATGAAGCTTCTCATTTTGAAACTCGAAAGTTTTTTAAAATTTATTTTTCCATTTGGAATCATTAGCGTAGTCATCTATAGACAGTCTTTCTGTAAATCCACGCCGGTTACCCGCTCCACTCTTAAGCATGAAGGAGTCCATATTTAACTCTGCTTGTAGGGGCCTGAGCCCAATCATGCACCTTCTCCTGTCAGGGAGCAGCTGGTGTGAATTTACCCTAAGCCTCCAGACACGAGCAATCAGTTGTTCCTAGCAACACACCTACCCCCTCAAGCTGGCTCTGGGGAGTGTGTGTGGGGAGGAAAGGGGGGCTACATATCCACACAGGCCCATGTCTCAGTAATAGGACTGCCACTCACTGACAGGCAGGTCTGACAGCTGGCTCTTGGTCATTCTGGAACTGCGAGTACCTTTATGCATCCAGATGAGTGTAGGTCTTGATTTGGCGGTCAGTATTTTTAAACAGCACAGACTGCTTCTAATCTCATCTTCTCCCTCAACCCGTCCTCCAAACGGAGACGCGTGCACCAAGTAGACTTTTGATTTATGGAGGCTGTTTACATGCTGCATCTTCTATAGTTCATAATCGTGTAGACCATACAGGTTCATAAATTCTACTCACTAAAAATGCACAAAAATGAAAATCACATGAAGTCCTATACACTACAGTGAGGTAATCGGAGAACTGTGTACAATACCGATCAGTCATTAGTGCCCTGTAACAAGTCACATATCCCTAAGAGCCTGTATGGTTTGTCAGTAAAAACAGAATAATATCTGCAGAACTGTTATGGACCATTGAGGGTTGCAAAATAAGCTCTAGTTTTCTAGAGAATTCTTGTTTTAAAACCAAAACATTTTTTCCAAGGGTTAAAGACGTTTGTTTGGCTGCAGTAATAATATCCCAGAAGTCTCCACGCAGTCCTCTGACTTTAGATCCATCGCTTCCCACACAGTGACTCAGCCTGGCGCAGCTTTCTGCTTTTTTTGAGCGGGCAAAGAAAGGGTCTTGTTTTTGTTTTTTTTTTCTTCTTTTTTTTCCCCCTTTGTAAGCTCCCCTTTTGTTTCCATCAGATGATATGAAAAGAAAATTCTCTGACTTGTCTATTCCATCCGCTCTGACTTCATAACAGCAAAGCAGATTAAATGAGATCATCCTGCCGATGACTGTCAGCCAGCAAGTTGTAAAAAGTAGGCCTCCTGCAAATATAGTCCATGAGCAAGCTGTTTGAGGGAACAAAGTGTAGAAAACCCAGGATCCATTGATTATTGGCAACAAAGGTCTGCAACATATCTGTCTAGTCCTCCAAGGAACCCTGCCTTTATTTTGAGACTGTCTCAGCTCCAGCTTTTGGTTAGGTCATGTCTGTCTGTCTTTCCATTACAACCCACCTGAGGGTTTTCTATCTCCATTAAGTGTACTGTTTTATGCACCAAAACATATCTATTGTCTATCATCAGGTTTATTTTTGTTCTGGTGTTAATATTTTGCAGACTTGTGGGAAATGAGGCTATTCTCATTTGGGCTGTTTTAAATTATCCTTGTGCCTGTATGGCCTGTCTGTTTGGTGCTTACTCAGTATACTGTGAAATGTTTGTGTAGGATGCCCTGTAGGGGTCATTGTCTTGTGTCTATGTGTGTATGTGTGTGTGTTTGTGAGCAGGTCACTCAGTAGTGTCTCGGCTGTCAAGCAGAGGCAGACAGGTAGTGTGTTAATGACTATGCCTTATGTCTTGCAGATACAGCGTGGTGGTTGAGGGTGAACGGGGTAACAGGCCTCATATCTACTGCCTGGAGCAGCTGCTGCAGGAGGCGGTCAGTACAGCACACTGTCCTTACCAGTCACTAATGAGCCCCACGTGTGTCCTAGTACACAGCATGGCCAGGGGCGCACACACTCTCAAACACTCTCAGGACATAGGACCTCCTTAGAAACCTCGTGTCCTGCTACACACCTGTTTTGCTTCACTAATACTGAGTGTTGGTTTAGGCAGTGAGGCTCTTGGCTACCACCGTTCCCTTTTAATTGACCGTAGTAAGCAGAAGCTTAGCCAAAAGCAACTCTGGTTATAGAGCTCTTTCAGATTGATTGTATATATGAGAAATGATCCATTGCTAGAAAATAATGCATGAGTCATTCTGCATGTATTAGTATAGACAGCATAGACCAATGGCCCCTGTGCACTGCATGCAGGTTAAAATGCATTGTCTCTTGTAGAATGCAAAAATGGATTGTTTTACTTTTCTTTTTCTCTCGCTGCCCGCATTGTACAGATTATCGATGTTAAGCCCCCCTCTGTGAGGTACCTGCCTCAGGGAACAAGAATCGCAGCCTACTGGAGCCAACAGTACCGCTGCCTGTACCCTGGCACCGTGGTCAGAGGTAAGATCAATAAAGTGCTTTACACTAACTAAAATGGCACACTGACCACCGTGTTTTATAAAGACATGCTGTCTAACTTCTCTAAACTTTCTAAGCTGCAAAAAAGCACAAGTATTTTCTGTCCTCTGTACACATAACCTTTCAGGGCAGAGTCTTGTTTAATTTCCTTTAATCTGAAGCTTTTAGCCAAGGCTAGCAGGCCTGCCAGAGGAGGTGGGAGAGTACAGAGGCCAAGAATGAATGATGATGTGGTTGGCTTCATGCGGCCCTCTGCTTCAATTATTATTTATTTTCCCTCCCAGAAAGTCAAGAGAGAACGGGAGGCTTGTCCAAAAAAACTTAAAGGGAGGTTGTAACTACTGCTCCTGTCAGCAGATGAGAATAACAAGGGCCCTCAAGAAGCGCCTGAGAAATATATGGAGATGTATGCTGCCGCATATTAATCTTTCTCATTTTTCCATTTCTGCAGGGAGCCCCGACATGGACGAGGTGGACGACTTGATAACTGTAGAGTTTGATGATGGAGACACTGGCCGCATTCCTCTGTCTCACATTAGACTGCTCCCTCCTGACTACAAGATCCAGTGTGAGTGTCCTCTCAGAAAGTGGGACAAACCTTGATTTATGCTAACTGCCCATATGAAAACACTGTTTGGTTTGGAACCTCTGCAGCCACTGATTTTGTTTGCTTTTGCTCTTGGGGTGTAAAGAGCTGGGGTTTTTTTCTAGGTTGTGACTTGTCGGTGCACGTATTCATGTAGAGTTTTAAGAGCTTGCCTTAAACAAATATTAGGATTATATGTGTTCTGTGGAAAAATAAACACTTTTTTTGTTTGCTGTGTTTTTCTTTGCAGGTGCGGAGCCATCCCCTGCTCTCTTGGTGGCTAGCACTAAAAAGCGAGCACGGAAGGGTAGTAAGGATGTTCCTGAGAGCACAAGCCCCAAAACCGCAGATGATTCTGCTCCAAAGAATAAGGGGAGAGGGAGAAAACCAAAACCCAAACCTGGTAATTTATCTCCCTTACTTTAGACCTCATGAAATCTTGACGTTTCTGATAACTGATTTGTTTCCAGTTAAAAGAGCCAGCAGTCCTGGAATTAATTAAATGAATGTCTGTAGCTCAAGATTGGCTATTATGGATGGTTTTGTGGATATTAAGTAATTTGTTTGTGGTTGGGAAGAAAAAGGCTTCCTGGCAGAATAGGGACAATTTTAGCTTCACTGCATTCCATGTAGGTCATGTGTTGAAGCATATTAAACTCCTCCTCTCTGTTCTACTTTCCAGAGCCTGAACTAGCTCAAAAGGAGCATGAAAAACCTGACCAATCAGCCCCTGGACCAGTGCAGGAGAGACCCCTTACCACCCAGAAAAGTGGCCCACTGCTAGGCAGGAAGAGTCAGCCTGCCAACACAACCAACCCCTCCATCCCCATACCTGCTGAAGGCCAGAAGAAAACTGCTGTAGGCAAACCCCCAGCCAAAGTACACTCTCAGCCCAAGTCTGTCTACTCATCTGCGCTTTATGGAAAAGTTCTCTCTGTGGATCTCTACAATGACCCATCTGCTTCATTAGCTTCCTTTATGTCCAACAATGAGAGCGGGAAGGCAAAGGCTGTCAAAAGAGTCCGGAAGAGTGAAGATGAAGGAGCAGCATTTGGGGTGAAAACCCAACGCAAGCAGCCTCAGACAGAGATCCTGATCAAGTTGGACCATGAGGGGGTGATGTCCCCGAAGACCAAGAAGACCAAAGCTCTGATGATGATGGAGGGTCAGAACCGCACAAAGAGAGACAATAAAGCCGTGATGGGTGTTAACTACACTACTGTCACCTCCACTACCCCTACAGACAAAACACTGAAGCCTAAGACCGAGCCTGAGACAGTTAATACAGACAGTGTGGCGACCTACAATATCCGTAAGCTGGGAAGCAGCACAGACAGCCGTGTAAATGTGAAGAGCTCAGGAGAGAAGGAGGCTCAATCAGAAAACTGTAGTAGCAGCAGTAGCAGCAGCTCGGAGTCTGATGGAGAGGAGGAAAGGAGGACCTCACCGGAAACAAAGACCAAACAGGACAGCAGCTCTACCAGCTCCCGTGCCTCTAGCCCCACCTCTTCCAGCTCCTCCAGCAGTAGCTCCTCTTCTACTGCTGGATTTAATTCATCATCTTCATCGTCCTCCTCGTCCTCAACCACCAGTGATGAGGAGTCTTCGTGTAGCTCGGATGAGGAGGCTCCTGCAGCTGCCCAGCCCCTGTCTCCTCAAGAGCAACCTCCAACAGAGAACGATGAAGAGGATGTAGAAGAGAAAGCAGAGGTGAAAACTGAGCCCCCATTGACCACACCCAAGATCCAGAAACAGCAAGCTCCTCCCAAACAGCAGGCAAAGCAACAGAAGCAGCAGAAGGTGAAGAAGAGCGTTGGCCGGCCTAAGAGGAGAGAGGGCATCCACCTGCCCACTACAAAGGAGCTGGCTAAGAGACAGAGACTGCCCTCTGTGGAGAACAGACCCAAGATTTCAGCTTTCCTCCCAGCCAGACAGCTGTGGAAGTGGTTTGGGAAACCTACTCAGGTTAGTCATGACGTTTCTAAAAAGTATATTTAATACAATGGGTGTTCTGGTTATTCTTTTATTTAAGAAAAAAACTTCTCTTGCTTGTCTACACACTGCTTTGGTCTTTGCTCTTTAATTAACTAAAAAAAAATGTAAAGGTTTTTTTTTTTATTGCAGAGACGGGGAATGAAGGGCAAAGCAAAGAAACTCTTCTATAAGGCCATTATGCGAGGCAAAGAAATGATTCGTATTGGAGACTGTGCTGTTTTCTTGTCTGCTGGACGGCCTAATCTTCCATTTATTGGTCACATCCAGAGCATGTGGGAGTCTTGGGGAAACAATATGGTGGTTCGTGTCAAATGGTTCTACCATCCCGAGGAAACCAACCCTGGAAAGAAACTTCACGACAAAAAGGTTACACTTCCTACATTTCCTGCAGATTCAAAAATTCCAGTTAGGCTATTTTGTATTTATTCTACAGCCGTGGCCAAAAGTTTTGAGAATGACACAAATATTAATTTTCACAAAGTCTACTGCTTCAGTGTTTTTAGATCTTTTTGTCAGATGTTACTAACTGTTACTGAAGTATAATCACAAGCATTTCATAAGTGTCAATGGCTTTTATTGACAATTACATGAAGTTTATGCAAAGAGTCAATATTTGCAGTGTTGACCCTTCTTTTTCAAGACCTCTGCAATTCGCCCTGGCATGCTGTCAATCAACTTCTGGGCCACATCCTGACTGATGGCAGCCCATTCTTGCATAATCAATGCTTGGAGTTTGTCAGAGTTTGTGGGTTTTTGTTTGTTCACCCGCCTCTTGAGGATTGACCACAAATTCTCAATGGGATTAAGGTCTGGGGTGTTTCCTGGCCATGGACCCAAAATGTCGATGTTTTGTTCCCCGAGCCACTTCGTTATCACTTTTGCCTTGTGGCAAGGTGCCCCATCATGCTGGAAAAGGCATTGTTCGTCACCAAACTGTTCTTGGATGGTTGGGAGAAGTTGCTCTCTGAGGATGTTTTTGTACCATTCTTTATTCATGGCTGTGTTCTTAGGCAAAATTGTGAGTGAGCCCACTCCCTTGGCTGAAAAGCAGCCCCACACATGAGTGGTCTCAGGATGCTTTACTGTTGGCATGACACAGGACTGATGGTAGCGCTCACCTTTTCTTCTCCGGACAAGCTTTTTTCCAGATGCCCCAAACAATCGGAAAGGGGATTCATCAGAGAAAATGACATTACCCCAGTCCTCAGCAGTCCAATCCCTGTACTTTTTGCAGAAAAGCAGTCTGTCCCTGATGTTTTTCCTGGAGAGAAGTGGCTTCTTTGCTGCCTTTCTTGACACCAGGCCATCCTCCAAAAGTCTTCGCCTTACTGTGCGTGCAGACGCACTCACACCTGCCTGCTGCCATTCCCGAGCAAGCTCTGCACTGGTGGTGCCCCGATCCCGCAGCTGAATCAACTTTAGGAGACGGTCCTGGCGCTTGCTGGACTTTCTTGGGCGCCCTGAAGCCTTCTTCACAACAGTTGAACCTCTCTCCTTGAAGGTTTTGATGATCCGATAAATGGTTGATTTAGGTGCAGTCTTACTAGCAGCAATATCCTTGCCTGTGAATCCCTTTTTGTGCAAAGCAATGATGGCTGCACGTGTTTCCTTGCAGGTAACCATAGTTAACAGAGGAAGAACAATAATTTCAAGCACCACCCTCCTTTTAAAGCTTCCAGTCTGTTATTCTAACTCAATCAGCATGACAGAGTGATCTCCAGCCTTGTCCTCGTTAACACTCTCACCTGTGTTAACGAGAGAATCACTGACATGATGTCAGCTGGTCCTTTTGTGGAAGGGCTGAAATGCAGTGGACATGTTTTTTTGGGATTAAGTTCATTTTCATGTTAAAGAGGGACTTTGAAATTAATTGCAGTTCATCTAATCACTCTTCATAACATTCTGGAGTATATGCAAATTGCCATCATAAAAACTGAGGCAGCAGACTTTGTAAAAATTAATATTTGAGTCATTCTCAAAACTTTTGGCCACGGCTGTACAGTATAGCAATGTTTTGAAACATCTAAAATGACCTGGAGGACTGAAAACACTGACATATTTTTCTACTTTCTCAACTTACCTTGACAGAACTGGGATCAGATGTCTGGAAGGAATCTTGCTGCTGTCCTGCAGGCATCCAACCAGAGGAAGGATTTCATGGAGGTGAGTATATTTATTCAGTAACATAACACCATATCCCCCCAAAATAATGTAGTTCTTTTTGTAAAGAGTAAGAAGTTTAATGTGAAATATGTTCCTGTGTGCAGCGGGCTCTGTACCAGTCCTCTCACGTTGACGAGAACGATGTTCAGACCATCTCTCACAAGTGCTTGGTGGTTAGCCTGGAGCAGTATGAACAGATGACTAAAACTAAGAAGTACCAGGACAGTGAGGACCTCTACTACCTGGCTGGCACTTACGAACCCACTACTGGTATGATTTTCAACACTGACGGTGTTCCTGTCATCTGCTGAGGAGTGCTCTTATCACCCAGCTACGCCACAGGAATGAGCTGAAATCTTTGTAGAAGATGACCGAGAGCTAGATCAGTGTTCCCGATCGACTGAAATCATGGTAATGTTCCCGAACGAGACCACTGCTTGTCTTCACTGAATGACATATGAGGACTGAGATTGATAGTAAGCACAAACATGGACGTGGAATGTATTCCAGATGACGGCAGTATACAGTCTTGTCAGTATTGTTAAAGTATGTGTGGAGAAGGCAAATGTGGAGCGCGTGTCTAACCTGTTAACAGAGGACGACCCGTTCCAGCTCTGATATAATGACATGGTGAACAAATCAAGCACCATTTCGAGAAAGAAATGAGTGCGCACGTCAAAAACATCTTTAAGGTCAAACATGTCTGCACAGCTGAGCTCTTGTGTCTCTAGCTGTCAGCATCAGAATGGGCACTGATGCAACACAACTTGGTGGAACTGAATCTGCTGGAGAGAAGGCTGCTACGAACCAACTTCGTGTGCCCAGCTTGTGGTGGATGTGATTCAAACTGACAGGACGTGTCACACTTACTACTCCAATCCACCTAGAGAAGCTATCCGTACCAGCACTCTGCTGTCCAGCGACCTCCTGGTAAAATTGTGCTGGAACGTAACACAACGACAGCCGGTTAATGAACTTGGACAGCTGATACAACCCTGGACTCTTAAAGCTACAGCCGTACTGACACTGGCACTCTTCCTGCGCTACAGAGTGTTTATTTGCAGGAAAGTGAGTCCTTTCTAGCCCAAAAGATCTATTGAGATATTTATATGGGCCTGATTTCTAGCCAGCAAGGCAGAAAGGGCTCTCTGTACGAGTCACGCTCTGTCGTAGTCTAAACCGTTGTACAGATAACTACAATTGTACATACACTATATATACATATACCCACATTTTATTTTCATGTACAATAGATTTATGTGAAAGTAACTTTTTTTAATGTGGTAAAAGGAAAAAAAAAAAAGAGCTTTATTATACTGTGAATCAAAGATCAAAATTAAGTGAAAATCAGGAACTCGATTATGAGGATGTCGGAAATTGTTACTGGAACTCTGAATCGCAGATACCCACTACATTTGACGATGCAGTGTAATTTTAAATGTAATATCAAGGATACTATTACAGGACATCATGGTTTTAAGACCAGTTGACCAATTTTGCATTTTTCAACAGAAAGCACTTAAATCTACCCTTCCCGGCTCTTGTAAGATGAATTTTCTTTGACAATCCCCAGTGCAGGCGAACTTGATACATCCACAAAAAGAATATATCGCATCTTTCATGGCTGCCAGCTGTCCTGAATGGTCACCACCTGGTCAGCCTAATGCTATTTCAGGCCGTCAGCATGTATGTGTTTTTGTTGTTGTTGTTATTGTTGGGTTTTTTTTTTTTTTGGTTTTTTTTTTAAAGCATTCCTCTTAGCCCTTACCCAATCTACTCTTTCTAGAAGCAATTACATCTCATGCATAAAAGCACTTTGTTCGAATGTACTAATAGCAGGGCAGCACAGCAAAGTGACATTAGAGAGAGTCATCAGAGAGAGAGAGAGAGAGAGAGGGTGAGATTGGAAGTTCTTATGCTGAAAGTCTGAAAGTATGTCTGCCTTTCTCTATCTCTCCCCCCCTCCCCCCCTTTCTCATTCCTGCACATGGCTGTTGTTTGTATATGCCTAAAATACTTTAAGGGAAAGTCCAAGAAGTTTTGTTTTTTTCCCGAAATTTCACCGTAGCAGCTTGTTGAGTTGCAAACAGTCGTTCTGATTGGTTTGATGATGAATGCACACTTCTGAAGAAGCTTTCTGAGTCAGAGGTGTTTATGATGGCAGTGATGGGAAACAGGGGTCCAACGCCTCTAAAAATTACCTTGGTTATTACATAGAATAGTTAGAAATTCATTCCGTTGTCTTACATTTCTCTCTCTCTCTCTCTCTCTCTCTCTAAAGAGTACTGTAGTACTCTTATGGTACCTCTTTATTTCATCCTCACTCTTAGTCATGCATGCAAGCACAACTCCCAAACCATATAGCCTCTTCTGGGGGACAAAAAATGTATGATGTTTCAAGGAAAAATGGTACTAAAAACTTCTATAAACTAATCACCATTTTAGTCCCATTATGTATTACTGTACATATTAAATTATGTATGTATTACATATAAAAATTTATATGTGAATACATTACATTACAAAAAATCCAGAGATTTCACTAATAGTTCATGTAACGCCATTGTGAACATGAAGGACTCCTGGCTTCTATAACAAACACAAACCTGACTGAACCATTTCTCATCTAAACACGCTGCATGACTGTTTACTTCTCATCGAGTGAATTATACAAAAAATCCAAATTCCCCTTTAAGCCCAGTTCCTCAGAGGCTGAATAATTTTTGGCCCAATTAAAGGGATTGAATGTTGCTCTTTGTAAATAGGTCTTGCTGATCTTGTATTCCAAAGAAAGAGCCAGACGTCACCAGAGGCTCTCAAAGACACCTATACAGGACCAGGCTGTTTATTCTCTGCTTCTTTAATCAAGACCAATCAAATATGTTTGATTTATGGTGTTTCTGTCTAGCAAACACTCATTTTAAAAAAGATATTTTTGTTTATTTGTGCCTTCTGTCATGGTCTAAAGATTGAATGTAGTCTAATGTCTAAATAACGGACATGTTTTTATGTCCAGATTGATACATGTATTTTGGAAAGTGTTCCTTGTGAGAATGTCAGGCCTTTTGATTACAGCCACTGTAGTCGATTAGTTTGCCAATATCAGCGGCTGAAGGTTGTATATACACCTCCAGCGTATGTGAATCAGAAGTTGTCATTATGGGATAAATTCACTGTGTGTACAAGTGGAATTCTTGGAGAATTTTACGTTTGCTTCCTAACTTCCTGTCTCAGATCTCTTCATCGCCATATTTCTTCTACCTCTTTTGTTTTCCAGCATATCATGGTCTTTCCTATTGTTTTTCTAACATTTTTCAATGTAGAAATTAGGTTCTGTCTGTCTGTCCGTCTTTTTATTTTATTTTTTTAATGCCCAATGGTAATCATTGCTGTTTTCGACTTACTTCTCTAGGTCGCCACTAAGCTAAGAGGGTGTAGTCAGTTACCACATCTTTTCAAGCTGCCGCCTACTCAGTGTCATAGGGCAGCTGAATGCGCTTTGAAGATAGTGAAAACTGCCCAGTCCTGTACACGTGACTATCCATTCTCTGAATCAATAGGAAGAGAGGATTCAGGCCAGCCGTTCTTATGGCCATTTGTGTTTTACTGCAACCTCTGACCATGACACTTTTGGGCAAAATCCAATTCAACATTTCTTCCATCATCTTCCATTTTGCTTTCAGAGGAAGGGATAGCGATGGAGAGAGAAAGAGCGAGAAATAGAAAGGGAATGGACACTAGAAATGTCTGGGATTTATGTACCCCAGCACAATTTAGGCCTACTCAGTATTTCAGAACGTCTTTCTGTTGTAGAAATATGTCGACACTATTGCATATGTAGAGAGAGACGATATTGGTAAATTTGTCTGAAAATGTTCTCTTTTTTTTTTTTTTCTCTTCCTCCGTATTTCATATATAACATTGGCCAGTCTCTCTTAAAGAGATGATATCTTGTTGATATTCAATAGGTTATTTCTTAACATGTTAATCATCATATGTGGTCTTGAGGTAAAATGTATATTCTGTCTTTGTATCAGGTTCTGACTTTTTAAGAGTTTTCTGATTATTTTTGGTTTGAGGATTTGTAACAGACCCAAAGCCGACTAAAAATGGTGCCAAATAATTGTTAAGTCGCCTGAAATCTGAAACAACACTGAGCACGCAATCATGGTCCAAAACTCGGTCAAATATACATTTATTTTTTTGTGTGTATAAGATATTTGTCTTTAGAAAATTGTACAATTTAAGTGCCCCTCAAAACAAACGTTTACTTGGAGCTTGGAGTCAAGCTGTAAAGCACTTTTTAGAATATTTTTGTCTGCATGTTGTAGAAACAGAGTTTATGCATCTTAGAATAATATTAGAGCAGAACAATCAACTCTTATTTTGCTTGCTGTGAGTGTAGCACAGTGTGAGATGTCCTTCCCTTTAGCCCATGCTCGGGTCATCAAAAGAGACAGTGGCATCTGCTGGTAGAAGTTATGTAGGTTGAGCTAGTTGCTAAGTGTCTTCTGCTCTGTGTTCAGGGTCGTGTATATGGCCATCTCTTTATAATGGATTAACTGGCTCATTAGAAAAGGCTCTTGTATAGCAGAGACAGATCTTGCTGTTTGCATCAGGTCTTGCTATTTGCATGATTCTGTTGGCCTTTTTGCATTTCGTCTCTCTAATCTTGTCAGGGTTTTTTTGCTATTTACATTGCCCCCTCTCAGAACAATCGTCCTCCATGCTTAATGTGCAATACTGCTGAATGTGGTTTCTCTGAGGTAGCTGCTAGCGAGGGATAAAGATTGTTAGAGAGAGTATGTGTGTGGACTGGAGGCTGGTCCTTCACTGGTCTTGGTCTGCTGGTCCGTCAGCGTTGGTAAAGTCCTGTTACACACGAGAAAAAAAAAAGCTATAGTTTTAAAACGTTTTTTTTTTTTTGTTTTTTTTTGTTTGTTTGTTTGTTTGTTTTTGGAAAAATGTAAAAGCATCAAAGTTTTGTAAATTGTCCTTATGAGAGGGGGACATATTTGTATACACATTTAATCCTGTTAAAAAAAAAAAATATAAAAGCATACACTTTTGAAAGATTATGATCCTGTCACTAAAGATTACTGTTGACTTGTGTGTAAACTTCACAGATGTTTTTTTTTTTTTTTTTTTTTAACCGAAAAAAAGCTTAATCAGTGTTCTTTCCAGTTCTTTTAGAATTCAGAATTTTGTAGTCCATCAATAAACATGATGAAAATGACTGGTTTTTTTTTTTTTTTTTTTTTTAAATAGCATTTTTGTTGTGTAATCCTGCTTTTCATTTATCAACAGGAAACTTTAAAGGAAATTCTGCCCTGAACATCATGCATATTAATCATTATAATTAATGTGCAATCTTCAATGTGGTCCAGGAGTTAGGGTGTTGGGAATTCATCTCCACCTGAAGAGAACGATGCAGCGCTGCTTAATCATTCAGTCTGTCCAGCTTGCTCACCTCATCTGTACACCCTGCTCAAACACAAAGCTTCAGCTTTTGTGCTAATACCAATACCACTTTGCTCATCGTCATCATAGCCGAGCCCAGTCTCTGCTGTGATGTGATTTATAGCTGCAAGCTTACAAAGTCTCTGAAGGTTCTCATGACCAGCCCTGTCATGATTAACATTCCTGTTATTTCCCTTCAAGTAGGAAAGAAGACTTTCAATTTTCAGTAACAACATATGATATACAAGGTGTCCCAAAAGCCTTCATACATAGGGGGAAATTAACAGTAGTGTGTGTGTGTGTGTGTGTATATACATTATATTATATTTTATTATATTATATTATATAAGTAAAATTAATTTGCATAATTTCACTTCAACTAGATTTTTGAATAACTATCCAGCTACTACTGCAGATGAATTAATGCATTTCTGCACTCAAGGGTAGTAAAGTTTAGCTAATTTCTTATTTGATGCTCTATATGTACACTATATGGCCAAATGTTTGTGGACACCTGACTATCATACCCATATGTGGTTCTTCCATAAACCACAAAGTCACCACAAAGTTGGAAGCACACAATTGTATAGAACTGAGAGAGAACTAAGAGGCCCAAACCTGTTCCAGCATGACAATGCCGCTGTGCACAAAGCGAGCTCCATGAAGACATGGTTTGAGAAGGCTGCAATGGAAGAACTCGAGTGTCCTGCACAGAGCTCTGACCTCAACCCCACTGAACACCGACTGCACCCCAGGCCTCCTCACCCAACATCAGTGCCTGACCTCAGTAATCCCCTCAGTCACGCTCCAAAATCTAGTGGAAAGCCTTCACGGAAGAGTGAAGGTTATTATAATAGCAAAGAGGTTCTAAATCTGGAATGAAATGTTCAACAAGCACATATGGGTGTGATGGTCAGGTGTCTGTGTACTGAACATGTAGACTAAAGGTTGCTCTGGACTGGACAGTATCATTCAATGAAGAGTAAATGAGAGAGTACAATATGGTGTAAAAATAACTTTCCATAAGCATCCACAGGGTATGTGGAAGCCAAACCACCAATGCAGCAGTATTCTGTTTTGTTTGTGCCAACATCTTATTGTACAACTTGATCAATATCAAAATGCAAATAACATTTTGCTGATTCACAGTTTTGTTTAACATTTATCCCCAACCTGTTTTGGTTGTCTGCTTTTCAGTCTGATTATGAAAAACAATTAAATTACCGCTCCTTCCTCTCATGAATAGAAAAACAGAGAAGTTAATTTTTACAGCTAGAACAACAACTATCACACTAATAGCTAAATAATATTTCTTTAAAAATGTTCTTTCTCTTCAGAACACTTTGGAGTTTTTGTCATAATATTTTTCTTAAAAGTCATTAGAATACACATTTTAAAAATGTACAAGACCAACACTGGACTAACTACAATGCTGAACTCTGGCCAACATTCCTGTCTGCTCTTATGAAAAGCTTTGAAACCGCAATGACTGGAAACAGGTTTTAATCTAACAAACACTGAGACTATTCAAAAACACCACACACTCTAAAGTAAACCTATTCCTCTGAGATTAATCCTTCCTCTTTTCTTTCTTGTTTCCTCTTTCCATGTTAAAGCACAAAGTACAAAATCCCATAATTACACTTGCAGCTGATATGAAAATTTGCATGAGTATTTCAGCTCTAAATTATCCCTTAAAAACTGTAAGAACAGAGACGCTACAGGGCAAAACGCAGCTCTGGTTCAGTAATGTGCCCACAGAGTGTGGAAATGACAGCAGCCAAAAAGATGAGTTTGCTCAGGGGAAGTACATATTTATACTCTTATTCTTATTCTAAATATATTACAAAGTAAAACAGCAAAATGTTTAAGGGGGAGCTTTGAGTTTTCAGAGCTAAAATCTTAAGGCAAATATGCCCACTGTTGTCTGTGTTTATAAAATCAATGAATCTCGCCAGAAGGCAAAATTGATGTTACATATGCACAGTATGTCATACTTTATATGGACTGGAGTATGATTATTAGGCTGATTAGTGTTTCCAAATTGTCTGTAGCGTGCGATTGTGTGATGGGTTGGCACCCTGTCCAGGGTGTCTCTTGCCTTGTACCCCGAGTTCCCTGGGATAGGCTCCAGGCTCCCCTGTGACACCCTGTGTAGGATAAGAGGTATGGAAAATGGATGGATGGACACTTTACTCTGGCTCATGTGTCAAATTAGGCCAAAATAAGTATGATGATGATGATGATAATAATAATAATAATAATAATAATTCACATTTTAGTCTAGTGTACAATGCAGATATAGTGCTGAAATGTGACTTGAATTTATTTGCAGTTATGTGTATTAAATATTGGTTGTGGGGATTTTTTTGAGGTGTTTGGCCACACCAACCAGCATTTCAGCATTTTGAATCAAAAATGGCTTGGACCATCAGGCCTTGGACCATGTATAAAAATGCCGAGCAAGCCCAGCTAACTTGAATTTGGATCAAGAGAAAAAGATTTAAATAACTTTGAAAAGGGTTTCATATTGATGGTGAATGGCAGGAGCTTCAGTCACAAAGATTGCTTGCCTGGCTGCATTTCAGTAAGAGGGACTGACATCTGTACACAAAGACGTGAGTAAATTCGCTTGGAAATTCTGGTTGAAAGTGTATATTCAGTGAGCATGAGGCTAGAGCTAGTGCGATATGTAAAGAAGAACAGATGTGAGACTGTTTGTCAGGTGACCGTGCAAGCAAGGCTTGTCAGCTTAAACTGAAAATCACTACATACTTATTCTGGCTGATCACTTTTATCCTATGATGAAATAGTTCTATTCTGATGGGAGTGGTCTCTTCCAAGATGACTCTGTCCATATCCACAGCGCACGAGGGCTCACTGAATGGTTTAATGTGTATGAAAATGCTGTCAATCATATGCCGTGGCCTTAACATTCACCACATCCCAGCTCAATTGAACAATTGATCCCAACTCAATTGGGAGATGTTCGACTCATCATCATCATCATCATCATCAAAACACCAACTAACAGAATATCTTATGAAAAACTGTGCAAATGTTTTAGGCACCCTATTTTTTTTTTTAGTACAAACTTTCTAATAGATTTTTTATTTTATGACGTCTACATTATCAAGTCAGTACAAAAAACATTTTAGATTCCCAAACATTAGTTTTCTAGCACAAAATTAAATGTTACAGAAAAATGTTTGTATGTCATTAAAGAAAGCAGCATGAGACACTTTTCAGACAAAAAACACAATGAAGGCTGCTGGGTTTTGCTGCAAAAATAAGAAGCGAGTGCGAAAGTCAAAGTGTCCAGAAGAACTGTGCAAGATGCTCAATAAAACTTACCAGCTCATTTCCTTATGAAACTACACTAATTGTACCGGAGACTACTATTTTTATTTTCATTTTCATTTTTTTTTCACACCAAATATTGACTTTGTTTCATTTACTACTGTTTACTGCTCTTTGCACAGTACTGTAGATCAGCCTACTTCTAAGCTAATCGGAGATAAATGTTACATCATTTTTGTGTAGGTGTTTCTGGTAAGTGAAGCATTATTTCTAAACAGTACATATAAAAATACTGTAATGGCTTCTATATAATACAATGCCTACTAGTAAAGATCATATGATGAATCATGAAGTTAAAATAACATGAAATTACCTTGAGGAACATGAAGAAATCATGTTGACATCACAGGAAAGACATAAAGACATCTAAAAAAAAAAAAAAAAAAAACCTTACCCAATTCAACCACTATTTGACCACCAAATGATGTCAGAAAAAGACATCTTGCCAGCATTTTTTCAACTGATGTACCCACTGGGACGTTAATAATTCAGGAGTCATTTAGCTGGAAAGCTCATTTAGTGAATTGAGGCAAAGGACAATTAAACCGTGCTCTGTGTAGAAGCTGGGGTTTGAAGACAGCATCCTGTGGTCTGAGTCACACCATGCTCTCAGAAGGGACACCATATGACTCACTCGCTACACCCAAATGGATGATTTCATTCTGTGCATTTCTCCTCCATACATTTTGAACCATTTTGTGTTTCATCATGACTACCCATTCATGAAATGGCCTCCATGTGGAAGTGGGGAGTTTCTGTCACAACACATATTTAGACTGAGAGATGACTTGGTTGTATTTATTGAGCGAGCATTGTAGTCCTTTATGGATGTGGAATCCATTAGCTGTGTGAAAGCCTTGTTTCATTAGATAAAAATGGGAAATGATTGCTGGGTTGAAAGTACAGCCAAATTTTACTGATTCTTTTGAACTTTTGCTGTGTTTGAGATTAGAGGTATGAATTGCCCTCACTTTCTCTTTCCTGTCTTCCTCCTTATCTTTTTTCTTTTTCCCCTCTCTCAGTTCAAGGCTTCTTTGTCTTATATATTGCTGACAGTGCTGACAGTTTGTGAGTGGCCAAGCACTTCTTAGGACTAGAAGGCCGCTGTGGGGCCCAGGGCTCATATCTCTCAGCCTGCCCACCCACCAGTCTCCTGCAGGAGCCAAAATTTATGGCAGTGCAAAAAAAGTTGACACCACCAGATGGATGTCTCTGAACACCATCTTCCAACTCACCACAGGACAAAAAGCCTCAGGGAGGGCTATGTTCAAATTGTAACCTCACTTGAGGGAATTGCAGTTACTGTCTGTCATTAAGGCAATTGTGGGCAATGAAGCTGGATGAGAGTATGTGTGGGAGTTTGCTGGTGGATGGGTGTATGGCAGAGTGCAAAACTGAAGACAGAATGTGTGCAATGCTTGCCGTCTCCTCTCCAGAGGGCCATTTACATTGTTGTTCCAATATCCTGCCGTGTAGATACATTAGTGCCCTACCTCCTCATTCTGGCCATCACTGAGTCTCTGGGCTTCCATTCAGGAAAGACAAAGACACACAGAACATTTGTAATGTTGCAGCTGTGTGAAAAATGCTAGAATGGCTCAGAAAGCCAAAATAACCAGTTGTGATATTTTTCTCTTCCCCTTCCCCAGAGATTACGGGAATGGTTTGAAATGGAAGTGCAGATGGTTCACACTGTCGAATCACAAAGCATGATTGGAATAAAGCATAACAGATTTGGCTGACGTGGTATGTGTGCATTATTCACCCCTCAAAGCACTGCCCTTATCAGCAGACTTCATAATGAAATCTGCAGTCAAGCGCTTCCAATTTATTCCTCAGCATTTCTTTGTAGAAGGGCATTTATTCAGCTGTACCCAGATACATGCAAAGATATGTTGACCATGACAGTATGTATGTGAACTTGCATTGGCTATTAGCAGCATATGTTCCAACAGCAATTTAGGAGAAATATGTTATGTGGTGAAATGATTTGGGAATTGGCTTTGGGTTCCCCTTGGTTTCCCATTAAGTGACGGGTGCAGTCAGCTTTCATTTCATTGCATCTGTATGGCGATAGCTGCATACTGAGTGCTTAATGTGGCATTCTGCCCAACACAGCACGTCTGCTGAAATGCTGAACATGTAGCCTTGCCTCATGCGCCCTCCAATTTCACCAGCAGCAACAATACTAAAACAGCAAGGCCAGCTTGTCATAGTTGACTTATGGAGGGGAATACACAAAACCCAAAAGCTCAGCTCTGGCTCACCATTTTCTTTAAAAAGGAATACGTCTATTGAACATAGTACTAAAGCAGGTGAAATGGCAGCATGTGATTGCAGTTTTCTGATCAAGAGCCATTATGCTCTCCAAAATGACCACCTTTAAATCCTGTAGAGCACTTTACATGGACATTGCTAGGAGTACATGGGAGTGAGGGGAGGCCGGCTGGGGAGAAAATAGAGCTATCAGAGGGGAGGATGCTGTTTCCCTCTGCATTATCATCAGCCCGCTCTTAACAAATTACTGTAGATCTAGTACATGGAATTATCAACCAGGCCAGCAATATTGAGGTAACTGAGAGAGGCTTAAATATCAGCTTTTTACTTCTACATCGCATTGCCATTATGGGAGCAAAGGCAATGAGTACTAGATTGATACTCCACTGAGCCAATGCCAGCAGCACTAATTCTGGACCTGTTTCTAGTACACCACATACACCAGTGGTGCCAGGGTATGTGTTTGTGTAATTTATTTTCCTGGGCTGAAAATAATGGTTTAACAGCAGCAGGGTTGATATTCTAAAGGCTCCACAGCTTTCTTCGATGGAGCTTAAGGAAGAGAAACTGCTGGAAGCAAAAGGCTGACCTATACTCCTGAATATCAGTTTGAGGCTTTTGAATGAAACAAAGACAAATGTTGATGTTGAGACCTCCCCATTTAAAGGGCTCAATTTCTGAAGGAACACTGCATGTGTTCCATGCTTGGATGATCTCCAGTCAGTTTTAATTTGCATCTTGACTGAGAATTGGCCTTGTTTCAGAGAATGGTGGCACAGTACGCTTGAGATACTGTACAACCATCTGTCAACCGAAAAAGAAGCCGCATACATGCATTTAGAATGAAAATCCTAAGGCTTTATTATAACTAGCCAACTTGCACAGCAGGAGGTGGATGCTGTGATTCCATTTTCCACATTTGAATATTTTGCTCACACTTTTTTGTTCCCTTTCATTTTTATTACTCCTCCCCTGAAATGTTTAGACTGCAAAAAAAAAAAATGTTTGTTTTTAATGACTGACAATAAAGAACTGGCTAAAAAACACATTTGTGTGCACCATTTGCCTCACCCTCACTAATTATTTAATCTGACAAATGTATCTAAAAAAAAAGATCAAATGAAATTAGAATGCATGTGCAACCAAAACACGGCTCCTCAGCCACTAATGATGCAGCGCATGTTCCTAACTGTTCCCTATGTGCAGATTAATATGCAGATATAAAAGCATGCTGAAAGCACACACCCAGGAAAGCTGTTGGAAATGATTTTGAATTTGAATGAGTAGTACTCTCCTAACCTGAGGAGAAGGCTGTGAAGTGGGAGAATATTTCAACAAGGCTCGACTGAGCGATTGAATCAATATGCAACTGAAAGCAGGGGGGTCACATACAACTGTTTGCAGGAACCTGCTTTCTGATGTCCTCCTGTGCAAGACAGCGCACTCAAAGAGAGGCAGGTAAGGCCTGTTGTGCAAAACAACCTACAGGCCTGCTTCAGTGAGGTACCTCAGTGGTCACCAACCCTGTTCCTGGAGATCTACCTTTCCGAAAGACTTCAGCTCCAACCATAATCGTGCCTACCTGACAATTTAATCACTGCCTTAAGAAGTTCTTGATCAACTAAAACAGATGTGTTAGATTTTGGTTGGAAATGAAACTTCCAGGAAGATAGATCTCAAGGAAGAGGGTTGGTGACCAGTGGTCTACACAGATGCCCCCTTCACAGCTTAGCTAGCAGTCTCGGTGAGTTCAGCAGGACTTCTACAGTGGGGGAAAAAAGTATTTGATCCCCTCCTGATTTTGTACGTTTGCCCACTGACAAAGAAATGATCAGTCTATAATTTTAATGGTAGGTGTATTTTAACAGTGAGAGACAGAATAACAACAAAAAAATCCAGAAAAACGCATTTCAAAAAAGTTATAAATTGATTTGCATTTTAATGAGGGAACTAAGTATTTGATCCCCTATCAGTCAGCAAGATTTCTGGCTCCCAGGTGTCTTTTACTCTCTTAAAGGGAGTGCTCCTAATCTCAGTTTGTTACCCGTAAAAAGACACCTGTCCACAGAAGCAATCAATCAATCAGATTCCAAACTCTCCACCATGGCCAAGACCAAAGAGCTGTCCAAGGATGTCAGGGACAAGATTGTAGACCTACACAAGGCTGGAATGGGCTACAAGACCATCGGCAAGCAGCTTGGTGAGAAGGTGACAACAGTTGGTGTGATTATTCGCAAATGGAAGAAACTGTCAATCTCCCTCGGTCTGGGGTTCCATGCAAGATCTCACCTCGTGGAGTTTAAATGAACATGAGAACGGTGAGGAATCAGCCCAGAACTACACGGGAGGATCTTGTTAATGATCTCAAGGCAGCTGGGACCATAGTCACCAAGAAAACAATTGGTAACACACTACGCAGTGAAGGACTGAAATCCTGCAGCGCCCGCAAGGTCCACCTGCTCAAGAAAGCACATGTACAGTCCCGTCTGAAGTTTGCCTGAATGATTCAGAGGAGAACTGGGTGAAAGTGTTGTGGTCAGTTGTGGACAGATCTGTTTGGCATCAACTCAACTCGGCGTGTTTGGAGGAGGAGGAATGCTGCCTATGACCCCAAGTCATAACACCATCCCCACCGTCAAACATGGAGGTGGGAACATTATGCTTTGTGGGTGTTTTCTGCTAAGGGGACAGGACAACTGCACCGCATCAAACGGACGATGGACGGGGCCATGTACCATCAAATCTTGGGTGTGAACCTCCTTCCCTCAAGCAGGGCATTGAAAATGACCTTAATGACTTGGAGAGGATCTACAAAGAGGAGTGGGACAAAATCCCTCCTGAGATGTGTGCAAACCCGGTGGCCAACTATAAGGCACGTCTGACCTCTGTGATTGCCAACAAGGGTTTTGCCACCAAGTACTAAGTCAAAGGGGTCAAATACTTATTTCCCTCATTAAAATGCAAATCAATTTATAACTTTTTTGAAATGCATTTTTCTGGATTTTTTTTTGTTGTTATTCTGTCTCTCACTGTTAAAATACACCTACCATTAAAATTCTAGACTGATCATTTCTTTGTCAGTGGGAAAACGAACAACATCAGCAGGGGATCAAATACTTTTTTCCCCCACTGTAGCTCTTGCCCTCAAGATGCACCTTTATTAAAGAGACAAGGACATGCTTGTTTTCTCCAGCACACGGTAACTTGATGGGTAAGTTTTAGCTTCTATGCCAGGAGTGACAAATCTTTCCCAGAAAGGGCTGGTGTGGGTGCAGGTTTTCATTCCAACCAAGCAGAAGCCACAGTCTGAGTCTATTGAAAGCCAAGCTCAACTGATTAAACAGGTGGATTCAGGTGTGGCTCCTGCTTGATTGGAATGAAAACCTATACCCACACCAGTCATTTGCGGATAAGATTGGACACCCCTGTTCTATGCTGTTTGCTGTAGTGTTAATATACAAGAAATTATTACATGGAGGAGGGAGAAAAAAAATGAAACCACATTTCTTTCTTCTGCCAAGCTGAAGCAGATCTATGAAAGAAGGGGTGTAGCCCTGTTCCCTGCTGCTAGATGACCATTGTGATGTTCAATCAAGTCTTTTACAGCAGTGCACTTTTCCACAAAAAAAGGCCAATCCATCACTGGAACTATTGATTTTTAATCGTTCTCCATTGTTGTACAGAATATAATGCTACCAACTGTGGTAATAGCAAAGCACTTTAGTGCATGGTGAGAAATTTCACAGTACCTCTGCCCCTGATTCAGGCTTGTCTAGATCAATTGCTGGTGACCGAATGAACAGAATGTGGTAGAGCTGGAAGAATATACTGGTCTCTCAGAAGTGCATTGGATTTTTAAAAATTATTATTAATCCTGCTTCCAGCACTGTTTTGCCTCTATCAAAAGTGACTGATGAGTTTGGAGTGTCACATCTGGAGAGCAGCAGGCTAACCACAATACCACTGTAGCGCAACACCCATTAAGGTAGATGCCCAACTGTTCTGTATCTGCAGGGCTGGAGTTTACTATATTCAGAGGCCACAGGGGTATGCAGATCACCTTTAAAGGCTGGAATGATTTTTGACAGTTTGACTTAGAAAGTCAAATAAGGCAGTGATCTGTTTCAGATGCTTCCATCTGCTGCTGAAACTGTGCTCCAGGAAGAAACATGTTTCTCATCGTTTACATGGCAGATGCCATTATCCAGAGCGACTTACATTTATCCCATTTTATACAACTGAGAAGGTGAGGGTTAAGGTCCTTGCTCAGAGGCCCAGCAGTGGCAGCTTGGCAGTGCTGGGATTTGAACTCATGACTTTCCAATCAGTAGTCCAATTTCTTAACCACTGAGATACCACTGCCCTACAACCTGCATGCATTTGTAGGCATGGGTACACACCCACCTCACTCTCTGGTTCTCTACCTTGCCTCCTATCCATTATCTCAGGGGACTGCCTGTTCAATTCCACAGGTGACACTGATAGTGTGGTGTGGTGTGGTGTGCTGCGCTTGGCTAAGCCCATCTCCTTACAAGCCTAACCTGTGATGTGATAGTTAGCTGCAATGTTTCCTGGCTCAACAAAGAGCCTATTATCTGCCTGATAGTCTTTCTGTCTTGTCATTTCCTCTGCAAATGTCAAACGTTGAGGGAGTCACAAAAAGGCTGACTGCTGTGCAGAGACCTGAATATGAAAGTTGTCAGTAGAGACATGAGTCAACAGTTTGCTCTGCTTCTCTCGCTTAAAAGTTTTAGTATTTAGCAAGAACAGTTAAAACGTACAGTATGTGTTTCCATCCATCTGTACCGCTTATTCTGCACAGGATTGCAGGGAACCTGGAGCCTATCCAAAAGAACTTGGGGCACAAGGCAGAGGACACACTGGATGGGGTGCTAACCCATCACAGGGCACAACTGCATACATACAACAGACAATTTAGAGATGCTAATCAGCCTACAACACATCATTGGAGTGGGTGAGGAAACTGGATTACCCAGGGAAAACCCCCCGAAGCACAGGGAGAACATGCAAACTCTGCACACCCAGGGCAGAGGCAGGATTCAAACCCCAACCCCAGAGGTGTGAGGCAACTTCAGGGTGTTAACAGTAATATCGCTTCACATCAGGCCACATCACACCACTATGTCACTGATTATTTTCTTATAATGGTATGCCTGGTCATGCTTTATACCTTATAAAACTTGTTCAGTGCTTGATACATTTTACGTAATCTCACCTGAGTGAGTGTACAATGCTGGCTCTTACCTCTAGGCCATTGGCTGATCCAGTTAGACTGCAAAAATGAGGTTCCTGTTATAGCAGTGTAGCACAGATATGTTTGACAGCCATCCTGATCATCAAAATTTCATCTTTCCACAGCACACTGTCCACCAACTGACTCAGTGCCTCTTATGGGAGACAAGAAGCATGAAAATAGTAATGGTTTATTTGTTTTTTTAGAGCTGGAGCATGAAGCAGAGCTCCTTCCTGACAGTGTAAACATAGAGTTGGAGAGGTGCAGTTACTTCACGTCACCTGCTATGGATTAGCACAACATGGTACTGCAGTGGAAACAAAATGGGTCAGTGGGCTGTGATGAGACAACCCACATACTGTGAGTGGCAAAAAGTCAAATGGGTTTAGTGATATCGTAATTTATTTCATCGCACCAGTGGTATATTGTTATGCCATGTCATAATACAGAGTTCTGGTGTCCAGGTTATGCATTACTGTGTCTACAGTACACTGAGGACATATTCAGCTTCAGAAGAGGAATTCAGCTGTAAGCATTCACAGTGCATGATCTTCTAAACCTCTGTTGTTGTTTGTCACGCAGGAGGCAAAGAGTCTTGGGAGGAAAAAAAAAGGTAATGTGTAAAGTCGCAGTTGCATGTAATGGAACGATGTTAATGGAGACAGTAATATTACAGCTAATAATAATAACAACAATTGTCACCATCATATAATGACAAGCGGGGGTTTAGTGGTTAGCACTTTTGCCTAACACCTCCAGGGTTGAAGGTGCCTCCACCCTGTGTGTGTGGAGTTTGCATGTTCTCCCTGTGCTTCGGGGATTTCCTCCGGGTACTCCGGTTTCCTCCCCCAGTCCAAAAACATGCGTAGTAGACTGACTGGCATTCCCAAGTTGTCTTTAGTGTGTGAATGTGTGTGTGATTGTGCCCTGCGATGGGTTGGCATCAAGGGTGTCCCCCTGTCTTGTGCCCCGAGTTCCCTGAGATAGGCTCCAGGCTCCCCCACTACCCTGTGTTGGATAAGGAGAACAGAAAATGGATGGATGGATATAATGACAAGAGCAGCTCATCATCACCGAAACAGTATCGATGTCCCATCATGTGTATAGCTTATAATTCATTCATTCATTCATTATCAGTAACCGATATGTCGAATATGAATACAAAATATCATCACATTTTCTTATGAATTTGACATGATGGTACACAGATGTTGTGCTCGCTGTGTAAAAGTTTTGTAACTGCCTTGGACCTCATTGTTCATAATTTATTTATCTATAATCACAGACATTTATTTGAGTGTTATGTTTAAACACAGCTGGCCACTGAGTGAAAGAGAGAAAACCATGAGAAGTGCTCAGTGATCAACACCAGAACATATGACATGATTGCAGTCCCTCTGGCTACACTCCAAGAATTTGTGTTTCAGCGAAAACAGGCAAGTAATCCAATAGCACAATACCATAAATTGTGTACTATTCAATCTTCTAGTCTTTTTTCCACATGAATAATAAAATAAAACAGCAGTGGATACAGTACCCATGTGCAATCTGGATTCTGCATGTGTGAGTGTAAAGTGTGTACATGATCGAAAGACAGCGTTCCTGCAGAACCATAATTACTGCTGTATTGAATGTGATATGAAAAGAACAGGAATACTGAATAGGTTTCCTATAACGACTGATAAAGTATTCCTTTATAACCCCCAAGTGTGCTGGAGTTTGAATCCAATTGTATGATTTATTACTCTCAAAGTCAGAGTTGTAGTTTCAAAGATTTTAGATATGTGAATTCCTGCAGAGTCAGTATCCAGGTCCATTCAGTTAGTGTGTTTTCTTTTTCAAGCTGTAATGAACCAAATCAGGAAGGTCCTTCCATAACACCAGGAAAAATGTATCAGGGTGCGTCTTAATCAGCTCCCTAGTTCAGTAGTCAGGGCACTGATCAGGGAGTCGGCCATTTTAAGCGCTGTCTTAATCGCAGAATCGTTCCAGTGCACTGGAACTTTTGCTCCCTAAAAAATCCCATAATGCACCACAAAAACCATGTCATATTTTCTGAAGCCTCTCAGCTTGAAAAAAATGGCGGACAAACTCTCAGCCAACTTCATCTACAAATGTAAGCAGCTCGTTATCATTGTTGTGGCTCTCAAATGATTACTTACATTAGCTTTATTTAACGTTCTATACAGGTGCATCTCAATAAATTATAATGTCGTGGAAAAGTTCATTTATTTCAGTAATTCAACTCAAATTGTGAAACTCGTGTATTAAATAAATTCAGTGCACACAGACTGAAGTAGTTTAAGTCTTTGGTTCTTTTAATTGTGATGATTTTGGCTCACATTTAACAAAAACCCACCAATTCACTATCTCAACAAATTAGAATATGGTGACATGCCAATCAGCTAATCAACTCAAAACACCTGCAAAGGTTTCCTGAGCCTTCAAAATGGTCTCTCAGGTTGGTTCACTAGGCTACACAATCATGGGGGAGACTGCTGATCTGACAGTTGTCCAGAAGACAAGCATTGACACCCTTCACAAGGAGGGTAAGCCACAAACATTCATTGCCAAAGAAGCTGGCTGTTCACAGAGTGCTGTATGTGTATGTGTGCATGGTAACAGAAAGTTGAGTGGAAGGAAAAAGTGTGGAAGAAAAAGATGCACAACCAACCGAGAGAACCGCAGCCTTATGAGGATTGTCAAGCAAAATCGATTCAAGAATTTGAGTGAACTTCACAAGGAATGGACTGAGGCTGGGGTCAAGGCATCAAGAGCCACCACACACAGACGTGTCAAGGAATTTGGCTACAGTTGTCGTATTCCTCTTGTTAAGCCACTCCTGAACCACAGACAACGTCAGAGGCGTCTTACCTGGGCTAAGGAGAAGAAGAACTGGACTGTTGCCCAGTGGTCCAAAGTCCTCTTTTCAGATGAGAGCAAGTTTTGTATTTCATTTGGAAACCAAGGTCCTAGAGTCTGGAGAAAGGGTGGAAAAGCTCATAGCCCATGTTGCTTGAAGTCCAGTGTTAATTTCCACAGACTGTGATGATTTGGGGTGCAAGGTCATCTGCTGGTGTTGGTCCATTGTGTTTTTTGAAAACCAAAGTCACTGCACCCGTTTACCAAGAAATTTTGGAGCACTTCATGCTTCCTTCTGCTGACCAGCTTTTTGAAGATGCTGATTTCATTTTCCAGCAGGATTTGGCACCTGCCCACACTGCCAAAAGCACCAAAAGTTGGTTAAATGACCATGGTGTTGGTGTGCTTGACTGGCCAGCAAACTCACCAGACCTGAACCCCATAGAGAATCTATGGGGTATTGTCAAGAGGAAAATGAGAAACAAGAGACCAAAAAATGCAGATGAGCTGAAGGCCACTGTCAAAGAAACCTGGGCTTCCATACCACCTCAGCAGTGCCACAAATTGATCACCTCCATGCCACGCCGAATTGAGGCAGTAATTAAAGCAAAAGGAGCCCCTACCAAGTATTGAGTACATGTACAGTAAATGAACATACTTTCCAGAAGACCAACAATTCACTAAAAATGCTTTTTTTTTTATTTATTTTTTTTATTGGTCTTATGAAGTATTTTAATTAGTTGAGATAGTGAATTGGTGGGTTTTTGTTAAATGTGAGCCAAAATCATCACAATTAAAAGAACCAAAGACTTAAACTACTTCAGTCTGTGTGCATTGAATTTATTTAATACACTAGTTTCACAATTTGAGTTGAATTACTGAAATAAATTAACTTTTCAACGACATTCTAATTTATTGAGATGCACCTGTATATGGTTTGTATGAGTCTAACGACTTTTAAGTGTTTAAGTGTGAGCCAGGATCCTTACCACTGCCTGAACTCGTGTACACTATATACTGATTCATGACCTACGGCGCTAGGGAACTGATTGAGACGCACCCTTAGTTTTCTCCACAGCTGCACTCTAACAGTGCTTTAAATCAAATGATTGATACTAAAACTGGAAACAGAAGTACTTTTTTGGTGAAATTCTGCATTTCTGCTAGAAGACAGGGCTTATAAATGACAATAAACACTACAAAGGTTTCTCATCTGTCAACTAGCCTCCAAGTTAAATATGTAAATAATGAAGGGTAAATAAATTTAGAAGCATGTCAATACTGTCTTATCAGCTTGTCATCCTGAAGTGTGTGCAATTATTTCAGTCCCTCAGGCACTATAACAAGATGGCAGCAAAAGAGTAAAAGTTAAAAATGTAACTTTACAAGGGATCGCTCACTTGTATTATCTTTACCAGCAAAGGAACGGCTTAACTCAGTGCAGTTATTGAAAGCGGTTTGAGAATCACAGAGCTATGTTGTGATCCTTTCTATTGACTAAGGGTCATGTGCTGCAGTGCAGAAGCAGTCCATAGAGAATCTCTGGCTGAGCCAGGAATCATGACGGAGTCACAGTGTGGTGTCAGTATAGTCTGTCATACCCACTCAGAGCTTTCACACACACTCTGGTAAGCTATGACCCTAACCCAGCAAAATTGCTCTGAGACCACCAGCACTCATTTTGCTAGAAGTCCAGGAGGGCCCCTGCAGTACAATGGCTTTAATAGTGCTGTAGCCCCTAAATTTCACTTTCTCATGAGCTTTCTCATGTGCTCTCTGGCCAAAATGGGTTTCGAAATTATACTCAAAACTCCCCAGTGTAAGGTTTCATAGTGAAACTATGACAACACTTGATGGCGCTATTGTCTTTCATCTCAGACTGCTATAGGCCTGTATTATTCCGTGTGCATTCTGGTACAACATGCTCTTATTTCAGATAGGTGTGTGTGTGTGTGTGTGTGTGTTTCTGTTTGTGTGAATTTCCTTCGGGTTCTCCGGTTTCCTCCCACCCTCCTAAAACATGCCAGTAGGTGGATTGGCAAGGCTAAATTGTCCCTAGGTGTGAATAAGTGTGTGCATGGAATAGGAATCCCAGTGTTCCTGGAAAAGGTCAGGATAAGGTGGTTACTGAAGATGAATGAGTGAACGAATGAATGAATGAATGAATGAATAAATAAATGAATGAATGAATATAAAAGGCTACTAAACTATGCCTTTCCTTGGCACTGGGGTCATACCCTCACTAGTACAGTCTTTAGTACCTTTAGCATTTATCTTTTACCTGGTAAGGTGCATATAATGTACCTTTAAATAATTACTCTAAAAGCTAATTAAAGGTAGAAGAGTGGTTTCTTTAAGGCCAAATTACTGTGTGTAGCTTAAATCATTTTGAAAGGTACACTACATACCTAACCCTAACCATGCAAAAGATAAACATTAAAAGTGAGAGAGAGAGAGAGAGAGAGAGAGAGAGAGAACACATAAGACATGACCTTGTTTCACTGTGCATGCGATTCAAAATTGGATTCAAGGATTCAAGATAAACAGACTAAGGAACACCTGTTATACTGGGCTTCAATTTAAATGGCATACACCACAAAGCATTTTAAAAACCCATAATCCATCACATTTGGTTAGAAGCATACAACTATGATGACTCTCTGTAATTGCTCCCTCCTATACACAGACACACAGGCTCAGCAGGAACTGTCTCTTCATCATATTTCAAGTGCTGTCAGAACACAGCTTGGGGTAAATAACATGCAACTAGGGCACCCATATTTACCTCATCATCTAACCCGCTGGTAACCAAAGGAACGTCAGCTCACTGAAAGCTGCCTAAAACATCATCTCTCTTATATTAGCTTGTTGTTAGCAGAGCTCCAAAATAATATGCACCCCATTTTAGTCTATTCAGTGCCACTTTCACTGCAGAGGAACATCATTCATTCTCTCCCAGGAGGAAACACTGGTACTCTGCAGCATGTTGGCTGTTATATGGCTGCAGTACTCTGGAGGCGGATACTGCAGGTACTGTATATCTGCTGAATGAACACAGTGCCATCTGCTGTTCGGTCTTAAATAAAACCACAAACTGCTCTCATGCATCACATGCTTTCTTATACTTAATCCTGTTAATGAACCCAACAACTAATGTGGTTGGTTCATTCATATTAATATATTCATCAGCCAATGAAACCTCATTTTCCAGCTGTTTGCTTTTGAAACACTCAGTAATCATTCTACACATGTGCTTCTCTAAGCATTCTTGGTGATGAAATCTGATTCTAAAGTAAAATACTTTAACTTCAGCTTTTAAAAGAAAAAAAAAAAAAAAAAAAAGAAAAAAAAAAACCCCTTCCAATAGTGACAAACTAAACTCTGAAGTCATGAAATACACCACATTCCCTTTCTTTAGCCTAGAAGAGATTAGACTAAGTGCTTGCAGTAATAATCATAATCTTATACAAAATCTGTAGTGTGGATGCACCTTGGTTTTAAAATCTAGTTATGCATCTGTTTGCCCCGTAGCAGTTTATTTCAGTCAGAACACTAGCCACAGCATAACCACTGTGATTAACCAAACCACTCCTTTCCATCAGCACCTTCTTGTTCACCTTATTAGATTCATAAAAGACTCTAGACAAAAATTGTCATCTTACATGTGCACTTTTATTGGAATTGAATTAGTCAGTGTACAGGTTGGCCCCACCAAGTGTCTGGCACTACCATGTTCCATACAGCTTTTGTTTGCCCAAGGGGAATGAACCTTTACATTTTGAATAAAGGTAAAGCTTTGTATTTCCATTTTGTAACACAAAGAAAACAAAAGGACCAAGATTAAGGCTGAAAGTACAAAAACCCAGACATTGTTTTCTGTTACATAATTTACATACAAGCAATACTACAATGTTAAGTATGCTCCCAATTACTGGGCAGCCTTCATAGAGGCAAATAAGTTTCTGAACAATGCATTTAATGAACATTTGGAATGACTAAAGGAACAAAAAAAACAAAAACAAAAGTACTTTGAGTCCTCAGAGGCATTGTAGAACTTCGGGGATGCTTATTTGCCAAAAACATTGCCGTCACCTTCACCGTTCCAGTTTTTAGATCCTGAGTCAAGCGCCAAAAATAACAAAAGCCATGCCAATGTTGTCGTTTCAGGTATTTCTCTGCGCAGATTGAGTCGGCGTGAAGTGGTAACAGTCTGTTTAGAAGCATTTGCGGTGGACGATGGAGGGTCCAGACTCATCATACTCCTGCTTGCTGATCCACATCTGCTGGAAGGTGGACAGGGAGGCCAGGATGGAGCCTCCAATCCAGACAGAGTATTTACGCTCAGGTGGGGCAATGATCTGCAAAGACAAGACAAGCATTAGTCATGAATTAAAGCCTTCACCTGCCCTTCATTCAGCCACCTGTGATTGATAAACCAAGCTCACCTTAATTTTCATTGTGCTAGGGGCCAGGGATGTGATCTCCTTCTGCATCCTGTCTGCAATGCCAGGGTACATGGTGGTACCACCAGACAGTACAGTGTTGGCATACAGATCCTTACGGATATCCACATCACACTTCATGATGGAGTTGAAGGTGGTCTCATGGATTCCACAAGACTCCATACCTGAGGATCGAGACAGTATTAGACAAGGTCTCCAGAAGCACTATAGAACAGTACACAACTGCACTAACTATAGCACCAACATCTGCAGAAAGTTCTTACCTAGGAAAGATGGCTGGAAGAGAGCCTCAGGGCACCTGAACCTCTCATTGCCAATGGTGATGACCTGTCCGTCAGGCAGCTCGTAGCTCTTCTCCAGAGAGGAGGAAGAGGCAGCAGTGCCCATCTCCTGCTCGAAGTCGAGGGCAACATAGCAGAGCTTCTCCTTGATGTCACGGACAATTTCTCTCTCAGCTGTGGTAGTGAAGCTGTAGCCTCTCTCGGTCAGGATCTTCATGAGGTAGTCAGTCAGGTCACGGCCAGCCAGGTCCAGACGGAGGATGGCATGGGGAAGGGCATAACCTTCATAGATGGGCACAGTGTGGGTCACACCATCACCAGAGTCCATCACAATACCAGTGGTACGACCAGAGGCGTACAGGGACAGCACAGCCTGGATGGCAACGTACATGGCTGGGGTGTTGAAGGTCTCAAACATGATCTGAAATGAGAAAATGAAAGTTTAATCCCAGTTCATTTTATTAGGTTGTCACTACAGGCCATGCGGTTAGAATAAAGGCAAGTCAGAATTAAAGAAAAAGCATGTATAAACAAAGATTGCACACACAAAGTGCAGAAAGACCAGGCAGGGAAAGAAATAACCTGCTGGTTCCAACAGATGAGAAACTCAGGAGTTCAGAGGAGAGGAAGCCTGGAGAAAGTGAATGAATTGGATGAACTTAAGGAGAAAAGTAATGGGTTTAAAAAGGTCAACCAAAAGGGAGATTCACTTCATTTCAAACATTAAACCAACCTGGGTCATCTTTTCCCTGTTGGCTTTGGGGTTCAGGGGAGCCTCGGTAAGCAGGACAGGGTGCTCCTCAGGGGCAACACGCAGCTCGTTGTAGAAGGTATGATGCCAGATCTTCTCCATGTCATCCCAGTTGGTGACAATACCGTGCTCGATGGGGTACTTCAGGGTCAGGATACCTCTTTTGCTCTGAGCCTCATCACCAACATAGCTGTCCTTCTGTCCCATACCAACCATCACACCCTGTACAAAAACAAGACAATCTCATTAAAGAAAAGGTTTTTGCAATACAGAAAGGGGAAAAACACCACAAATTAGCAGTGTAAATAAAAAGTAAAACAAACCATACCTGGTGTCTTGGGCGGCCCACGATGGATGGGAAGACAGCACGGGGAGCATCATCTCCAGCGAATCCAGCCTTGCACATACCAGATCCGTTGTCAACAACCAGTGCGGCAATTTCATCATCCATGGTTGAACTACACAGGAGAGGAGAAAGCAAATTAAATTTCTACAGCAGAGCAGCAGGGCTTCCGGTAAACACGTGACCACCCTGGAGCACGCACACTTCCTGTTTCCTGTTAGTTCTGCATTTCATTCTGTCGCCACTAGAGGGAGCTAAAGCGGAACAATGCACGCGCCAGACAAAGAAAGTACCTCCACTTGCTCGCTATTACCATATAAGGCAATGGTTTGAGCCGGTTTGCGACTGCCGGTGGTATGGCATTCAGCCAGAGGAAGAAAGGTTCAATAAAAGGGAACGGACTTCCAAGTTCATGTCCATGGCCACTCCCTAAATAAAAAGTTACACACAATATCCTCACTGCCTTTAACGGATATCCGCATATATCGTTCGTGGTAACGATACTGCGTCACGACTCTGCAGCCAGTCGTGACGTTCAGCTTCAAAATGCCTAACTAAATCTTAAACACGACCTCCTTTTATTTAATTGACAATTTTATCAAAATGACACTCAAGTTGCTTCTTTTAAAAAGCATAAATTAGAAACTGGTGTTAAGCATTCTCACACGTCAATCCGTTATAGTTTAACAGTCGATTAAATAGTGTGCCACACCTTGAATTCAGCCAACTGTCGGATTCATTAGACGGGGGGGAAAAAAAAAGAAAAAAAAAAAAAAAAAAAAAAGGCAGCCATACAAGGTATGAACTAACGCTGACGTGGTCGATACGTAAAAGATCAAATCACGAAACAAAGTGTTTAAAAATCGATGACTAACAGACACCAACCGCCTTAAAGTTATTGCGGTGACATTTGTGCTTTAATATCTGACGGCCGGCCGGCTATGTCGCCTAGTGAATATGAGCTAGCATGCTAGGTAGTCACGGTTAACCAAGTAGGTCACACCCTACTGCAGCGAGGACATAAAGAAATTCCCGAGCCAGGAAGACGATAAAAATGCATTCTAAATGCTAAACTATGAATTTTAAAACAACTAGTCAATAACAAACACTTTCAAATATTTAATAACAGATTTTTTGATTAGTTTAATAATCCATCGTGCACAACCCAACGTTTAATAGGTCATTATGCGCCTAAATTAGACGGTTGGGGGGGAAATTAAGGTAAAATTGCAATTAAATAATACTTTGTTTACTACTGCAATGATATTACAGTAAATCAAAAGGGGGAAATCGTGACTTCATAATTTCAGGATTCAAGTTTCAATTAAACTATACTTACACAATTGAATGAAATATTCGCATACATAATTAAGAATTTAATACTACTAAAACTGATAATAATGATAATACACCAAAGGAAAACCTTACCTTAGGGTTTTGGGTTTGTCGGCTTAAGAAAAAAAATTTGTTGGGTAGATGATATCCCGCACTAGCTGCGTGTGGAGGCGCTCAAAGTGAAGTAGGAGTGCTGGGCGCGCGTTTTTATATCGCTGCACATGCCCGGCTCTAGCCATAAAAGGTAAACTTTCGGATCTCTACTGCCTGATTGGTCGAGCGTCACACACCCGGTTGTCGCGTGCATATTGTTACACTGGCTTCTTGCAACTTGAGAGTGAAAAAGAAGGGGAAGCTAGGCTTGTAGAGGAAAAGAGGCCTGGTTAACCCATAATGAAAAAGTGTCTTTAAACGTATTCTTTAGTACTTTTGATTGGGTAAAAATAACACGGTTTTATATGTATTTTTATTGACACAGTCCGTGTGTGAAATATGAATGAACTAAGCTTTAGTAATGGATAACAGGATATAGGCTAAATGTCTGCATGATGTGTTTACATTCCAGTTAAAGCTAAAGGATTAACAAGTCATTTATTGTCCTTCTTGTAGAATAAAAAAAAGAATTATACTTTCTACTTATTGTGCAATAAAGCTAAGTGATTACAAGAATTCTAAATGCTACTCTGTAGTGCCACTTGCTAAGCATTAGGCTGGATGTATAGCCTAGCTGCTACAGAGAGAAGCTGTGTATTTTCTTTGGCCTCTGTATTGGAACCTTGAATGGGACCTTCAAATGCTTATGAATTATAAAACTTGTCTGATTACAGTGACATTGCACAGTAAATCTTGCTATGTGACTCACTCACTGTTGAGAGACAACAGGTGAGTTAATATGGAGTGCAAAGTCGTGTGTGATGTATTATGAGGGGAGGTATGCCATTCATTTTATAGCTGTATATAAAAAGGCCCAGCCCTTTTAGCCTGAAAGTGCTGATATCCCAGATTTGATTGCTTTAATATCAGATGTTGTAAACATGTGGCGCTTGGGCTTCTCTTATCATTTGCATCTTGATCATCATATGAACATTGTTGTATTGAAAGGGCACAGATATGTCAAACCCTATCTGATGCCAATCTGTATGATCAGGAGTATTTAGTTTTAGTTTTTTCCCCATCTTGTCTTATATTTAAGTAAATGTTATCTAATAAATTGAATATTATAAATATGAAAAGTATTTTGTTCACACAATTGGTTCTACTAAAATAGCATACAAACTAATGACAATTATTGTGCTGTGATCTGTATCAAATCAAATCAAATCTGGGAAACTGGGGTGTGATTTATTTCAGCACATGGTAGTTGGAGGAATGAGTTCTATCTCAGCATTTAAGACTAAGATTAAGATTTGAAGAATTTAGACTCATACATGCTGCAGGAAAAACGTTGGCAGCCCTCCCCCACAAGTTCATCCCCGTTTCATACAAAGTAGCTTTAAATGACTGAATTTTAAAGTAATGTTTTACCTACCAACAATAAGTGTAAAAAAAATAATAATAATAAAAAATCCTTATGTTCAGTCAGTGTTGTGGTTTTTAACAGTAAAGTGGGATGTTTACATTTCAGATAGTACATTTCTCTGAGTTTTGACTTGATTTTTCCAAGAAAGTCTATCTGGGGTTGTGTTTCAGCAGATATGCAGCTCCTTTGAGGACCACCACCCTTTTGCATTGATCACTATTCAGCTTTATCCCACTTCCTAAACACATTTTGATTAGTTTTTTATGATATGCTTGTTATGATGATGCTGATGCTCTTGAATATGCTCTTTTGAAGTCTTTCCTTGGAGGCATTTAGACAATTTGAGTTGGTATTGTCTGTGTATCTGTATACATCTAAGCTCCTATAAATACTTGTTAAAACAGAGCCCTTAATCCACGCTACTATAAAGAGGCCTGTGTTCTTCTATTGTCATAATCACAGAAAGTAGCCTATCTTTCTGCATTAGCAGAGTATTACAGAGAGGCACACTCCACCCTACCCCCTTTCTCTTGGAATGCTCTTCTTACACGCCCTCTTAGCATCCCGCGCGGCCAGTGGCTTCCCCAGTGATGGTAAATGGAGCATTGATCGGCAGCGCTGCTGTGATACATTGATTTCTGAAACACTTAAATGTGCATCTCGACTGACTACATAGAGCCTATGAATCAAGTCAGGAACAAGGAAGTCACCATTTTACTCTTCCAGCTGGCCTCTTAGTCTGCAGATTGGATTAGGCTCCAATTTATGGCCCAGATGGATTCATATACTCTTCCATCATATACACACCCCTTAAAGAGTCACTTTATTCACTGACATGATGAAAGAGAATGTTTTTTGGCTTACAGGATAACCAAGTTAAGCAGGATGTATGAGTAAGATGAAATGCTATAATTTCTTATAGAACATGCCTTATTGTAGTGCAAACAACATAGAAAGGCGCTATATAATGACACATACCGTTAAACTGTTCAGCCGCCCCCTGAATAGGATACGATAATGACCACAAAAAAATTTCTAAAAAGGAAAAACCCAGCTTCCCCATTTGTTTTTTCTATTCATCAACAGTGCCTATGTCCTCTGTTTCGACATATCACTGCTTCACTTCCTCTTCTAAGTGATAGCTGTCAGGGTACCAAAGGTGCCTCTTATGGCTGCAAGGATTTACAAGGTGTTGAGAGACTCATGTCACCACACCATGAGCTTGACAAGATTGGCCTTCTCACTTGGACTCTGGCATGCTGATGCTTCCGAGTTTGGGCTTGTTGCCGTCTGTGATTTATTTGGGGTTCATGTGGTGCCATTTTCCTCTTATTTTAGAGTGATAGCGACTCTGTCTACTGCATGTTGGGGGGAAGCCTTCACACTAGTGGTGGCGGATCAATGCAGATCAGTGGCTTATTAACATCCTGCTAAGACACCAACAGACTGGGGCTCACATGGAGTGCAGTTCCTGCTGTGGTAACATTCCTGAAATACAGTACATAACACTTAACTATAGAAAATACATGAGATAAATCAGATATGATGAATTATTCACATTCCAGGAATGATCAGTTTATGAGAGGAAGCTATCGTGATCTACTTTTCCTTTAAAAGTGTCAGTCCTTAGAAATTTGTGGTAGACAGTAATATGTGAAATGCAACAGTTTAGTTTCTAGCAATGTATAGTTTTCAATCATAAATGTGATTCTACCAAGCTTTCTGTCATCGTTTGTCCACTGGTGAGGGAAGGGCCTATCAGGGGATGGCCTTCCATGTCCTGGCCTGATATTTGCTCTTGCTTAAAATGAATAAGTAGATTAGCATATCAAAAAGTATTTCTCTATCCCAGATGAAGATTTGCTCATCTTGTGCAATGCCATTAGGTAGTTTACTGGTAGCAATACTATGGCAGGCATATTGTCAACAAATCTGTATCAGTATCAAGTTCTGCCACTTTCAGCAAACCCTGACCAAGATTCGAAGCTTCTGGCAAGATGTTGGGTAATGTCTGCAAAAGAAAAAGGAGCCCATTATTGTTTAACTCTATTAACAATTATTTCGACATACTGAGATCTTTGCTTAGCTGTGGTCTGTGGTTTTGACATTTGTTGAAGGATATGTTGAGTCTGTCACTAAAAGCTTTTCTGCAAATGTTAATGCTCACTGCATAATTAGTGTAACAATACTTTACCTTTAAAGCAGTTTCGCTGACATCACTTAGAAGAGGCTTAAGATGACAACCCAATTACTACAGTGATACTAAGGTTAATATAACAACTGGCTGCATAATAAAGCTTCTTGTATATTAACTGTAAACCCTGGGTGTTATCGATGATGTCATTGTATGGGTGAGCCCTGAGGTGTGGCTTCCCCAATACTGACTAACTCCTGCTCTATTGCTGCTGCACACTAAGGCCAGGTTCCAACAATAAATATCTGGCAGAGAACTCTATTTGTGTTATACGCACATATCAGCCGTCCCTCCATTAGAACCGCTGTTATAAGCAGTCAGTGTGTGCTTATTGTTATTATTAAAGGCTTCTTTCTCTTCCCAGCCACGCTTTACTGTTCAAACAAATTCAGATTCCTTAGCTAAACCGGCAAAGTAAATACCAACATTCAATCAAAACTGCCTCTAAAATTAACACCAGATATCATAGCATGGCACACACAGCCTCTAGGCACATGGCAGTTTGAGTTGCCAAATAAGGGAATGACTGAAGCATTCTGAACAGGAAGTGAATTTCTCAGGGATACCTTTCCCTGCAAGTTTGTACAGGAAATCACATTCAAGCATGTAATGCTACAAGAGGGCCTGGCCGGTGCTGGAATGCAAAGAGCTGCATGTGCCGACTGCTCTGCCCTGCCATAACCTGCTGCTTGCATAGCAGTGAGAAAAGACAACACTACACTATATAAACACACTGCTTCAATTATCACAATTTAAACAGCTACCTCATCTGTGTACTCTGCTGTGTTTAACTTGAACCTAGTTATTGATGACCTCTGATATGACCAAAAAAAAAAAAACCAACAAAATTTTTGTTGTCTGTTGTTAGCCTTTTTAACTCTTTGAATGAGAAGCCAAACCCTAATTGAGTGAAACAGAACAGAACTACCTTGTAACTACCACTGAGCTTTGTTTACCAAAAGTGCAGAAACAGGAAGGTAGAGGAACAAGCAGTCGTGTACATTTATAGTAGTTTACACTAGCATTTGAACTAAAATCATATATGGTAGTTTTTGTTGTACTGTTCTGTACACCCACAGAAGTGTCGTATTTATTTCCTCAAAGGCTTAGATTTAGACCGTTTGTGCACTTTGGCAGTGCTGAGGCCTCGCCCTCTAGCCGATGTAACAGCAACCACCATAAAAGGAAATCTTTAAGTGTGTCACATGGTAACAATGTCAAGAATTCAAGGCTCGTGTCACATGGATCGTTCTCAGGGAAATCAAATTGCAATGGCTGGCCTTAAATGAAAGAAGTTGTGCTTGCTAAGCAATGCTAGGCAGTTTTAAAATATTTTCACTTCTGTTTTGCTGTAGCTGTCAACTAGTATACAAGTGTGCCTTTTAAAGCTTTTCCTTCACTCTCTTCTTATTGTTTTGTTCACAGTGTGGAATGACTTTGTCTATGTAGATTTCTCTATTTTCTGCTTCTAGTAAAGTTACTGATGATAGTGCTGTTGTTGCTGACACTGAGAGGTAGTTAAATGGTGTGCTGTTGATCTATATCTCAGCAAGCAAGGAGGAAGTGGCCTGAAATGACAGTAAAGTCTTAACCTTATATAGTCAGCCTTGGCAGAGGAAATGATGACTGAGGCTTTGTGTTCATTTTGCTGGCTGACTAGGGTTTGTATGTTCTACTATTTCTACATGTCACTGAGCTCCTATATTTGTCATTTATCATTTGTCTTTTCAATAGCGTTGAATTCATTTTTAGCTCTCTTTCTCTCACACCCATGTGCATGCGTACTCTCACAGTAACTCTTAAATTCTCTCTCTCAAACTTCAACACTCTCATGCTCTCTCATCTGTGCACTGTTTATATGACAAACAATTGCCCGCTCGAGGTCTTCTGGGTGGAGCTTCTCTCCTTTTCTCATGTCTCATGTTCCATATATGGTTAGGAGCAGCAGGTAGTTATTGCCAAACTTAGTCATCAAAGTGTGGATGCTAAGTGAGCCTAGTAGTTAGTCTGCTGTATTTTGCTGGAACTCAGAGGGCGTGCTTCTTCTTTCTTCTCCAGGGACCTGTGCAATCTGGGACATACACCCACACACACCATTCCCAAACCTGTTTACTATTTTGGCTTGTTTCTACACAAAACTCCATGACAAGATTCACAAAAATAGTCTCTTCAGGTACAGTTGATGAGAAACAGCTGGGCTTCTTGTCAATTTCTGTAGCCATATCTGTAAGAGGAAATATCAAAGTTGAAAAATCAGTATTTAATTAATTAATTAATAAATAAATAAATAAATATATATATATATATATATATATATTGTTTAAGTTTCATGTTTTTATAACCAGCACATATTTTTTTTGTGTCTGGGTTAAAGGAGCCCATTTGTTCAGCTGGTACTGTGAGTTGTTGAGCCTCAGTTTCCTGCTGAATGGAAAAAATGAAGTGACCTATTTCAGATGACTTCCCTTTTCTTGCACTTTGAATATTATAAATATCGATTTTACCAAAATATTAGAAATAGAAGCCCTTTTAACTGATGAGTTAAAGAAACAGCTTGCACAAATATGAAAGTCATAATGAGACACAAGTTGCTATGTTCTCTTCAAGCATCTGAGCATGTAACACCATGATAACTTCTAAAGATTCTGCTTCCAAAAACAGAAAATACCAGATGAGCAGTGCTTAAGTGAAAGTTTCATAGTTTAACTGAACGAGTGTCACCTCCCCACAAGGTTTCCACCTTATACTTCATTATTCATTCAGAGGAGTTTGCAGCCAGCACTGACTCTATTTCTGGGTTTTAATGTCACCCAGTGTTAAAAGAACAAAGAGAAGAATTTAGTGAGTGACTGTTTTCCATGTGCATCTGTGAAACATGCAGGATTTCTCTCTTTCTTGAGTGTATGGAAACTCAGTGCAGAGAGGGTATCAAGTCTGGGTTTAAAAGCTTCTGTGGTTTTCAGAGTACTGAATCACAGACGCTTGGTATTCTGGCTGTCTTTCTGTCTGAGCTGCTTCTCCTGTCACTCCTCCTCTGCAGTAAGAAACCTGCCCTCATTTTTTTTTCTCTTGCCTTTTTCTCACCCAGCAGTCATATATTCCTTCCATTTAAACCCAGCCAGCACACATGCCAAAGATGATGCAAGGTCAGTCAAAGGCCTTTAAAGGGAACAAGGGTTACTGCTTTGCTTGTGCAAAGTGGTAGGAATTAAGCATCTGCTTTGATTCATCCATAATTCCTGACTGTACGATCAGTCTATCTCATCTTTCCCAGAACATTAAGCCTTTGTGCTTGAGCATTACTTTACGCACCACAGCAAAAGGTTGTACATCACCCGAAACTCCATGAGGTTGTTTGTATCTTTGTATAATTATTATTATTATTATTTTTTGTGATTGTGTCCTGTGATGGGTTGGCACCCCGTCCATTGTTTCCCCTGCCTTGTGCCCTGTGTCCCCTGGGACAAGCTCCAGGTTCCCTGTGACCCTGTGTAGGATAAGCAGTATGGATGGATGGATAGATATCAAAATGGATGGATGGATGGATATCAATAGAAGATTGATTAAACAACTATATACATTTCTAAGATAAAAAAAAAGCATCAGATGGGAAGACAACGCTTTGGGCATGTGGGCAGTGTGTCCACACATGCAGATCTACAGTACCACCTATTTAAAGGAGTCAGGTCTCCATTACATCCATACATGTATTTAATTATATTAACTTTTGTAACATTAAATCTGTATAATACTTGCCCAAGCTCTGTTTTGTGTTTGGCTCTGCTAACTTTTTCTAGTGGAAGCATAGCCAAGGGGTTTGTGTGGTTTTTGTTTGTTTGTTTTGTTTTGTTTTTTGTTACAGTGGTGGAAATCACAACCCATTATTACTAAAGTTAATATATTTATAATTGAGTTCTTTTCATATTACAGTTTTACATTTACAATTATTTTCATATTTTTATGGGCACTTGAATTGAATGGGTTTAATCCAAAAAATGCAATAGCTAAAAATAAGTAGTGTATAGCCTATAAATAATGTCAACATGAGTTCAGGAATCAAACACATTATGGCAGCAATAAATAGTCAAAATATTATTGTACACATAAATTAAAAAAAAAAAAAAAAAAACAAGCGTAAAATTTGAATAGTTAGATTATGTTCATAGGGCATCCATGAAATGTATTTTACAGTTAAAGCGTTCGAGAACCCCTGCTATAAGCCATTCTTTCAGCTGGAGATGTTGTCTCAAACCACAATTTTGGATTTAAACAAATCTTTAATGGATGTTCAGAATGCACTAACGGGTGTGATAGTCAGGTGTCCACAAACTTTTGGCCATATAGTGTATCTCATAATTTTATACTGGTAAGAAAAAAGACTGCCACTGCCACTCTTAGGAAAGCAGTGCCTCTATCTCCTTTGTAGGCAAAAACACTGCTGCTAGGGATTTTGTAATCCTGTGTAGTAATGCATTAATATAAAATTACGATTTTAGTGTTTAGTAATGAATACTTCTCTGCTCTGGCAGTGAGCTGCCTCTGGGCAGTGTGGAGGCTCTGCTTGCACAGCGAGGAAGAAGAGGAGGAGGAGGAAGAGGAGGAGAGGGTGGGATTGATCTTCAGGCCACAGGGGGGAGAAACAATACAGAGGAAGGGGACTCTGTTGCCGTTCACATCAGGTCTACAGCAGCCATTCCCTTAAAAGGCAATCCAATCTGTCGGCATGAGTGATGGGAGGAGCGGGAGTGGGAGAGGATGGTGAGGGAAGGCCGGAGCCTGGGCCAGGTGTCAAGCCAGGTAACAGCATGTCTCGCTGTCTGGGCCTGATCTTGTGATCTTGTTTTGATCAATTACTTGGCTGATTGTCTTATGTTATTGGGCAAAGAAGCTGTAAACCCACATTTTGTCAGCATGGTGTGTGTACTGCAGGTAAATGAAAGAACTCACTCCTCCCCTCACCTTAAGTGTACACTGACTGCCTAAATAAGGCAAAGTTGAAGGTTGTCACTGGGGATTGGCAACACTTCCATGCTTGAAATTCTTTATCTTATCTCTCTCTGGTCTCTCTCTCTCTCTCTCTCTCTCTCTCTCTCTCTCACACACACACACACACATTGTCTCAATTCCAAACTGCAATTATGATGTCGCCAAAACATTGAAATGACAAAGAATTTTTTTTTTTATAAAAGTAGAAATAAAAAATGAAATTTAGCTTAAATGTCAAACAGGGTTTTGTGTGTGTGTGTGTGTGTGTGTGTGTGTGTGTGTGTGTGTGTGTGCGCGCCTGTGTGTGTGTGTGTGCGTTTTGTATCACTCATTGTCCCTCAGGGTGTTTCAGGACGGTGATACTGTATGTACCGTGCCATCAAGCAGTTTATCATTGTTAATGAGTGTAGAATTGGATGAATGAACATTTTGCAATTTTTCGCTGTAAATGGCTGGATTTTTGACACTCAGCAAAGAACAGATCTGTCACCATGGCATTGCTGTTGCACTGTGTGCACGGTCTGTGCTCTGTAGGGAGCCATGATTTCTTCTATCAGCCCATCTCTGGTCGTATTTGTTCTCAGTCACTGTGCTTAGGTAATCTGCCACAGTGTGCTGTCCCTTTTGGGCCAGATAGCACCGCATTTTACTTTGTGTTTACTCTGGGGTTTGGCTTTTCCAATGGCTCATGCACTTTTGATTTTGGAGAGTTATAATTTGATTGACTTTGATTCAGTTCAGTGAATCAGGTTTACTGATTCTTGATCTGTGTTAGAGTAGGGTCATTATGAGTTTATGAGTTTGTTGGTGTGTGTTAATGTGTGTTTCTCACTACGGGAAATGATATCAAGTAAGATAAGAGAGATACTGAAGAGTGTGTGTAGCTGAGCTGAGTTAGGATGTGTAAGCTGATAACTCAGTGATGTGCTGTTGCATAACTCAGACTCTGTAGTTTCCAACATGTAGCTTGACGGCAAAATATATAAATTCATATGATTTAAAAAACATATGATTCTAATGCATTTTGGTCACATCTGGGGGGTGAAACTGGCCATTTACACACTGTGTGAATAAGTTATTTGGTTGCAATGACAGCCATCTAATTGACAATACAAGAAAGTGTAATTGTTTGTACAGTATATTAGCCATACTGTCTAACAGAAAAACAAGGACTAGCTAACAGATAGGTTAGGGATTAAAATAGTTACTAGGATTAAAATAACCGCTGGCAACAAAAGTGAGTACACCCCTAAGTGGAAAATGTCCAAATTGGGCCCAAAGTGTCAATATTTTGTGTGGCCACCATTATTTTCCAGCACTGCCTTAACCCTGTTGGGCATGGAGTTCACTAGAGCTTCACAGGTTGCCACTGAAGTCCTCTTCCACTCCTCCATGACTCTCCAAGACACTACACAATACGACATCTGTAGTTTATCCTATTGAGACTGTGTCTGTTCCCCGAGCTAAACAAATATTTAGAAATTTTCGGAAAGTTTGTTTGAGTAACCTAATTAACATAAAATTAGACCATACTGAACGCACAGCCAGCACCTTTGATCTGAAGCTAGGACTGTTAAATATTAGATCTCTTACATCTAAAGCACTTATTGTTAATGAAACTATTACTGATCAGGAGTTTAATATAACGTGTTTAACAGAAACATGGATTAAACCAAATGAGTACATAGCATTAAATGAAGCCAGTCCTCCTGGATATAGTTATATACATCAGCCCCGTCTTACTGGCAGAGGAGGAGGTGTCACACTCATTTATAATGAAAATCTAGGCGTCACACAAAAATCTAGCCATAAGTTCAACTCCTTTGAAGTTCTTCATACTAGTATAACATATGTAACCACTAAAAATAAGTCTATCGAATCGATTCCACTTATTATTATTTACAGACCCCCAGGGCCATACTCTGAATTTCTTGGTGAATTCGCAGTTTTTATCTCGAACCTGGTTGTTTCTTTAGATAAAGCATTAATTGTCGGTGACTTTAATATTCACTTTGATAACCCGGAAGATCCTCTGAGAACAGCGGTTGTGTCTATTTTAGATTCAGTAGGGGTCAATCAGAATGTAATAGGGCCCACTCATAATGGTGGTCACACGCTTGACATTATACTAACATACGGATTAAATATAGAAAATATAGTCACATTTCCGCAGTCTGAAGCTATCTCAGATCATTATCTCATCTCGTGTAAATTGCGCATTGATCATAATATATGCACTTTACCACGCTACTGTGTCAAACGTACATTCACGTCAGCTACTGCACAGAGTTTTATCGATAACCTCCTAGAGATATCAACTACAATTCGATCACCGTCTGATCCCATAGAACTTGATCAGGCAACTGAATGCTTAGAGTCAATGTTCTGATACACGTTAGATAAGATAGCTCCACTTAAAAGAAAAATAATTAGAGAGAAAAAGCTAGCACCCTGTATAATGATCACACACTCACCTTAAAACAGATCACTCGACAATTAGAACGTAAATGGCATCAAACCAAATTGGTAGTATTTCAAACAGCATGGAAGGAGAGCCTCCTGAACTATAGGAAATCTCTTAGTGCTGCTAGATCAATCTCTCTACCTTAATTGAAGATAATAAAAATAATCCTAGATTCTTATTTAATACTATAGCAAAATTAACTAGGAATAAAACCGCCACAGAAACAGGCACACAATCATTATATAGCAGCAATGATTTCATGAGTTTTTTTATTGGCAAAATTGAAAATATTAGACAAGAAATTCAGACTATTAATTTAAAACCAGACAGTCTAACTAACCCTGTAGATAATAATATAGCAGTATCAGATCAACGATTTGAGTGCTTTACTCCCCTTAGAGAGACCGAACTAATTTCATTAATTTTTTCTTCAAAATCATCAACTTGTATACTAGATCCCCTACCTACATGTTTCTTCAAACAGATTACTCCAGAAATAATCAAACCCCTTCTAAAAATAATCAACTTTTCCCTTAGCACTGGCTATGTACCTAAATCATTTAAATTAGCAGTTATCAAACCCCTGATTAAAAAACCTGACCTCGACCCCTGTCAATTGTCCAGCTATAGGCCAATATCAAATCTCCCCTTTATCTCCAAGATCTTAGAAAAGGTTGTAGCAAAGCAGCTATGCTTGTACCTAAATAGGAATAACATTCATGAAATATATCAGTCAGGATTTAGGCCTCATCATAGCACAGAGACAGCACTGGCTAAAGTGGTAAATGACTTACTGATGGCCTCTGATCAGGGTTGTGTCTCCATGCTTGTGTTGCTTGACCTTAGTGCAGCTTTTGATACAATTGATCATACTATTCTCCTTGGTAGACTAGAAAATGTTGTTGGCATTAAGGGAACGGCCCTCTCCTGGCTCAGGTCTTATTTGACTGACCGTTATCACTTCGTATATGTAAATGGTGAATTCTCTGTGCATACTGAGGTAAAGTTTGGTGTTCCGCAAGGTTCTGTTTTAGGCCCACTGCTCTTTTCTTTATATATGTTACCTCTGGCTCAAATTATTCGTAAACATGGAATTAGCTTCCACTGTTATGCTGATGACACACAGTTGTATGTTTCAGCAAAGCCAGATGACAGACACCAGTTTAATAAAGTCGAGGAATGTGTAAAGAACATTAGACAGTGGATGCTCATTAACTTCCTCTTACTAAATTCTGACAAGACAGAAGTACTTATACTAGGACCACATGCAGTTAGAAGTAAGTTTTCTGATTATATAGTAACTCTGGATGGCCTTTCTGTTTCATCATGTGCAGCAGTAAAAGACCTTGGTGTGATTATTGACTCCAGTCTTTCCTTTGACGCCCATGTAGGTAATATTACTAGGATAGCCTTCTTTCACCGCAGAAATATTGCTAAGATAAGAAATATATTGTCACTACATGATGCAGAAAAATTAGTCCATGCTTTCGTCACCTCTAGGTTGGATTATTGTAATGCCTTACTGCCTGGATGTTCCAGTAGGAGCATAAACAAACTCCAGTTAGTCCAGAATGCAGCTGCAAGAGTCCTTACTAGAACCAGAAGATATGACCACATCACCCCTATCTTATCCACACTGCATTGGCTCCCAGTGAAATCCCGCATTGATTATAAAATACTACTATTGACTTATAAAGCGCTAAATGGCTTCGCGCCACAGTACCTAAGTGAACTTTTATGATCTGCTACGCCTACTTCAATCAAAAGGCGCAGGCTATTTGTCAGTACCTCGAATAGTGAAGGCTACAGCAGGGGAAAGAGCTTTCTCTTACAAAGCCCCACAGTTATGGAACAGCCTTCCAATTAGTATTCGGGACTCAGACACAGTCTCAGTGTTTAAATCCAGGCTGAAAACATATTTGTTTAATCAAGCCTTTCGTGAATAGTTTTTTTCCTTAGGTAAAGGAGCAGATCTAGAGGTCTCACGGGCATAGTGTGTTGTGGTGAACTGGGATGTCTGGATGCTGTCACCCCCCCACCTTCAGGCGTCCACCAAGGTTTGTTGGTGGTGGGGTGGCTGGCCGCCTTGTCTCAGGGAGCCCTCATGTCTGTGTTACCTTCTGGCTCTCCCTTTTAGTTATCCTGTCATAAGCTAGTCTTGCCAGAGTACCTGCTGTCACTTACGCAAAGTACATTGTCCTTAACCATTACGGGACAATAAGCATACCTAATGATCTCTCTCTCTCTCTCTCTCTCTCTCCCTCTCTCCCTCTCTCCCCTTCTGTCGAGCTTCATATGATACTCCTGAGATGCCAGTGATCCCGACCCCTTCTGCTCTCTGGACCTGCCCGATCCATCCTGATGCCCTACTTCTGGTTGGAGACCTCATCAATTGAAGTCACATGATGCCCACACGGTGCAGCCTAAAGATCATTGAGATTACAGTGGTGAAGTTCAACAAAACAGACTTCATATAAAAACAGTAATGAATTTTTCATGGTCTCACAACTGCTATCTGACCGTGTTGTACTGGTACATTTATAGAAGGGATTTATTTATTTATAATTGCACTATCCGGTGTTACCCAGATGAGGATGGGTTCCCTTTTGAGTCTGGTTCCTCCCAAGGTTTCTTCCTTATATCATCTCAGGGAGTTTTTCCTTGCCACCGTCACCGCTGGCTTGCTCATTGGGGATAAATTCATAAATTTAAAATCTATGTCCTGAATTTATATACTTCTGTAAAGCTGCTTTGGGACAATGTCCATTGTTAAAAGCGCTATACAAATAAACTGAACTTTAACTTGAACTCCATGACGACATCACAGAGCTGGTGGATGTTAGAGACCTTGCGCTCCTCCACCTTCCGTTTGAGGATGCCCCACAGATGCTCAATAGGGTTTAGGTCTGGAGACATGCTTGGCCAGTCCATCACCTTTACCCTCAGCTTCTTTAGCAAGGCAGTGGTCGTCTTGGAGGTGTGTTTGGGTTCGTTATCATGTTGGAATACTGCCCTGTGGCCCAGTTTCCGAAGGGAAGGGATCATGCTCTGCTTCAGTATGTCACAGTACATGTTGGCATTCATGGTTCCCTCAACGAACTGTAGCTCCCCAGTGCCGGCAGCACTCATGCAGCCCCAGACCATGACACTACCACCACCATGCTTGACTGTAGGCTAGACGCACTTGTCTTTGTACTCCTCACCTGGTTGCCACCACACACGCATGACACCATCTGAACCAAATAAGTTTATCTTGGTCTCATCAGACCACAGGACATGGTTCCAGTAATCCATGTCCTTAGTCTGCTTGTCTTCAGCAAACTGTTTGCGGGCTTTCTTGTGCATCATCTTTAGAAGAGGCTTCCTTCTGGGACGAGAGCCATACAGACCAATTTGATGCAGTGTGCGGCATATGGTCTGAGCACTGACAGGCTGACCCCCACCCCTTCAACCTCTGCAGCAATGCTGGCAGCACTCATATGTCTATTCTGCAAAGCCAACCTCTGGATATGATGCTGAGCACGTGCACTCAACTTCTTTGGTCGACCATGGCGAGGCCTGTTCTGAGTGGAACCTGTCCTGTTAAACCGCTGTATGGTCTTGGCCACCGTGTTGCAGCTCAGTTTCAGGGTGTTGGCAATCTTCTTATAGCCTAGGCCATCTTTATGTAGAGCAACAATTCTTTTTTTCAGATCCTCAGAGTTCTTTGCCATGAGGTGCCATGTTGAACTTCCAGTGACCAGTATGAGAGAGTGTGAGAGCTATAACACCAAACTTAACACACTTGCTCCCCATTCACACCTGAGACCTTGTAACACTAACGAGTCACATGACACCGGGGAGGGAAAATGGCTAATTGGGCCCAATTTGGACATTTTCACTTAGGGGTGTACTCACTTTTGTTGCCAGCGGTTTAGACATTAATGGCTGTGTGTTGAGTTATTTTGAGGGGACAGCAAATTTACACTGTTATACAAGCTGTACACTCACTACTTTACATTGTAGCAAAGTGTCATTTCGTCAGTGTTGTCCCATGAAAAGATATAATAAAATATTTACAAAAATGTGAGTACTTTTGTGAGATACTGTATAGTCCCATTTCTGAAGGAACAGAATATGCAAATGTCAAGCTTACTTCACAAAAAACATTGGGAGTGAAGAAATCACAAAAACATTCTACAAAAATAACTTGCATAATATTTTACTGACCTTCTCAACAACCTCCCTCCTTTTCTCAGTGAAGAAAAAAAAACTATATAAAAAAATATATATTTTTGCACCAGATATGGATTAGCTGGAAATAATGCAACTTTTTCCTAGTACAGTTCTGTGGTCAGTTACTTTATACTCTTGAACTATTAACCACAAACATTAATAGCTTGAAGAAAATAAAAGAATGTCACAAGTTGTCACAACTTATTATACTTCCTGCACTTTTATTATATATTGTGGACCCATTCCTTAGAGAAAAAGAGGCCTTTGCTTGGACTGTAGCATTTTCACTGTTTCAGAGATACAGTAGATGGCAGAGTTCAGTTCAATGCCTTGTGTTAGAAATGTCAATTATACTGTGCAAACACCCTCCTTATCTCGAATAATCTGTCGGTTTGGGAGAAAGCCCTTATAATTTGTACTGAGGTAATTATTTGATCAGATGCTTTCCCTCAGATGAAAAATGATAAGAATCCAGATGAACTGGAGCCAGGTAGGGGAACATGTGTCAGCATGGGGAGTGCCTGGGGGTGCAGATTGTTGTTTGACTAATGAATGAGAGAATGTGTGTCAGCGCAGAGTGGACAGATGGGGACTGGTGAGCTTCTGTCTCATATCACAATGGTCTGGCTCAGCAGGAGCAGTTAGGGTGGAGCTTAAAGGCCCCTCTCCACCACACAACACCAGCCTGGGCCACATATCCACCATATATCCAGCTACATCTGGCCCATGGTCCCTCTTCAATGGCCAGCACACTGCTATTTTACTGGAGCCTGTCGTAAGCCACAGAAAGTAGAGATACAGTCTGATGTGAAGTGAGGAAGCATAGATCAGACTTTTGAAGGGCTTGTCTAAAGATGTTTGTAGCCTGTGTTTGGGTAAAATTTATGGGACTCATAGGATGCTATGAATGAACTGGCACTCTGCCAGTGAGACAACGGACACTTCTGCCCCGGGGTATCAGCTGAATGTCCATAGTGGCATATGTGTGTGTGTGTGTGTGTGTGTGTCTGTCTGTCTGTCTGTCTGTATGTTGGCCATCTGTGCCAGATGTTAATAAGGCATCACATTGAACAGATGGTAGGAGTTAAAAGAAGAGACTCCAGATCATTATTGGCTGTTTTCATTGATAATATTCAGTTACTTCATGACACTTGGGGAATATCTTCAATTACTAAACAACACTGGAAGAATATCTTAAATAATTCAGGCGGAGTTTTGAAAACTCTTCCTCGAAATATCTTTTTTTTTTTAAACAGCAGGATTAATAAAGCAGTAAAGCAGAGACATTGCCGGTGCTGTGTGTTTTTCTCTGAATGGCTGAGGGCTGAAAAATTGGGCCTTCCGGAAGAGCTGCAGCTTTTTGTTGGCCAAGTGCATATCATTAGCATCTAAATTGCCTCACTGACCACAAGGAACCAAAACAACCATGTGTGTGAAGAAAAGGGGAGGATATGGCAGCACAAGGCTGCAGACAGACAGGTGATTAGAGAAAGGCCTCAGTTAGCCAGAAGTGGACAGAGAGCACTCTGAAACATTTGAGATGTCATATCATGTTTTTTATTTGCTCCTGATCCTGATTTGAGTCAGTTATGCTTAAGAATCTTATGATAAGTTGTTTTGTGTGTGTGTGTGTGTTTTTTTTTTTAAGATAATACACAACATCAGTACAGTCGGTCCAGTACAGGATATGCCGGACAATTGTTCAGAATTGTTCTGCATCAAGAAAAAATAAGACAAAAATAGCTTTTCTTATGTGTTTTAACAAAATTCCATTGTAGACAGCTAGTAAATTATTTAATACCTAAAAACATTCAGTCACAATGGTCTTAAAAGTTTTTTTAAAATGTGTCAGTGCTCATATACAATATGGACATGCATCTGTCAACACAAAAGTCAGCTACTCTGAACAGCATTTTTAGTATAGTTATAGCACTGTATTATGCCGTGTTTTGTGAAAGTTAAGTGAATGTGAAAATGCCATAGCTCAAGGAATGGAGTTTGTGCACACTGTAATCTAATTAACACATTTTTAGTTAAATGTCTTCCAAAATTTTTCATACTTAGTTTACACACACACACACACACATATATATATATATATATGTATGCTGGCAGCACTCATACGTCTATTCTGCAAAGCCAACCTCTGGATATGATGCTGAGCACGTGCACTCAACTTCTTTGGTCGACCATGGCGAGGCCTGTTCTGAGTGGTCCTGTTAAACCGCTGTATGGTCTTGGCCACCGTGCTGCAGCTCAGTTTCAGGGTGTTGGCAATCTTCTTATAGCCTAGGCCATCTTTATGTAGAGCAACAATTCTTTTTTTCAGATCCTCAGAGAGTTTTTTGCGATGAGGTGCCATGTTGAACTTCCAGTGAGCAGTATGAGGGTGTGTGAGAGCGATAACACCAAACTTAACACACCTGCTCCCCATTCACACCTAAGACCTTGTAACACTAACGAGTCACATGACACCGGTGAGGGAAAATGGCTAATTGGGCCCAATTTGGACATTTTCACTTAGGGATGTACTCACTTTTGTTGCCAGCGGTTTAGACATTAATGGCTGTGTGTTGAGTTATTTTGAGGGGACAGCAAATTTACACAGTTATACAAGCTGTACACTCACTACTTTACATTGTAGCAAAGTGTCATTTCTTCAGTGTTGTCCCATGAAAAGTTATAATAAAATATTTACAAAAATGTGAGGGGTGTACTCACTTTTGTGAGATAATGTGTATACACACACATACATACATACATACATATACACACACATACATATACACACACATACAGGTGCATCTCAATAAATTAGAATGTCATGGAAAAGTTCATTTATTTCAGTAATTCAACTCAAATTGTGAAACTCGTGTATTAAATAAATTCAATGCACACAGACTGAAGTAGTTTAAGTCTTTGGTTCTTTTAATTGTGATGATTTTGGCTCACATTTAACAAAAACCCACCAATTCACTATCTCAACAAATTAGAATACTTCATAAGACCAATAAAAAAACATTTTTAGTGAATTGTTGGCCTTCTGGAAAGTATGTTCATTTACTGTACATGTACTCAATACTTGGTAGGGGCTCCTTTTGCTTTAATTGCTGCCTCAATTCGGCGTGGCATAGAGGTGATCAGTTTGTGGCACTGCTGAGGTGGTATGGAAGCCCAGGTTTCTTTGACAGTGGCCTTCAGCTCATCTGCATTTTTTGGTCTCTTGTTTCTCATTTTCGTCTTGACAATACCCCATAGATTCTCTATGGGGTTCAGGTCTGGTGAGTTTGCTGGCCAGTCAAGCACACCAACACCATGGTCATTTAACCAACTTTTGGTGCTTTTGGCAGTGTGGGCAGGTGCCAAATCCTGCTGGAAAATGAAATCAGCATCTTCAAAAAGCTGGTCAGCAGAAGGAAGTATGAAGTGCTCCAAAATTTCTTGGTAAACGAGTACAGTGACTTTGGTTTTCAAAAAACACAATGGACCAACACCAGCAGATGACATTGCACCCCAAATCATCACAGATTGTGGAAACTTAACACTGGACTTCAAGCAACTTGGGCTATGAGCTTCTCCACCCTTCCTCCAGACTCTAGGACCTTGGTTTCCAAATGAAATACAAAACTTGCTCTCATCTGAAAAGAGGACTTTGGACCACTGGGCAACAGTCCAGTTCTTCTTCTCCTTAGCCCAGGTAAGACGTCTCTGACCTTGTCTGTGGTTCAGGAGTGGCTTAACAAGAGGAATACGACAACTGTAACCAAATTCCTTGACACGTCTGTGTGTGGTGGCTCTTGATGCCTTGACCCCAGCCTCAGTCCATTCCTTGTGAAGTTCACTCAAATTCTTGAATTGATTTTGCTTGACAATCCTCATAAGGCTGCGGTTCTCTCGGTTGGTTGTGCATCTTTTTCTTCCACACTTTTTCCTTCCACTCGACTTTCTGTTAACATGCTTGGATACAGCACTCTGTGAACAGCCAGCTTCTTTGGCAATGAATGTTTGTGGCTTACCTAGTGAACCAAACTGAGAGACCATTTTGAAGGCTCAGGAAACCTTTGCAGGTGTTTTGAGTTGATTAGCTGATTGGCATGTCACCATATTCTAATTTGTTGAGATAGTGAATTGGTGGGTTTTTGTTAAATGTGAGCCAAAATCATCACAATTAAAAGAACCAAAGACTTAAACTACTTCAGTCTGTGTGCATTGAATTTATTTAATACACAAGTTTCACAATTAGAGTTGAATTACTGAAATAAATGAACTTTTCCACGACATTCTAATTTATTGAGATGCACCTGTATATGTGTGTGTGTGTGTATATATATATATATATATATATATATATATATATATATATATATATATATATATATATATATATATATATATATATATATATATATATATATATACACACACACACATACATATATATTTCAGACAGCCTTTAAGAATGCCTTTGACAAAAGAAGAATGTATTGAAATCATTCTCATGGCTGGATTGGGAAGATGTCGCAAGGTTGTGATGGACTTTAACAGGAAACATGGCAAACACATCACACACGACACTGTCGCCGAACTTATTAACAAATTCAAAAAGACTGGAAGTGTTGAGGACCAACCGAGAAGTGGACATCCACGAACATCCACTGACGAAGACACAACCGGGATGGTGCTGGTAAACATAGTCCCCTGTGTATGGAGACTTTTGGGACACCCTGTATTTAAAACATCTTAACTATTGTATAAAAGGACTACAGAAAATTTTAAGGCCTATCATTTTTAAACCCTTAAAAAATGTTTAAAGTAGCAAACTTCAAGTCTGGTTAAATGGCATTTTGGCAAATCTTAATTTTGCTAATGCTGACGAAGGCTATGGATTTCATTAAGCAGGTGCAGTTGACAGGGATTGCCTGCCTGATATCATGTATTTTTTTTGTTTTGCTTAAGAAGAATCACAATTGGATTTGACTTCCTTTACCCAATTACAATATACTTTGTTTGGCTCTGGTAATGGTCTTTCTTTTTTATTTTTTTTTATGCTATCTGGACATCCCTATCTACACATGTATGACTGTATGCCCTTGGTACAAAAAAAAAAAAAAAAAAAAAAAATATCAGGACACAACCATACGCATACACAGGAAGTATAAGATTTTCCATGAGAGAAAGATGTCCTGAAAAATGTATGTTAAATATAAGTGAATGCAATCTCCCTGGAAACACGTTGCTATAGTAATGTGACTGGAGAGGATGTAGTAAGGATGCAGGAACTCAATATGTCCAGTAGGTGGAGTGGGAGTGCTCACACAAAACTGCTTTTCAACACTCCCTTTCACCAGTGGGAATTTTGCTGACACACCCTTCAAAAATGTGTCAGTATAATGATTCTTGTTCATTAAAATGACTGCACAGCAAAGTTTAATTTAATATGAATAAAAGAAGACATTATATCTGCAGATCAAGACTTATAACTCAAGTGGCTGAAAAAAAAACAACCATATAAAATATTAGGTCAGACAATAGACTCTAACAAAGAAATTTTTTTTTGTTAAAGATAAAAGGCCTAGAAAGATCATTTGTAGCCACTGATGGTTGCATATGACCTTCAGGGCTGAGTGGATCTGTACTCTCACTTCAGAGGTTTTATCCTCAGATCCTGTTCCTCAATCCATCACAACGCTTCTCTCCCCATACAGATCAATGGAGCAGTGGGCTCAGTGTAAGGTGAGACAGGACTGTCAACCATCCGGAAAAACTGCTGACTGATTAAGAAATCGGGTGATAAGTTTCCCCTGACGCAAGCTGTAAAATTGAAACCCGAATCTTTTGATTCGGCGAGGAGAAGAAATATTTGTGATCGACCTTATAATAAGACAGAGAACAAATATGGTCTCAGTAATTTCAATAGCTTAAGACATAGGGTCACACACATGATGGTCACACACAGGTATATGGTATCACAACACCGTTGTAAGTGCTGGTGAACTCATCCTGCTATCTGTTTTAAGATTTCAGGAAAGTCTCATAAGACATATTGTGTGTGAGTACAGTACTCGCCAGGTTATTATTGTAGCTCTACAGTAGGCCTGTATGTAAGGCTTAACAAAATCAGCCTAAATCAAATGACAAAATGTTGTCTCAGTAGGCATAGGTAGTCCAAATGGGCTCAGAGTTTGCAGACATAACCAAGATATAATTACGATAATGCACTGTTTTGTAATTAACCTCCAGCCGTTTCACTCTGTGTGTGCTTAATTACTCCCAATACACCATATGGAATCACTCTTAATCTAGGAGAAGGCATTCCCCAGCCTTTTATGTGGGGGTTTCTAATGGGATTGAAGCAGAGGGTTGTAGAGCTCACATTAAGGGGCTATGCGGTAAAACCGATGAATCACACACTCTTGCTTCTGGTGCATGAAATGGATGAATCTGTGTGTTCACAAAAACTCACAAAACCAGCTCCTGTGGCATATCACTCATTTAGGAGGTGTTTGGAGCCTTATAAAGAGGGTCATTTTAGATATATCAAGGGTTTTAAGTAGCACTCTATCACCCCTTAATTCCCTGTCACTTTTGATCTCTGCACCGCGTTTGGCATTCAACAGCTGTGTTTATTTAGTCCCAGGAGGGCCACCATATCTCCTTCTCTCTCAGTGCTGTTTTATCTCTGTCTCAAGAGAATAGTATGAACTCAGAAGGAGGCTGGTGAGAGGAATTTACCCTTCTGTTGATAGGGATTTAATAAATATGCATGGAGATAACTTACTTGACCCTATAGTTGTCTTTGTTCCTGTTGAGTCACACAAGTTGTATTTGAGTCCTGAGTGACATAATTTCCATAGTCACTGCTTAGCTGAGAACACTAACCAAAGTAATACAGAGTGTGTTATAGAACAGCGATGGTGAACATGCAAAATGATGCAGAAATTCAATTCTTGAAGCCTATATTTCCCACCTGCTTCATTATAATTAGTGAGGTAATTGAAAGCTCGATTTCATGAAGTAGAACAGGAGCCACTTCTCCACATACTATTTCAGTACTCTTTAATTCCACTAAAGTGATTTTATGAAATGCCTGATCTTTAAATGAAAACATTGTCTTGTAACATACACCGAATGGAGTGTAATTTACCTGTAATTAGACTGGTTTCTGTGCACACTGCAGTCATCACGCTCTCTCGAGTCTTTCAGCAACTGAAATGTCTACTCCATTCCCCCAACCTTCCTCCTCGCCTGGTTTATCTGTGATTCTGACTGACCTATATCTGCCTGCCCTGGCCGATTAATCTATGTAATTGCAGAGCTTGGAGTGTGCTCTGTAATGCTAGAGTAACAAAATGAACGTGTGATGAAATTGGGACGCTTGAAAATTCATACTCGATTTCCTGAAGTAGAACAGGAGCCACTTCTCCACATACTATTTCAGTACTCTGTATCTAAGCTTCTGTCACATAACCCAATCATACTGTTTTACCTGTTCATGCCTATATGTGCACATGGTCTTATGTTGTTTTCCATCTAGACTTCATGCAAATGGCATAATTGATTTATAATTTAATTTATAAGGCCAACATGTACCATTCTATTAAACGTTTCATGCACAGTGTCTGGTCTCTGGTACACTCATCCACATTTTCTACACAAAAATCCAAATTAATCCCAATTAACATATTTCAGATATACTACAATTAACATTTAAAAATAATAATAATAATTTAAATGTAATTTTTTCTCCACCTCTGTCTTTTTTCAACAATCCTAAACTGCATAAAGCCTGTCAGGAATACTGCAACATTTTGTTTAAAAATGATATTTTTCATAATTTTGGTAATCAATGTTTTTATTATATATATATATATATATATATATATATATATATATATATATATATATATATATATATATATATAAATAAATAATTATAGGTATTTTTCATTTTAATTTCTACATTTTTATCTTTTTTTTTTTGGCTCATTTTATTCCTACACATGGATGGACAATACATAAGGTCTAAATTTTCCTAAATATGACATATGATTTTTAATTATTTATGCACGAAAGGGTTAATGCATAAAACAACTACATTCTTGCACACACTGTGCTGCTGCTGTCTTCATTCAAGATATACAGTGTTCATTAGACAGCAATCTAAGCTTTAAGTCTAATTATCAGGGCCAAAGGCAATCCGACTGTAAACATGGCTCACCAAACCTTTTTAATCATATCTGCAGCTGGAACCTGATTCAGCCCCTGCATTATACCCAGGGCAGCCCTGCATTTTGCGCAAGAACTCTGGAATTTGTGGGTTGAGTCGAGGATGGACTATGAAGGGTAGAGGGAGACTGCGCTCTTGCTGTTGCACGGCTGATGGATTATGCAGTACAGCATTCCCCACATCTCCCCTTAGAGAAGCTTGCTGTGGCTGCTGGCTTTGCTGCTTTTGGCCCAACCAGAACGAACACTTTTTCATGCTGGCATGACAAAGGCAGACAGGGAGGAGGGTGGGGCAAATGCTTCATCCACCATGTGGCCCCTAAAAAGAAAAAACACAAGCCTGTGACCTCTCACCCCAGCTGCTGGAGAGGGGTGGGGAGAGTTTCCATTGCCTGGGCTCCCCAGAGATTCTAGGCTTTTTGTTAAGCAGAGAACACCCTGAAAAGGGGCTTATGCAGTGTTTCTGTACTGCTAAAATGCTTCACCTCTTTGTACATGTCACTATTTCAGAAATATCAATAGTTATTGTGTGTCTAGAATAACATGTGTGCGTGTGTGTATATTAATGTAAGTCCCCCTCCTTAGCTCATATCCTGTGCCAGACAGAATGAATGATCAATTTTCACCTCCTCGGCATCTGGTGAAGCCATTAAATAGTGCTACTAACAGTGTTTAAGAACTGTCTGTATAAACACCCTCCTTTTGTCTGTCACTATTCAACAGATTGTGATGAAGTTCAATGTTCTAATGAACTTTTTTTTTTATGAAGTAGAAATGACTTAACACCTTTCATGATATGATGGCGTGAAACTTAAAAAAACAAATGCATTTTTAAACAGAAAATGCATTTGCCAATTTCCAAAAGTAACATGTTTCCTCACTTCAAGCGTGACCTTGTTTAATTTTTGCATCAATGCCATATGTTGTATACCTGTGCCCTTTAAGTTACTATTAACCCTATTTACAGTGTTAGGTGGATAGTGTATTAGGTTTGATGTGTCTTCTGGACTAATATATGGAAGTTATACTTATAACCCACATTTTGTTTCCTGTCAAGATGACAGTCAAATACATTTTTTGATGTCATAGTTGTTGAACATCTACATATTGAACTTCAGGGTATATTCTGCATTCAGTAACTGTTTGCCCACAACTCTATCTCATGACATGGAAATGTGGCTGCTCTTAGTATAAACCTAATCCTATTCAAACTTCCTGTCTGTTTTCCATGACTAGGATCCATTGTTCCAATCTCTGGCATTTTTAAAATTTGGTTATTTAAACCTCAAGGAGAAGCAGGACATAATGCTAATAATTGATCTGGTCACTAGGCTAAGTGATGGGTTGAATGCAATGCTTTGCACAGGAGGAATAAATACACGTCAATATAAAGTTCACTTTAATCCTGTCTGCTGAAAGTCTGCTCAGTTAGAACATCTAAATGGATTAGGTGAAAGTGTATTATTGTACTCTCTGGTAGAATACACACTTTTTGGTGGTGGCTCAGTGGTTAAGGTTTCAAGCTGAAAGCACCAGGGCCAGAAGTCCCATAGAACTTGTGATTCTGGCACATTTTGATAATAAATATAGCTGTATTTCACAGAAAGAGGCTGTTACGTTCCCACAGAAAGTAAGGTCTAGGGTGAGTGTAAGAATAACAATTAAAATTGCAGGTTGACAGGACAGAAGGGTGGAGGTAGGGTCATCACTTTATTTCCTGACATATAACAAGACTTGCATTTACAGACAGGCACAGGACAACCACAAAACAAGGACAAAAGGGGAACTAGTCTCACCAGAGAGAGAGAACATGGACGGTGCCAAAGAAATGAACATAGTAAAACAAGACTACACTAGGCTGTATTTGAAGTAGCTAACCTGACTGCAAATAACACAAAACTAACTACCTACACTAGGCTAAGCTAACAAGAAATACAAAGGTGGCACCTGCCCTCTAGCCTAGGGTGTCTAGATATTCAACACACCTGTGTGGTGGGATGTAGGTGCGTGCACAATCTTACCTGTTCTCAAACCCAGGGAGCTAGTATGAGGGTAGCAGGGAAACAAAGCAACAAACAAGCCAACAATCAAAAACAGGCAGCCAAGAGACCAACACAAGGGCTTCAATGTGCTGCTTTTAAATGGACAGCTCCACCTCTTTTGGCCAGGCTCCTGCCTTCCATTGGTCAGGTCTTGTGAACCAGTTAATGGTGATTGCCACAGGGCTCCACCTATGAGAAGACAGCTAGAGACAGCAGGGCAAACAAACAGTGGAAAAAAAACAGGAGCAGAGAGGGCACAGACAAATGCAAACACTCCGACACATAACACGCCCTCCCCAAAGAGCAAACATGTTTGTGAAAAAACAAAACATAGGGTTACTACACAAACTCTTCGGTTCCTCTTAGATACATGAAAGTGCATCAGCAACAACATTTTCAGATTTAATTTTTCATGTTAAAGTTTTATACTAGTAGGGACCATCTCATGAGCCTTTGGTTATACAAAAATACCAGTGGGTTATGGTCTGTGTACAGGGTGACAGGTAGAGAACTGGAACCAACATAAACTGTAAAGCTAACAATAATGCTAGAGCTTCCTGTTCTATAATAGAGTAGTGTACCTGGTGCTTGTTAAATTTGTGTGAAAAATAACACAGGGTGGTCAATTCCACAGGCATCTTCTTGCAGTAAAACAGCTCCAGCCCCTACAGCACTTGCATCAACTTCAAGTTTAAAAGGCCTGGAAAAATCTGGGGCTGCAAGTACAGGTGCATCACATAACATAGCTTTCACACGGTCAAAAGCATGCTGGCAATCTAGAGTCCAAACAAATGGTTTGGATGGGCTAAGCAAAGATGTGAGGGAAGAGACAACTGTAGAAAAGTTTTTGCAGAAATTGCAGTAATACCCTGCCATACCCAGAAATCATAACTCACAGCGAGTTGATGGCATAGGAAAATTTAAAATGGCAGTTACTTTAGCATCTACTGGACGTACCTGTCCATGACCTACTTGCTTGCCAAGGTAGGCAACAGTTGCTTGGGCAAGCTCACACTTTGCCAAGTTTAATGTCAGGAATGCTTGTTCTAGTCTTTTAAAAACCATCTCTAGCACATCTAAATGAGTGGGCCACTCCATAGATGACAAGGTCATCTAAATAAGCTGAGCAGTTTGGGACATCTGACAACACAATGTTAACTAGCCGCTGGAAGGTGGCAGGGGCATTTCGAAGTCCAAATGGCATAACAGTGTACTGCAGGAAACTATCAGGTGTGACAAAAGCGTAAATTTCTGATGCATGAGTAGTCAGTGGCACCTGCCAATAACCGTTAAGCAAATCCAACTTTGACACAAAATGAGCTGAACCAACATTGTCTACACGGTCTTCTATCCTAGGCAAAGGATATGAATCAGGGACTGTAACGGCATTAACACGCCGGTAATCAGTACACAACCGATATGAATGATCAGCCTTAGGAACCAGTAAGCAAGGTGAACTCCATGGGCTACAACTTGGTTTGGCTAACCCATGCTCCAACAAATACTTCATTTGTTCCTTCATGGCAGCTCTCTTAGTTGCATTAATACGGTAAGCATGCTGTTTAATGGGTGTAGTAGTGGTAACTTGTATGTCATGCTGCAGAACCATTGTCTGGGAAGGAACATCTTGGAAAATGCTAGAGAACTTACAAATTAGGTTCTCAACATCTGCCTTCTGGTGGTCAGGCAAATGACCTAGGAGGAAAGACAGGTTGGACAACATTTCAGAATTTGAAAGTCTGCAAAAGGTTTGAGGTACATGTCATAGCACTAACCCATCTGAATCCTCAATATGCTCTTCCCTGCTATCAGGTACCACTGTCAACCCAACAGAAAAGACTTGATCATTGCATGTGTCCGGTGGACCAGAAGCAGAGGTCTTCATGGGCTAAGGTACAGGCTTTGTGAAGATGCTCACGGAACTTGCTCACATAGTCTAAAACATTATGCTGGTCACCAACATCTAGGAATCTCTGAGAGCCTTCAGAAGACCTCAAACTGAGTGGCCAAAAACAAGTTCTGCAGGGCTAAATCCAAGTGATTCTTGGACAGCTTCTCAGACTGCAAACACCACAAGGGGCACCCCTTCATCCCAGTCTTGTTCAGTGTCTAGGCAGTATTTCCGAAGCATAGACTTGAAAGACTGGTGAAATCTCTCCAAGGCCCCTTGAGACTCAGGGTGATAAGGACTGGACACCTGGTGAGCTATGTTTAGCGTTTTCATAACCTGTACAAACAGCTTGGATAAAAAGTTAGTTCCTTGATCCGTCTGGACAACTTTAGGCAAACCAAAAGTGGTGAAAAACTTTATAAGTGCTTTAACCACAACAGGGGTAGTAATTCTGCACAAGGGAACAGCTTCTGAGAAACGGGTAGTGGCACACATTATCATAAGTAAATATTGATTCCTAGACTTCGTTCTAGGCAGAGGGCCAACACGGTCAACAAGGACACGATCAAAAGGCTCCCCAAGTACAGGGATAGGGCAAAGGGGAGATGGAGGGATGACTTGATTTGGCTTCCCAGTACATTGGCAAACATGGCAAGACCAACAGAATTGCACTACATCTTTCCTAAGAGCAGGCCAAAAGAAATGTTTACGAATACGTGAGTGTCTTTTTGATGCCTAAATGTCCTGACCAAGGGTGATCATGGGCTACCTGAAGTACATGTTGCCTGTATATAGAAGGTACCACAATCTGAAAGACATTGTCCAAATCTCCATCACTCTGAGGAGACCAACTGCACATGAGAAGACCCTGTTCTACAAAAAATGCTACCTGTCTTTTCACCATCTCTTCAGGGCTGTACACAGATGAGAAACATTTCTCTAGGCTATGGTCAGCTTTCTGAGCTTCAATAAGTTGATTACGGTTAACAGGTAGCTCACAAAACTTAGCATTGATGAGATTTTTACCCTGTCCAATCTAAGTTGGTTCTACAGAACAAACAGAGGTAGGAGACAAAACAGGCTCTACTACAACATCATCCGTGAGAAAGGAATCTGATAGATCAACCACATCTTCCAAAAGACGAGCTTTAGCACACATCACCACACAGGCAGAGAAAACAGTGGGGTGATTGCGAGACAGATCATCTGGTATGGGATAGTCTGCAGGGCTCTCCAGAACTTCTAAGATGGGAAGAACTTTACCTCCAGCTATGTCATTCCCCAGAATGAATGTAATGCCTTCCATGGGTAAAGACTGACATACTGCTACTCTAAATATCCCTGTAGCTAGACCTGAGCACAGAGACATGGTGTAGAGGAACCCTAATATGGTACATAGCAATCCCCTTACAAAAGACATGTTCCACAGAATGACTGCTCTGAAAAGGGTAAAACTCCAGCCAAAATGAATGACTGAGTAGCCCCAGTATCATGAAGGATTTTAACAGGGACTGGGGTCTGCTCCTTACCTACCAAAGAAACAGCACCATCTGTTACAAAAGGGCTATCTCTAAAATTGATAGACTCTTTAGCATCATCCTGCTGAACAGAAACAGGAGAAAGTGTTAACTAGAGCAATGCTCTGAGACTGACTAGGGTACTGCTTTTGCTTTTCCTGTTTCCTTTTTAAACTTGCACAATTTGCAATTATGTGTCCAGGCTTATGGCAATAAAAGCATACTGACGAGCTAGGAGGGGAATTTGACCGGCTAGACTGAACCATTTTAGACTGGATCAGCCAGTAAAGAAGGTTCTACCTTGGTCTGTTTGTACACATTCTTGTGTGTCAGCACAAACTCATCAGCTAATACAGCAGCTTCTGACATGGAGGAAACCTTCCTCTCATTGAGATATACCACTATGCAATCAGGTAAACAGTTCTTAAATTCTTCAAGCAAAAACAGCTCCCATAAAGAGTCAAGGTCATTAGCCTTACTCGCAGAACACCATTTATCCAACAAAGCCTCTTTCTCCCTTGCAAACTCTACATAAGTCTGTGTAGGAACTTTAAGATTTCTAAACCTCTGCCTGTAGACTTCAGGTACCAACTCGTAAGCACAGAGTATAGTGGCTTTTGCTAGCTCATATTGCAAGCTATCCTGTAAGGATAATGAAGAGTACACTTCCTGAGCTTTTCCTACTAACTTGCACTGGAGCAGAAAAGACCAGACCTCTTTAGGCCAATTTAAGGCTATGGCCTTAAATAAGTGTCTACCTCAGCTTCTCAGAAAGGAGGAACCAACACAATGTTCTTACTTACATCGAAAGTAGTTGTGGATGTGGCAGTGCGAGCAGAACGAGGCATAGGGACAGGCCTTACAGGAGGTACAGGCAGAGAGGACAGCGGCAGATGAGGGGACGACAGGTTAGCCAAGTGGGCAGCGGTCTGTGAAGTGATCATCTCTTCCAAGTCCAACTGCCATAATCGAACTTCTCTGTCTACATCAAGTTCCATCTTGCACACGGCTATCCTAAGCTCCATCTCTGCTTTACGGGCCTCTGCCCTTTCTCGAGCCTCCATTTGGAGACATGCAATACGCACCTTGGCACAGGTCTCATCCCTAGATCCTGGAGAAAAAGGACCAAAGCGGGGTAGCGTAGCTCTAGCTCCGACCTCAGGCTCAGCCAACTCTGCAGCTGAAGTCACACAAGCAGTGTTGACCTCCACCCCACTAGCCACAGTAGTATCCACAGTTGGAGAAAGCTCAAGAACTCCTAATTCTAGCAACTTAGTGAGGACCTTGCTCTGAATCTCCCTTTTAACTAAGCTCCTAGAAACTGGTACACAATAGTAAGCAGCCATCTCTAGTAGGTCATCCTTCCAACACTTCTCAAGCACATCCAGACTTGGAGAAGCAATGAATGCTTGCAAGTCAAAAGTTGCCATGCTTTCCAGGCTTACACAGCCAAGCAAAACTCTATGAAGAAACAAGTTCACAGCAATAATCCAATTATTTCCTATCCTTTCCAATCAAATCCCAGATGAGCCCCCACTTGTTATGTTCCCACAGAAAGTAAGGTCTAGGGTGAGTGTAAGAACAATAACAATTAAAATTGCAGGTTGATTGGATTATGGTGATGGTGGATATGAGTAGGACAGAAGGGTGGAGGTAGGGTTATCACTTTATTTCCTGACATATAACAAGACTGGCATTTACAGACAGGCACAGGACAACCACAAAACAAGGACAAAAGGGGAACTAGTCTCACCCGAGAGAGAGAACATGGATGGTGCCAAAGAAATGAACATAGTAAAACAAGACTACACTAGGCTGTATTTGAAGTAGCTAACCTGACTGTAAATAACATAACACAAAACTAACTACCTACACTAGGCTAAGCTAACAAGAAATACAAAGGTGGCACCCACCCTCTAGCCTAGGGTGTCTAGACATTCAACACACCTGCATGGTGGGATGTAGGTGCATGCACAATCTTACCTGTTCTCAAACCCAGGGAGCTAGTATGAGGGTAGCAGGGAAACAAAGCAACAAACAAGCCAACAATCAAAAACAACAGGCTAACAGTGAGCCAAGAGACTAACACAAGGGTTTCAATGTGCTGCTTTTAAATGGACAGCTCCGCCTCTTTTGGCCAGGCTCCTGCCTTCCATTGGTCAGGTCTTGTGAACCAGTTAATGGTGATTGCCACAGGGCTCCACCTATGAGAAGACAGCTAGAGACAGCAGGGCAAACAAACAGTGGAAAAAACAGGAGCAGAGAGGGAGCAGACAAATGCAAACACTCTGATACGTAACAGAGGCTGTTACGTATCTGTTGAAATAGCAGACTACTAGCCACAGATCTTTCCTGTGGTATGTACATTTCCTGTATTTACTCACCACTAACTGCTTAAAACAAACTATTTAATAACACGTAAACACAGAACTCTATGTGACTATCACGCTCAAGAAAAAAAGCTCATTGTGTCCAGACGTTTATTTCTCAGTTGGAAACCCAATCACATTGCAGCCTTTAAGTTTCTGAAGTTTGTGGCCAGAAAAGTATACAAAAGAGATCTGATTCTTCATGGCTGTTGAAAGAATATCATAGTAACCAGTAGAGATTTCTATTGGTTCCTGGTAATGGTTAATAATTGTATTTTATATTTTTCATATAGATTGATGTCACAATGTAAATTGGTCTCAGGGGTGACCTGTGACTATTTCTAGATGGTGTTCTACAGGAGTTTGATAGTCTTTGATGGTGATCTTGCGGTAAACAGCATTTAATTCATTAAATGTATACTGATTATAAGGAGGAATGCCAATAAAACTCACTTGACTTGATTTGATAGACTTTCTGTAATTCAGGCTCTATGTAATAAAACAAAAAGCATTGACATAAACACCATATGGTCAAAAATTTGTGGACCACAAAATTGGAAGCATAGAATTGTATAGGATGTCTTTGTATGCTATAGCATTACAGTTTCCCTTCACTGGAACTAAGGAGCCCAAACCAGTTCCAGCATGACAATGCCCCTTTGCATTGTCTATACACTTATAAAGTCGACACACCCCTGTTAAAATCCTTTAATGTGATATAGCAACCAACAAATTTCAAATGAAAAGTAGGTAGAAACATTTTAGGGTGGAAAAAAAGAAAAAGACAAATCAATTACAATCATCTGATTGCATAAGTGTGTACACCGCTCAACTAATACTTTTGCTTGTAACACACCACTTGGGTAAGAGTTCACCAACATCACGATTAGTCAATTTTATTCCATCTCTTCCTTGCAAAAGTGCTCCAGATCTATCGAATTGTGAGGGGATCTCCTGTGCACAGCCATCTTCAAGTCACTCCACAGGTTTTCAATAGGATTTCGATCAGGGCCTTTTCAAAATGTTCATCTTCTTCTGAAGCCAGTCCTTTTATAGATTTAGATTTGTGCTCTGGGTTGTTATCGTGCTGGAAGGTGAAATTTGTATTCACCTTCAGCTGTCTAACAGAGGCCTGCAGGTTTTTTTTTGCCAAAATAGATTGGTATTTGGAGCTATCCATCATTGCATCTATTTTGACTAGAGCCCCAGAGAAGCAGCCCTATAGCATGATGCTGCTACCACCGTGCTTCACTGTGGGTATGTTGTTCTTTGGGTGAATAGCTGTCTTGTAATTGCACCAAACATATCTTTTAGAATTATGCCCAGAAGGTTCTACCTTGGTCACAATTTTGCCACATAGTTTGGGGTGATTTAGTTGGGCTTGGATTTTTTTTTTTTTTTATGAGAAAGGGCTTCCATCTATCTACCCCATAGCCCAGACGTGTGAAGAATATGAGAGATTGTTGTCACATGCAGGGAATGATCAGTACTTGCCAGATATTCCTGCAGCTCCTTTGATGTTGCAAAGCATTCCTTGGCAGCCACAATGAAAGGTTTTTGTCTTGTCCTTTAGTCTATTTTGGAAGGACATCCTGTTTTTGGTAACGTCACGGTGGCTCCCCATTTTCTCTACTTGTTAACGATGGTCTTCATGGTCTTCCGGAATGTTCTGGAAATTCTTTTGTATCTGGACAGGTTTCCTTCCATGTCTTGGATCTGTAACTGAATTATGAGTGAGTGGACTCTTAAAAACAAACCTTAAATCATAATTAGGAAAAATGCATAATGGAAATCACTGGAACAATTCCTATTAGAATCAGTAGCAAACAAATAACTAAAAAAAACCAACAAACTAAAATCAACTGCCTACACAATGTTTTTTAAGCATGAGGCAATGCAGAACAGCACATGACCCATAAAGAGCAGCACACTGTAGTGTATGTAGGTCATTCAGTCAGTGTGAACACCCTTAGGAGAACAGAGGTATCAGACTGGGTGTTGGAACCTGCATGACTGTTAGCACTCAGCCTGCTGGCAGAGAGAAGAAAGAGAGCAGGAGGTGACAGGACTGAGTCAGAGAGATGCATTCAGGTCAGTGAACTTCTGGCAGGGTGCGCTGGTGCACACAACACTGCAGTGCCTGCTGGGTCAGCCCTTGAGAGATATAAGGATGAGTTAGCAGAACATCAGAACCAAACATCTCTCCAATTCTAGACAGAGGCATTATAGTTTAAAATAGAAGCTACAATACAGTACAGCTCAATGCATCAAATGTTAAAGCATGAATGATCTATTCTTTATTCAGCAGCACATCCCTGGAAAACTACATGGTGCCGTGTTTTTAGAGATTTAGGCCTGCCGAAAGGATGTGATGCTTTGCCGGAGGATATGAATCATGCAAACTGACACCCAATGCATGCTGAAAAAAAAAACATAAAATAAACCAATGGAATTGTTTTAAGCACTGTATATTAATAATACAAATTCACACAAATTAAATGAAATGCAGGACGACAGCAATGTATACCACCACTGTGAAACTGGCTGATGTTTGGGTGGTAAATAAAATGTTAGACTTCAGTGTTTACAGCGCACACAAAGAGCCAGTGTAATCTAACGGCTCACAGCCGCATGCTGGCTCATCATAGTCAGAGGGAGGGTGGGACGAGACGGGGAATGGTTGTCTGATTGGCTCGGTGGTAAAAGCATGTGAGGGCAATTGATGTCTCCGTCTGCTCAGAAGGAGCTGGCAAGTCACACCTGACGCAGTGCTGCAGCACACCATCGATATGCAGGACATCGCACCCCCTCCCCAGTGATGCCAAAGCCAACACTCAGACAGAGAGAGGAAGAGACGAGGGTGGAGAAAGGAAGACAAATACAGTACACAGCTCACAAAGGATAGGTAGTAGAGTTAAAAGGCAAACTGAAGGAATAACTCAGACAAATCTGCATTTTGGCTGCATGCCACTGATGAATGCAGTAATCCAGGGTTTTGTATGCCACTGCCCTGTCCCTCTGTTCACACAAACACATCTGTAATTGGGACAACGGTCCTCAGGACGTCACCCTCAGTGGCTACGCCTAAGGAGTTTGCTTTGCACACCATGTTTATTTAGGCAAAGGCTTTAGCCTAGCTTAGAACAGCACTTCTCACTTCCCCTTTTATTATTAAATGAATTCTTGAGGCTAATCCATACGTGTGTAGTAGTGCATGTATCACTTAAATATGAGTTATTCCAGCTAAACTGTAAATCTAAGAACATAAAGAAAAGGGAATCTTTGTGCCACTGTTGCTTTTGTGCTCATGGTTATAGTCAGATGAGCCATGTTTTTCAGAAGAGCAGATTTGGAGCTCTGTCGCCATGGTAACTGCAGTGGCTTTATCATGTGAACAAAGATCTCTACAGAGTCCTACAGTGCTGAGATGGCCGCTCACCAGTTACTCCATGAGTGTATCATTAATAGGAACTTTATCAAAAGTATGGCTTTGATATGTTTTAATTATTTATGCTGGAAAATGAATCGCTCAGCTAGATATTCAGTATGATGTAATAAAAAATAGCTTTGTTCAAGCAATTCAATCCTACAAATTATGATTTCATGAGTTCTTTCATGTAGTAGACTTGCACCGAAACTGAGACAAGGTGAAATTCATATCTATTTGTATCCCTCTATTTTCTTACAAGCTATTCAAAATCAGAGAGCTTATCTACATTACACAAGAAAATCATTTGCATGCATCCTTTCATGACTTAAAGCTATATAGAGAGCAAAATGAGGAACCTGGAGAATTGTATCATTCCTGCAGCAAATCATCAAATCCATAGTGGAGTTTTAAGGGTTTTTTTTGTTTGTTTTTTATACATCACCTAAATGCTCTCCTAACTTTTTATACTCACAAAAAAGCACCATTCTATCAGGACAACTCAGTATATTTGTAGCAATTAACTTGGCTCTGGGTTTAATGACATTAAACAGCGATGCATATTCCAACCTGATTATATAATATTCAAAAAAGACTTCCGCTTTGACTAATGCCATCCATCAATTTTCCATGCTGCTTATCCTACACAGGGTTGTGGGGAGCCTGGGGCCAATATCAGGGGGTGGGGGACACCCTGGACAGGGTGCCAACCCATTGCAGGGCACAATCACATACCATGGACAATTTAGAAATGCCAATTAGCCTACACTGCAGGTCTTTGGAGTGGGGGCAAAGCAACATGCAAACAGGGTGGACCCAGGAATCAAACCCCCAACCCTGGAAGTGTGAGGCAAACCTGCTAACCACTAAGCCACCATGCCCCCCTTGTTAGTGACATGCAAAATGCTTTTCTCTTTGTTGACTATGATATTAGCTAGCTCATTTACTCTAGTAAACTAGCATTACCTTGTTGACTCCTTGCAGAGTCCTACAGTACAATAAACTACTATAAAGTTTATATACAGCACCCCACAATTTTTTTCAAAATAAGCGGTAGCTGTATTTCTAATCTTGTACCTATTATTTATTCATTTGCCTGTATTCAATAATTGCTTTATCTTGGTCATGGTTGCAATGGATCCAAAGCCTATTCTGGGAACTCTGGGCATGAAGTGGGAGTACTCCCTGGATGGGACACACACAGTCACACACAGGGACATTTTAGCATAGCTAATCCACCTACTGGTATGTTTCTGGGAGGTGGGAGGAAACCGACATGGGCAAAGAAGACATGTTTGCACCTACATGTATCAGCTAATGACAATATTATTTGAGGGTGTGATAATGAATAGTCATGAGTAGCAGGTATAAAATATTCATAGACATATCTCAGGAATAATAACAATGCCTGAAAACAATACATCACATGTTAAATGGAAGATGGCCTTATATGGCTATATTTTTCAAAAATAAAAACAACCACATGGTGAGAGATAACAGAGAAAAAAAGCTACAGACTTCTCTTGTCCTTACACACAGTTATTTCTCTAAGATGGTTTTTTTTTGGTATCTTCTTGTACTTCTTGATAATATTAATAACAAAAAGTGCAGAAAGCTATGTATGATAAAATGTTGAGAATAAAATTAAACAGAAAAGTACTAAATAATTGTGTTGATTTGGAAAAGAATTATTATTATTTTTAAAAAAAATTATAATCATAGATATGCCCTTCCATTTAAAGGTAAGCAATTTTCAATGAAAGAAAGACTTTTTCCCTACAGTACTGACAAAACAGCTTATTCAAAGTTTACATCCTAAAATGTTCTCGCTGTAATATGATCCACAAAATTTGACTGTGAACAGCACACGGTTATATTTAAAACCCCTGTGCTTTTCTCCAGATATTGCATGACGTTTTTTGCAGAATCGATTTAGTGTCAGTAAGTGTTAGGGGTTTCACACGCTTTACATACAATTTGTTAATCCCACAGTGAACCATATGATAAAAAAGTTTGTCAGCTCCAACATACTCGCTGACTGAACAGCTGCCAGTATTATTTGGATAGAGCCACTGTTTACTTGACTGTATCTTCCTGAACCATGCAATGCGTGTGTGCAGGCTGTGAATAGATCTTTGTGTACAGAAACAGTTTGAGTTTTGTTTCCTCATGCTCCCACTCGCCAGTGAAGCCGGACTCATTTTAAAGTCAAAACTGCTCATCCCACTAGAAAGCCCTTTAACAGAGTGGGATTGCTGTGGGTTAATCATTCAATATTTTGCTCATGTTCCAAAATATGATGATAAAAATATAGAGCCTGACAGAATTATTGGCATGCTTCATAACACTGAGCAAAAATGAATGTTTAAATAACCAATTCACTACATAATTCAATTTTTCAAACATCTTTTTACAAATAATACAGTCCCTCCAGGATTTAGAGATTTTGCGATCGCAGAAATGAACGCAAAATCAAGCAAACTCTGCAATATTCGGAGGAGCTTGCAATCTCACAGAATTACCCCAGATTTTCCGCAGATTTGGCCCAAGACACATTGTGTGATGTCATCACAACGCACATTCAGTCAAAGACCTCTTCTATTCACGTGCGTCGAACAGGAGTACAGCTAAAAGGTCTTATTTACAAACAACCATCACTGCAAAAGACAGTGCAAAACTATTTCCTGCAACTGCAATTTCACCAGTTCAAGTAGTTTCTGCAAAAAAAAAAGAACAAAAAACTCCCCAGGTTGCGTCACAAATTTGGGAAAAAGCGACAGCAAAATCAAGCATTTTTGGCTGCACCAATCACACACACAAAAAACTTTTTCTGTCAAAAATATAACAAATAAATTGTTCTTGAGTAAACTGTTCTCTCAGTGCTCAGCAGCTCTGTTGCATTTTACCATGTACCAGTTTCTCTGGGGTATGAATTTGAGGTTACACACACGTAAAATCCCTTTGTCATCCATTACCATGAAGAAAAAACAAATAATTGTCAACACAAAAGAGACAGATTTTTGTTGACCTGCACAAATCAGATAATGGATACAAAAAAAATACATAGACAGATAAAAACAAACAAACAAACAAACATTAAGCGCAATTAGTGGCATAAAGAAAAGTTTCACAGTTGGAAATCTTCCAGGAATTGGACCCATGAACACACAGTCCCACAAATAGAGGAGGAAGGTGAAGGAATGAAAAAAAAAAAAGTATCTAAAGAACAGAGATTCGTACCAACAACCTGTTTGAAAGCATTGCACAAGAAAATCTCACAAAACTTCACACCCAAATTTCACCAAGCATCAAAATGGTATTGTATCATTTGGTGAAATGAGACTTCTTGTTAATGCACACCATCCGATTTTTTGGTGACAAAATGGGACTGCATACAAGGAAAAGCACTGTATATACAGTACATGTATCAGAGGTGCTTTGAAGCAGTTTTGTGGCAGCTGGTTCAGAGGCTTTGGATTGATGGCATAATTCATACATTAATTCCTACATTAAATATTTTGTTTTGTACCAGATGCATCCTGACTGATGGCAGATGTTTTAGATGATTGTTTCTGAGAGTGTTTCGAATCACAGCATCGATGAGATGCAAAAGACATAAATAATTCTGGTCAAAATAACACAGGGCTTTTTACATCTTTTAACTTCACATCAATTTTGGTTCGCCAAAATCACAACCACAATTTATAGCAGTATACAGTGGCACAGCGATGCAGTGGGTAACATTGCCACTGCACAACTGCAGGGTGTCCAGTTCAATTATGAGTCTGTGTGGAGTTTCGGATGTCCTCTCCTTTCTAGAAAACATGCCGGTAGGTCATTTGGCTACATTAAAATGCCCCTAGGTGTGTGGTTTTTTTTTTTTTTTTTTTTTTTTTTTTTTTTGTGTGTGTGTGTGTGTGTGTGTGTGTGTGTGTGTGTGTGTGTGTGTGTATGTGTGTCCACGGGCAACCACATGTGATGGACTGGGGTTCCATCCAGGGTGTTTTCCTGCCTCATGCCTAGTGTTCTCCCAGGATAGGCTCTGGAACCACCTAAAGCCTGACCAGGATAAAGTGGTAACTGAAGGTGAATGAATTAATGATCACAATAATAATACAATTTGCACTGGGGAGCAACACTCCATAACATTTGGTATGTGTAAAAAGGAAGTGGACTTGTGATTTTATAATTGGGTAAATATGTTAATCCTCGGATTGATGATGTAATACAGTTTCACACTGCTTCATAGAAAAATGCAGTCAAAACTGTATTATTCCTTTGGCCAGTTCCTTCTGGCTACATCCATCCATCTATTTTTCATATCGCTTATCCTACACAGGGTCGTGGGGAGCCTGGAGTCTATCCCAGGGAACTCGGGGCACAAGGCAGGGGGCAACCTGAGCGGGGTGCCAACCCATCACAGGGCACAATCATATACACATTCACACACTACTGACAATTTGGAATGCCAATCAGCCTACAACGCATGTCTAAGGAATGGGGAGGAAACCAGAGTACCTGGAGGAAGCCCCAAGGCATGGGGAGAACATCCAAGCTCTGCACACACAGGGTGGAAGTGGGATTCAAACCTTTAACCCCGGAGGTGTGTGGCAGATGTGCAAACCATTACCCCCCCCCCCCCCCCCAAAAAAAAAAAATAAATAAATAAATAAAAATAAATAATTGGCATTAATATTTTGATGCCAAAACAGACAAACAAGTAATACAGAAACCATAAATGCCAGCCAATCGTATAGTCAGTTAAATGAACTAACAGAAACAGATCATTTGAATACTTGCATAATATCAGTGTCAAATAAATTCAATCTAATAACAAGTGTATGAATTTATGAATGCAAATAACAGCACAAATCTACTTTACTTCTACTGTTCATGTTCAACATCCATAATATCAACAATTACCTGTAACAAATATTTCAATCTAGTAGATATTTCTACTGATAAAACAATACAGATGTTGGGAATTTTAGTGAAAGTGGGCGGGGCTGTGCGCCTGACATCACTCACGTGTATAAAAGCTTCAGCTGCGCGTGGACGCGCGCGCTGTGAGTGGCGACGCTTCCCAAACAAAGAGCCAGGACACACACGCGCACAAACGCACACGGGGATCACTGCTGCAGCAGTACAGAAAGACACACACACCTCTCCAGTGCAGTAGACACATTCTTCTCAACCTGCAGCCAACATGACGTCTAACGGAACCAGCGACATGCTGACCATCCAATTCGGACTCATCAACTGTGGAAACAAATATCTCACAGCTGAGACGTTCGGCTTTAAGATCAACGCATCAGCCACGAGCATGAAGAAGAAGCAAATCTGGACGCTGGAGCAGGACGGTGATGACTCGAACGTGTTCTTCTTGAAGAGCCACCTGGGCCGCTACATCGCCGCCGATAAGGACGGCAACGTGACCGGAGACGCCGAGGCGCCGAGCGACGACTGCCGCTTCGTGGTGACGGCGCACGACGACGGCCGCTGGTCTCTGCAGTCCGAGCCGCACCGGCGCTACCTGGGCGGCACCGAGGACCGCATCTCATGCTTCGCGCAGAGCTCGGGCCACGCGGAGAAATGGACCGTGCACATCGCCATGCACCCGCAGCTCAACCTGTTCAGCGTGACGCGCAAGAGATACGCGCACCTGAGCGCCAAGGACGACGAGGTGGCCATCGACCGCGATGTGCCGTGGGGCGTAGACTCGCTCATCACACTCGTCTTTCATGAGCAGAAGTATCATCTGCAGACCTCGGACAACCGATTCCTCAAAAACGATGGCACGCTGGCGCAGAAGCCCGACAAGAGCACCGGCTACACGCTGGAGTTCCGCTCCGGGAAGGTAGCGTTCCGGGATGGAGTGGGGAAATACCTGGCCCCGTCCGGACCCAGTGGCACCATGAAGTCCGGCAAGAGCACCAAAGTGGGCAAGGACGAGCTGTTCGTCCTGGAGCAGAGCCACCCTCAAGTAGTGCTCACCGCTGCTAACGACAGGAATGTGTCCACCAGGCAAGGTAAGATGGACATCTCACTGGTTTTCCCATCAGGGTCTATAAATCTCTGGTCCATTAATTTCCCAGTTGCCTATAAGAAATACACACTACACACTGGCCAGAATGATTCAGCAGTATGCTCTATTATTAGTCAGCTTTAACTTTTACAAATAGTATACATCTCCTCCTGAATCCTTTATGATTATATATCATTCTATTCTTAATTATAGAGCTTCTATTCCATGGTTTGTGGTCCCTGTGTGGCTGTGGCCAAAACTAATGGGTGACCCTGCCAAGGAAAAGGAAAAACTGCAGCTTGCAGAGTTTATTTGTAATGCTCACATCCATAGATCTTTAAAAATGCTGACGAATTGTGAATATGTTCCCTCTCGCTGTTTTTAGTGATGGGTTGGACCGCTGCACAGCAGCATCCATTTTGTATTTCCTCTTTTCCTCTCTTCCTGAGCCTGCCTGTGAATATTGAGATGGCAGGCAGAGAATCCAAGCCTGAAAATAATCTGCTGGCCAGCTTCAGCACTAAGGCTTGCCTGTTTCTCACGGAATTCCACAACTGCTGCATTGTGGAGGATCCAGTTTGTGGTAATTAAATTAGGAGCGAAAGAAGCCGTTACAGTCCACTCAGAGGAATAGATTGGCTGGAGCGAGGCTGAAATAATGGATTTGATTGTTGTTGAAATATGAAGAGATATCATAATGTTTGGATGTGATGACCCGGCCCTTCCCCCTACATGTCAGCTGTTTTTAGGGATGGTTGACAGGGCTGTGAGGGGTGTTGGTGGGTACATGGCATACTGTACCACGTCATGACCTAGATTTCTGGTCTCAGGCCTGGTGGCATGAAGGTAGGCCTGAGCCAAAAACAAGCCTAATGCACATGGTGTCTGCATAACAGAATAGAAGAGGTCGCCTTTGTTTCATGGGGGTCTTGGGTTCTTTTATGCTGGTGATGTGAGGGACTGCTGTGCTTCTTCATGCTTTAGAGGTGTATTGCCATAAGCATCTGGCCTGAATTAGGAACTTCATCTTGTAAAAAGTCTTCTCGGATCAGAATGCTTTATGGCCTACTTGAATGTGACCCTTGCTAATAATTTAGCTTGTCAAGTGTGCTAAAAGTTGTTTAGTCATCATGTTCAGTGGGGTTTCAGTTCTTTCTTTGTTTGCCATCTGCAGATTTGTGTTTGGAGGAGGCTGGGATTTTCTTCCTTAGGCATGTGGAGGGTGGTGTGGTTGAGTTGAGTGAGAACAAAGGCAGTGTGATCTGGCCTTGGCTGCCTGTGCACCCCAGCTGCTCGACCTCGTAGGCAGCCTTGCTCGTCAGGACAATGGCGCCTGCCTGGAAGAGCAGCCGTCCGTCACTGAAAAACTTGCTTAAGCAAGCTGTCATTTAGCTCATCTCTCTGTTAAAACATTAGGAGATTTCCCTCTTCCATGTCTTGCTGTTCTTCTCTTGCGGTGCCGTGCGGATCAGTGTACCAAACCACCACGAATACGGAAATGATTTCCTGCCTGCTTTTGTTCTCTCACGTATTGATAACATCTGCAGCACCGTTCACACTGCTGACAAGACAAATGTTCAGCTGAGTAGGTTTTTGAAGGCTGTGAATTTGTTACCAATAGCCCCTCCTTGTCTAAATAACATTTTTATCCCAATATTCCCTCCTATTGTATAACAGCAAATGTCTTGGTGGTATCTGAAGCCATCCTTTTGAGGTCTGATTGAATAGCAGCCTTGCTCCCCTGCTCCAGTTGCCATGGTGTGGATGGATCAACTGGGCATCTGTGAGACGTGTGCGTGTTGGGGGTAGGGATATGTCAGTCAGTGGCTTATAAAAATTTCTGCAGAGGAAGTTAGCTGCTTGGGTCTCTAAAATGAACATCTTCCCTTTGGTCAGTCCGTGTTTTAAAGCAGGGTTCACCATAAAGATTTTTCCACCATGTGGTTCTCATCGTGGTCATTTATTTTCCTTGCTCGTTCAGGCTTGCATATTTCAGTGGAAATTCAATCTTACTTTCCAGAGGCCAGGCGTCTGTTCAGTACTACTTAACCATTGCATGGATAGACCTCTTAGGTGGTTGCTGAAGCAGGAAAAGATTACTAAAGAAGAGCTAGCCTTGAAAACAATTATAAAGTATCCTAACTGTAAACAAATTGTCGTAATTTCTACTGTTTACCCAAAAGACTCACCTTTTTTTTTTTTTTTTAAATGTGGAGGTTCTGCAGTGATTGCATGACTCATTGTATAGCTAATGTGTTCGTAATTGCACTGTAATGATTTAGGAGAAGTCCACACATAACTGGTGGTCTGCTTTTCCTTGGCCTTTGTAAACCGGATGCATTCTGGTAGACTGAGTCACAACTGTTCTGCCAAGATGCTCAGTGGGAGACATGATGGTCCACAATTCCAGAAAAGATTAACTCCGTTTAATGTGTACATGTGTGTATGCACGCCTGTGTATTCGGGAGTAAAACAAAGATATTGCTGATATACTCGGCATAAATAATGGGGATAATCTGACAGGAAATCTTCACTAATCTCTGAGATCAGTTATTGTAAACTAACACATTCTGCTCATTTACATGTGATGACCAGACCAAAGATACATTGTCCACCTCTTGCTGATAAGAAAAAAAGACTTCTGATTATCCTGATAATGAGACTTGCAGTGTTCTGCTTCTCCCTCTTTCAGGAATGGACCTGTCTGCCAACCAGGATGAAGAGAGTGATCAAGAGACCTTTCAGATGGAAATCAGTAAAGATACAAAGAAGTGCGCTTTCAGGACCTGCACTGGAAAATACTGGACACTCACTGCTAATGGTGGACTGCAGTGTACCGCTTCTACCAAGTAAGTCTTGTAGAAAAGGTTCATGGCATTGGTCTGTGTAACTAATATAAATTACATTCTGTTCCTGTTGAAGGCTAAGTAAACATAACAGTGGCCATAGTACTGGACAGATTGTTTCTCCTAAAGCTATGTCCTTCACTCTAGGGAAATCTTTTGTTTTTCTACCACTGATTTGTGTGTTTTGAAAAACATCCACCATTATGTAGCATGAATCTATATGAACATCTAGATGTTCTGCTTGTGTATATTTAAAAAAAAAAATAAAATAAATAAATTTCTCATTATTTCCTTGCAATCAGGACTGCCAACTGCTATTTCGATATCGAATGGCGAGGCAAGAAAATTACCCTCCGTGCCTCCAATGGAAAATACGTGGCAGCCAAAAAGAACGGGCAACTGGCTGCCAGCATTGATTCTGCAGGTGAGTTCTGACCTTCAGCAGATTTCAGTATTGTTGCGAAACTGACTAAAGAACCATTTATAAAACGTGTGTAAAATTCAAAATATGGACATGCTCACAATTTTGTTTCCCTAAATCCTTTCTACCTGTGGTCTATTTATGAATCTCAAATCATCTTAGTCATGAGCACGTGAATGAGCACATCAACTCTACCTAGAGAATGCAGTCAAATATCCTTACATGGTGGAATAGAAGTAATAAAAATGGCAGGTTAAATAATTACTGATGGTAAAATGGAAGGTGAAATTTTGTGCTTGCTAACAAAGAAAGTTCATATACTCATTCTTTCCTTCTTTTTTCCTTTCTTCTTCTTCTTCTTCTTCTTCTTCTTTTTCTTCTCATTCATTCATTCACCTCTTCCTTCCTTCTTTTCATAATGTTAACACTGGCCTGACTAAAAGTCCTCCACCAAGAACATTTCCAGTGTTTGTATGCATAAGAACAGTTTTATTTTTCTTAGTCAGGATGGAATTTAAGATCAAACCATTTTATAAATCAGAACATTGACCCCAGGCCCTTATTTGACTGTCTTTTGGTAAAGTGGAGGCTTCATCTCTTTGTTAGTCCTCTTTCAGCATTCTTCCTCTTTGATATAACTGGTCTGAAATGACTAGAAGGCTGTTCAGTGTAACCATATTTGCCATGTTCATGTACCTTTCTCCCCTGTAGGAGAGTCTGAGGAGTTCCTGATGAAGCTGATCAACAGGCCTATCATTGTGCTGAGGGGAGAACACGGCTTCATCGGCTGCAGGAAGGTCACTGGGACTCTGGACTCCAACCGATCCTCTTATGATGTCTTTGGCCTGGAGTTCCACAATGGGGCCTACAGTCTCCAAGGTGAGTAGGCTTCTCCACTTGGTACATATGCCTGGAGACTAAACAGTACAATGGGGATTCTCCAAAAATCAACAATCAGGAACAAACATAAAATAATTTTTAAAAAGTCTTCTGATGACTTCTGTCTCTGATCAGATTCCACAGGGAAATACTGGATGGTAGGGAGTGAGTCTTCAGTTGTGAGCAGCAGCGATACCCCAGTCGATTTCTTCCTGGAGTTCTGCGACTACAACAAGGTGGCCATCAAGTCGAGTGAAGGGAAGTACCTGAAAGGAGACCATGCTGGTGTTCTGAAGGCCAATGCTGATGACCTGGACAGCTCCACTATGTGGGAGTATTAGAAGCACTCAAGTGACCACCATTATTTTTTTATTATTATTTTTTTTCCCTTCTACATATTAAATGATTTTTTTTTCACCATGAGCACAAGTGGGTAGGAGAGTAAAATGAAGGTCTAAGAGTTTAAGTGGTTTTGGTGGTTTAAATAGACTCCAGTGATGAAGACTCTCATTAAAATAAGCATATTCATACTCCAGCATTCTGGTGCCATGGAACTCTAGCAGTGTTCTGCAGATTTCATAGGCCAAAACTCAATGTGTGTCAGCGCTAAATTTCTAGGGGCTTTATCTGGTCCCCAAATTTCGTATACTGTGGTAAAGTCTTGTGGTTTTGTTAAACAATTTGACTGGAATTAAAATTGATAGAGTCTGAGGAGAAGTGTGTACCCAGTGTTCTCACAGGCTTGCTGGATCTCCTCAGAGACAAATGTTGGGTGGGATTTTTTGCAATCCCTTTCCTTGTCTTTGCACAGTTCTGTAAGAGCCTTTCTTTCACTATGTAGTGTTTTAGGAGAATGTTGTGTTTACCGATGCCTTGTCAAACCCTGTGAGAATGAACTTTTTGCTCATTACCCTTCTGTATAATATTGCCAGGTGTTCAAATTGACCAGAAAACTAATGGCAATATTTATTGGTAGTTATATGAATGTTGATGTATGACTGTCCTGCCATACAGTTATAAAGTGTGTCCTTTAACCACTGGAATGTCCTGTTCTCGGCACTGAAGACGACGCTGACCTGTTTTGTTTTTTGTTTTTGGAAGTATGGCTACGTTCTTGTGTGTATTGGATTTTTGCTTGTGCCATTACATTTCATTTCCCTGTACAAGAAAACTGTGAAGAGAGGCCTAATACAGCCCTTCATCTCAACTCTGGTTACGCATCCTAATGCCAATAGGAGGGAAAAGTGTTAAGTGAATTACTGCATCTGAAGGGTCAATTGTTTGTTTAGTGTTGTTCAGATACGAGTCTGATCTTTCCGATCTGTTCGATCCAGTATGTTGTTGCAGGTTCAACACTATATTTATGGTAAATTAAGACCTACCTTGATGGGTCCAAGTGGAAGGCTCTGTGTTGACTGCACATGTGGAACCAGCATTGGGTTAATCTGGAAAATATAACAACCGTTAAACTGGAAAAGTAACGCATAACTGTTCGGTTCTGTTTGAATTTAAAAGGCACAGACATTATCATATACCTTTATCTATAATTTGGACAAATAAAGCTTAGGAATAAGCCTCTACACAAAATATAAATAAATATATACATATATATATATATCAAATGTTTATTATAAATTATAACTAGAGATAGCACCACTAACGTATTAGGGGCGGGACCTGACTGAGACCTCCTGATTTGACATTACATTATTTGATTACCAATTAAATTCTGTGATCATTGTGATAAAACTTGCTAACATTTCTTACTGAAGATGCTCTTACTAATAGGCTACATAGTAGCCATATTGTTTGCCTAGATTTTGTTGGTACTTTCTAATTGAAGGGCCATTGGCGGTGTTCTCAGTTTTAGGTGTGCCTCAAACCAGTGAGGATGGTGCAACTGCATAAACACCATATGTGTGATTAGTCAAAACTAGTAATGTAGAATTAATTAGTACAGAAATCTACCCTTACATTAGCTTTTGTGATTACTGAGGTCACACTTGCATACAAGGGAGTGGTAATGACTGTGCCTTATGGTCATACTGGAAAAACACAACATTCCACATCTATACTTTGTAAAACTTTACTGACTTCTTCTTTTTTTTTTTTTTTTTTTATATATATTGTTTTGATATTATGGTTGCTTTTCTTCATGTGCCATGGGTACAAAAAATATGATAAATTGGATTATGAAACTCTACCTGTGGATTTGTCATTTGTTTTGATTACATGCACAAAGTTCTAGACACTCATCAACTCATCAATTGGTGAAAAATCTGCACATCACAAAAAGTAATACCTATTAAGCAATGTAGAACCATTAACCATTTAAAGAACCCATGAGGAACTGGGTTTTTTTGTGTGTAGCTTGTGGACTGGAGCTCATAGTGGCTTAGTCTGACAGCTGTTCTTGAACTACCTCTGAATTCAGTGATGTATGACTGGACCTTCCTGAGTTTATTTTGGAAATCTATCCCCTGAAGCTCAGGGGCAGTGAGAGGGAAGTGTTTCTACAGGACTGAGATTGCTCATGAGAGCAGGGTTTTTTTTTTTTTTTTTTTTTTTGCTTTCCTGGCCACTGTTCTGCTCATCAATGAAGCCTTTGTGTTGCTGTATTGCTGGAGCAGTCGTGGTTGGCTTGTGGTTTGCAAGCTCATCCATCATATTTGGCAAGGGATTCAAATTTATGGCCAACTAATCATAGACTGTTATATAATACATTTACAAAATAATCAATTGAATTGATCGCAGATAAGTCTATACTGACTTTCTGAAGCTTTAGAATTGTTTGGTCAAGCTCGGACGTTTCTGTCCATGCAGCCTCTTCCCCTCCTCCACTGGGGAGACACCTAACCCAATAAAGAAACACCCACCAGAGCAGTCCTTTAATCTGCTTTACTTTGCATTGAGGCCAAACAGGCCGAGAAATGTTAGCAAGGTTAATTATCAGAGCTCCCAGTGGTCCATGCGACATGTGCGTCATACATTAGTGACCGAGTGCCTAATGGATATTTAGCCCATTAAGAAATTGATTTAGGCAAAAACAGCACACGTGAGTGACTTTTCATGTGAACTTTTATGCATATTTAGAATTGCAACTTAAAACTACTTTTGTGATCTAGTCCTACGTTTTTCACTCAACCTCAACAAGTACACTTCTCTGGCCTGTAGTACAATTTTCTAGACTCCCTATGTCAATAATTATGAAAAAAAAAAATGTTGAACTTTAGTCTTTGGACGGCTATAACAGGTTAATTTAAAAATATGGGCATGAATAAGTGTACCCAAAAGCCTATAATTCCTAAATGAAATCTCAGAACTTCATTAAATTAGGTAAGCACTTGCATCTTATGATTCTAAAAAAGCATGCAAAATTCAATAGAGATCAGGCAATAGGTAGCACTTTAACAGTTATAAATGTTAATAATAAAAATGCTATATTTCTATGGTAAATTACCTAGAATTGCTGAAAATTGTCTTGTTTCATCTCCAGTTTGTGCTTACATGCTTGCTAAATAATACAAAATATCTTTTTACGTATACACAAAGTTCTTAAAGTGCTTGAACCCCGATAATTGCTGCTTGCAGCTATATCTATAATTAAAATGGCTCAAATTATGTTCAGGCTGTAATCTTATCATGTGTGTGCTATAATATACTCTGGTAAGTGATTATAGATGTGGTCACAATAAAGCTAGACAGTGCCTGGGTGGAGCAGCTCCTGAAAAAAAAAACACCCTGAAAGGGTTAAATAATCTTCAGGCAGGCTGCCATCATAGACTAAGGTTTCCATGGAAACCAAGAGTGTGTCAGTTAAAGAGGCTGCTGTGTGTGTGTGTATGGAAAGAGGCAGATGCAGGATCTAACATTCGAAAAAGAAGGGGGTTGGTTGGTTGTTGGAAACAGACATCTCACAGTAATTACCTAAATCAGATCCAGGCATTGTCTTAAGGCTGAAGTGAATGGGAGAGGCTGAACATGACTTCACTACAGTCTGTCTGATCCAAGGTTACTGGCCTTTAATTACTGTAAATCAGAGTGCAGATGGAGTTCAGATGTATGCTGTATTTGTTGGCGTCGGATTTACATGATCTAACTAAAGCAAGGAAGTGCAGCATATACTATAGATTTATAGCAGCCTATATTGTGCTACTAGTGAAAAAGAAAATCCAGTGAAGTCCAACAGGAAGGGAGGAATGTTGATAAGCTGTGAACTCAAAGGACTCAAAAAACTCTGAAAGGTTATCACTGGGTTGCCAAAGTTATTCCATTATGCAGTACTGCTGCAAGAACAGGACATTTTCAAAATAACACAATTGGAACATTTCAGTGCACCAGCAGGAAAACATTCAAAATGGCAAGACAAGAGAAAAAAGTTTTAACGAGTCATGTCCCAATAGCCTGGGGTATGTGGTGAAAATAGCAGCCTGTGTGCATACATCGACACTTAGTGTTTACACTGTCCTCTTCACAGTGCTTCTGGGTCAAATTCTTCATCTAATGACCGCATAAGAAATGGGCAGCAGCTGCACTGATCACATGTCTGACCCCAGGAAGTTAATCAGAGAGCTTCATGCTACATCTGACCACCCCCTGAGGCACTGTGATGGTGGATCAGGAGCCTCTTATGACCGTTAGTGCTTGTACTATAACAGTCCAGAGTAGGCAGACATCTCCATAATAGACAGCTTTATCTTGCCAAAGCATCATTAGGAAAGCATATGATGGCCACAAATAGAGTCACATTGGCCATGTGTGCTGGCACAGGAAGGAGATGTGTGTGTGTGTGTGTGTGTGTGTGTATGAGTGAGTGAGTGAGTGAGTGAGAGGGGGGCTCTGAAACATTACTGTCCTGTATATGTCACATAAAGGAATACACTAGGTGAAAACATGGCTACTAAGAAGAATGCAATAGGAACAGTAAAAAGAAAAATGCTAAGCACCGCCTTTAGGTTTCCTAACAAAAATGTAAAAAAAAAAAAAATATAATAATAATAATAAAAAACAAATGCAGTTGCACAATAACTCTCCACTCACATTTTTCCCTGAGTGATGACATGTTACACTTTCCTCACTTCCATAAAAGAAGAAAACATACATCTCATACATGCTTGAGGAAGACAGATCAGTAACAACAAGCCATACAAACACAAACTGGAGTTAATAAAACAACAGGCACATGCCTTTAATGCTGAGGTGCTCATAAACTGCACACTTCTACAAGCCAAGACACATAATCACTAAGAAGAGCAAAAAGGCTCACAGAAGGAAAAGCAGGGCTCTGGTTTCAGGAGGTTCTCAGGCAGTGGGCAGACTGTGAGCAAGCTGCCAAGCTTAGGACCCTCCATACCTGCAGGCGAGACCTTGTGACCTAGCGAACAGATGGAAGTCAGTGTGTCAAACTGAGCCACCTCATGGTTACAATCAATCCAAGCTCCAGGTTCGACTTAATCAGATTGAGCAACCTCATCATGATGGTCTCAGTGTGTACCGGGGGTTTACCAAATACCACGTCTGCATTCTACCTTCTATTACTTCAGTTACTCAAATATTATGCTGAAAAGCATTAGAAAATTATATATATATATATATATATATATATATATACAGGTGCATCTCAATAAATTAGAATGTCGTGAAAAAGTTCATTTATTTCAGTAATTCAACTCAAATTGTGAAACTCGTGTATTAAATAAATTCAATGTACACAGACTGAAGTAGTTTAAGTCTTTGGTTCTTTTAATTGTGATGATTTTGTCTCACATTTAACAAAAACCCACCAATTCACTATCTCAACAAATTAGAATATGGTGACATGCCAATCAGCCAATCAACTCAAAACACCTGCAAAGGTTTCCTGAGCCTTCAAAATGATCTCTCAGTTTGGTTCACTAGGTAAGCCACAAACATTCATTGCCAAAGAAGCTGGCTGTTCACAGAGTGCTGTATCTAAGCATGTTAACAGAAAGTTGAGTGGAAGGAAAAAGTGTGGAAGAAAAAGATGCACAACCAACTGAGAGAACCGCAGCCTTATGAGGATTGTCAAGCAAAATCGATTCAAGAATTTGAGTGAACTTCACAAGGAATGGACTGAGGCTGGGGTCAAGGCATCAAGAGCCACCACACACAGACGTGTCAAGGAATTTGGCTACAGTTGTCGTATTCCTCTTTTTAAGCCACTCCTGAACCACAGACAACGTCAGAGGCATCTTACCTGGGCTAAGGAGAAGAAGAACTGGACTGTTGCCCAGTGGTCCAAAGTCCTCTTTTCAGATGAGAGCAAGTTTTGTATTTCATTTGGAAACCAAGGTCCTAGAGTCTGGAGGAAGGGTGGAGAAGCTCATAGCCCAAGTTGCTTGAAGTCCAGTGTTCAGTTTCCACAGTCTGTGATGATTTGGGGTGCAATGTCATCTGCTGGTGTTGGTCCATTGTGTTTTTTGAAAAGCAAAGTCATTGCATCCATTTACCAAGAAATTTTGGAGCACTTCATGCTTCCTTCTGCTGACCAGCTTTTTGAAGATGCTGATTTCATTTTCCAGCAGGATTTGGCACCTGCCCACACTGCCAAAAGCACCAAAAGTTGGTTAAATGAGCATGGTGTTGGTGTGCTTGACTGGCCAGCAAACACACCACACCTGAACCCCATAGAGAATCTATGGGGTATTGTCAAGAGGAAAATGAGAAACAAGAGACCAAAAAATGCAGATGAGCTGAAGGCCACTGTCAAAGAAACCTGGGCTTCCATACCACCGTGTCACAAACTGATCACCTCCATGCCGCGTTGAATTGAGGCAGTAATTAAAGCAAAAGGAGCCCCTACCAAGTATTGAGTACATGTACAGTAAATGAACATACTTTCCAGAAGGCCAACAATTCACTAAAAATGTTTTTTTATTGGTCTTATGAAGTATTCTAATTTGTTGAGATAGTGAATTGGTGGGTTTTTGTTAAATGTGAGCCAAAATCATCACAATTAAAAGAACCAAAGACTTAAACTACTTCAGTCTGTGTGCACTGAATTTATTTAATACACGAGTTTCACAATTTGAGTTGAATTACTGAAATAAATTAACTTTTCCACAACATTCTAATTTATTGAGATGCACCTGTATATATATAATAAAAATATAAATAATATAATATAATATAATATAATATATATACATACACAGTGCTGTGAAAAATATTTGCCCCCTGTAAAAAGTATCCTGAATAAAGTATTTCTTCTGTTTTTGTGTATATCTCACACTAAATAGTTTAAATAGTTTCAAATGAACTACAACATAAAACAAAGGCAACCTGAGTAAACACACAATACAGTTTTTATTTTATTTATTTATTTTTATTGAAGCAAAAAACACCTATCACCCATGTGAAAAACTAATTGCCCCTAATTTAAAAAAACAAATTTAATTAACTTAAATACTGGTTGTGCCACCTTTAGCAGCAATAACTGCAACCAGTCTCTTCCGATAACTGGAGATCAGTCTTTCACTTACTTCTAGGACTAGGACTTACTCCTATGCTTTGGATCATTGTCTTGCTGCATAATCCAGTTGCGCTTGAGTTTCAGCTTACGGACTGAAGACCAAACATTCTCCTTTAGGATTTTCTGGTAGAGAGCAGAATTCATGTTTCCCTCAATTATTGCAAGTTGCTCAGGCCCTGAAGCAGCAAAGTATCCCCACACCACCACACTTCCACCACCATGCTGGACCGAAAGTATGATGTTCTTTTTGTGGAATTCTGTGTTTGGTTTACGCCAGATGTAACGAGACCCGTCTTCCACACCATTCCACTTTCAACTCATCACAGAACATTCTCCCAAAAGGTTGAGGATCATCAAGGTGTGTTTTGGCAAAATTCAGATGAGCCTTAATGTTCTTCTGGGTTAGCAGTGGTTTTCACCTCACCACTCTTCCATGGTGCCATTTTTGCCCAGTGTCTTTCTGATAGTGGAGTCATGAACAGTGACCTTTATTGATGCAAGAGAGGCCTGTAGGTCCTTTGCTGTTGTCCTTGGCTCTTTTGTGACTTCCTGGATGAGTAGTTGCTGTGCTCTTGAAGGAATTTTGGAAGGTCGGCCACTTCTGGGAAGGTTCACTACTGTGCCGAATTTTTTCCATTTGGAGATAATGACTCTCACTGTGGTCCTTTGGAGACCCAGAGCCTTTGAAATAGCTTTGGAACCCTTCCCAGACTGATGTGTTTCAATCACCTTCTTCCTCATCATTTCTGGAATTTCTTTCAACTTATCAACAGCATAGTGTGTTAACCAACTTCATGCTGTTGAAAAAGTTCTATTTAAGTGTTGATTTGATTGAACAGGGTTTGCAGTAATCAGGCCTGATTGTGTCTAGTCTAGCTGAACCCCATTATGAATGCAGTTTCATAGATTTGGGGAATTAGTAACTATGGAGGCAAATACATTTTCACACAGGCCCAGTTGTTATTTGATAACTTTTTTGCTTCAATAAATAACATTATCATTTAAAAACTGTATTTTGTATTTTGTGTTTATTTTATCTTAGATTTTGTTTTAATTTCTGAAACAATTTAGTATTAAATATATACAAAAACAGAAGAAATCAGGATGGGGGCAAATGCTTTTTCACACCACTGTATATAAACCTTAATTACAACAATTAATATATCCATTTTCCATACTGCTTATCCTACGCAGGGGGAGTATCCAAAGCAGTCGTGGGGGAGCCTGGAGCTTATCCCAGGTGACTCGGGCACAAGGCAGGGGACACCCTGGACGGGGTGCCAACCCATCACACACATTCACACACAATTTGGAAATGCCAGTCAGGCTACAACACATGTCTTTGGCCTGGGGGAGTAAACCGGAGTACCCAGAGGAAACTACCAAAGCATGGGCAGAACATGCAAATTCCATGCACAGAGGGCAGAGGCAGGAATCGAACCCCCAACCCCAGAGGTGCAAGGCAAACGTGCTAACCACTAAGCCATTGTAAAAATGAAAGCTACCATTCATATATTACTTCAGAACCATTTTCCTCAATCAAGCCAATATAGTCCAAAAGTTTAGGAACACATTTCAATACACTACTGTTTGGCGAATAAAGTCAAACATGAGATCGTCTACATTTTTTCCTCAGTGTATATTTTTTGTGAATACATCATCATAAAAACGTTAACAAATATTATTCAAATATTACATTTGCCATACCACCTCAGTTTAGACACACCTTGGTGTCAGAGCTTGTTTCTTCAGAAGATTATAATATGACAGTCTCACTGTACACATCAATTCAAATCATAAAGTTTTTTTCATTTAGATTATAATACACTGTATGGCCAAATGTTTGTGGACTCCTGACCATTACACCCATATGTTTTTGTTGAACATCCCATTCCAGATTTATTCCCCCTTTGCTGTTATAATAACCTCCAATCTTCTGGGAAGGTTTTCCACTAGATTTTGGAGCGTGGCTGTGGGGATTTGTGTTGCTTCAGCTACAAGAGCATTAGTGAGGTCAGGCACTGATGTTAGGTGAGGAGGTCTGGGGTGCAGTCGGTGTTCCAGTTCATCCTAAAGGTGTTCAGTGGGGTTGAGGTCAGGGCTCTGTGCAGGACACTCAAGTTAATCCACTCCAACCTTCTCAAACCATGTCTTCATGGAGCTCACTTTGTGCACAAGTGCACTGTCATGCTGGAACAGGTTTGAGTTCGAGTGAAGGGAAATTTTAATCCTACAGCATACAAAGACAGTCTATACAATTGTATGCTTCCAGCTTGGTGGAAACAAAGTTTAGTGAAAGCCAGCATATGGATGTGATGGTCAGGTGTCCACAAACCTTTGGCCATATAATGTTTGTATGTCACCATCATCGTACAGGATGTTTACAAAAGCGCTCTACTTTGATGTAAAATGCTGTTCTGCAGAGAACTAGAACAGTGTGGAGAATTACACTGCTTCCTCATTCTGTTCAGTAACGTGCTTAAAGAGGCATGCAACTCAGCCCCGAATACTTAAGCAGCCCTGTGCAGACGTCCTGTGGTGAAAGGTGTGGATCTTACATTGCCCTGAATAATGGAGGCTGCTCTCTGCAGGGGCACAGAGTCGGCCTGGAGCTACACTGAAGGCACAGGAAGCCTAGAGTCACACTCCACAAAGCATCATGGACATTCTCACATCGCTACACAACACTGAAACAAGCACTGACATTAGGGCTGAATCTAAAACAATCAGCAATGTCTCTCAAGCAGTAATAGTAGTAGTTTAAGCACTGAAGTGATGTCTTGAACACGGTGATCCTGTGGGATGTGGCATCACTCATATTCTGCTCTTATACCACAGCGCTGTTGAAGTCCCAAATTGGATTGGTCAGATGTTGATTTGTTTATATAACAGCACTGTCTTTTATATCACAGTTAGTGAGTCTTCCACCATGGGAGAGTCTTCAGGACAGAGGACTTCATGGCTTCTTAGTAACATGGCAAGCTGTGTTTTTTTGGTCTTATTAACTTCAAGGGGGAAAAATAAATAAATAAATAAATAAAAGGCTGGTGAGGGAATGATTGTTTATAACTGTTAGATCACAAGTGATAACAGGTACAAGTTGTTTTGCAGGTGCTCCCCAACATTAAAAGTAGCTATAACTGGCTGAAAAGCATGACATTGTTTATTAACAAATAAAAACAAATGTGACAAATTGCTGTGGTATAAGAGGAATAAAACACTTCAGGATGTGCAGTCATTAGAAAAGATTAAACTTTCAGATGATAATGAAGTTCAGCTTTGTATCGAGCCTCATCACACCACCACGCTGTTGATCATTTCCATACAGCATGCCCCGTCGTGTTTCATTCCTTACATAGTAAACAGGCAATGTCGACGAGACGTTTCTTCCTTGAAATACAGCAAATAAAGGAAGTACAGACCAATATGCAAAAAATATTTCACAAAAACTAAGGAGGAACAGTGTAGGACTTGATTCATATCAATGATTCAAATGAAGTTTGGCAGGAAGAGATCTATGGAAAACGAGCATGGTCAAGGAAGAGAGCTGCGACAGTCAAAGTGGCTATCATGGTACCAGTTTTGGATGAATATAGATTCATAAATGGATGCATGGTCCAAAGATCAACAAAACAACAACGCACGAAAATCAGGAATTAAAAAAAAAAAAAAAAAAAAAAGCTCTAAACGTTCTAAACGTTTAAAAAGCTCTAAAGCTTACACCGTTGATAATCCTAGATGACAAGCCCTAAAAACCCATCATTAAGAAATAACTAGTGGCTGTATCTTTCTTTCAGGTTATGAGGTTATATAGGTCAAAGCCTTCCTTTTCAGGACCGGCTTCAATAGAGTCTTATAAAAACAAAAACAAAACTACAAACAGAAAGTCCACCCAATATATTTTTATTCAAATGAAAACTGCTGGACAGATTATTTTGTGTGCATGAGCATTCAGTGATTTGTCCAAAAAATAAGGAAACGAAATAGAAAGAAGCAAGCTGAGTAGGTTTCCCCTGCAGTTTTTCACACTCTAGAAAAAAAAGGCTCTCTGAAAACAACTTGATAAAAAAAAAAAAAAAAAAAAAAAAAAAAAAAAAAAAAAAAAAAAAAAAAAAAAAAACCAAGAAAAGAGTGAGGGGCTGAGGTTATAAGATACTAGAGTCTGGGGCAACTACATGTTTTAGTCCAACTGTAGTTCTCAGTATCACAGGCTGTTCAAAGAGGCCTAAAGAAGCGATGTGGCGGGCCATAGTGCATAGGCATGTTGAAATCAAAGTTGGCGTTGGGAACGTTGTAGTTGAGGGGGGGCAGGTTGGGCAGCTGGGGTACATAGGGGGCAGCAACAGGCTGCAGGAAGAGCCGCTGGGGGCCGGGCAGTAGCACCTGAGGGAGGAACAGAGGGGGGCGGATGGCCTGCGGAGCAGCGTTGGGGGCTGGAGCTGGAGCCGGTTCCACCCGTGTCCTCTTTGGAGGGTTGGGGTCAGGAGGAGGACCCACTCTTTTACCAGCGGAGTCTGAAGGAGAGCAACATATTGAGTAATTACTAGTTATTCGGGCTCTGCTGTTTAAAAAAAAAGCAACAAAGGTTTGAAAGGCATAACTGAACACTGAAAGGAGGAGGGCGTGGGTTTGTGTGAAAAAGCCTTCACCTGACTGACTGTTCTTCTTGTTCAGTTCAGCTTCACCTTCCTTCTGGATCTCCTGGATGATTCGCTCATCATCTTGCTAGAGAGAGACAAAGATAAGAACAATACAGTCAGAGAGAAGATAGAGACAAAGAGTAGTGCCTTATAGAACTGAAACACACTCGGTACTGAAGATTAAAGTATAGAAGAGGAACACACTCAGTATTGAATATTAAAGTATAGAACATGTCTCAGGTCTGTTGTGTTAAACACAAACAGGAACACAACTGATAAACCTGGGGTGCTTCATTTAGGCAAACAAAAAGCTACAACAGCACAACCACGACTAACAGCTTAACTCAATATGACCTGTAACATTAAATTGAGTCTGTGTGGGATAAGCACATGGCAAAAAATAAAGGAGATTCTAAATAGAAATCAGATAAATCAGTGGAGTCATATCCAGAAAGGGTCAACATTGCTGCTGGTTGTATATCAACCAAGCACCAGACCCAACCTCAGCATTAGCTCCACCCATAACTTTATCTGACACTTATTTCAGCCACAGGCTTCTGAATCCTGAACACTGCACTCTGACTGGCTATCTGGACGTCTGTGTGCACACAGTTCTGTACACCGGGTTCAGATAAAATGTTTCAGATTTGCGACATTGAGCTTCTTGGATCAACATATAGTAATGTGTAACATACCAAGTGACTAGAAGGTTTTGTCTAAAGAAAAAAACAAACAAACAAACAAACAAAAAAAAAAACATGAGGAAGCAACCTTGAGAGGAACCAGAATCAAAAGGGAACCTCTTGTGGCTGACATCGGATACAAACAGTATTAAGTGTGTTTACAGGACGGTCAGTATGAGCACACTGCGAATAAGAGTCCTGTCTTTATGATTACAACAGCAGTTCTTATTTAGATGGTACAAATCTACAGTATCCAAGTGAGATTATCCATTGAAAAAAGGGTGAGATTTAGGCATAAACTGGTTTTTGGGAAGTGCAGTCTTTAGAGAGCAGCAGAAAGTGAGTCAAAGTGCAGAAAGCTCCAAACAGAAGTAGAAGTTGAGCTTGTGAAAGTAGTGAAACCAACCAGGACAGCCAGAAACCTTGGGCTGACTTTCGATGACCACTTAACCTTTACAGACCACATTTCAACAACTGCACGGTCCTGTAGGTTCATTCTGTACAACATCAAGAAAATCAGACCCTATCTCACTGATCAGGCCACACAGCTACTAGTCCAGGCTCTTGCTATCTCAAAACCGGACTACTGCAACGGACTACTCCAAGGCCTCCCAGCCAGCTCCATCAAACCCCTCCAGATGAATAAGAATGCAGAAGCACGACTTGTTTTCAACCAGCCCAAAAGAACCCATGTCACATCTCCCTCCACTGGTTTCCTACAGCTGCCTGCATCAAATTCAAGGCCTTGATCCTCATGTACAAGACCTTGTCTGGAACAGTACCTCCCTACCTCAACACTCTCCTGAAGGTCTGATGCCTGGTAGTGCCTACTCAGCGAGGCATGAGGTCCCTTTCCAGAACCTTCAAACTGAATGTTCCTCAGTGCTGGAATTAATTTCCAACCTCAATCCGGACAGCAGAATCTGTCGCTATCTTCAAAAAACGGCTGAAGACCCACCTCTTCCGTGAACACTGAACTAACCCCTAACGTGTCCACAACCCCCCACACTTAAAAAAACAAACAAACAAAACTTATACTAGCTCTTACACCTCTACACTGCACATTTTGCTTCTCTAGAACTCAATTAAAAATCTTGTATGGTAGCACTTCTTGTATTGTTCTCCACTTGATATATCGCTTTGCCTGTATTCCCTCATTTGTGAGTCACTCTGGATCAAAGTGTCTGCTAAATGAATAAATGTAAAATGTAAATAGCTCTTTGCCACATTCACAAAGGAAGAGCACCAGACATTCGAGTAAACATCTACAGTACTACAGCACACATTATATAACTTAGCTAGTGTGTGAAGACAAGTTGAATCAGATGTATACGATTGGACTCCCTGGATATGAAGCACTGACCAGAAAAGCTTATGTAGACCCTCCAAACTAACATTTTATCCTCATTCATGGTAATAAGTATTACACTGTTGAGGATACAAATTTATAAACATAAACCTGTGGTCACTTTTCATTCTGCTGAGGAACTTAGTATAAGAACGGTCTAATTATATGAATAATCCAGGAGTAACTCAGTAAACTGTTTGTGGTAATTGGGCAGCTCTTACAAATGGAGCTCTGACTGGATCCAAGCTTATCCCTTACAGTGTTAATGTGCACAGCCCCCTGCACTCTCAGAGATCATCGCTGAGCATAAATTACACGGAGTGTTTGCTTACTGTCATAGAAGAGCCACTACTCAGGAGTTAAACGAGCTCTAATGTATATACAGTGCCGTCATATGAGCATATATATACACACACACACACATATATATATATATATATATATATAACCAGCACAAGCTGGAACAAGCTGCACCTGTATCCAGAAATGTTTATTTAAAAGTTCAACCACTTGGCACAATAAGTAAAGCCTTGTGGCAGTTGTATATCATATTACTGCACTACGTAACAAGCACTGAGGAGCAGACTGCACGCAGAGCGCTGAGCATTAAACACACTGGCTGAAGAGCGCTTAGGGAAAGCCCAATGTGTGCTGTAGGAGGCTCTGATAACCCTTTTCCACTGACAAGACACTGGTCCTAAAAATACCTGTGTCTTATTGGCTGACAGGTCTCAATTCTGCCAAATGCTAACTCACAATGTCAGTTAGTGTGAGGGGAAAAATGAATATATGCCAATTTCTTACCAGTAAAGGGGTTAAAACTGAAACACTAACATCCTCTCATGCTGAGCAGGAAAACAAGTAGTGTAAATGTCTATATGAGTTCCAAGTTACATGAACATGATATGAGCAGAGCGGAAGGACAGATAACATGGCATTTTGCATGGCATTGTAGCAGCTAAACCCATTGGTACAATGATAGCTTAGTTGTGCCTCCTTTTGGTCAGTGACACCAAATTAGCCTAGTCTCATTTTAGATAGCATGGTAGTCCTGCAAACAGTGATAACACCCGAGGCAAGTTTTATGATAAATCCAACTTTTTGTCCAATTTTCACATTCTTTAAGCAATTAGCCCATCACATGGAAACAGTCTATTTAGAAGCATGCTATTAAAAGTTTTTTGATGGAGAAGAATCTGGGCTCAGCCCCGGTTGATTAACAGTCCAGTTAAGGCCCCTGTGTTATGCCCTACAGCCACATTCAGTCAGTGAGAATGGAAAAAAAAAAAAAGAAAAAAAAGAAGAAAAGCTGTGTCTGGTGATGTGGTGCATTTAAAATTTATGGTCATTATATCTCTATATTATGTCCAACACCCACAGAGCGAAAAACTCAAAATAACGACTAAACGGCAAAGAGCACAATCTACATTTTCCCTTCCAGTAACGCCAGCTTAGCCACTGCAGCTTTTCCGTTTGTCTTATTTGAATATCTACCCTTACTTGTCTTAATTTATGGATTTGTTCTGATTTGCTTTATTATGGATAGTCATTAATATGAAACTGCGTTTTACAATGTTCATTACATTTTGGTACATAATTGAAATAAAGTATTTAAACTTAATCTGTAACGTAATCAGTAGTGAGTCTCCCTATACAAATTAAGGAGTTCTCTCAGGATACAAATGTTTTCCCGAACTAGCTGGATTTTCACGAATACAACATTTCCTGTCTAAAATGCTCCTTCGAATGATATACAAATACATTTGCTGAAATTCTGCTTGATAAATGAGCTATATTATCTCTTGTGGGATTTTGGTAAAGCATGACATTAGAATATCAACAAGGATTTTTTTCCCACACAAAGATATATTAAACAATGCTTATACTGCTGAAAGCAACACAGCTCCTCTTTAATCCTATTGCAGTTACCAGTAAAATGGTTCTCGGGCCACTTGGGCCACTTCAACAATAATTTTCAAAGCCTCTGACACCATTAGTTTTTTTATTCATGAAAATAAATTGAGTTGCTTGAATTGTCATGGTGACAAAATGACCTTAAGCCCCTGATGTCACTCATCCTTGGTTGCAAGCTTTTGCAGGGGAAATTACATGGTACGGTCACAGATTAAGTTTCGGCTCCAATGCGAGTAAACTGTCTGTAGAAAAGGGCTATGTGTTTGTGTGACAGTGAGTGTGTGAGAGAGAGCAAGAGAGAGAGAGAGAGAGAGAGAGAGAGAGAGAGAGAGAGAGAGAGAGAGAGAGAGCTTGCTGTCTCTTGAATGCCTTGAATGAGCTCCCACATTAGGAAAAGGGGACATGTGGCTTTACCGTGGGGTCTGTCCACAGGGAGCACTTCTTGCACTGGCGGCAGGGGGCGCCGGGAGAGCGGGCGTGCTGGCAGAAGTGGTTGTAGCCGTTGATGGGCTCGCGGCAGAGGTAGCACATGAAAGCGCCGCAGCGGCACGACATTCGGTTGCAGCCCTCCGACTTGACGAGACCTGTCGAACACTTATGGCACTTCCGGACGCGGGCCGCCGTCATCCTCTCCTCACTGCAGCACAGGACGTAAACACAAGCACAGGCGAGTTTACACAACATCAGAAGCAGGAGCCGTCATGTAAATGATCTCTGATCAGTGTGATAACAGCCTGCTAAGAAAAGAATGTTCAATGTAGTCACCCTGTGGGTGTATTTCCTGTAAGAAGAAAAATAAAAAAAGGTGTCAAGGGTGCAAGGTAAACAGGATAAGCTGTCTCTGGACCTGCTGTTTCCTCTAACCAGATGCAGGAAGGAAGCCATGTTTTTACACATCCTGACCAGACCAGGAAGTAACCGGCCATTTTAGCTTGCTGCTCTATTGAACATATTTATCCAGGCCGCTGTTATCCTTTAACAAAAGGCAGCACTACATCTATCCAAAATGGCTGGGTAATACAGTGATATCTGAAGGGGCCTTAATAGGGAGCTATAGGAAGGTAAAAAGTCAGTTCTAATGATGATGATGATGATCTTCTCGGTGGTGCATTACATCAGCGTGAGCCCTGCAGTACCCCATGCTGAATTATTGAATATATTGGCCGATTTTTTTTTTCTATTTTCTTTTTTTCAGACAGGCACTTACAAAGCCACCCGGAGCCGGATCTCATCCCTCTCCAGCACCTGCTCACATGTCTTTCCTGCATGCTCCTTCCACAGCACATGGCACTTCCGGCAGCTCTCCTGAGGAAATGAGACACAAACAAACCTCTGCGTTAAAGTCATCAGCTAAATATGTGTAATATCAAAGTGAGCTGGCCAGCTGTGCTACCACTCATTCGGATGAACGGTACAGTTTTGTTTGTGCACGAGGAAGCGAGTCGGGTTCCCAGCATTGTGTCCGAGCTATACCCTTTTGTATTTTATATCCAAGGAGTCCTCGGATATTAAAAGGAAAGCCATTAGGGGAGAACCCCACAGGATAAAAGCACAGAAACGCATTAGCACAGTAAACAATCACATCCAGTATCCATAAGGACGGAATTCAGTAATGAGGCAGCCAGACATCAACTTGACATGTTCAGACAAAAGAACAATGCCAGAGGACTGGTGTTGCTTTGCGTGTAAGCATTATGAGAATTAGAGTACAGTAGATGCCTAAACAAAGCTCAAACTACGAGTTCAGTTGTGCAGCAAGAGGAGCGACCGTCTGACTGCACTCGTCCTCGGGTTGCCTAGAGACAGCGTTTTCATCTGTTCCATTTTAGTCATGCTTGCCCAGAAAGCTTTGCCTTTCAGCTGACTGCAAAGGACATCTGTCCCTGTCTTTCAACGAAGCCCCGCACACACAAGTGTGTGAAGCAGGGTGCTGGTAAAATACTGTGAAGACGCCCACGCAGTTCACACATGCCATCTTATTGCTGGATATGAGGAGGTGTGAGGAGGTTCTGATAAATAGCCTTCGTTATATTTCAGCCTATTGCTACTATCTGTTCGACACAGACCGCTTCCACATATTCCACATTTAGCGCACACTTTAGAGGAGCAGCCAGATAGCTTTAAGCAGCTCCAACTCCTTTCTCTTACACAGTCCCTGTACTGAGTTGCCTAGTAACTGCTCCCCTTTACTAAATGCTGGTAGACATCAATATTTAAAGACAGCTGTGAAGTCCAATCCCATGTCATGTGACAGCTTGGGAGTCGCTGGGAGTACTCGACGTCCCTCTCTACCTATGTAAAGGAGCCTTGGGTGAATACCGGCAGAGGAAAATGGACTTGAAGGATACGAACACATGCTTACAATAGAAATTCTATTGCTCTCAATTCTCTGTGTTCATACACACTGAGACATTATTCACAGATGTAATATGGTGTAGCTTGGCTTTAGGAAAGACTAACTGAACAGCAATGTACAGCAGTTACATTACTGAGCATCTGTCTTTTCTCTACTAACTGGGACAATGGCCAGGCAGACAGAGGAAGAGATGGGTGGGGTGGTTTGCAGATGAGCAGTAAACCGATGAGGGATCGCCCCCTGCTGGAGACCAACAATACGGCGGGGGGGGGGGGGGGGGGCTAACACACTAAAAGGGAGACAGGGACAAATAACGGCTCGTGACTGCCTCATAGCCCTGATATCCTTTCAGGAATAGGAATAACCTGACATACAAATCCTTACTTTTGAACATCATCTTTTCAATTATTACTTTAAGCTGTACTGGTCATGCAACACACTCAAGCGTGCTTTCTTTCTGAATCATTTCCTCTCTACAAATATGGCAAAGGTACAAGGTTTCCATTCATACACACACACAGAACAGAGTGGCTAGGAATCTATATTTTGGTACTTACTTAAATTAAAAAACAAAACAAAACTGAGTTTAGCTGTGTAGTAGTAGTTGTAGTAGCAGTCATGATATACTTAAAGTGAGAAGCACTTACTTGGCTTCTGATGACACTAGGATTTGTGCAGATACACAGACCAATAGCGCAAGTCAGTAGACCACAGTTCAGAATACAGTGAAAAGGCCTGCAAGGATCGGTGTTCTGCCGATTAATGTGTAGCACTCTCACCCCTAATCTAAAAGGTACGTTCACATAAACAGCGACTCGCAGAGACAAAGCGGCCATTCATTTTCAATGAGAGCTGACGACTTCTGGTGACACGAGTGGTGGGCGTGTCCAGTGACAAGACAAAGATGAGAAAAGTTTTACTTTATGCAAATTTGGAGCGACTTGGTGCAGCGATTACCAATGGGAGTGAAAACAGTTGAGCGCACGTGATCCGTGAACCGTGAACCGTTAAGCTGCCTGCGAGTCCGAATTGTCTCGTGGACCCAGACAGTCGGGTGCTTGCGCTTTCGCCGCAGATAGACGGCCGCAATGGCAAAGAGCTCACACACTGTTTCTCCTTCATCTCGTAGGATATGATGCATATATACACTGGTGACTTTTATATACAAACGCTCTCCCTCCAGAATGTTTCATTTTAGTGGCAAGAAAACTGGTTTGTTGTAAAAAAGTGGAATGTTAGTTGCACCACCCACTGATAAATGTTACTATGGCAACCAGTAGTAGGAACACCTACTGGCGACTTCATAGTACAGCGACTGGTGTCTTGCAGCGATAAAATCACTGTGTGTGGGAAGGTACCCTAAGACAACAGGCCATAACAATGGAGTTTCACAGGCTCTTCCCATGTCCACATGGCTTTCCTTTGGGTTCTCAGGTTTCCTCCTACCTCCAAAAAACAAGCCAGTATGTCAGTAGCCTATGCTAAACTGCCCTTAGGTTGGAATGATCGTGTGCATGATGCCCTGTAATGGACTGGCATTTCTTCCAGGGTGTATTCCTGCCTCCCTCCCAGTGTAGCCGGGACAGACTCTGGATCCTTGGCCAGGATAATGTGGTTAATGAAGCTGAATGAATGAATGAATAGGAAATACAATTTCGTAACTGTAGACACTGCCTCAAGCTGGACTCTCTTGTGACATTTTGATTCCTTTGAAACCTAAAACTGTACAGATCTCAGCAAAACCTTACTTGCCACATCAGAAGCCTTATGTAATTTATATCATTTGTGTCAGGGGTCACTCAAGTACGTGACACTGGCTATCTGCTAATGTTATCAGCTTTAGGTATCTTGCTAGATAGCCAGAAATAGATAGATAGATAGAAGCAAGAAAATCTAATAAGTGTCAGCAGCATAATATAACTGAACTATGATCCCTGTAAAGCAGGGTATGTAGCATGGGCAAGATTCCCCAAAATGTCATTCCTCATTCACTCTGACTGCAAAACCAGTGATCAGTGACTGAAGGTAAAGTACAGAGACTGTGCTCCGCCCAGCAAGTGTGCTCTGTGCAGTGCAGAAGTATGAAGTAGTTGATTACTACACCAAGCTTGGCTGACTGTCTGAGAGTCATTAGCATTCTGGCACCTTCACTTATATAGCATGGCTAAAAATACAGCAGTGACATCACGCTGGTGAAGAAACACACCTCTAAGCTCTAACTTCCTGGATGGTTTAGTGTATGCTGGAGATGGGGTGGAGGCAAACAATTCTCAGATCCTCCACTTACATGAACTTTTCTCATTTCCTGGTCAGCCAAGCTCTACCAAGTTCCACACACTGGATGATTAAGTTCTGGCTCTGTTGCTGTTTTTTTCCAGCTACCAGTGGCCCATTCGCTTGATATATCTGTTTGGCTCCGTCTAAAATAATTCGTCTCGCCAACACACGTTCAGAAGTCTCACAGATTGCAGTGGAAAACTACTGGGCCGCAAGTTTTCCACTGGCACGTTGAGGAATACCACATGGCAAATTCTATAATCATGACTCAAACCAAAAGCTGCCTGGAATGATAAGGATAAAATGAGACTGAAAATCTTACTTAGCAGCCAGTGTTTATCACAGAGCAGGCCCTCCTAGAGCATCAAAATGACAGGAACTGTCTCGACCACACAGGATGTGTGCATGTACCAATTTCTCTCTCTCTCTCTGTTTTTGTTTAAAGTCAGATTTGTCTGATTTTCTTAAACCAGACGAAAACGGGTATAACGGTAAAACCTTTATCTCGAGACACACGGTGTCGGGCTACTGCTTCAGTTACGTGTTCCTGTAAGTAAACCTCAGTCGTTTGGCCTCGGCATGTACCAAAGCAGTCACTGATAAAGTGGGGAAATGGTTCAGGTTGCTCAGGCTGTTGGAATCTTGACCTTGATTGTCCGTCTCACCACTTACGTACATCGAAACTGCGCATGAGAAGTAAACATGGCTCCCCCTGTAACACTGGCCTGAAATGAATGTACGCAGTGTGTTAAAATTGCTCAGCGTGCAAAAGCATGCCGTCTCTCTGCTCTTCAGTGGCATTTCCCCCAAGCCAGCGAAAAGGAGGCAGCAGCATCAGACCTTATATGGCAGAAGAAGACATTAACAGCGTGTCTGATTGGGGAGCTGCTGCCGCTGCAGTCGACTCGCTCTCTCTCTCTGTAGCTGGCCTGTAGCAGCCTGGGGGACCCTCAACACACCCATAAATACCAACACACACACAGACACACACACACACAGACACACACACACACAGACACACACACACACAGACACACACACACACACACACACGCACAACTGCCTAAGTTGTGCACAAGTTTCCCTTGTGAAATTGGGTGTGTTGAACTTGTGGCTAGGCACACATTGTTCATGGATTATTGAGGCAGTGCTGCAAGGCAAAACCCATGCAGATTATGCAACGTGTCTCAACAAGATCTCATCATCAACCTTCATAACCAGACATTGTTGCCTTAAAAGGTAGCATGTAAAGGATAGAAACAGTACAAAAATTTATTAATTAAGTAATTCAAATAAATGAATAAATAAATAAATATATAGTAGCTTTCAGCAATGTGAGGACCAAAACCACACAACTTCACATGTTTTCTCCCTGCAAGTCCATTTATTCACCCTTAAAAAAAAAGGTTAAATCTACAGCATTTAGGGGTTCTCTGGTGAAGCCTTTAAAAGTTTAATACAGAACCCTACAACAGATTGTTTCCCAGTCATGTTTAACAGTGCACAAAATCCAATACATATTTATTTTAAATGTGCAAACCAGTGAAAAAAGAAAAAGGAAAAAAAAAATCTGGGGCAAACTTGAACTGTAGGGCATGTCAAATTCTAAAGGCTTTGGCATTGGCCAATCAGGAGCCTGTAGTAGATGAAAGAGGTGGGCCTATAGGCAAAAGAAAGTGTGTCAGTTATATAACCCTCATTCATCTACAGCACGAGGAAGGCCATAGTTCAGGGATAGGGAGGTTTACAAGGGTAGGGTTCAAGCTCCATGCTCTACATACACCTCCTGTGTCTGGGTAAGGACCATGAGATGCTCACAGATCCCACAGATAAACAAGGCACCTGGCAGGGAAGAATAACCTCTTGCTCTCTGTTAGGGGCAATGTGATCCTATTAAAATGTTTAAACACAAGTGTACACAGTGGATTCAGGAGCTTCAAGGAGGCAAAGAACACATTCAGTTCTGATTTTCCGTGCAGTTTGCATATTTTTGGTGAAGAAAAAAAAAAGTCAGTGAAAGGATATGACTCAGATCTAGCTGAACATATCACTGTAGTTCATTGCTCTTAGCTGACAAGAGTGGCACAAAGAGTGGCCAGAAAAGGCGAGGAAAAAGGAAGAGAAAGTGGGTCGGGAGATGAAACTCAAGCCATCCTGCTGCTCTCCATTTCCTCTTACTCTGTCCTGTGACACGCAGATGAGGAAGAGACCAAAAGAGCAACAAAATGGAGGCCTGGCCTGATAGCACTAAATCAACCAGGAGTAGCTGGCCAAGGACCATGCTGATGGAGGGTGTCTCATTTTTTACCCGCTCTCCCCCTCCTTCTCCTCTGGAGGTGAAGTTACAGGAGGGGTTGGAGTGGATGAGTGGGGGAGGAGGTGTGTAATCAGAGGCAGCTGTGGAGCTGGGCGAGGCAACACTCACCCTCATGATGGATCAACACTGCCATCCAGTGGGCAAATGTATGTACTGGGGAAAAAAAAAAAAAAAAAAAGAAAAAAAGATAGCCATGGAGGAGATGTTTACAGCAAAATGAGAAGGAGAGAAAGTAGCGGAGTGGGAGGACAAATGGGAAGGCATTAGGACTCCCCACTTCCCGGCATTCTTCTGTGTTTCACTGGGTTGAGTAAGTGGATGCTAATGCGGTGTCGCTGATACAGACACAGCTAACTTTCTCCTAACGTTGCCTGGCACATTCCAGACAACTCCCACACACAGCTCAGATAAAAAAACAGAAACCAACGGCTCACACACACTCACACAACATAAAACAAATCCACCCACTGACAACTCATCAAATGCTGTTCGATGTTTTTGCACGACAATGTTTATACATATTCCAACACGGCCTGTGTTGCTGCAACTGTCAAAGTACATGCAAGACAAGCGGTATGTATGTAGAGATTCTTTTTCCCTTTATAAAATTCTGTTTGAATGTGCTGATGAATAGTTCAATAGTTCAAACAGCTTTCGAAGCCATGAGAGCTGCATACTTTTACGGCAGAAATAATGAATGCTCGTGTCTTTGTTTTCTAACATGACCCAGGTCATTTAAGCAGAGGAAGCCCTGCCAGTGCAGAAAGCCCATTAGTCTGTTCAGCACACAGGCCAGGCATTACATCTCATTACATTTTGGCCCCCTCATGAGGCCACCCAGTGACAGGAAAGACATTCCACCACAGAGAGTGAAGCATCATGACTCATAGAAACATAAGGCCATTTAACACACATACTTTTCACACAGCAATCTACCAGGACAAGACCTAGTACAATTTCCAGGTGAATATCAGGAGAGCAGATCATTTCATGTCTGAGCAGAGGTCAACATATAACCAGGAAAGGTATGCTTACACCTTTACATGTTTCAGAAATTAAAAATCTGCTGGATGATTCTTTACTTCATCTCTTAGGAAGAAAAAAAACAACAACTATGATGTACAAACAGTAAGTAAATAGAAATAATTCTGCAGATAATTTGCACATTTGCACACGTGTTTGTGTGCGCTGGTACCGTATATCACCTTTATGAGTACACCCCTAAGTGAAATCCAAATTGGGCCCAATTAGCCATTTTCTCTACCCGGTGTCATGTGACTCATTAGTGTTACAAGGTCTCAGGTATGAATGGGGAGCAGGTGTGTTAAGTTTGGTGTTATCACTCTCACACTCTCTCATACTGGTCACTGGAAGCTCAACATGGCACCTCATGGCAAAGAACTCTCTGAGGATCTGAAAAAAAGAATTGTTGCTCTACATAAAGATGGCCTAGGCTATAAGAAGATTGCCAACACCCTGAAACTGAGCTTCAACACGGTGGCCAAGACCATACAGCGGTTTAACAGGACAGGTTCCACTCAGAATATTGAGACTTTGGGCCCAATTTGGACATTTTCACTTGGGGGTGTACTCACTTTTATTGCCAGTGGTTTAGACATTAATGGCTGTGTGTTGAGTTATTTTGAGGGGACAGCAAATTTACACTGTTATACAAGCTGTACACTCACTACTTTACATTATAGCAAAGTGTCATTTCTTCAGTGTTGTCCCATGAAAATATATAATAAAATATTTACAAAAATGTGAGGGGTGTACTCACTTTTGTGAGATACTGTATATTCTTACATTAAACCATTAAAGGTAGTTCATGCCTCTAAATAAGAAAATAAAACCCTATAAAAGTCTGTGAAGCTCTCGCATTTACTGAACTAATCTCTCTAGCCCTGTAGATAGTCTCTGCGCCGATGAGCTGTCTTCAGCTATAAATTACATGAATGTGTGTTTGAATATGCCACAACCCCAGGGTGTCCCAAAAGTCTATAACCATAGGGGGAAATTTTTTAGCCAGACTTCTTCCAAAATTTTTCATACTTAAGTTTATGTTATATATATATATATATATATATATATATATATATATATATATATATATATATATATATATATATATATATATATATATACCACAAGAAACTTTTACTGTATGCACTAACCTTTCTGCAACGGGGATTGGGGCAGCTGAACAGAGAAATCTCTTTGTCCAGGAGAGCAGGGAAGTTACAAAACGGACACCTGACCAGCTCGTCCGCACAGGTAGCGGCCACGGCTTCCTCGGCCTGCCGTTCATAGTATTTACACAGGATGTTCTCCGGTAGAACTTTTTCCAGCTCACTGGTGGGGAAGGAGCAGGTACAGCTGCCCTCCATGCAGCTCAGCTCTGACTGCAACACAAAACATGCTTACAGTTAAACACTGTCAGTCACCTGGCAAATACAGGATGAGTGGAGTGACAGCTAACCTTGAAGAGTTTGACAACTAATTTAGTATTAATCAACATAATACTCAATAGCAGGAGCAGATGAGGTTTCATTTTTGCCACAAATCAAAATAAAAGTGAAACTTATTAAGATAGAATGCGGAAAACACCTTCACCACGAAAACAAGGGGGGTTTTAAAGAGCAGAGGATGAAAGGAAATTAATAGTGTGTTTAAGATGATTTCCGCAATGCCAGGCAATGTTTTGACAGTTTCAGTCATGTTCTAGTTGAACCGTGGTTAACCAACATGCATTATTTTCATTCTCTCTCTCTCTCTCTTTTATTCTCTAAAACACAGCTTGTCATTTTACAGAGAAACCAGAACATGTAAACTGAACTCCTCTGTCCTGAAGTCTTTCCTGTGCTGGCAAACTTTGCGAAGCAATGTGATTTACCAAGCGCTTACAACCCAGACTCCTCCCATAGATGCTGAATAATTTTATATATATATATATATATATATATATATATATATATATATATATATATATATATATATATATATATTTTAAAGTCACCACATCAACCATTTTTTGGGCTTTTCTTTGTTACACAACACCACCACGTTTTTAAAATTTTAAAATGTGGTGCGTCTGCCATACATGTCCCTGTGCATGAGTTGTAACTATAGAAACAATAATGTATTAAAACGTATATTACATATATGAACGGATTTTTAACCTAACGTTCATGTTACATGTTGGAACTACTGTCCGAGTCGTGCGGTTATACAAAAATAATGAACGCCTTGTGACCAGTCAGATTCAAGCATTCAACCATGCAGTGCTATGAATAATGTCTTTATAATAATAATAATAATAATAATAATAATAATAATAATAATAATGCATAATGTTTAGCAGATCAGTGGACAGTTGGAGATTTGCTGGTTCTGTGATCACAGATCGTACCCGAGTTTCGCTCATGGCTTACCCGTCCTGATCCGAACACGGCCTCCTGTGCGTACTTCACCAGGCACTCCTTACAGAAGAGATGGCCATCGCTGCACTGGGTCATCTCCTCAAAGGCGAATTCCCCACAGCAGCAGCCACACTCGATCAGCTGACCATCCTGAAAAGTGCACGGCCACAAATGACTAAGCTAGAACACAAACAGTTTACCCAAGAAGTAATGGTTTTTTTTTTTTAGTTAACAGTACAGGAGTAAGAGCTACTACTTACTTTTCTAGCTAGTTTCTTCGTAGAAAATGTATGAACCCTGTAGTAGGGCTCAATAAAGAATGTTCTACAGAATTTCCCAACGATTTTGGTTGTTAACTAACAAAGTTTACACGTTGATTTATTAGATTAATCTTTAAAAACAAAAAAACTTTTAAACCCCATAAAAGGGATTTGAAAACAACAATCATGCAGCTCTTTCATTTCTTTTAAGGAACACTGAAGGAACACTTTAAAAAAAAAAAAAAAAAAAAAAAAAAAAAAAAAACATATTTTGGAAAATTAAAATGAAAGAAGTTGTTTTTTCTAAGAATCACTTGGAAAGAATTGAGGATTTATTTGTTTTTGTTACAAAGAGTAGACAAACAAATGTATAACCATGGTATGACAGGCTTACCTTTTGATACTGCTCCTCATTCACTTGCAGTGCCAGCAGGAAATCTTCATGCTGAAAGGAAAAAAAAAACAAAAAACATAGATACACTTTTTAAAAATGTTTGTAGGCATCATCAGTACTATTACAACATTGACAACTGTTCTCCCACAGAGCAAGCATCTGATGTGGCAATAAAATCTAAATATACAATTCTCACACCAATTGTTTCATTTTTATCATCCAGTATATTAAATATATACACCGATCTGCCATAACATTAAAACCACTGGCAGGGGAAGTGAATAACATTTATTATCTTGTTACTATGGAACCTGTAAAGGGGTGGGGTATATTAGGCAGCAAGTGCACAGTCAGTTCTCGAAGTTGATGTCCTGGAAGCAGGAAAAATGGGCAAGTGTAAGGATCTGAGCGACTTTGACAAGAGCAAAATTGTGATGGCTAGACGACTGGGTCAGAGACTCTCCACAAGGGCAGGTCTTGTGGGGTGTTTGGTTAGTACCTACCAAAAATGGTCCAAGGAAGGACAACCAGTGAAGGGAAGAGGCAGTGTGATGTTCTGGGCAATGTTCTGCTGGGAAACTTTGGGTCCTGGCGTTCATGTGGATGTTACTTTGACACGTACCACCTACCTAAACATTGTTGCAGACCAAGTACACCCCTTCATGGCAACAGTATTCCCTAATGTCAGTGGCCTCTTTCAGCAGGATATTGTGCCCTGCCACACTGCAAAAACTGTTCAGGAATGGTTTGAGGAACATGACAAAGAGTTTAAGGTGTTGACTTGGCCTCCAAATTCCCCAGATCTCAGAGAACAAGTCCGATCCATAGAGGCCCCACCTCGCAACTTACAGGACTTAAAGGATCTGCTGCTAACGTCTTGGTTCCTGATACCACAGCACACCTTCAGAGGTCTTGTTGGGTCAGAGCTGTTCTGGTGGCACAAGGGGAACCTAAACAATATTAGGCAGGTGGTTTTAATGTTATGGCTGATCGGGGTATATCTATTTTTTAATGAGGCACTGCCGTCTCATAAATACTTCTAGATACATATCTCGATACATATTGTGCATCATGACAATATCTGTGTGTTGCCTCATATCCTTCAGCCAGATCACGCATCCTGACATACAGCTCAGGATAAACACATTCCTTCACACAATCTAGTGCTGATCTGAAAGTAAATGCAAAGAGGAAATGAAACTCCATTTTTAAAAGGCCATTTAAAAAGTACCTCAGCCATTTCCTTTGCTTTCTGCTCATAAAACTGAAGCTCTTTCATTAGAGAAGGCTCAAGCGGCATGTCGAAGCTCCTGCACCATCTCCGGTTTTTCTCTAGAAAGTACATTTTCCTCTCCAGTTTGAAGGAACCTGGAAATTAAGAGCAATTCATACCATTCAACCGGCTCATGTTTGATGAATGTGTGCTGGTCTGGGGAAACCTGTCGTGAGTCGCTGTGGGTGAATTCTGCACAGCTTGTGCACAGTGCTATGTGGTAAAATAGAACAGTCTGTACAGGATTTCGCGTCGGTTTTTTTGTGACTGGTACAGCCAAAAATTCTTGATCTTGCTGAGGCTTTTTTTTTTTTTTTTTAATTTGCGATGCAATTTGCAGAGATTTTTTTTTCCTTTTAATTTGCGGAAAACTACTTGAATTGGAGAAATTGCAATTGCACAAAATTGTTCTGCACGGTCTTTCACAGTGATGTTTGTTGGTAAATGAGACCTTTTAGCTGTACTCATGTTTGACGCACGTAAATTGAAGAGGGCTTTGACTGAATGTGCGTTGTCACATGGCATGTCTTGGGCCAGATCTGTGGAAAATATGTGTTGCAAGCTCCTCTGAATAGTGCAGAGTTTCCTTGATTTTGTGTTAATTTCAGTGATTGCAAAATCCTGGAGGGACTGAATAGTAACACTGCTGCTGCCTCCAATGACTTCATTATTGTATTACATTCCACCCAGGAACAGAGACCTAATGCACTATATGGCCAAAAGTATGTGGACACCTGACCATCACACCCATATATGCGTCTTCTCCAAACCGCTGCCACAAAGTTGGAAGCACACAATTGTATAGGATGTCTTTGTATGCTGTAACATTACAATTTTGGAAGAACTCGAGTGTCCTGCACAGATTCCTGACCTCAACCCCACTGAACACCTTTAGGATGAACTGGAACACCGACTTCACCCCAGACCTCCTCACCTAACATCAGTGCCTGATCTCACTAATGCTCTTGTAGCTGAATGAACACAAATCCCCACAGCCACACTCCAAAATCTAGTCTAAAGCCTTCCCAGAAGAGTGGAGGTTATTATAACAGCAAAGGGGGAATAAATCTGGAATGAGATGTTCAATAAGCACATATGAGTTTGATGGTCAGGTGTCCACATACTTTTGGCCATATAGTGTATATTACAGTTGTTTGGTTAAGTAACCGATGTACCCAATACATTGAATCTATTATGATAAAAGTAATTTCCAATTGTAAACTCTTAATTGTAAAGCATAGGTTATAATTGTAGAAGTAGGCAGAGTGTCTTTCAGTGGATTTGGATGTCACTTTCTCCCTTTTCACTTCTGTAATAACCAGTCTGCTATCATTCTTGTTATGTCTGAGATGAAAACATATGTCAGTTCAGAAAAGCCTATAAGACTACATAGTAGAAAATGTAAGAATTTGACCACATGTAGGGTTTTCCCAGGCCGCCTGACAAACAGGACACCAGAAAAATCGTAAAGAGAACAGAAACATCAATGTAGTCACCCTGCTCAAACTTGAATTCGATAAAGGCTCGTTCGTTTGGCTCTTTTCTCTTCTTCCTCTTCCCTGAGGGGTCAGTAGAGTTTTCTTGCCACTTCTTAAGTGCTTCATATAAGGCCTGGAAAAAAACAAACAAGAAATCACACACAGCCCAAGTACGACAGACCTGAAAGAAATTGACGGATGGACGGACGGATATGAGCAGTACCTTGCGGGTGATTGCATAGTGTCCTTTGAGGCAATTCAGCGCCCATTTGAGATCCTGGCAGCTTAGCATCCTAAAGTCTCCCATCAGCATTTCTGCAGCTTGTACTGCAACCTCTGGGCCAACACGATTTAACTTCGAATAATCAAAATAGTTCTCAGTTTCCTAAAGAAGAAAAAAACTGGAATGCTTAGAGAGTTTTAGACATGCTTCTTATATTAGAATGTAGGATTTAATCCGAGTGACAGAGCATCAACGTATTTACAAGCTTTTTGTCCACAGTAGCACATTTAGGCAACGTTCACGCCTGGCATTATCATGCGTCCTGGGTGATCAGATTCATAACGCCAGGTGTGACCGCTTGTGATTGGATTTCATACATTTTTTCCGTTGGGGGAAAAAGGCGGTCACGCTCATTTATTACATCAATCTTCCACTGCATTTATTTTCAGGAAGAAATATCCCTGCAAATGATGTCTCATTTGATGTCAACTTGGACTCATATGGACTGTTTAGAACTTTTTAATCGCATGGTCTGCTAACGAAACCTAAACATGAATGAGAGATGGGATGACGAATGAAGCTGTGAAAAGCAGCTGCTTTCGTCTCTGCTGTTATAGCATCGTGTATATCCATTTCCTAACAGTCTCGCAATGATTACACGTTTTCCAGCTACACAGTTGGTCCTACATTGCGGTCACGTTCACACTACAAACGTGATGTGGCCATATGTGTCCCAGACCACCTCCGGATGTGGTTTGAGTGATTTCACTGACGCGTCTTCGAGATTCATTTCACCCCGTTCACACCTGTACTTAGTGCTGACCACCTGTGATCCGACCCCCCAGGACACACGTTAACGCCAGGTGTGAACGAGAGTAACACTGATGTGGTGTACACCAATTATATGCAACACCAGACTTTCTTAATGTAATCCAAACAGCTTAGGGCTGACTCGCTTTAGATCGAAACATCGCTTGATCCGGTAGAACAGACTGAATTCACCGCCTGTTATGTCCAGCGTAAGAGCTTTAGAGAGTGTATGAGCTACAGTGAGTTGTATAACGCTTTTCCCTTGTGAAAAAGCCTCGCTAAGAGGATAGAACAAATATAAAGGATGTATTGATGTTCAGTAAATTCTATCCAGTCAGCAGTGCAGGTTTACGTGTTATTTAGCAAATATGTGATAGATAAAATAATGAACTGAGATATTAAATGTACAGCAATAAACATTATTGAATGTAAAAACAACATTGTTATTAGTCCAGAGTAAGAGCTTTAGGCACCGTATGAGCTACGATGAGCTCATATGATGATAGATGTTTGGCCAACAATTACATTTTGTTAATGAATGACATGTTGTGAACGGTTTACAGGTGCATTTAATGTTGTGGCGCTTCCGCGAGACAGGTTAGTTCCTGTGCTCACTTATATTATAGCATTATAGCAGCTATAAAGAGTAATTCCCTCACTTTTCCTGTTTCTTGAAGTTAATGAGGAAAAAAACGCAGATTCTGATCTTAGCTACGTTTCCCTCCAAGTTGCAAATTTAACTTATGCGAAAGATTGGAATATGGCATAAAATATATGCACCATATATTTTATATTGTATATAAAATATAATAAATTTTATATTTATAATAAAGCACCGTTTCCACCCCATGTGTTCCAAGAGAACAAACTCGTCACTTCCAGGAAGCTGGAGCGTCTCGTTCTCCGCCATTTTTACTTTTCTGAGCCAATTATCCAAATCACATGATTTGTTGAGGCAAAGTCACATGACTTTTTTTTTTTTTTTGATGCGCACTGAGGAATTTATTTGGTAAAATGTGTTTCCATCGCAGTTTACGTGCATGTCTTCTTATAGGAAGAAAAATGATCTGCCTCGATTGAGCGCAGTTTTTTTATGCATATTTTGGAGATTTTATTCGTATCTGGTGTTTCCATCCAGCGTTCTTTTATGCGATATCCAAAATTTCACATAAAAATACGTGGATGGAAACATGGCTACTGACTGTTAAAAAAAAAAAAAGCACGGACACCCAAGACTCCTTCCATAAATGGTTTAAAAAAAACAAAAAAACTTTGCTTATAGAAAGCTTCACCACATCTATGATTATATGCTTTTCTGTGTTAAACCTAAACACATATTTTTGATATTTTTATAATAAAGATGAAACTTAGTACAAACCTGTGTTTCATTGTCATTTGTCTCAAGAAGTACACTTCTCTGAGTTAATACAGAGTTTGCATTCCTTGGATATTCCGGATTCTCCAACAGCATATTGCATATTCTGATTAAAAAACAAACAAACAAACAAACAATTATTAAGTTTTTAACCAATATGAGCCTGATTTACACTGTGGAAATTAGCATTCTATTAATTAATCACTTAATCACAATGCAGTTGCACTGTTTGAACACTAGAGGTCCCAATCTGCTCAACCCATAGAGAGAGCATGCTGGTCACTTGTAGCTTTCAAACGACACCGGCCTAGCACCGCTGTGATCTACAGTGCCAGAGAAAGAGGCTGTGGAAATCGGGCATTTTAGCCGACTTTGGAGCTCTAATTCTGGTTAAAATGACACCTCAGGCGCTGCTATGGAGCTCATCATGTTTCAATCATTTTACCTGGGTCAGAGACTATGTTTATTCACTCTAGTTTCTGGGAGAATTTATCAATTATTTATAAAATTATTTATTTATTTTTAAGATATGGGGAACCTGTTGTACATTTTCTTTACAATGGTCTTTTCAGCCGTCCTTTTTCTTCATTCAAATTTTGTTTGAAATCATGATGCCAGTTACACCCCTAGCTAAACACAGATACACATTAGTGCAAACCACATAGGGAAATATTTGTGCTTACACATTTAAATCTTTCACTTCACTTCTTTCTATCAGTTCCACCACATACGGCTCTTGAACGTCTGGGAAAAGGTCCACCTGTGACACATATATACATAGGAAAGATTCATAACACAATTTAACAAAATAACTTTATACACATACAGACTGAAATTAACACTTTGGTTGCAGGTGAAATCATCTTGCAGCATTTTTTTTTAATACATCAGTTTCATCACTTGATACAGTTACATATTTAAACAAGAAATGTGAAATCTATAGTTAGTCCCAAGTGCTGTACCGCTCTGAACAACAGCCAGTACTTCACTCAGGCATGCAAGTTTGATAATGGCCAATTATCATAAGCATCAGCTTTTTTTTCCAGTCCATCTTTTCTCTACAGCAAATAACCAAACATGATGAAGTAATTAGAAGTAGTTTGTGTCAGTGCTAGCTGTGGCAGGAACTTCTGGAATTACAACTTTTAGAAATGTAACCTTCAAAAAGAGAATAAACAGTGCAGATACACTGAAGAATGTTAATAAGAATAGATTTTCCAGCAATACACTTAACACTGGACATGGTAAGGAATTACTCTCTCTCTCTCTCTTATTTTCTCTCTTGAAGTTTACAAGAAAAACCAGAGTTACAGAGTGTTACAGAGAAACCAGGACCTGGAAACCTTACAGGAACAGCCTTACCTCTGACTGTTACAAAGCAATGACACTGGAGACTCCTTACAGAAATAGTAAACAAACATCTCATGGAAAGATTCACCAGATCAATTAATAAATTTCTTATTTTCTGTTTACGTGAAGCATCTGCCGTACAAATACCTACTATAGAAATGATAACGCATTAGAGTGAGTGTATTAATATAAATCTGTGATATGCTTTGCAGACAGAACTTGATTTTTTGATAAGGATGTAACACACAAACAAAAAAAAAACCCTTTAAAAACTTTCTTGTTTTCCTACTCACATTGGGTGTCAATCAATCTTAGAGTAAAGTCGTGAGGAAATGTTTGTGCAAGCCAAACCGTGTTAAAAATTTCCTGCTGGAATTGCAAAAGTTTTCTTCGTACTCGCATGTGTATGTTGATCAGCCATAATGTGCAAAGCGAGTTCCTGACACAGCTCATTTGCATGTAGTGATGCCCACAAAACTCCATAAAGGGTCAATTGCACAGACAGCGTTGAGCACAAAATGAACAGTGGTGGTAAAGGCATGAAAGACAGTGGAAGTGGAAGGTATTTTGACTCACTTCTATGGCAATAAAATATTCGATAACATAATATTAAAAATAATAAGCGAGCGTTAAATCCTCCATAAGCTGAAGCATTTGTTTACAGTTTACGGCTCTGCGCAGACAGACCAACCTGTCCTCCGTTTATACACCACCATTTCTTTTGTCATAATCGAATGATTCGTTTTACGTCTTAGTTTATGGGTTTGTGTTGGCTCGCTTTCTTTATTTTTCATATTCTTTAATTAATGGCAATGATATGAAATGACTCGTTTTCACTATACATTCTCAATAGTACGCTTAGTCCCTGACCTAGTGAACTAGCATGAGGATGTGTTTTTGATAGCGAATGCCAAAGCACTTCTGTAAGTCACTCTGGATAAGGTCGTCTGCTAAACGCTGCAAACGTAATAAAAAAAAGTGATTTAATAAAAAAAAAAAAAAGTTTATATAAAAATCCATCCAAATGATATGATTTGAAGTCGATCGCATCGAGGTTTACATTAGCACGAGTAAGATGCGAACGTTTTGCTGAATTTACAGGATTTTCATGAATACCGAATTTCTGGTGTAAACACTTACGAATAAATCCGTTCGTATCCGGCTTGAGAAATGGCGTCCATTATCATGAAGTCAGTATTAATATGGTTTCAATATTGGCTTTTGTAACACACACACACACACACATTTTACATCAAAGCTCTCTCTGAAACCAGATCTCTGATGAAAAATGTTTCGTGTCCACCCTGTACCTCAAAACCATCACTAATGATTAAAACCGATGATGAACCAATTATTTCTACTAAAACCGGGGAGAGAATCAGCTCACTGTTAGACTACTGACAAACTGAACGGTGGAACAAAGATGATTTTGAAACGATTATATATTGTTATCAGAGCACTGACACGAATGCCCCTGAAACAGAAAGGTTACTGGACGGCTCACCACTCGTGTGACGAGCATGTTGAGACTGTCCTGCTGAGCTGTTTGGGGATCTGGAGCTGGAGGCTCGGCGGCTGTAGAGGGACCAGGCCTCTCGTTTTCAGCTATCACCGGTAAGCGTGCGGGGAAGAGTGGGGGAATCTGCTGCTGCTGCTGCTGCTCCTCAGGCTCCTGCGCTGTGTGCGAGGGCTGAGGCGTGTCCATCGGCCGTTCCTGAGGGGGAAATGGGACTACAGCCCCGGCGTACCTTTCAGTTCTCTGCGGACTCACCACTGCCACTTTTACACCCAGTAACTCAGTGTTCGCAGGGGTGAAAAGAGCCGTGCCCTGACCGGCCTGCTGAGTGCTGGGCAAAGGCTCGCCAAGTTGAGACGGCGTGCCTTTGATGGAAACGTGAGGTCTGAGCAAAACAACATCTTTAGATGTGGAAGGTACAGCGTTCTGGTCCGTAGTGAAGACACCAATGGCTTGATTTCCTGATGCTGGCTGAGCGGGCGCTACAGAAGAGTGAGGAAAGTGCGAGTCCATGGGGTTCGGGCCTGGCGCACAAGGCTGGCTTTGGGACGTGCTGCCTCCCCATTGAGCAGCAGGTCGGATCAGTACACGACGAGGCGGCACCTGTGCCTGACGACGACAAAACAACGTAACACTTTCTCAGTAAACAAGAAATCATGAACACACTCCAAAACCAAAGACATAGTGAATGCAATAGCCTCCATTATTATTTAACACGTACACAAAAACGTGATGATAAGCTACATCAATGATCAGTTTACGCTTCTGAAAATGTCAACAAAACAGTTTTCGCTACCTCTAAAATGCTAACTTCGTCTTCATCGTCGTCGTCGTCGTCTTTGACCACCACAGGAACGTTTGGTCTAAATGCGTCCAGCTCGTCGTCAGAATCGTCAGATATAGTTATGTAGGTCCTCCTTCTTGATGTGTTATCTAAGCAGGACAAAATAAATAAATAAATAAATAAATAAATAAAGACGTGATCTCTCACCGTTCAAATTTCAGAGATAATCTGCTTCAGTGATGCACAGAAATGCTAAACTACAATAAATGTTACACTGGATAAAGCTCTGCACTTCTTCACTAGTCCACGCCTGCAGCTCAGGAACACAGCACAGCACAAACAGCTGTATTTCTAGAGGACAGGAAAAAGCATCAGGGCATAGGGGAAAGGACGTGTTGTACAGGGAAACGTTTGGTCTGAAGACTCCTTCTTCTTTACGGCCGAGTCCATACTTGCGGCTTCCTGCTACATAGTGCATGCACTGAATAGGGTAGATGGCCTCTACAATGACCTCTACACTCCATCTAGAGCACTATGTAGTCAATATGAAGCCGTATACAATTCACCCTGCAAGTTTGCTAGATTGTTTACAGTTCATTTCCATCACAGATTTCTGTCTACGCAGGGTTCTTAGCTAAACGAAAGTCAGTATTAGCTCATGTATTAGTATACACGAGTCTAACAGCGACCATCAGGATATAAATGTTTGTGGACACCTGACCGTCACGCCCATATGTAGTTCTTCCTCAAACTGTTTCCACAAAGTCTGAATCACACAATTGCCTAGAATATCTTTGTATGCTGTAGCTTTACAATTTCCCTTCACTGGAACTCAAACCTGTTCCAGCATGACGATGCCCCTGTGCACAAAGCGAGCTCCATGAAGACACGGTTTGAGAAGGTTGGACTGGAAGAACCTGAGTGTCCTGCACAGATTCCTGACCTCAACCCCACTGAACACCTTTGGGATGAACTGGAACACCGACTACACCCCAGACCTCCTCACCTAACATCAGTACCTGACCTCATTAATGCTTTCGTAGCTGAATGAACACAAATCCCCACAGCCACGCTCCAGAATCTAGTGGAAAGCCTTCCCAGAAGAGTGGAGGTTATTATAACAGCAAAGGGAGAATACATCTGAAATGGGATGGTCAGGTATCCACATACTTTTGGTCATGTAGTGTATAATGTATTGATTTGTTATGCGTCATCTGCTGTTTGAATAAGTATTTCCATGTAGAATCCGTAATAAATCTTATATCCTCTGCATTATCATCATAATACCTAGTTGAGAGGTTAACAGTGATAAAGTTTGACCTGTTGCTTATGGCACAAAGAGAAAATGTCTGTATGGCAGTATGACGATTTTCCTGCCTTATAACGATTTATCGAAGGGCACAACTACAACGCGACTACACGCAGCATGCTGCTAGTCAGAAAGACACAACAGTCTCTGGGGATTGCATGACTAGTTAACCAGTAATTAAAAAAAAAAAAAAAGTAGTTGACTAATCATCATTTCCAAAGTCCTTTAGTTTACAAATCTAAAAACCTTTTGTCCTTTTGTGATAGAACTGTGAGGAGACGTTCTCTCTGCTGCCACAATTCAACAGTCCGCTCTTCTTTTAAATCTTAATCGCTACTAAATTTGTAGTAGAGAGCATCTCCAAAACTGCAGGTCTTGTGGGGTGTTCCCGGTATGCAGTGGTTAGTACCTACCAAAAATGGTCCAAGGAAGGACAACCAGTGAAGGGAAGAAGGCAACCTGGCGGAGGCAGTGTGATGCTCTGGGAAATGTTCTGCTGGGAAACTCTGGGTTCTGGCATTCATGTGGATGTTACTTTGACACGTACCACCTACCTAAACATTGCTGCAGACCATGTACACCCCTTCATGGCAACAGTATTCCCTAATGGCAGTGGCCTCTTTCAGCAGGATAATGTGCCCTGCCACACTGCAAAAACTGTTCAGGAATGGTTTGAGGAACATGATAGAGTTCAGGGTGTTGACTCGGCCTCCAAATTCCCCAGATCTCAATCTGATCGAGCATCTGTGGGATGTACTGGACAAACAAGTCCGATCCATGGAGGCCCCACCTCGCAACTTACAGGACTTAAAGGATCTGCTGCTAACGTCTTGGTGCCAGATACCACAGCACACCTTCAGAGGTCTTGTGGAGTCCATGCCTCGACGGGTCAGAGCTGTTTTGCCGGCACAAGGTGGACCTACACAATATTAGGCGGGTGGTTTTAATGTTATGGCTGATTGTTGTATGTGTGTGTGTGTCTCGGATAGCCTTTAAGAACGCCATTGACAAAAGAAGAACGTACTGAAATCATTCTCTTGGCTGGACCGGGAAGCTTTCGCAAGGTTGCGATGGACATGCCATTCCACGCACAACACGAGATGTGTCAACACGAACATGCAATCGTGTAGAGGATGTTTTGCGGATAAAGTTACATTTTGGGAGAGATTTGGGACATCTTGTATAAACCCACAGAGCATCGACAGGATGTGATTTGCACTCGGAGATCGGACGGGACACTGACCTTGGTTGCGGCGTGCGTTGAAGCTGCCCAGATGAATGACATCATCATCATCAACGGTGTTGTCAGCCATGGTAAGAATACCAGCCGGACTCCCTGAGTCTCCCACCTTCTCGCTCTCTGCTGCACACTAACACCCATACACACGCACACCGGGCCCTGAAATCAGAGGGACATCACCCTGTGGATGGACACACACACACACACACACACATACATATTTCCAGCTGAGTAGTGACAAACCTGTAGTTGATGTGAAAGTGAAAGTTACATTAGAGGACATTTCTCTCAAATCTGATAAGTGGGAAGAAATTTGGCGTATTTCTTCTGTCTTTTAGATCAACAACCTACAGGAAAGCTCTCATCTGGCTTTCATTTTCAGTTTAAGACTAGTTATCGTCGAGTTAGCGATCTAGCTCTAAACTAACCCTAATGTAAACAACGAGAGAAGTTAACTGAGCCATGTGTTAACACGGAATGGGTGACAAAAGTCTAGCAAGCAACGTTACCATTATATTATCCTGTATCTACTGTAAATCAGAAACATAACGAGATCACCTAGTAAACATAAAACACATCAGCATCTAACTTAGCTAGCATTGACAGCGTGTTAGCACACAGAGAGTTAGCTTCTTAGCCAAGTCAGAGGGGAAAAAGGTACACAAAACACACACACGCACATTAGCTTATCATCATCATCACCATGGTAACTAGCCAGCAGAGTTCACTATCATTATAAGAGGATTGTTTTTTTAAGTAAAAAAAAAAACAAAAACAACAACTAAAAAAACCACCTACCTCTTAGTTATATCAGCACAAGCTCTGGAGCCGGATATGCAAACAAACGGCCAAAACAAGCCACAGGACGTCACACGCATGACACGACGTGGTGAGGTTTGGTGGAGCATGCTGGGAAATGTAGTTGTTATTATTGTGAGGGTCGTGTAGGAGCTGAGGGAACTGTAGATGTCGCTGTGTTGCTGCATTGTGGTTGTTTTAGGGGTGAAAACAGCCGAGCTCTTGCATGAGATTCTTTTTGGATAACTTTTTCAAAAAATTCTAAATCAGATTATGTGAATGAGGCGTTGTCTAATTAAATATGCATACATGCTTGCGTGTTAATATGTCAATTTATGATTAATATGTTAATTTGCGGTAGTTTTAAACATCTTTCATCGACATGTTGGTCTGTTTTTACTTTGGTGAATAGTGAATTCCCCACAATGCAGTTTGATGACCCGCTGACAGATGAAAATGAATGAGCGATGCGGCAGCGCTTTATGCTGTGTTCGAGGTTCGAGGACTCAAGGCTGCAACTTGTAATGCTGCGTTCTCGACAACTGGGAATTTTTCCCACTCCGACTTCCCACGTTAAAGCGCTCACGCGAAGTTGGCTGACTGAAGTCGGAAAGAAACCAAATACTCACTGTGAGCTGTCTACAAAAACTAAAATTACAGTGAACCCTACTGGGGAAAAAACCAATAGAAACCATTGCAGAAATTCTAATGGTTTTAATGGTTAGAATGGGAATTGTATCGGTTTTAATGGAAACTATAATGGTCTTTGTGGGTCTCTACTGGTAATGTGTTGGGTTCTATTGGTGGCATGTTTCTGTCTAGTGGAAACCAATACAAGCCGTTAATGGTATTCATAGTGAAAACCATTAGAATTTCTGTAATGGTTTCTATTGTTTTGGGGGGGTTTTCAGCAGGAAAGAGTTCTTTGGTTAGTGCTTAACTTATTTTTAAAGTGGATGTGATCATTCATGGGGTTAAATAATAGAAGCTGCAAAGAGCAGCTCAATCAAACAATTATTACAGAAAGCGAAATAATATTTCAAAGTATCACCCAGGATTTAGATTTCAAATATGAACAGAAACTCAAAAGACGCTGTTCTTTCTTGTTGTTATAATTTTCACGATGAGCTCCGTCCTGTTGAAGTGACGCCGTCAACGACATCATGCTCGTCGTCTCATAAATCCTTAGTCGAGTGACTCAGCGTGACACTGAATGTCGGTTGAGGGGGGCACAGTGGCTTAGTGGTTAGCACGTTTGCTTCAGACCTTCGAGGTTGGGGGTACGAATCCTGCCTCCACCCTGTGTACATGGAGTTTGCTTCGTGCTTCGGTGTCCTCCCCCAGTCCAAAGACATGATTGGTATTTGCAAATTGTTAGTAGTGTGTGTGTGAGTGTCACCCTGTCCAGGGTGTCCCCTGCCTCGTGCCCCGAGTCCCCAGGGATAGGCTCCAGGCTCTCCGCGACCCTGTGTAGGATAAGTAGTATGGAAAATGGATGGATGGATGGATATGGTGAGTGATTAAAAACCAGCGAAACCTAACCATTATCCCTCATATCTGAGATTGTTGAAATTTGTCCTATTGTGCTAGCATTAACGATGTCTCCCTGTGACATCAGCACGACACACACCTGCTAACTTCTCACACAAATACAGCACCAAGGAAATCTGTGCCAGAATCACCAAGCATAAGATGAATATTTCAGTATAAACATATTCAATGGGTGGACATTTCCTCATTGTGATGTTGTTAGAAGTAAATTTCACTGTGAAGACTATATTGTAAAAAATATATATATTGTATCAAATTTAACGTAATTCCGACAATATCATTTATTTAAATAACATTTTGGAAATTTCCTTTGTAACATCCTTTTAATGAAGGAAAGGAAAGAACATGTAAGATTGCATGAATGCAGGTCATCTAGAAACTGAGCTATTTGGTTCTGAATAGAGAGGGAAAAATGTTTTAAAAATCGGTTTAATGCTTTTCCATGCTAGTCAGTGTGGTTTATACGGTTTAGTAAGCACATTTACATCATAATGACACATAATTGTGCATACATGTCATTAAACTAGTTTTTCAGAACTCTTCGAAGTTGCTAAGTTTTAGATAACGCAGTGGAAGACCAGCGAACTTTTTAAAAATGAAATCTGAATTATAATTGCATAATAATTTTTATTGCTACAGTCTAAATTTAAATGATCCAGAAAAGTGTTTGTCGTATTGTTTAGGAAATCGGAAGTTCGAATCCCGACGATGCCACAGCCATCCCTGTCCGGCAGCCAAGCCAGCATAATTGTCTGTGCTCTCAGGGTGGGAGGGGCATACTCTCTCTCCCCTGTCAATCACAGCGACATTAGCCAATCATGGGTGTCTGTGAGATCATGTATGCAGAAGAGGGCAGACAGCACTTTCTTCTGAGTGTGTTATGCGTCCCTGTGACGCAACATGAGCAGCAGTTCAGAAAAAGATGAGGTTATCTGGCTTGACGTGACTCGGCGGAAGCGCGCTTAAGTGTTCACCCTCTTCAGTTCTTAGTTGTTGTATGATGGGGCGAGCTGGGACGAAATGAGCAAAAATCCTCCTAAAAAACTGATCAACGAGACCAGAATTGTCGTTTCTAACCGTAGAGTCTTGCCAAAGTATTCAGGGTTTGCCTTTTATACATAAATTGAGCATTTCTCACAGCTAGCTTGTTTTTTTTTCCTCAAGGAAAACCTCACAAGAACCATATTCTCTAACATACAGTAATCTCAGTAACATACAGTAATCTCATAGAAAGATTATCCATGAAATACCATGTGGTTTTTGTGAATTACTTTACTACTTACTGTACTAATTCAGTTAGAGTGTCCTTCACTGCAATCTCCTCTACCTTCACTGAGCCACCTAATTAAATAAAAACAATCACTGACGTCCTTCACAATCCATTCTAGACCTTTGACATAACTGTAAGCATATATTTAAAAAAAAAAAAAAAATCAATTACCTATGTTTATTCTGAATGACACCAAACTGTGCAAACTACAAAAACTCAAATACTCAAGGTAAATTTTCCTTTAGACAGAAATGAACAGTGTGAACACAATAGGCTTAAAAACAAAAAAAAAGTGAAGTAATGGAGATAGAATAAAAATATGTCCTTGTAAATTGAATACTTGATCATAATGTAATTGTTTTTATTGATTGGTTTTTGTACACTGACTAAACTTTTTTTTGCTTCTCTATGTGTGTGTACTTGTAGTATTTGTTATTCCTGTTGTATGTTATTGTGAAACTCAATGTGCTGCCACCTTGACCAGGACTTCCTGGAAGAAGAGATTGTATTATCTCAATGGAACCTTTCTGGTTAAATAAAGGATATAATAATAATAATAATAATAATAATAATAATAATAATAATAATAATAATAATAATAATAATAATAATAATCATGCACAGAACCTGAGAGGGGTATCGAGAAGAAAACAAGCTACTTCCTGAGGTAAACAGCATCAGTCAGTCACGAACACGGCCTTACACTCAGCTCTGTACGCTGTCAACACAATATACTGTACATCCTGCACCTTAGCATAGCTATAGATGTACAGTACACTCCTGGGTAAAAAGAAAAATGAGCCAAACCCAAAATGGCAAAAATATTTGCTCATTTACTTTTGCTGCAGTTTGGGGGAAAAGCTAGAAACAGGGAAATTCACTTATATAGTCTTCTTGTACGCAAAGGTAAAATCATGATAATGATTAAAATGTTTGTGGTAAAACACATGTCTGGGTGTACAAAATTAAAACAAAGTAGAAATATAAAAATAAATAAATGTCCACAAGTTTACCCACAAGGCTTAAACATTTAAAGAAATCAAAGGGAAAAGCTATGCCATACTAATTTACTTTATCTATTTGTTTAATTCGTGCTAACTCCCTGACAAAAGATTTGTTGTTACTGAAAATCACATGCTGTTCATTTCCTGTCCAGAATTACCCCTAAAGCCCAAAAAACACCCCAACAACAACCCCCACCCCAAATGTCTTGTTTAAGTGAGTACTCTCCGTAAGAACACGAGCGATTGAGGGATTGTTTAGACCGGCTCTGGAAATCTCATCAGAGGTTTTTAAAAAGCACAATCAATAATGCACCATCTGTTTAAACCTTCACAGTGAAATGAAATCATTAGTCGCTTTTTCAAGTGCGTCTCCAACATCTTTGATGCTTTGCCTTTCACATTTGTCATACTCTCATTGCGTTATTCAATCTAATCGAGCTATTTCACATTAACTTTGTGCCTCTCAGTAAAATGTATCACATAAACACACACGAAGAGCAGGAATCCCATGCAGGACGAAAATCAAGCGTCTGTTCTGCACTGTCTGAAACAATTATTCTCATCCATTTCCTCTGTGTTATCTCTGTTTGGTACCCGATGTCAACCCCAATTTGTCAACCCCAGTTTCAGAAACTTCCCTGGAAACTTTAAAAGAAAATAAAAATCATTTACTGCCTAGAGGTCACCGCAGTGATCACTGATATTTATCTTTACAATTTTACAGGAGACAAACCCCTCGTCTAAGCATCCGAGATAATTCATGCCGTCAGCGATGATTACCCAGGAAAGAAGAGGCCAAAGCAACACGACCTGCAAAAACAAGACAAGAATCGCCACAAGAGAAGAGGTGCGTGTGAATGAGAGTCTGCTGAATGAGTGCATGTTTGGCACAGGTCACACTGGATCATTTAGGTAAAGTGCCGGTGGGAAACAATAGACTAGTTTAGCTGTGCATGTGTTCCAGGGAACCTTAAACAACACAAAATACTACACTAATGAGTCTGTGGAGAAGTCGAAAATGTAAACATTTGTACTTAAAAGCAGCTAGTATATTTTTTTTTTTGTTACATGCCATGCTTTAGGCCGTGCATTAAGTGCTTTCATCGCCTATTGTGCAGCACATGAAAAATCCAACACAGGGAACAGTTTTAAAGGATTTCACCCCATACTACTCACTCACCGCAACAATCAATTTTATAATCATTTCCATGGGGCTCTGTCCTTCCAGCAAGCTACAAATGATAATCTGTGAATAAGTAAGGAATAAAATGCAACAAGGCGTGCTGTCATAAGAAAATAATCAATGACAGGCTGGTGCGATGTGGCCCGAGGCAAAGCAGAGTTAATGTTACCACCCCAATGTTGATTATTTTCCTATACGAGAACATCCTGAAGCGTTTTGTTCCATTTACACCACAGCAATTTGCCAACACATAACAATTTTTCATTTATTAATGAACGACATTATTGTTACAATTAAGTTAGTTCTTGTTATCAGTTACGTTAGCACAGCTGTAAACAGTTACTATCTCACCAGCCTTTGTTTTTCTTAAAAAAACAAAAACAAAAACAAAAACAAAGAAACAAGCAAAAAAACACAGCTTGCCATGTTACCAAGAAGCCGGAAACTCGCCTTGAAGACTTTCCCGTGGAAGGATTCCTTGCATGACTGTACGATTGTACACTTTTCTTTGATATATATAACAACCATATAACAAGCCATACAAGTCCCTGTGACTGAGTTGTTACTATAGTAACGTATTAGAATGAGCGCATTCAGATAAACCTTTTTCAACACCTTCTGACCAGTCAGACTGAAGAATTCAAAAGCGCTGTATAAGTATAATTAGTGATAAAGTACCACTGAAATATCTTTTTGAGTAAATATCATTATGAAATATTAGTTCAAGCTGCCGAAGCTGGGCCCTTGAGCAAGGCCCTTAACCCTCAACTGCTCAGTTGTATAAATGACATAAATGTAAGTCGCTCTGGATAAGTGCGACAGCCAAAAATGCCATAAAAGCCATACATGTAAAATGTAAAAAAAAAAAATAAAAAAAAAAAGTAATTGTTTGAATAAAAGCAACAGTTGATCTTGATTACATTGATCAGTACACAGGAACCAGAGCCTGTTATTAATCACATTCTCCAAGACTAATCTGCCGCTCTGATGGGCCAAGTACACACAAACAAAATCACTGACAAGATACTTTAAAATGTTTTTCAGAAGAATCTGTTCTGCAGAAGAGGATTGGAATGAGGATTTTCTTTTAGGAATATTTTACATTTAAAGAGCATTACAGCACTTTTACAGCACATTTACATTTGGGCAAGAAGATAAGTAATAACTGTAACAGTCACCAAAACCCAATGCGCTTTTCATATATATTACTATACATTTTCTTTACACACCACAGAATGTCTAAGATTAGGACAGATTGGACAGAAAAAAATGTCTAAGATTGGACAGACAAATAAACACATTTTAAAATCAATTTGACAATATAACAACTATAGTCATATATCCTCTAACAATATTCTGGAGTCTGGAATAGATTTTGTGCACATCTATACAGAACAAACTGCAATAAAGTTTCATGCAATAAAGAACTCAAGAAAATAGTCAACACTTTAAAAGCACATGATTATTACACCAATAAAAACTCATTAGAGAAGAACATGTTAAACCAATTAACACCTGGGACACCAAAACCACCGACATCTCACTGGCGTCTTACAAATATATATTTAAAAAGTAAGTTTCTCCCTTCAGTCGGTTTTAATGACCAACAAATTGGTCTGAACAAAATGAACTGTGGTGGATGTTTAAGCCAATATAGTGACAAAAATTTATTTTATGAAGTTATTCTTGCAGAATTTGTAATTACCATACATCTGGGTCAGGTGAGGAAAATCAAACCTGTAATAGCTTCAAATGTTGATGCTCTTTTGTTTTTGATTTATGTGGCACTTTCCTTGTCAAAAAATCCTAAAGGATTCTGGTCAGAAAATTCGAATTAGAATTTCTATCAGATTTTGGAACCGTTCCTGTAAGATTCCTATATAGGAATTGTCTTATAGGACAAGAGACAAATATCCTGTAGGACCACATCTGCAGAATCCATTTGGGTTCCTATTCAGGTCTATATGGGAATTCAATGTGATATGTAATTTCCACTGTAATTTTTTTTTTTTTTACTAAACAAATAGTACTTTTTTGACTGTGTCTTGCAATTTGATCGAACTCACCTCAACATATACATTGTACAGAGAATATCAACTTATAAACAACATTGGTTTATGCTAACATATGCTATGTTCGAAATAGCATACCACCAAACTACTCTTACCATTTCTGCCATATATATAGTATGTTATTCTGTCTACATTGAGGTGAGTTTGATCAAATTGCAAGATACAGTCAAAAAAACATCAACTGAATTCCCATATAGACCTGAATAGGAACTCAAATGGATCCCATTAAAAAAAATTAATCCTGTAGAAGTGGTCCTACAGGATATTTATGTCTTGTCCTATAAGACAATTCCTATATGAATCTTATCAGAATGGTTTCAAAATATGATAGAAATTGTCATTAGAATCCTGTACAAGTTTCTTACTGGAATCCTTTAGCATTTTTTGACGAGGTTAAGATGTTTGCAGGGAAGATACAGTCAAAGGAATATTTATATGATATATTAGTAATAGGATAAAATACTTAGGATTTTAAAACTCCCAATGCACCCTCTGTAGTTTCCAATACGTTTCCAATAACAATTGACATTATTTTCAATAAAATACAAGTAGAGATAAGATAAGAATAAGAGATAAGGAAAAATACAGTAAGATTATAAAGATCAAATAAGATCCTACAGGACAAACTCAAATTCCAATAGGATTTTTTTGACAAGGATTCTCTAAATCTCAATCTCAAAAAATTCTTGCATTTCTTCTTTTGCAGATCTTTTTTTTTTTTTTTTTTTTTTTTTTTTAAAACATACTCTCCCATCTTAGAACCTATTTTTGTTGCTGTTGTTGTTTTTGAACAAATTTTGTTGGATTTTAGAAAAGTATACGAAAGTCATATGAAAAGCTATAATCACTAAACTGCCTAAATTTCACTGTTCATAACTTTTCACACAAGTTGGTTCATGAAATTGTAAGACCATGATGTATGCCCGGATGTCATGTAACAGCAGCGTATGGAGCCTTAACATTGTTATTGTGATATTGTGAGACGTATTCTGTCATGTGTAGTTAGTTGAAGGCTTATTAGAGGCTTTAAATCCTCTAAAAACTTCACCTATACACATGATGTATATACCCTGTTTTGAACAGAAGCTCCAATCAGAACCTAATTTTTAAAAGGAGACATTTTTCAAGCTGTAGTTTAGGAAACATTACATCAGACTAAAACCGAACTTGCTCAAAATGTCTGCACCAATTATTATGTCTATTCCCAGGCAAGTTATAAAAGCAACACAGAATATTTTGTCTGATTGCACTTGTGGTACATGTCATCATGCCATTTCAGAAAAAAAAAAGAGTTTGGGCATTTTGATTTTCTTTTTAAGCTCCTAAACCATTCACACAATTTTCTACTAAATACCCATATTCTTTCCTGTGCTTCATCCTGTAAAGGTTCCCCCCCTCCCAATCTGGTCTGATCATTTCCTTTTAAAATGCCATCTCTGTTTTCCTGAAAATTCTTACCTCTCAGAATGTCAGCACTGATATGAATAAGGTTCATCTGCTTAAGAGCAGCACAAAAATAATAATAAACCCTTAAAAGTTCACTGCAGGCATCCAGAATGCCAATTTGATAGTCGCTGCTTAAAGTGTAAACTGGTGACTCCCAGACGACACAGATCTTTGAGAGGAACCATGGAATCTCTTTTTAAACCCAATGCCGCTCTTCTGCCTGTCTCTCAGATACTCCTGGTAGTTTCTGGTCAGCAGTGTGTACAGAAAAGGGTTGATGCAGCTGTTGCTGTAAGCCAGACACGTCACGACAAAGTTGACGCACACCATGGTTTTATGAGAGAGCTTCCCATGTTCAAAGTAATAAACACTGAGCAGCTGCCATATCCAGAAAGGTACAAAGCATGCCCAATATGTAAGAACTATACCAAAGATCATGTATAGTACTTTCTGTTTGGGACATTTAGTCCCGCTCGATGCTTTAGAGGAGGAGAACGTGGTGGTTTGGGACATCCAGTAAGTTCTCGCTAACATGAGATAGAGGTACCCAATGATGCACCCGGGAGCCAAGATGCATGTGTTAAAGAGGACGGTCAGATAGGCTTTGTAGGCAGTCATCTGCCAGGTGGGGTGGCATATACGCTTCTCAACCCCATCTCGGATGCTTGTCCTCAGCTCGATCATGATCATGGTGGGGAGTGAAAGGGCGAAAGAGACAAGCCAGACGACGCACGTGACGGCTCGCCTGTAGTGCCTGGAACGGGTGAAGGTGTCCAGCGGTCTGAGCACGGCCACATAGCGCTCCGTGCTCATCACGGTCAGCATGAAGATGCTGGCATGCATGGTGAGGAAGTCGAGGCTGAAGAGCATGCGGCAGCCAATATCGCCGAAGTACCAGTCCTTAGCGAAGTAGGTGCACACCACAAACGGAATAGTGCACAGGTAGAGCAGGTCAGCCAAGGCCAAATTCACGATGTAGACGTACATAGTGCCGGTTACACGTACTGCAATGTTCATTACCACCAGAGTGTACACGTTTCCAGCAGTACCGACTAGAAACATCGTAGCCAGGACAGTGCCTAGGAGAAACGTTATAAACATGTCCTGAGAAGACACAGGAGTCTCCGAAAGCACCAGAGATGCGTTGACGAATACAGCCGAGTCGTTCACACGTGCCCCCATAGCCAAGATTAACACGCAGCAATGTTTACTAAAGAAAAGAGTGTCAGGTGTGTGGAAGAAGTGTAGCAAGAAGCATCGTAGACGTAATTGAAGGCGTAAATAAGGACACGGGTCTTTACAGGGCAGTTACATTCCAGTCCACAAGACGGAGACCTGTGATGTGAGGACCTCAAATCAAAGCAGCGTGAATGCAACCTATACTTCAGGCTAGAGTCAGTTCAGAAAACACACAGTATAAATAAAATGTTACCGGCTCAGCTTTCCAGGAGATGTCCTGGTGTGTGTTCGACTTCCAAACAATATTCACTATTTTCGCTAAATGTATCGCTATCCATCTCCCAAACCGATGTGATTCTTCAGAAGTCAATTTGAGGCAAAATTCTGCAGGGTTTTAGGTGGAAACGGATTAAAATCCTGGTGAGGATTTGGAGCGTCTCTGCAGCGTGCAGCTCTGATGTGTGCCTTGAGCGCGTGTGTGCTTTTGGAGGCTCTCTCTCTCTCTCTCTCTCTCTCTCTCTCTCTCTCTCTCTCTCTCTCTCTCTCTCTCTCTCTCTCTCTCTCTCTCTCTCTCTCTGTCTCTCTCTCTTACACACACACACACACACACACACACACACACACACACACACACACACACACACACACACACACACACACACACACACACACACACCCCCTCGTCCTGAAGGTTCTTCATACCGTTTCCATCAATAAAACAGCACTTATCTAAGATAGTAGTCATTTCTTTCCCTTCTATGGTGGGGTAAACAGCTGTGTTAACTTTCAGAGTAAACCTGATGGATCAGACCAAAACATTTTGTTTATTTTTTCCTTCTTCCCATAATGATGCACACACTGATACAGCAATCAGTACGGAGGATGATTTCGATATCTAACACGGCCGTTTTGGCCATAAATTAGTTCACTAGTTCACAGAGAATGAACACTATAGCTACTTTTTTTTTAATGCACATGATATCTACTGTCAGTGGTAATCTACACCTTATACCTTATAGATTAATTTGTCTGATCAAAATGCTTATGGATATTTAGTTACTTTTCACTGTGTATTATAACATTATATCAGATAATTATGACTAGGTATTTAGCTAAATCAGAAAGGTAAAATATGATGTATAATTATATAATTAGGCATTAATATTAATATCATTACACAGTTACACTATCTTTAGTTTACAGAATGATTAGATTGAAATGCATTTGGTCCTACCAGGAAATAGAAATCTAATTGTCCTTCATATAGACTAATAACGCTGTCAGCTTGACTTGAACAAATCCAGACTCTCTCTCATCCTGGAATAGCTCACTGAACAATTTTTAATCTATGGACAGAATAGAAATAGAGAAACAGTAAAGCAAACAGGAATGGCAACGCTTTACTAATGTGAGGACCATGTGTGTTTAATTGGACTTTTATTCTGGCCCACTGGAATTTATTACTCAAACCAGACACAAATCAAGGCATGCAGTGATTTGAATGAAAAAAATAAATAAAATAAAAAAATGGCACAGGGTAATCTTTTTCCACATCTGCCATCAGCAAAGACCATTTTCAAATGACAGATAACATTTGCTCCAATAAACTGCTGTCCTGTTCTGTTAAAGATCAGGGATGGTGAGCTAAGCATCTTGAGGAAACTTTGTTTACATCTGAAGCAAGACACTACTGTAGATAAGCTTTACATGTAAAATCAGTACATAATTCTGTATAATTACAGATATTACAGTGATATTCACTGTAAGTGGGTGAGTTCTGTAGGTTGGATGGCACAGCGAGCTTCAAACCTGCGGGAGATTTTTGTGGATTTTGCTGGTACCTGTAGATTCCTCCACCAGACAGGTGCAATATGAAGTCTTAAAATAGATCCCCTAGACCAACCAGGTGGGGAAAACAGGATGTGCGAAGCATCACTAAGGATGATCTGATAAACAGCTAAGCAAAAAAAAAAAAAGAAAGAAAAAAAAAAGCGAAATCCTACTGAATTTATGTGTTATTCCTTAACAAAAATGAGTCTGACTAGGCTGAATCCAAGCAGGTCTGATCTCAGATCTATGCTTTAAGATTTCTGCTTTAAAAACTGCTAGTGCTTTTGTCAGATTTTGCAGATAATTATCTGATTTCAAAGCACTTATATTCAACTCAAAATACGACTCATATGGCAAATTAATGCATGCCACAAGCTCGTATTCGGTCATTGTGCATTGTAAAGTAAAGTAAAGTGAAATGTGAAGGCCAATGTATGGTAACCCATACTTGGAATTTGTCCTCTGCATTTAAGTAATCAAGTGCATAAATAAATAAAGAAACAGAAAAAACTAAGAGACAAAATAAAAGGAGGAAAAAAGGGAAAAAAGGTAATTGCTAACAATTGACTAACAGAGCCAACTCTCAAAATGAACACAGTGAACTCAATCTATGGGAAGAAATGAAGTGATATTGTATGTCTGTATAGCTAAATAATGAATACACACACACACACACACACACACACACACACACACACACACACTAAATAATAATTCACCAGTACAGTTGTATATAAGGTCAATGTTTGTTTGTTTGTTTGTTTGTTTGTTATAATTATTATTATTATTATTATTATTGCTGTTGCTATGCATCATATCGAAAAGCTTTCTGGTTGAAGTAACTCCAACTTGTCCTGCCCACACACACACACACACACACACACACACACACACACACACACACACACACACACACACACACACACACACACACACACACACACACACACAATGACTTAATCAGAGTTCTTTTCATCTGTAAAATTTGTTAACTCAGCCAACTGATTAAGCTATTAAAATTCAATTTTGTCATCAAGCTGAATAATCCTAGTGAGACTTATCTCACGCTCAGAGTGTGGAAAGTGTCATTCCATAAAGTACAAGCTTTTAGATGAAAAGGCAAAGCACATCACTGGATATGTAAAGCGCATTGAAACAATGTCAGCATTATTTGTGTCAGTGTTAAATTGCTGAGTTTAAATGTTGTGATGTGATGTGCCTCATCTCATGAACTGATCTTCATTTACCAGAATCTCATGTGGACAGATAATAATAATAAACTGTAAGACATGGTGTGCACAAATGGCTATAAGTTATATAAATTATTAATATTCTGGGCTTAAGGATATGGGGCCTCTGTATAGTTTTATTACAACACAATATATTTTTTTTAGCCCAACAATGATTATTTTTTGAAGTCTTCCCTAGAAAGAATAATACAGTAGCACTGAGTCTCTTCCTGTAACGTCTGATAAGGTTGGAGACAATCCTGGACACTCCTCCATGCTGAACATTTCAAGCACATTAATATTCGCTTCATACACGTAGACTGTCCTCGACAATTCCGAGTGTTGGCTTCGACTTGGTTTTGCCCCTCTGTCATACTCGGTCTTGACTCTGTCTCGGCTGAAGTGGTCTTGAACCTAACACTAAGAGTCAGTATTTTTAGTGAGTATTTCCTGTAAGGAAAATATTTATTTTAAAAAAGACTTCTTATGGGCATATTTTATTTTTGTTAGTCTAAATTTTATGAAAAAAGAGTGCCAGTAATTCTGGAGTTAATTGAATGTACAGTGGTGGAAAAAAGTATATGATCCCCTGCTGATTTTGTACGTTTGCCCACTGACAAAGAAATGATCAGTCTATGATTTTAATGGTAGGTGTATTTTAATAGTGAGAGACAGAATAACAACAAAAAGATCCAGAAAAACGCATTTCAAAAAAGTTATAAATTGATTAGCATTTTAATGAGGGAAATAAGTATTTGACCCCTTCGATTTAGTACTTGGTGGCAAAACCCTTGTTGGCAATCACAGAAGTCAGACGTTTCTTATAGTTGGCCACCAGGTTTGCACACATCTCAGGAGGGAAATGCGTTTTTCTGGATTTTTTTGTTGTTATTCTGTCTCTCACTGTTAAAACACACCTACCATTAAAATTATAGACTGATCATTTCTTTGTCAGTGGGCAAACGTACAAAATCAGCAGGGGATCAAATACTTTTTCCCCCCACTGTACATACTATACTATATATAGTCAGGTCCATAAGTATTTGTATATAAGTAATTTTGCCTCTCTACACCACCACAATGGATTTGAAAGGAATCAATCAAGATGTGATTGAAGTGTAGACTTTCAGCTGTAATTCAAGGGGTTTAACAAAAATATTGCATTAACAGTTTAGGAATTACAGCCATTTTTTACAAAGTCCCTCCAGATTTGGCCTCTCCTAAAGTTTCTGCTATCTCTTTGATAGGCCTGTTTTGTTTTTTCAGCCTAATGATGGTCTCCTTCACTTGCATAGACACCTATGCATATTGAGAGTTCCCATGAACAGTGACCAAATGCAAATTCAACGCTTGGAATCAACTCCAGACTTTTTATCTCCTCAAACTGTCATGAAATAACGAGGAAACAGGCCACACCCGGCCACGAAACTGCTTATCAGTCGATTGTCCGATTACTTTTGAGCCTGTGAAAAAGGGAGGGACTCCTTTATGGCCTAAATGGCTGTAATTCCTAAACAATTAAAGTAGTATTTTTGTTAAAGTTCTTTAAAGCTGAAAGTCTGCACTTCAATCACATCTTGATTGCTTCATTTCAGATCCATCGTGGTGGTGTACAGGGGCAGAATTACGTATATTGTGTCGCTGTCCAAATACTTATGGACCCGACTGTACTTTTTAAAATTTTATATGGTATATAAGAGTATATTTTTATGTAAGCAGTACATGTCTGAATTTCATTTAATTTCAGCATATACAAATCTCTTTTATGATTACACTGATTTAATTTGATTTAGTGAAACCTTTTAAACATTCTGAATTCCCCTCACATAATCTGAAAATGGGCAATTATAGAAAAGGGCCCTTTTGTGTACATAAGACTGCATAAAATCAAATATATTTATCATAAACAGTACATCAATTTGACAGTTAAAGGACAGAGCCAATGATAAACCGGGTCGTAAAGTAAACAAGGAAGCTAAAGCAAGTTAATTAAATTTAAGACTAAAGGAGGAGAAATGCTCCCAGGAACTGACCACATACTCAAGTATAGATGTTGATACTGATGAGTGTGCGCTAGTTCATTTCCAATCATTTCCTGGGAAGGAAAGCTAACTCCTACCGCTTACTCTGACTAGATGGGGATTTTAACGACAAAAGGAGTATAGGTGATTTCTCTTAATGTCTCTATACTGCAGAACTTTCATAATCACGCACCGCTCTTAATATTTTATTCCCCTTTCAATCACAGGGAAAATTATCCTCAAGATCAGAGCCAAGGAAATACACTATATGGCCAAAGGTTTGTGGATACCTGACCATCACACCCATATACTGTATGCTTGTTGAACATCCCAATCCAAAACCATGGAGGCATTAATATGGAGTCAGTCTCCTTTGCTCTTCTGGGAAGGCTTTCCACTAGATTTTGGAGCGTGGCTGTGGGGATTTGTGTTCATTCAGCTACAAGAGCGTTAGTGAGCTCAGGCACTGATGTTAGGTGAGGAGGTCTGGTGTGCAGTCGGTGTTCCAGTTCATCCCAAAGGTGTTCAGTGGGGTTGAGGTCAGGGCTCTGTGCAGGACACTCGAGTTCTTCCACTCCATCCTTGGTAAACCATGTCTTCATGCACAGGCTTTGTGCACAGGTTTGAGCCTCTTAGTTCCAGTAGCTAATTAAGAAATTCTTAATGCTACAGAATACAAAAACCTCCTATACAATTGTGTGCTTCCATCTTTGTGGGAACAGTTTGGAGAAGAAACACATATGGATGTGATGGTTAGGTGTCCACATACTTTTGGCCATATAGTGTAGGTTATGATTATTTCCAGCTCACTAGATGACATTGTGCAAGGCTACATTCTTTCTTACATGTCCGTGCTAAAATCCCAATTTTGATTCAAAATGTAATGTTCCATGTAGAGATGGCACTGATCAGTTACAGGCAGATACCAGCAAAAAAAAAGAAAAAGAAAAAGAAAGGTGGCTCGGATATCAGAGAGAAAACATATCAGATATCAGATCCTGTAGCGCATGGCAAATAAATATCGGAACTGAATTTGGAAAATAAATGTTTTTTTTGGAATTAGAAATGTTTCCATGTAAAGAGACTTGACTGTTTTTTTTTTCTTTCGTTAGGATCGACTTTATTATATTTATACTTTACACTTAATTATATTTATTATATTTAAACAGTGTTTTTGTGCATGAAAAGTTTAATTCTGAAGTGCTTCAGGTGTATGTGTGTTTATACCTTCCCTGCTGAAAATAAAAAACCCAAAACCCAAAAGAAACCCTCAGAGAATTTGTAATGATTTTAATGGTTGTAATGGGGAATTGTATTGGTTTAAATGGAATCTGTAATGGTCCCTGTGGGTCTCTACTGGTAATTCGTTGCCTTCTATTGGTGGCATGTTATGTCTAGTGGATACCATTAAGGACCAATAGAACACCTTTGACATTTGGTTAATTGATGGTTAGTAATGGTATTGTAGTGGAAACCATTAGAATTCCTGTGATGGTTCTATTGTTTTTTTCAGCAGGGTTAGTAGTTCTTAAAAAAAAAATGATATCAGATGGGTATCAGTATCGGCTGAGGCTCAAGGTTTCAGTACTGGTATTATTATTGGAAAATAAAAAGTGATATCATGCTATCTCTAGTTCCATGTAAAGTTCAACATGAAGAATTTTTCGACCCACAGCATACAAACCTAGACATGTGTTCAGTGTTCTGCTGAGCTTTAAAGCTTTACGTTCATATCATCTCTTAATGATATGAAAGGAATTGTTTGAATTTTTCATTCTTTGAAAGGAACCAGGCCTGACGCAAGCCTTGATAAAAGAAAAATGAATGAACCAAATGCTTTTAAGTGGGACGTTATCCTAAGATAAAAGGCATAGACAACATATGAAGAACATATAAAGCAGCCATTTCTCCTCTTTCATAGATGTCAAAGAAAAAGAAATGGACTACTAACAAGAAAGCTGACAGTGTGGAAGAATGAAAAAATCGTATTATTATTAAAATATTATTATTATTATTATTATTATTATTATTATTATTATTATTATTACAGAATTAAATTCAAGCCATTTCATTCTAAATAGTACTGAAAGTGACCTAAGGAGGTGAATCCTCAACTTTCAACGAAAATATTAAATTGATTATCTGTCTCATTTCCCCAGTACAACATATTCAATGTTGTCTCCTACAAAGAAATGTTATTTAAGTCGGAGACATTATTGATTCCATTGCAGTTCCCAGTTATGCTACAATCCCAATGGTTCACCTTCAACGTCCTTCTTCATGTTGGCTCAGTGACAGAAGCAGAGGGCAGATGTACAGTATCACCTGATAAACTCTAGACCATCTCTCCTCCATGAGGTCCATACGACAGCTGAAAGAAATGTCAAAATATAATCATTTTTAAAAAAGTAATAGTTATCTTGGTTATAAATTCCACTGCCGTATTCCACAATAATCATATGGATGCAAGACCTCTGGGGAAAACAAATGTACTCCTGTATAAAGAGTCTGTTAGCAAAGAAGGATTATCATATGATTGCAATTTTTTGCAGTAACGTAGCCTACTTTTAATTCTGCCCGCTGATTAATGTTTGCGGTTTTCCATCTAAATGCTTGTCATATTAATCTGGTTACATGTTCAGGCTTGTTGGAAACACTTACAAACATCAACTCTTATATATTTATCAGGATTAAGCCCATATTTTAAAACGTTCTTGTAATGTTCTCTGTATATTTGACCCCTTTCCAACGGTGGCTATATAATGCTGAGATCCATCTTTAACAACTGAGGGACTCGTACACAACTATTACAAAAGGTGCAAACGTTCACTGATGCTCAAGAAGGCAACACGATACATTATTAGCCGGGGGGGCGGTGGGGGGGGGGGATGGGGGTGGGGGGTTGGTTGTAAACTTCTGAACTGGATAATCAGTGTAAATTGTTATTATTTTGTCTTCTGGGAAACATGTAAATATCTTATGTAGCTTCTGAAGGGCAGTACTAAATGAAAAAATAAGATCTTTAAACAAAATACTACTAACAATTTACACCGATCATCCTGTTCAAAAGTTTACACCCCCCTGGCTCTTAATGCAGTAACTCCCACAGTTACCTCTCTGTGTGGTCTGAATATTGGAACAATAAATGATGTCCTGATTGCTTCAGCAACACCACACAAATTGCTTGTTTGAAAAACCAAAGCTTTATTTTGCCTTGTGGGGCTGTTTACTTTTACAGCGTTATTCAGTTCAGCTAAAGGAGCTCCCTGCTAGATAAATTCGACAGCATGAACAGACCCTTCCACCCCAGTGCAGCAATCATATCCCCATTTCAGATATTCACACATGATCTCTCTGTATAGCAGTGGACGTGACTAGAAAATGATCAAATCAAATTCCAGTCCAATTTTTCCGCCCAACCCAGGCATCACAGCTTTAACAGCCTAGGAAAAGTCTTTGGGAAGATGCATATGATACATATGATGCATATGAACATTTCTGTTTCACAGTAGGAGTACAGTGTATTAAAACACACATCACTGAGATAGTGTTTTAGAAAAAAAAAATATATAAAAAGTGTAGCTTCAAGAACAGACTTTATGGCACAAATCTATATAAAATTGAGATCACTTAAAGTGAGCATCCAGTTCAGAGCATCAGGGTCAAGAGCCCAAAATGAGCTTGCTGTCACTTCTGGGATTTGTATCCATGACCTTTGTCACCTCCTACTTCTCAAGAAAACGTTCAAGCGATGCTAAAACACACGGGTTATACTGAAATCTTTCTTTTCAGTTAAAAATAATCACTAAATACACAGAGAACTCCACTTTTGGAGTAAAGTAACTCAGTAAGACTTTCAGATTTATGAATTAATTTCTCTTTGGCTTTGTAGTTTTCTATGTGTGTTGTTGTTGTCGTTGTTGTTGTTGTTGCTGTTGTTGTTGAGTTTCATGTGCACTGTGTCCATGTGAGTGAACTGGCTTCAGGAGATTGCCACTTCCATACAGAAAATGTCATATTAGCAAGTGAATATATTTTGAACACAGTCAATGTTATCTAGTGTTTCATTAAATATATTGAAAATCTTATATATAAATATATAAGATTACAGTGAACCAAATATAAGATTATTTAAACCTATTTCTAGACATCTTTACTATTCCAAGCTTTAAGATTTCTTATTCTACTGGCAAATAATGTTGCTTCTTTCTATAAATATAAAGATTAAAATTAGCAAAATTGTCTGGCAGTTGAAAAAAAAGACTATTTCAAAAATGTATAAAAATGTCTAGTAATAGGTTTAATATCCTTATATTTGGTTTATTCAAATCTTATAATTGCTAAGATGTCATTGTTTTTTGTTGTTGTTTTTTTTAGCGTATATGATGCCTTGTGATGGACTGGAGTCCCATCCAGGGTGTATCCTCACCTCGCTCCGGGGTTTCCCGAGCCACTTTAACCCTGACAAGGATAAAGAGGTTACCAAACTACTGAATGAATTAATGCTATTGTATTGGTATTTTATGAATAACTGCTGTAGCTATGTTTCTATTAATAATGAGAGCAATGCACAACAAAACACAGTGCTTTTTAACATATTGCTAGACATTAAACAAAAGTAAAACCCTTAGTAGAAATTTGATACTTTCACTATCTAGTCTGTGAATGCATGAATAATTAACAGGGGTGGAAAAAACTTGAGTAATTGTACTTTGTTACTATATTTAAGTATGATTGTGATGGATTTATACTGTACTTGAGTGATATTGAAATTGAATACTTGAATTACATTTTTAAGAGAAAAAAAAAACTTTCTTACTCCTTACATTTTTATTCTGGAAAAGTAAAGGATGTGCAGGAACTGGAGGATTTTTCTGAAGAACAGTGGGCAGTTTAACTGCTCAGGACAAACAAGGGACTCATGAACAATTATCACAAAACATAAAAACAGTTGTTGATCATCCAGGTAACAACACACAGTATTAAGAATAAAGCGTATGTAAACTTTTGAATTGTTTCATTTGTGTAAATTCAGTTATTATTGTGTCTTGTGGACTATATGTAAACATCTGTTATGTGAAATAGCTTATTCAGAGCGGTACTAAATAAACAACAAAATACAATTTTTATGGTCCCTCTTATTTAAAAAAAAAAAAAAATTATTAATATTTTTCCGATTCTGCAAGGTGTATGTACATTTATGACCTCAACCGTACCTCATTACTAAAAAGGTAAAGCAGTTATTAAAATGCATGTCTCAAGAGGGACACGTGGTAATAATTAATGCAGTAAAAATCACTTGAGTGTAAACTGGGGAAATACCTGTCTGCTGTTTTAACAGCTGGCATTTCAGTGACTTTTATTGAACATGTCAAGTTAGTGATAAATGATGTCAGGTCCACATTCATATTGATTGGTAAGCAAGTTAATGCTTCACATCACCTCGTGCACAAAGAGAAGACAACCTGATAAAGGACAAAATGTCCCCCAGCTGTGACAATGTATACATGCACATTTGAGTTCTACCGCACAGTGATGGGAAAACATACAGTATATGTTGCATTCTGAATAAAAATGAGGATTCTTTTGGTGTAAATATCAGACCATCATCATTCTGAGATATAAAACAGCACCAAACCCATTTTTCTGCTTTTGGAATGTGAGTTATTTGACCCAAGCTCAAACTTCTTCATGCTATAAACATCTTATTCAAGATCTCCTTTGAAGATGAATATGTTGAAGAAGCACACATCCTAGCCAGAGGCCTGTTGTGAATTTAAGAGTCATAAGAGTTGCTTATTGTAAAGGGGATACCAAGCTGCTAAACTCAGTAAGACTTTTGTACCTTTCTCTGATGCTCGCTGAGAGAATTATGCTCCGGCACCATTTATTATTTTTTTTTAACTGTTTTGTTGGTAATATATTCAGTTTTACACGAAGGAACACTTCGTAGAAGCCAAGACAGATTTTGCAGTTTAGTGTAAATCAATGTGACTAAAACACATAGACAAAACATTTTGTTCTAGCTCATGTCTCTACATTAGTCTTGTTGTTAGAATTAAAATTACCACTCATATATTAAACAATAAATTGATATATGGAGAAAAACAACAACAACAACAACAACAACAAAACCTACACTCAGATAAAACAACTTAAAAAACAAACAAACCCTAAATTCATTGGTTTATAATTTCCATAAAAATGAAATATTAATAAAACACCAACCTCCTAATTTCTGATGATAGTTGTACATGAAGTTCAGCTATAGTATAACCAAAGAGTCTTCAGTTACACAGTGTTTGTTGGCCAAGCATTTAATTTGACTCTCTATGCAAGTTTGCCAAATAAAATTCCTTCATAAAGTGCAAAGAAATGTTTCATTTTCATGGGTCGTTATGCAACCAGACTTTCAGAGGTGACACGGTCAGACTGTTCTTTTTCTCAAGCAATAACAGATCCAAAACATTTCTTTAATTCAAAAAGGAAATATACAATTCAACAACACACACCAGTAAAATGTCGGTTTAAAAAAACGGTATAATTTTTAAATAAATGTTGCATTTGAATCAAGACACAAAAATTCAGGAGTGTTGTGATGAATTGGTGTTATCACCTGCAGTATTTTGGAAATAATGAGTCTATAAATCAATATTTCTGAACTCTACAGGTTATTCCAAGAAGACTAGAACACTGTCTATATAACAGGTTTACCTCTTTATACATTATTTAAAAAGTCTGGAATGAATACTGTTATATTTACCATTTTAGCATTTTATGTAGGATAGGGCAGATTACTTTTTATTTTCTAGAAACTGCATACGCCACATCCAGCAATTTTTTTTAGCATAGAAACTGTAACAGATGGAACTCTTTTGCTTTTAAGATGAAGCAGTACCAATGTTTTAGACCTCAGCTTGAGAAAACCAAGCTACAGTTAAAGAGAACATTGATCACTGCGAGTAGTCAAGTTATAAAGTGCACAATCTATTGGATTTTGTAATTTCTAAATTATACTAGGAAAGGGAATTTATTGCGTGATGCCATAATCAGATAAAATGTTAATGCAAACATGTTAGGTCAGATCTGTGAATAAATTAGGCCATCTTATCCCACAGTAGCACTGGGTGGAATACAGTTCTATCATTTTAGTTGACTAATATTGTTTATTAACGCATTAGCAAATGATCGTGCAGATTTAAACATCTGCACAGTCTTGAATGTAAATCACCTAGCACGAGGAGGTCCTTCATACCTGTGTGGATTAGCCTGAGATGTTTGAGGAAAGATTTACAGGAAAGCGAGTGACTCACTATCGGCTGCATCTCTAGTCACATCTTACAAATCAAAATTGAGCTCAGGCAGATAAGCTCAGATGGTGACTCAGAACCAAACAATCTCATTTCTAGTAGACTTTGGGGAAATAGCGTCCATTCAATTCAGTTCAATAAAATTTTATTTATACATCACTTTTAACAATGAACACTGTCACAAAGCAGCGTTACAGAAATCCGGATATAAACTTTTTCTTTAAATTTATCTGTAATGAGCAAACCGGTGGCGAAGGTGGCAAGGAAAAACTCCCTGAGGCGACATGAGGAAGAAACCTTGAGAGGAAGCAGACTTAAAAGGGAACCCATTCAAATCTGGGTGACACCGGATAGTGAGATTATAAATCATTCCTCTTCTATAGCTGTTTACTATAGAGTCAAGCAGTGCTAAGTGTGTTAAAAGGAACTTCAGTATGGGTATCATTAGAATTTTCATGTATCAAACTGAAGTATCAACTGTTCAGTGGTGGAGATGGATGGCTTCAATTCAATTCAGTTTTATTTTTATAGCACTTTTAACAACGGACATTGTCACAAAGCAGCTTTATAGAAATATATAAATTTTAACTTGATAAATTTATCCTTAATGAGCGAGCCAGAGGTGACAGTAGCAAGGAAAAACTCCCTGAGACAATATTGAGGAAGAAACCTTGAGAGGAACCAGACCAGAGGAACCTTGAAGGGAATCCATCCTCATCTGGGTGATAACAAATAATGCAATTATAAATAATTCCCTTCTGTAAATGTGTACTGCATGGTCAAAAAGTGCAATTGTGTAACCAGGAAGTTCATTATAGTTTTCAAATGAAGTCTATTTTGTTGAAGTTATCAACTGTTCACTGCTGGAGACTGCTGGAGAGCAAAACTGTTTATATCAAGAAAAACTATCCACAGCCATCTTTAGGTGTCCGTGTGGTAACATCCAGAGTAAACCCATTGGTCGGTGTTCATACAACCAATCGCTTTGGCTCTGAATGTTATGATAAGATCATGGGTGTGGAAAAAAGCTTGTCATACTGTATATTGGTGCCCATAATGCACTTTACTGAACCACTTGCTCTGGAATGTTTCTCAGAGTTCTGTTATTAATTTTACTTGAATTTATGGTGTATATAAAGTTTAACTGATGGTGGTTTGTGTTTCGTTTCTGGCAGTACCCTGAGAGTAACTAAGTGCCCAACCTGATCCTATAAAAACTTTCATGACCACGGTTGGATTTTATACTTAAAAGACCTCTAACCCTGACTTTAGTTTTTGAAACTTTACCTACCAATTAATTTAAAACACTGTGGTACCCCAGGGTGCTCCATCTCTCTCAGAAACCAAGCTGTGTCTAATTAGCTGGCTCCTGAGCTGGTATACAGGCTTTTTTGGTATACACTACATTAACAGCAGGCTGCACACTAAACTCATGTAATGTGGTATGTTTTCTAAATCCACATCCAGACAGTCACGGACATTGCTTTCTTGCAAAATCCAAGCAGTAATTAATTAACACTACTCTCATGGCACAGGACTTCTGGGAACATTATTAATTCACTAATTCCAGCACTGAGAATGTCTAAGCTGTAGACAACATCATTTCACAAATGATTTTATTGATTTACTCCAGAAAATTCAGCAAGAGCGCCGCTTAATTACCTTTCAGTTCAAGTTCAAGCTCAAGCGCACGTAATAACAAAATAAACTGTCTCTCTGATTAGGCTTTTAGGCATTCAGTGGCAGTTTTACCTTGAAGTACAGACTTTGGCATACTTTTTGCACTTTTGATGCACAGTGATGAGATTAAACTGGCAACTCATCAGGCAGTTTTCAAAGCCCAGTGAAGGAGCTGGCACAGCTGACGTGTCTGGTTCCTTTCCTCCATGCATATCGTTGTCAAACTGTCTACAGAAGAGAGCTTATTACAGGCAGCGATATATTCCAGAGCATGGGCTGGATTTTTATTATGGATGAATTGGCTATATGTAGGGAAGTGTGACAGTTTGTTTAAATGTGGAAAATTATTTTTAAAATCGTTCGAATTTTTAAAATGACTCCTGTCTTTCCCCAGGATATTCATCCTCCACATACAGTTTCATTTCACAACTCTTAAACTTGTCTTAAAGGATACACAATGCTATTAACATTCCCCTCAATGCCCCTTACACATTTCTGAAAACTATTAAATCTAGGATATGTTGCCTACACACTCACAAAGCAGTGGTAATAAGTTCTCTAATATGATTTCTTCTTGGATGAAGCAACAGCTGTTATAAAAAATAAATAAATAAATTATTTAGGATCATGAACGTGTTCCTGTTGTTTAAGTTTGTTTTCAGGCTTTTTATTTGAAGTGAATGACTCACATGGGAGACACCAGACTCAGGATTGGGTTTAGACATTCAGCACAGTAGCCAGAGTATTTTGGAAAATCATATAAACCCAAGAATCCAATGAAGTAATAAAGGAAAGGCAGATCATTTCAAGACACATCATAAAACTTTAAATATGTTACACATACAGTTGCCTGGATGTCTGGATTGTATTTACTCTGATAATCGACGTGGACAGAGAAAAAAGTAAGTGGTAAATTAGCTAACAATTATTACTATACAACATTATTACTATATATTATTGTATAAGAGCTTGATCATGGTAAAAATGATTTAATTGTCTACAACCCCAATTCCAAAAAAGTTGGAACATTGTGTAAAATTTAAATAAAAACAGAATGCAATGATTTGAAAATCTCATAAACCCATATGTTATTCACAACAGAACATAGAAAACATATCAAATGTTTAAACTGAGGAAATGTACCATTTTAAGAAAAAAATAAGGTAATTTTGAATTTGATAGCTGCAACACCTCTCAAAAAAGTTGGGACGGGGCAAGAAAAGTCTGGAAAAGTAAGTGTTACTAAAAAGAAACTAATTTTGCAACTAATTAGGTTAATTGGCAACAGGTCAGTAACATGATTGGGTATAAAAAGAGTATCTTAGAGAGGCAGAGTCTCTCAGAAGTAAAGATGGGATGGAATCTGGATGGAAGCATATGCTGCTCTAATACCTGTATATACCTTTCAGCATTGATGGTGCCTTTCCAGATGTGCAAGCTGCCCATTCCATAGGCATTAATGCTCCCCCATACCATCAGAGATGCAGGCTTTTGAACTGAGAGCTGATTAAAAAGCCGGATGGTCCCTCTTTAGTCCTCTTTAGTCCAGAGGACATGGTGTCGATTCATGTGGTCAATTCATCTGACCACAGAACAGTTTTCCACTTTGCCTCAGTCCATTTTAAATGAGCTTTGGCCCAGAGAAGACGGCGGCGTTTCTGGATCATGTTTACATATGACTACTTTGGATGATAGAGCTTTAACCTGCATTTGTGGATGGCACGGCGAACTGTGTTCATCAGAAACACCTCCAGTGAGTTCTGGAGGTGTTTCTGAGCCCATGGAGTGATTTTAATGCAGTGCCGCCTGAGGGCCTGAAGATCACAGGCATGCAATATTGATTTTCACCCTTGTCCCTTACGCACAGAGATTTCTCCAGATTCTCTGAATCTTTTGATGATATTATGTACTGTAGATGATTAGATATTCAAAGTCTTCGCAATTTTACGTTGAGGAACATTATTCTGAAGTTGTTCCACAATTTGTAGACGCAGTTTTACGCCAGATTTGTGAACCTTTGCCCATCTTTACTTCTGAGAGACTCTGCCTCTCTAAGATACTCCTTTTATACCCAATCATGTTACTGACCTGTTGCCAATTAACCTCCAGCTGTTTCTTTTTAGTAACACTTACTTTTCCAGCCTTTTGTTGCCCCCGTCCCAACTTTTTTGAGATGTGTTGTGGCCATCAAATTCAAAATCACCTTATTTTTTTCTTAAAATGGTACATTTCTCAGTTTATACATTTGATATGTTTTCTATGTTCTATTGTGAATAACATATGGGTTTATGAGATTAGCAAATCATTCCATTCTGTTTTTATTTTTATTTTACACAGCGTCCCAACTTTTTTGGAATTGGGGTTGTATAATGAACCAGTAAAATTTCTCAGATTCTGCTTTGGAACATATTATTTAACACATAAGTGATTATAAATATTGTGATCTATTTAGCTCCATTTCATACGTAAATTTAAATTTGTAAATTTAATAAGTAAATTCGTAGATTTTTTATCAACAACACAACAAACAACATCTTATGAACAAACAAGGCAAAAGTCTACAAAGCACCTGATGTTAGGGAGCGTCCCATTTTTCAATTTCTCACTTATAGCAGTGTCAATGTTATATAAGTATAGTAATAATCAAAACACCAAGCTGCATTTCTGTGACTAAATACAGAGCTGTAAGGCAATGCAAGGTGACAAAGAGCACAACCTACAGGAATCAGGAAAAATCATAGCAGATCTGATCCAATAATATTTTCTCCATGCTATTTAGTTGGTATAATTATGTAATATAATCTTTCTCAAAATGTTTTGCTTTGAACAATTTACCAACGCTGGAATATGAAAATGTGGGATATGAAAATGATCTGGGTTCTGTAATGTTTTGTAATGTTATAAATTAAATAGTAGCTCAGCATGTGACTGATATAGTCTAGTACCTGAATAATAGCTGTCTATAAATAATGAACCACATTCTGTCATTTGTATCCCAATCTACAGTACGTTGCATAAGTAACAAAAAAAAGAGATCAGTTTAGATACAGCCCGGGGTAAGAATTTAAAAGAAAAATCCAATGAATGACTTGTATATGAATATTTATAATTAATAAGTAATCTTCAGTCAAAGTCCATTGTACAGTGTGCAGGGGAGTCTGCTGGGATTAGAGGGACAGTTTGTTCACTGCTTATTGTTGGACATTGACAGTAATTAAAAACCGTGCCAGTGAGTTCCAAAGCTTATGTGTGTGTGTGTTATCCTTTGGGAACTGTGGCAAGTTTTGGCAGCTTCGAGTCTAATAAAGTCTTGTACATGTGATTATATAGAGTTTACACTCTGGTAACTTGAGATGCAACATTAAACACAACATTAGATTTATTAGGGAGGAGGGGGGTAGGAATAAGAGTTATCTTGACCATAATGTATGCGAAAATGTATGCAACGTGAATCCCACTTTCCATTTAAAGTCCAATCTTAAATACTTAGTAGCCTAGTATAAAAATCATCTGAACACTGTATTGTCCATCCATCCAACCCGCTTATCCTACACAGAGTTGTGGGGAAGCCTGGAGACTATCCCAGGAAACTCAGGGCACAAGGCGTAGGACACCCCGGACAGGGTGCCAACCCATCGCAGGGCACAATCGCACACACATTCACACACCACAGACAATTTGGGAACGCTAATCAGCCACATGTCTTTGGACCGTGGAGGAAACCGGAGTACCCGGAGGAAACCCCCGAAGAACATGCAAGCTCCGCACACACAGGTCAAAGGCGGGATTCAAACCCCCAACCCTGGAGGTACGAGGCAAACCACTAAGCCACTGTTCCCCCAACATCATATTATGTTTTGGATAATGAATCTCACAACCTAGACTGTGTAGGTCATTAGTATGTTTACCACTGTACCTTATTGTTTCTATTGTTAAAAAACAATCTTTTAAACAAAATTTTAAAATTTAGCTCACTGATTTCTTTATACAACCTTCTCCTGCTGCTACTCCATCATATAACAGAGAAGGTAAACACTCAGTAAACACGCTAAACACTGAAAGACTTCAACTTCCTATAAAAACACTGAAGTATACAATCGAACACTGAAGGAAAAACAAAATGTATAGCAGAAGGTAAAACATAGAGAACATGCAGACTGCAGAACTGTAAAGGTTCAGCATGATGGTGCACCTGGTAGCGTTGCTGCCTCTCAACTTCAGGGTCCGTGGTTCAACCCTAAGGTTCGGGTGGAGTTTCGGTGCATGTTCGTGTGTAATTTGCGTGGGGATCCTTTGGGTTTTCTCCAGGTTCCTCCTACATCCCATAAACCATGTTTATAGGTGAGTTGGCTACATTAGGTGTGAATGTTTGCATGGTACCTTGCAAAAGTATTGAAGGCCACAAAGTGATTTGCAGCTAGTGGTCAAAAACAGGAACTGCAACAAGTGCTATTAGCAGCCCAATGGGGAAAGAATCTCGCCGTCTCCTGCTCACTATATGAACAGTTTCACGAGGGGCGGTGCAGCGGACAGGATACTTAATGACTGGATTATCATGGCCGTGTTTTTTTTTTAATGCCAAATTGAGACAGCTTATAAATAAATACTTTGTTGCTGCAAAGATCTTGTTTTATCGCAAATAATCAGAACTGAATCTGCAAACAAAGGCAAAGTGTAAATACAGACAGAGTTCCTATGATGTACAGAACCATTTCGATTGTAAGATATATTGCAAAGATTGGATAATGGATAATGTCTGTACATCAGAAATGTGTGTGTACTAGGATGACATCGTTTCCTATGTAATCTCTGAGGAAAAAGTTTAAAATTGTGTCTCCCCTTTCCAAAGCCTGAATTGTTATTTTGTTTTTTTTAGAATAATTTCATGTCTTTTGTGTGGATTTTGAGATTTTGAGCCTAAAGTTGGGATTTTCATTTTGCTGAAACCTGGCAACGTAGGTTAAATATATTAACTATTCTGTGTGCGCCTTATTGGTGATGACATAGTTGAACAGCTGAAGCCACTCAATACCAGCTGCTAGACTGTACGCTGGATGACTGTATGTTGTTGACTCTCAACTGCCTTTTACAGGGGGGTTACTCTAAGAAATTACTAGACAGTAGCCTACACTGCCCTCCAAAAGTATTGGAACAGCAAGGCCAATTCTATTGTTTTCGCTATACATTAAAGACATTTGGGTTTTTGAGACCAAAAGATGAATATGAGACGATAGATCAGAATTTCAGCTTTCATTTCCTCATATTTACATCTAGATGTGTTAAACAACTTAAAACATGGCACTTTTTGTTTGACCCTACCCTTTTTTTTTTCTTTTTTTTAACAGGATCAAAAATATTGGAACATGTGACTGATAGGTGTCGCTTGCTGCCCAGGTGTGCCCTGTTAAATTGATTGTTTAAAGAATTAATAGCTCTGAATGCATACTCTTGGTTTGAGCCCTGGGGTTCACCTGTAAAGACTGAATTTGTTGTTAAGGATAACCAGGATAAACCAACATGAGGATAAACCAACATGAAGACCAAAGAGCTGTCTATGGGAGAAAAGTAGGCCATTTTGTAGCTGAGAAAAGATGGAAAATCTATCAGAGCCACTGTGCAAGCACTGGGCACAGCCGAGACAACAATTCGGAATGTCCCGATGAAAATATGAGGAAATGAAAGCTGAAATTCGGATCTATCGTCTCATATTCATCTTTTGATCTCGAACCCAAATGTCTCCAATGTATAGCAAAAACAAAAGAACTGGTTAAATAGTTAAGTGTGATTGGTTGGTTGTTATTAATGTCGTCCTGCACCACCAAAATCTATGGTCACAAGCTTCGCTGCTGTTTGTGCACTTTGTAGATACACGGTTACTTCTAGTCTAGTCATCTGTTGCTATGCAGAATTTATCAACCCCTTTACACCAACCATCAATAGAAATGCACCACCATCAGTCCACTGCTTTTGCGTTAGCAGTGACTCCATGGTGGAGGGTGTCCGAGTCAAGTGCATCAGTGGATATCGCAGGTATACCTGAAAAAATGGCCAATGAATTTAGACACAATACAGGTGCACCTAATAAACTGGAAATTTGTTAAATTTAATACTTTGGAGAGAAAATAAAAAAGTGTGTGTGTGTGTGTGTGTGTGTGTAGTATATCTAACAACCTTATTCACAAACATGTAAATGAGCATTGAAGGCAACAAAGACTAAAAGCTGAAGTATTTTCAATGTTGTTTCTTTAATATAATCTTATTTACATGGAATAGTTTCAGAAATGTTTAGTACATTGTAAGTTACATTAATCTTGCATTCAATAAACAAATGACACTCAGGACCTAATAATTGTACGTAGTAATAATATTGGTCACATAATTTGGAAAAAAGTGGTTTTTAAAAAACAAACGTAACTAGCAGGCAACGTCCACAGTCATCTTCAAAACTCACGAGTCATTCTGACTTACACGACATTAATTTTGTGTTTATCCAAGATAACGACGGCACTCAAGTCATCTGGAAAAAAAACCAAGCAATCGGTTCACGCAAACGCTGTCCCCGATCTGGTACACGTAAGAAAAAAACAACATGTTAAGACGGAACCAAGAATATAAAGGTGTCATTTTATTGCATATATCACAAATATGAACATGACCGCCGGGGTCCAGCCTACATCAACGCTAACTCGATACAGGCCAATGGACAGGCTTCTCTGAATTAGCAGCAGGTTTAAATACTTTGATTCATACATTAAAATAAAGAGAGTAGTGTACAGCTTTTTGTGGAAAAAAAAAAAAAACAGGGAATAATGATAATAGCAGCAATACTTAAAAGGACATTACATAGTAATAAATAATTTGTTAAAAAAAAAAAAAAAAAAACAAGAAGAAAGAATGATTAAGTGGTTGCAGAACACACAACTAAAAAAAATAAAAATAAAAAGTTGGCTCATTTTTATTTAAAATTTCCAAAGAATCAACTGGTGCCATGAACACCAAGCACTATATGATCTTAGACCTCTCAATGCTGTTAATCCTTAATGTAATACAGGGTTGTCCGAGCTTATCCAAGAGGCTTTATTCTATTTAATTCTACAGAAACGCATCTTGTTGGTCTTCCGTCTTTAAACGACTGATGGCGTGGATCAGGTGTGGCTGCTGTTTAACTCGAATTAACTCCTGTGGCCCTTGTGTGGATAAGACAGAACACTCCTGACCTAACGTCAAGGCAAAACCCAAAAGTAATAACACAAAGCGAAGAAGTGAACGGAAACATCCTGGAGACACAGATTTGTGAGAACTTGACTAGACTAGACTAGACTAGACTTGACTGTTTAAATCATTGGCTTTGCTCCACACAGAACAAGTCTCTCTCCACAGAATGAAAACTAAGGGATGATTGTTACGGTATGTTTTCTATGGAATGTGCCATGGACGAGACATTGCTTTGGAGACGCGTACATAAAAAGTCTCGCGGCAAACGTGAGAACCGAAACGGTCACAAACAGTTAATGCTAAAACAATCAACATTGTCCAAATACACTTTAGGACTACACGACCTCCGCTGAAACATGTGTGATTCCAAAATTCCACACTGTTTATAACGTTGGCAACGGAATGCAATGGAAAAGGAACGCAGGTCTGCTAGTTCTGTGGGAGACATCTGAAATATAAACCGTTTTTGTAAACTGGCATCGTTATCTTGTGCATGGCATCATTCACCTCTAAAAAAGGAAAACTGGTGATCAGAAGAAATGCTAAAAAAAAAAAAAAGTAAAAAAAAAAAGAAAAAAAGAACAAAACAAAACTGTGCAATGTGCAAAGTTTAAAATATACTTAAAACGAGTCACTAAGAATACTGGCTTATTTTACGGAAAATTCTGCCATTTGACAAAATGTCCATGGGCTTTCTTACTCTGCATACTGTCTGTGATCTACGAGCCATAAGAGATGTGCTTCTGTTAGTGAAAACGCACACACACACACACACACACACACACACACACACACACACACACACACACACACACACACAGTAGCCAAGACATGGTAAGCATTCTTGTCTTGATCATATGGGGAAAAACTTTTTTTTTTTTTTTTTTGTTTCACGTAACAAGCGATCAATTCAAAATAGCTTTTATTTATATATATATATATATATATATATATATAAAAAAATGCTGATGTACAGTATAAGAGATGGTTATCACTGAAATGTACACTGTCATTCTATAAGATGCAAAAAGAAAAAAAAGGGGGTGCTGTCTGTACATATCACTGATTTCAAGTCCAGTATAAAAACGAAACCTCCTGTCTGTCTGTCCGTCCATCGGTTTACCGTAAAGCTCTTCCGAGATTAAAAATACGACCGCTGTGCAAGTCCACCGGCTCAGAATGGACGAGAATATTGCAACACAAATAGGAGTTAAAGTTACCGAGACTTGAGACGTCCTCAGAGCAAAAAGCATCATGTTCGGTTTAGTCTAAAACGCTCATTTGCTTTTGTGACTACGTGATGCAAACTCAGCTGAATCAAGCATTAATCAGGCATAAAACCATAATCCGCCATTTCAATGACATGGGCAACTGAGGGGGGGAGGGAAAGAAAAAAAAAAAAAAAGAGAGATGATTTTTCTCTCTTTTCTGGTACCGGCCATCATCATAATGATGCAAATTAAAACCATTAGACTCAAAACAGAAATAAGTAATCCTTGAGCAGCCTGGAAATGGTGTGTGTGTGTGCGCGCGCGCGACTAAAACCCAGGCTGTGTGTGTGTGTGTGCGCGCACGCGAGTTAGTGGCCCTGTGTATCGCCTCTCCTCTCTGTGCTCCTGGGAGAGGGATCAGACGGCCTTCTGCTCAAGCCTACAGGGAGGCACCTTTCTGTCCACCCTGAGGAAGAGTGAGAGAAGAAGAAGAATTGGGGTTGAAGGGGTTGTTAGATGGGTTAGTGGACTCCGGCTGGACGAAACAGTTCACTCCACAGCAAAGCCACACGTCTCCTCCACGGCAGTCAGGAGTTTCTCATAGAGCTTCTCGTATGACTCATAAGGCGGGATGTCGATGCGGTTGAAGCTGGAAGACAGAAGACAGAAACATCATGTCGCACCAGTAAACTTGATCATCCTTCCAACTTAGATAGGGCGATTAATTCTGCAGCCTTACCATGTGTGCGCTTTGGGCAAATTATCCGTATTGGCATCAATCAAGTGGATAGTGAAGAGCCTTGGTCCTGCAGAACCTGTAGAACCTTACAAACATACATTCTAGTTATCACTGTTCTCCTTCTGATTACAGATAAAACAGCATCGCTCAAGCATAATTGTTTTAGTTTAAAGGAGAAACTTGTCATTTTTAGAGCCCTCCATTTCCTGCTAATCAAATCATAAGTGCAGTGAAAACATGCTCTGCCCTTCAGGGTGTCCTGTCCAGATAAGATATCTTGTGTGGTAATAATAATAATAATAATAATAATAATAATAAAGGTTAGTGGAGTATTTACGTATATACGTGAAACTCTATAATACAATGCACTTAAGGCTACTACTAGTTTAGAAAGATTTTTTTTTTGTAAAACATTACAGTCTACTATAGCTTTAAAAATGGCGGATTTTTTTTTAAGAACACACTTGTGCCTGTTAATGTTAATCTGTTTTAGGATGCTTTAAAATCCTAGTATGGATATTACTGTGTGAATGAAATCGTATGATAGCAATCCATCATGTTATATTAAAGATCATGTTTACGTTAAAACAAAGGGGGAAACTGAAATACAGTCCCCTCTGAAACTATTGGAACGGCAAGGCCAATTCATTTGTTTGTGCTGTACACCAAAGACATTTGGGTTTGAGATCAAAAGATGGATATGAAACGAAAGTTTAGGATTTCAGCTTTTATTTCCTGGTATTTACATCTAGATGTGTTAAACAACATAAAACCTTCTGTATCAGACCACCCAATATTTAGACGACCAAAAGTATAGGATCCAAAACACACTGCCAACTCAACAAAGGACTTCATCAGGGGGAAAAGGTGGAAGGTTTTAGACTGGCTGAGTCGATCACCAGACCTTGGACCACCAGACCAATCCAACTGAGGGACATTTCACCTCCTGAAGAGGAGACTGAAGGGAGAAACCCCCCAAAACAAACAACAAAAGCCTGGAAAAGCATCACAAAAGAACAACAGTTTGGTGATGTCAGTGAGTTGCAGGCTTGATCCAGCAAGCAAGGGATATTCAACCAAATATTAAGTGTTATTTACTTTCATTTACTTCAAGACTTATCTGTTCCTATACTTATGCTCACCTAAAAATTGGGTGGTCTGATACAAAATGTGCTATGCTTTTTCTCTCGTTTAAACGTCTACATATAAATACCAGGGAAATAAAGCTGAAATCCTAAACTTTCATCTCATATCCATCTTATGATCTCAAACCCAAATGTCTTTGGTGTACAGCACAAACAAATGAATTGGCCTTGCCGTTCCAATAGTTTCGGATGGGACTGTATGAAACACTACTCAAACACCATTTGCTGGTCAAGGTCAGTTAAATTAGAATATTCTAATAAGCAATGTGATTCACAGCCCTCCGTCACGTCTCCCAGCCTGCTACACTACTTCACTGAACTATACTATACATAATGGCAGAAGAGTACAGACTCAAAATACTCTACAACTCTACTAACTCTATAATGGTCAGTTCTTACTGACAGATAACCTGTTCACACGCTTTTGATTGCCAGGGTGCTCAGACTCATGGAGATCATACTAAAAGTTATCTGGCAGGGACATGAAACTTTGGCCATGTCACCAGCAACAGAAAAGCTCAGGCAAAGTTTACGACTCTACACCACTTTACATTGAAAGTCTACATCTGTTGGCATGTAGACACTGAAGAGTCACCGATTGTTCATCGTTTTCACATCACTGTGCGACCATGAGACCAATATTAACCTAATCAGAAAGCAATAATGGGTTTAGATCTCCTGAATTGAATATTAGTTAAACCAGAAATGAACGCGAAATCAAGGAAACTCCGCAATATTCAGAGGAGCTCGCGATTTTTCAAGATTGCCGCAGATTTGGGCTAAGACACCTCGTGTGACGTCATCACAACGCGCATTCAGCCGAAGCCCTCTTCGATTCACATGCGCTGAACATGAGTACAGCTAAAAAGTCTCATTTACCGACAAACATCACTAAGAAAGAGTGTGCAAAACAAATTCGTGCAATTGCGATTTCGGCAATTCAAGTAGTTTTCCGAAAAAAAGCACAACTCGGCAAGTTGCATCGCACTTTTTGAAAAAAGCCACCGCAAAATTATGCATTTTTGGCCGCAACAATCACAAAAAAAATCTCTGCAAAATCCTGTATGGACTGATTAATATATTATTGGTTAATTGGGCTTATGATAAAGTCACAGATGTGGTCAAATTGATATATACAGTATACATCGAGCAGTACACATGCATTTGTGTGCCATATAATAATGTAAGGACATCAAGTATGAGATGTGCGCATGGCTCATATGTTAGCCACCTTGCAGTGCTTTGAAGCCTTGAAGAGGGACGCGTGTGGAGCCGGTGACGAACTGGAGCAGTCTTCCCCTCCTCTCCTCATCGAATGACTCCACTGCCTGCCAAAACCACTTCACTATGTTACTGTCAGCCACACAGTGCTTTAGCCGCGTGTTGGTCTTCCAGTCGTTCAAATCAATCTTCCCAAGTCCTCCGATGATCAGCTGCACACACAAGGCGATAAGTGGCGTGGTTAAACATGTTCAACTGCAACAAGCACTCTTCAGATCACTGGAAAGTTTTTTTTTTTGAAAAGGAGTCATCATCAAATGATCAAAACATTTTGAGTACCTCAAGTTCCTTGTGGTCGAAAGGCTTAAGCAGGTGCTGTGGGATGAGCTCGTTGTAGCCCTTCTGCAGCGCGAGGAACTGGGCCTCGATGCCTCGCATGAACCTCCAGTTCACGTAGAGCCTAAACAAAAAAATAATCATCAGCTGAAATGTTTGTGTCTGCGGCATGGAAAGAGAAACTGTCAACCGTAAACCAGGGCCGTCAGCGAACAACTTATGAATCGTTCACATCTCATTCCTGAATAAAGACTCAATAAAGGCCAGCAGCTTATAAGTCCAGCGTCACTCTATCATGCTGACAGCGGGGGAAAAAAACTGCGGAGGACTGTTTGAACTCGCTGCCAAACCCTCTTACACTGCTGCCCTCTGCTGGCTCCTGACAGAAGTCCATTCATACATGCACTTTCACTGAGAAAGACAATTAAACGACAATTAAGCAGGACACGACCTAGTACAATTCCTGTGAAATTATCAGGCGGGATCGCGTGTAAACAGAAGCCAACACATTACTGGGAAAAATGTGCTTATACCTTTAGAGGTGGGTAAACGGTAAACAGTAACGGGAAGGACTGAAGTCCATGAAGAACATGAGAAGTGTCTGGAAATGGGCGAGATTCAGGGAGTGTTTGGACCCCAAACACAGTGTATGTAAGATTTGTTATAAGCCAAACAAATGTGAGGACATGCCTCCTGGTAAAATATTGCTTGTATGCACACCACCAGAGCCTGGGGCCTAGGGTATTACTGCTGGTTAGGTCTGCATTTCTGTCATACCTCACATATTCCCTTTTATTCTCCTCCGTCACTGAGATGTTTCTGCCGTTGGGCTTGAGCTCATGCTGGAGGAATTTGCCGAAAGCGTTGTGTTCTACGCAGAACGTATGATCCAGAACAGATGTGATGTCATTTTCTCTGCAAAATAAATAAAAGATGGATGGTAAGGAATTTCCACAAAAACACTTATTGTGTACTTATATGAACAGACAGGAAGTGATTGGTGTCTACTATTCTATTTTTATACCTTGGTATCTTGCTGACAGATGAATAGGGTTACATATCGCCTACATATGAAAGCTCTGGCTAACTTGGGGACTTCCTTGCAACGGCCATTTGAAAGGTTTGTACAACAACCAGAAGAAAGGTAAGGGTGGTGTGAAAGCTGTGAAGTTGAATTCATGGTGTTATGAATACTAATGAATGATAAACTGGGACAAGGATATTTTGATGGTCACCATCACACCCATATGTGGTTCTTCTCCAAACTGTTACCACAAAGTTGGAAGCACAAAATTGTACAGAATGTCTTTGTATGCTGTAGTATTACAATTTCCCTCCACTGGAAATCAAACCTGTTCCAGCATGACAATGCCCCTGTGCACAAAACGAGCTCCATGAAGACACAGGTTGAGAAGGTTGGACTGGAAGAACTCGAGTGTCCTGCACAGAGCCCTGACCTCAACCCCACTGAACACCTTTGGGATGAACTGGAACCCAACTGCACCCCAGACCTCCTCACCTAACATCAGTGCCTGACCTCACTAATGCTCTTGTAGCTGAATGAACACAAATCCCCACAGGCCCACAGGGGTTTGGATTTTGGGTTTTATGAATGTCATTAATCATTAAACATCATATCATACTGCACAAAAATGTCATTCAATGTCAAATAATGTGCTTTGTGCAGCAATTATGCTCTAAATGTCAACTGAGTCATGATTATGGTTCCATATTTAACCGGCCCAGATAGAAAATGAACACATCTTCAAGTTCCTTTAATCATATTTTATTGGCTACCAGCTACTATGGCGAGAAACTGGATTAATCGGAATCATTAATTTTTCCCTTTTTCTTTTTGTAAACTAGATTCTGAGCCTAGCAACACTGACATTTATGGAGGGTTACTGCAGGACGAGAAAAACATTTCCAGATCTGTTTTAATAAGATGAAATATCCCCTCTTACAAGCGTCTCATTTTAGCGGTGGATCGTAACCTAAATCATTAAATAATAAACGCATACCATCACCGCTCCTACTATTGTTTGACATCCACCCAAAATGCACGGGAGAATCTGGCTGATCAATTTAACTGTACAGATCACGTTGTGTTTTTATCCCTCCCTGAAATTAATTTCTGGCTGCCCCACTGCTGTGTATTTAATCTTTGGCCACTGATCACTGTAACTTTTATAGGTGATGTAATAAATACTATAATCAGCTATTAGCAGGTCAATTTGTTTTCTATTATTTTATTAACATATAAAGACAACACATAAAAGGTTATTATCCTTCACTGATTATGAGCGCATCTTCAATCTCTATAGAAATCTCCATGAGCTCCTTCAGCTAGAGCCCAAAACTATTTATTTATTTATTTTTTACATTATCATTATTATTATTATTATTAATGGTTTGACTATCCATCATAAAAAAGTACCATGACAGAAACACGTGTGATTAAGCGAACAAATGTATATGACATATAATGTCAGAAAGATATCGGTCCTGTGTGTTGTTGATAAATACCAGTGGTGACGTTTTACAACGCGAGTATGTAGGCGTGTCGCCGGAAATGGAGTCATCAGTGTCCCAATGTGTGGTAAACGAACTCGTGTACACGATACTCTGATTCACAACCTAGGGAGCTGATTGAGGCACACCCAATGTTGCTGACCCCTCCCTCTAGCCCGTCTGTTACTCACGTCACGCACTGCACCCAGCCTCCACATGTGCACATACGTGTGAACCGCCCCCTAAAGTGCATGTTTCAAATCTGCAGAGAGGGTGGGGTCTAACAAAAAAAAAAAAAAAAAAAATCAAGGGTATAATTATTCTTTAATTCAAGACCTGTACTGCAATATTGGGCTGGAATCTCTCTTGTTACATTACGTTACATAGGAACATCTGACATGTGAGCATCTTATAAATACTGGGCCTGGTGAATGAATCCAAATGGCTGATGAATAATTGGTCACTCACAGAATCCAGACGAGGCTCTTGTGGAGCTCGGGGTCCACGGTCTCCAGGTCAGAGAGCTGGATGGGTTTCCCCAGGAGCTGCTTGTAGAAGGGCAGCGTGAAGCCTCCGTTTATGTAGTGCCCATGAAACACAGCAAGGCCCATGATCCTCCCCACAAAGTGGAAGTATGATAAGTGGTCCTGAAACACAGCCGAAGGGCTTAGTGCCAGACTCGAAGACACATTATCACCATATGCTGAGAATAGCGCAGAGCTGACTTTTTATTTCTCTAAACAGAATGATTTGTAAAGAGCCAGTTCAGGTTCAGTGCCGCATGAGGTTACACAACTCACAGGGTTGATGGACGAATCGGGGTTGATCTGCAGTGTGTAGATGTTATCTGTGGAGTACTGGAACAGGCCATAGTATGGATTAAGCATCTCGTGACATAGGAGGTACAACCACTCCCTGGAGGAAGAGACAGGAATTCAACACCAAAGATTTTGTAGTCAAATGCAACATCCTAATCTGAGATACGGTGCCATCTCCAATACAGTGCATGTTCAGTAACTTATTCAGCCCTGACAGGTCTGTGGAGGAATCTTTGAGAGCATGTCTCACCTTGCCACTCCACCGTAATCTAAGCCCTCTTCTCCACGGAATTTAACCATTAGCCTCTTCTTCAGGTCCTTCGGCCTCATCTTCATGATCTGCCGGTAAGACTCCTGTAGGATACACGGCATTGCGTTTACAGCAGCGCCACTCGATGGCAACCACAAGAACTTCAGATTTACGCAGCTTTATGTGATTCAGTGATGCGCTTCAGGGGTATCGCCCATGCGTACTGTTTATATACAGTGATGGACATTTACTATTACCTTTTTTAGTTGATATTCATATTTCTTTTATAGACGGACTGATGCAATGACTGCTACCCGTTTAAACCTTCAGGAGTAAAAGCGGTGTTTTTCCATTTACTGTATTTATTGAAGATCGGAGGAATTTTCTCTGGAGGTTATAGGTGACGATCGGCACGAGTCGAAAGAAATACTACTCTACGTTGCCACTGCTGCATTTCTCTCTCACAGAGTGAAAGTAAGCATGACGCATAGCGCGCAAAAGTGACAACTGACAATAATGCAATGTTCAGTGAATATAAAGAGAAGCAAACTTTCACTTAACAGCTGCAAACCTTAAAGGAGTATAAACCTGACTAGATAAGGTTAAACATCAATTCATGTAAATAAACAAACAAATAATAAACAAACTCCTCACAAACAATTAGTCATGCATTTTCCACATTGAGATTTATCTAAAATGTCTTCGCATGAGAACGGCATTAGGCTGGATGTGGAGATCCATCATGCTGTATCCTACATAGGGTGCAAGTTAAAAAAAATAAAAAATAAAGGAAGACCTTTGAGATTTGACTTAGAACTAGAAGATAGCAGATTTTACTTGGATCATGGAAAAGAATAAGATCAGGCTACACGGTGATATGAAGATGCTCCTGTGCGTGGCTAAGAATATATAAACGTACCCGAAACATTAAATTGTTCTTTAAAACGGCTTAAATGGTTTAGAATGTTTGAATGGAGTCTTACATTTTTTTGGCCAGAAAAACGACTTCTGAAAAGAGTGAGAAACACCACACTAGCCTACAACTGAAGCTATTTTGTGCTGATAGAGACATTAATCAAGACGTCGGTGACGATTGCGTTTGGTCAATTGATAGTCTATTGATAGCGCTATGTTTAGCTCCACCTGTATGTCCCGGGTCACATGGTACCCAAGAAAGAAGGTTACTTCAGCATATAGCGACAACGTGGAGGATTATGGAGGATTTGCAGGCATGACTTGTGCTAGCGAAGCCTCTAAGAAAATTATACACATGCACAGTGTAGTCCAATGCTACAGGTTGGACAGTGACAGCCTCTACCATCTTATTAGACCATTTCTTCGGGGTTTGGGGGGGAAAAAAAAAAAAGTGAGAGCGCGGACTGAATTTGGATTGATACAATGGGTTCAACTTTACTCTGGTGATACAAGTCAGTTTCCCTCGTGTGCATCGCAGGGCAAATTTTGTGTAGAATATTAGCCACATTATGTCTACTTAAAGATCAATTAACCAAGTTTTCGAAAACATAACTTCGCACCACAGTGATTTTAGAAAACTGGGCTGATATCTATGGAAGTCCGTTCCCGCCACGGAGGAAAAAAAAAATAAAAAAAGGTAATTGAGACTTTATTATCCACAGTTGAATTTAAATCTAGCTATTTTGACTTTTCTCACAATTTTGAGTTTAAATCTCACAACTCTGACTTTTTTTTTTCTTGCAGTTCATAGATGTCTACTTGACATTTAATGAGTTACAAAGAATGCACTGACAAAGCATCAATCATTCTCTATAAATAGGCTATATAAAAACAACACTTCAGCCAGTCAAGAATTAGTCACATTCCAGGTACTGCGTCAAATGGATGTCTAAATTGCGAGAAAAAATGTCAGAACTGTGAGATGTTAACTCAAAATTGCGAGAAATAAAGTGGCAATTCTGAGAAATAAAGTTGCAATCACCTTTTAAAAAAAAAAAAACAACAACAACAAAAAAAAAAAGTCTCCATTATTTTATTGCGGTTATTACATTTTTAGCAAAGCAAAAATCGTCAGACGGGCGAAAAACAATTCTTATACCTCAAAGATTTCTTCACGGGACACCTCGATGCGGCAGTGTCCAGCCTGAGGCTGCTGCAGCGAGAGCTCGTGGCGCAGCACCTTCAGCTTCTGGACGAGATCTCGCTCATAACGCACAGGCAGCTCTCCTTCACCTTCCTCCACAGGAACATCCATCTGCACTGGCAGAGCCTGGTTCGACTCCTTCACCTGAGACTGTTGGCTAACACACACACGCACACACGCACACACGCACACAACATGAATGATCATAATTACCTCCTGCGTTATATTTACACTTGGGCAACTATTAATCAAATGATCTGCTAGAGCATGAGCAAAAGCAATTATGATCATTTTAGCCTCTGGAATGAATGATTAACAGTTTAACAGCAGGGTTATTTAAACGGGTCAGTAAATCAGATGTTATGAGCAGAAGCGCAAAGCTCAGCACTCCAGTTCAGATACCGTGGCGTGTGTTTACCTCATGATGTGGTGTAATCTGGGGTCTGTGAATTGTGTGGTTCTGTTATTGTGGTCAACAAAATAAATCCTTCCTGACACCGTGCTCCGGATCTCCCAGCCGGGTGGCAGAGGGCCCAGTTCCTCACAGCTCACGCTGTTCAGATCCCTGGAGGAGCAAGCGGACTGATCACCACCATGCTGTTCCACACGCTCATTGCTGTTGCTTGTCTCTTTCTGACCTTTAAGGCAAATGCTTTCCAACATACATTAACGAGTTTTGGTTAAAAATAGGGATTTATTAGGGATGTGTCCTAATCAAGTATCATTTTCTACGGCAGTTAAAGTTCCCTCCTGTCTGCGGCGGCGTGTTTGAGATTTGACACGCGTAATATTGACCAGAAACACATTAAACACAGCAAATATTTTAGTGGACGTCAGCTCAATATTTCAGATAGTAGTGTGCAAGAATAGTTTGAGTGGGACTCTGATCGGATTAACAAACTTTAAGAGATCGTAACAGTTAATGCACGTTTATATTCATTTATTTGCACACTACATCTTATTTAATAGTCCAATGATCGAAAAATACACGTGTGTTCCAAGCGAGAGCGGCGGCCAAAGTAAAAGTAAAGTGTTGTGGAGTGATTGAGACGTCGCTTATCAGGTAACCAAGTGATACCTGATTTGTGTCTATTTAATGGAGTTGTACACAACGCTACTGGAAATGTATTATCCTATGTATTATAATCCAGCAAGCTTTGTATCCGACCTCCCGCCCACGTGAGTTAAAAAAACAAAAAAAAACAACAACCTCTCGAGTCACGTTAATCCCGATACACCCCTCTAACTTGTACTCCATGATAGCACTGCTCTCTGCATCTAAATACTGCCAGATATGGCTTTATATAACAACATAGCAAAATACCCCATCAGTGACGGTGGTTATTTAAATACCCATAATTATTAAGTTAGTTGGTCAATGCTAATTAATTCAGATTTAGGTAAGAATCATTATCATTAGTTTAGACGGAGAGGCGTTTGGACTTACCGTGGTATTCTGGGATCGTGCCACGTGCTCACGCCAGTCTGTGTGTGTAGAAAATAGACCTGTCCCTGCACGGTGGTCCTCTGCTCTGAAGTGGGAGGAAGAGAGAGAAGAGGCAGCAGGTCAATGCTGACGCGGCTCTCTCGTGGCGTCAAGCTAACAGAGACCGAGTTTTGCACGTTCAAGTCAAAGTGAGGTGTATCTCACACTGGCTCAAAGACGGGAAAACTGTGTCACGTCTGAAGAACAGTCAACCAGAATCATGCTTAGAAAGAACATAAACACTTATAAAGGATTTATTAGTAGAACAACAACCAAAGACTATATACTGTTACACATGCTAGGACAACTCAAAAGTGAAACTAATTTTAATACAGAAACACAGTGCTGTGCGAAAGGCTTAAGCATACAGTAGGCAAAGAAATATCGTAAATATATTGTAAAGAGCATTGAACAGTAATAAACTAAATGAAGTCAATATTTGGTGTTGCTTATTAATAAAATAGTAGTCTCAGATACAATTTGTGCGGTTTTATAAGGAAATTAGCTGGTACATTTTTGTACTAAAAAAGAGGGTGCTTAAGACTTTTGCACAGTAGTGAATAAGCAAAAAAAAAAAAATATATATATATATATATATATTAGGATCAGTCTATTGCAGCAAATAGTCCTATAAAAATCCTGTAAAAGACAAATTCAAAATCAAACATTACAACATCTCACCAATCGAAGAGGAGAATTCTGTTTAATCCACTATGTACTATTAAAAAAAACTGCTACTGGACAGGGAACCTAACTGATTTTTTCAGCTTCAGAATAATATATGCTTTGTGGATTTTTCAGCATCCAGAGTGTACAGCGTGAGCAGAGTCTGCAGTTCTGAACAGCGTAGTGCACACTACACCATTTTAGCCGCGATTATCCAGTCGCCGACTCTTTTTGGCGCTCGGCGACTACACGCTCCCATGGCGACCGGCCGTGTAGTGTGCACCATCCAGCGACTCGATTTTCTCAGTCTGCAAGCGTTCGCCCAGGCTCTGATATTTTCAAGCGGGTTTTATTTTCTCGACGATGAATCGTGTAGTGTGAATCGCTTTGCGACACTGCAGGTACAGTGTTGAAAAACAGCCAACGCGAGCCTGAGATGAAATCGACTTGATCTGCTCTCATGCATTTTATAGACACTCTACGAGCCACTGTAGATCCCCGAGGGGTGGGGTGGGGGAGTATGGGACCAATCATTCAAACGTCAAACCCACCTACATAATTGTCAGGCGCCAATATTTTCAAGCATGTTTGATTTTGTCATGAATCGCATAGTATGAACCAGGGGTGGGCGATATGACAAAAATATCACAATACTTTACTTTAAATTCTACAATACAGGATCTGTATCATGATAAATAGCCAGCTGGAAAAAAAACAAACAATTTTTGCTAAATCAACAGCCAACAAAACAAGCGTTCCATTAAAATTGTTTAAAAAAAAATTAAACTTTGAAAAACTTATGGCTACAATGTCAAAAAATAAATAAAAATACACAAATTTCAAAAGAAAAGGGTAAAAAAAAATTCTAATAAATTGTAAGGGGAAAAAAAAAAAAGTTGCTAGAACATATCACGATACCAGCGATGTCTCCGAAAAGTATACTGTGACATATTTGATCCCGATATTGATATTATATGATAATATTGCCCAGCCCTAGTGTGAACCTCTCTACAACTAGTAGCATACAGTCGCAAACGGCAATGAGAAACAGCCAATTAGAGCGCGAGAGGAAATCAAATTCACCTGCTGTAATGCGCAGCAGATTCCTGAATCCGGTTCATCATCCATCTATTTGTGTGGGAGACAAAATGTAAGAACAGTAATATTTACTTCTATAAGAATTTTTTTGGCATGTCAAACCCAAAAGGTTGTCGGGAAGCACAAAAATAAACACGGTGGCGTGATTCCTATCGGTGCACGGTATAAAAACGTTTATTTCCTCTTATTTGTTTCCGAACAAAGGCTGCGTTGACGCCATGTCGGAATTATTGTAATTACTAAATGACAACCCAGACGTTCTACTCGGAGCTGTTCACGTCCTCGGGCTCGGAATTACGCGACTTTAGATGGTTATCCAACTCTGTGCTAGCTACATTAAACTGTATTGTATGTCTTTCGTTTAATTGCAATTAATAACGCCGCCCTGCATCAGATTTGCTGAATAGGATCTGATGGTTGTTTCTTACTAATACTTAGATGCTGAGTCCAGATATGCTGTTAGTTTTGCTCTAGAACATCACAACTTTTCACAAAGCCTGATGTCCAGTGTAAAGCTTTTTTGCCCAAGATGGACCATAAATGTTAGAGCTATTGCCAGATACACTTCCACCAACACAAGAACACTATGTTTATGTACAATAGGTGAGCAACATTTATCACTTTTCCTCTGATTAGCCCTTATATGAATGCTAGGCACACTTACATGCACACAAAACTCCTGATTTCAGGGATTTATAATGACCAGTGAGAGACGGAAATGCGAGCATAGCCCAGATGATTTCTGCTACATCTGTGGGTGTTTTGCCATTCCAGAAATTCCCTCAAAAGGAAGTTCACTCCTTAAGCACTCTGCATATTATTATAATGTTCGTCTTTTGAAATAGCTTTATTTAGAGATTTTCCACAAACATTTCACAGACTATTTGTCTGCTGTTCATGTTGTAAACAAGTGTTATGTTTTGTGTGCTTATTGTTGTAATTAATAAATAATAATAGTGAAATTTGACAGCTTCTACCAATTTAAATAAAACCCTGAAAGCAATATAAACATAGCAAAATTATTAAAAACTTCATTCTTATTTTGTGGGAAAACAGTACGTGATAGGGAATTTTCAGTGGCATATTTGAACTCAGCGTGACCAAAATAGGTAAAAACAAGTGGGATTTGCAAAACAGCATAAACTTTTTTTCTAGATGCAGGGCGGTGTAATCGATTAATAATATTAATAAGATGAGATTAATAGTAGTCAATTATACAAATTATTACACAGAAATATTACAAGATAACTACTTAACTACATTTTACTGCTGAAGCCAGCGCCGGTTTGAGTGTTTCCGCATGACGCTGCGGCGGTCAGGCGGTACAATTCAAAAAGTTTACAATTCCTACGAGGACGTGAACGCTTTTCACAAGTCGGAATCTCGTAATTACGGTAATTACGACATGGCGGGAATGCAGCTGAAATGGTGACATGATAGACAGCTGTTTATTTCCGTGCGGGATCAGGCACGCTTTGGCAGGGATCTCTGCAGGTGAAAGACGTGTGTGCGCTCGATCTGTGCGCGATCGTGTAGTGTACACATCCCTACAACACCAAACAACTGATCTCAAGCGATTCAAGCCGCGTAAGTGTGAACAGTTCAGCGATTCTGACCACACCGAATGTGCGTTCGGCACAAGGAACCGGAGCAAAAACGGAATGCTGCCCTCAGAACATCTGGTACAAGTTCTCTCCAAAGTCTTCCCACTATTCCTAAAACTCTTGTAGAGATTTCTTCAATGCGAGCACGGAGAAATTGTGTTTTATTTTTAGAGGACTGATTATTTTAGTTTATATCGTTCACTGGGTTTGGTTAGCTTCACCTTTACCTGTACCAGAGCAGGGTAGCTGTGTAGAGACAATCAAACCCAGAGTCAGTGCCTTGATCCTAAACCGTCTGTCTCTTTGTGGTTTACCCCTCATACCTCTAGGACATGGGGTACTAAAATCAAGGTTTTATTAAAGACAGAGGACTGGTCTGTTAGCTACCCTTTCAAGAGTCTCAACAAAGCCAAACAAGCGGAGGTGAACTTAACCCTACAATTCCCTACCCCACACAGCACTACAGCCTCCACTCACTGACCTCTCTGCTGCGCGTGCGGCTCATCCAGAGGACAAAAGAACAATTACTGTTTAGAGGAGAGCAAACACACAACAGCACACTCGGGGCTTATTTACCATAGCCTTCTGGGAGGTCTGGTGACTGGTGCCCATGTGGTCGGTTCTGTGGGGTGTGCGCGTGACTTCTAGACTCCTGGTTTCGGATTCTCTGGGTTTGAAGCCTCTGCTCTTGATTAGGTGACTCCAGAGCACGACAGTTGCCCCCACCAGCAGCCCCTGTGGGGTCCGAGTAGGGCAGAGGCTCCTCCATGAAACAGCTGAGAGGCCGCCCTGGTCCAGAGTCCTCAAAGACCGGCCTGAGATACCCCACACACACACACACACACACACACACACACACACACACACACACACACACACACACACACACACACACACACACACAAAATCAGGTCATCCACAGCTATAGCTCCTACTACTGCACTCATCCACACTAGCAGCAGTACGTTTGTTCGTGACACTGACAGCAGGGGGCAGCGTTGAACAAACAGAAGGAGAAAGAGAGCGCTTCTCTGCCACATTGCTCCCACTCACCCTTCATTTTCTAACAGTGCTCGACAGTCTACCACAGGCCCGCCACTGCCAATCCTGTCACGGGTCTGGAGGCTTACTGAAAAGGCAAAACGGAAAGAATTTACAAATGGAAGGAGGAAATATGAGAGTTCCAGAAAGCAAGAATGTCCTCGCTGAACGAGTTCAAAGTTTTTCACGTACCGACTATTTGACCCCGGACAGCGTCACTGTCCGAGGCGTTCAGCTTGCATAAATCCAAACGCTGGTCTGTCGAGACAAACGCGGGGACAATTCAAAATGCATTACATTTTATTATTATCCCCCCCCCCCCCCCCCCCAACTACATCGTGAAATTTGAAGGTCACTCACAGCCTGTATCTTTGAGTCTGCTGATGGCGTTGGACAGGAGCCTCACGCAGCCCAGGAAACCAGCGCCCTGTTTCTTGTGGATCTTCTTATGGTTCCATACACTAATAGTGATCGAGTCTGTTTTCCCAATGTATCTAAAATGCACATTTGAAAAGAAACCTCTCAGACCGATCCTGCGTTTCTAGCCTAGCATTTACACGCTCGTATAAACAGCTGGATGAACAAAAGATCGCTTAAAGGCTATGCTTACAGATCATAATGCTGGTTCCATTTAGGGTCCAATGTGCTCTTAACTGTGTCTGTGGAGTGACACTGGCCTGAGCCATCGACGACAACTTTGGCAAAAGGGTCAGGCAATCCTGCGAGAGAGAGAGAAACACCAATCTGTCAATGTCACAGACTGAAAATGAAAGATCTGCTGTTGCAGCAGTGTGAGAATATCCTCATAGACAAAGTCACTGCATGAAATCTGCACTGCACACAGTTTTATGGCTTGGATTTACGGCTTAACTGGTAACGATGAGGACGTTTTCAGGCCCTGAAGCCATTATAAATAAAGTCAAGTGTCGAAAAAAAATATTGTAATTAATATTGCAATTGACTCGAATAAATCATCAGTTGGCAAAAAAGAAAACAACATCTAGCTAGTCTCTCTGATCTGATATACTGTACATACGCTACTTATTACTTCTAGAGCAGTCGACGCAGAGTGTTCACTCCACGTCTCTCTTCCACGCACAGACATCGTGCAGTCCGATTAGCCACCGTCAGGCTAGAACGCAGCGAGCCGTGGTTTAGTAAGCCTGCTAAGACCCGAGCTGAATACGATGCAACGCGCTAGTCATTAGCATAAAAAGTGGGCCGTGAATAGTTCAGCTTATTGACACAGACGGGCTTGTCTGTCGCTCAGGAGTCCCGCTACGCCATTAAGTCATTAAGGACTGCAGTACAGTGAGTTTCAGCCCGAGTGCTGCGTGTCCAAACAGCCGTGGGTGGAATCCGATTAGAAATTTTTGCAAGATGAGGTGAATTCCCAATGTGACGGAACAAAGCATACAGAAGCAGAGAGCTCGGCTGGGGGAGGGGGGGGGGGGGGGAATAAAAACTCAGTCGTGTAGAATTAGAGATAATACACAATAAAAAAAGGTCTTTGAGATAAAGAAGTCATCTTTTAACATCGGAAAAAGTAAATATATACCAAATATTACACTATTAGTGCGTCCCAAATCGCACTATTCTATGCCATTCTGTAGTATACATAATGTGATTAGTGTGTTCACTCTGAAAACCCCCCGAAACACAAAGTGCACTTTAAGTTCCCGGATGATGCACTCATTCAACCGAAAAAACGAAGTGTGGAATGATGGACACTTCGTGCACTCAACGGGCGCAGCTTTCCTTACATAGCGGATGGGGAGGGGCTATACCAGCCTCAGAAGCTGAATGAATGACAAAGAAAAATAAATAAATAAATAAATAGATGTTTACATTGCCAGCAGCCATAGCCACAACCACAACTTACTATGTTGAGTTTAAATTGTGCGAGCAAAATTCGCCTGTGGAGACGATTACGCCTCTGTCTGACGGTGACTGGGGTCTTGTTGGGCATAAAAGGAAACATTAACATAAACAGATAACAAAAATGAATTGGTCAATTTTACTGTTTGCGCCATCGCATTACGTGCGTTTGACGTAATTTGGCCTCGACCGGGAAACGGCATATACTTCCGGTTAGTACAATTCCGAAAGTGTGCCATTTCAGGCGAAACTACCCTTCTACAATTCATACACTAGACGGCAGAGTGTATAGTGCATAGTACAAGTGTATAGTATGTCATTTGGGACACATCTTTTGTAAATAAATAATTTTTTTTAAAAAGGGGAAAACAATGACAATGTGTACTTACGGAAGAAGTCTTTCTTTGCTAGATTCTTGGCACATAATACTGAAAGCAAAACAGAAAGACATTCATCATTAAAAAAAAATTATAATAACAAAAACAGTCTAGTCAGTGCATCTGTGCAGACTTCATTCCCACTATTGCACAACTCAACATTAAAAAAAGAATAATAATAATAATAATAAATAATAATAATAAAAAAAAACAAGACAAATGTCATAAAGAAAGTATATCTGAAAAGCCCCAGCTGGTTTTCTTTTCTTGGCAGCACTGAATGGGAAAATATCAAGGCAACAATGTTTTTAAGCTAATGTTTGCTCACAGTGATTATAGTAACACCTATGCAGAGCAGAAGGGTGTATTTAAAAAGCAGGCTGTGGTGCTAATGAGAGATCAGGTGTGGACAGAACAGCAATTCTTCTGCTTATCAAAATCACACACACACACACACACACACACACACACACACACACACACACACACACACACACACACACACACACACACACACACACACACACACAAAAAACCCTCGCGGTCTGATTATTCAAGCTGGGTTGAGGAATACTGATTTGTCTTGGGGAGCTTGGAGTGCCACTTTTTTGACAGAGGTGCTAAATATGTGCCACTGTTACATCTGAACATGAGCAAGAGCTTCGTCGTGAATTACAATTGAAATAAAAACGTTGACGAAACGTTCAAAGTTCAGGAATAAAAAGCTGTATGGTGATCATTTAAAAAAATATATATTGTACACATATACGAAATTAAGCTTCATACTTGGATAACAGTTGGAGTATATTTATATATAAAAAAAAAAACTAATAAAAAAAAAAAAAACCCCAAAAAATCTTGTACTAAGGTGGTCCACATTAAAATAGTTCAAATGAAGCCCTGGACTAGAGAATATGATATGATTTAACTATGTACTCATAATTTAATTCCATTTTAAGAGCACTAATCCTTATTGTAATGAAAGCACACAGTGGATTAACAGGATATAGAGTTTTAATGAACAGCTCAAATCAACACTGACACTTTAATAGAAGTTCCACATTTACGAAACGCATGAACTCTGCGCTGTTACTTAAAGCCAGCAACGACAGCAACTCTCAAAATATGAGAAAGGAAAAGGTCGATGCACAAAACGTTCCAGGATCCACAGACTGAGGAAAAGCACGTGTGTGTGTGTGTGTGTGTGTGTGTGTGTGTGTGTGTGTGTGTGTGTGTGTGTGTGTGTGTGTGTGTGTGTGTGTGTGTGTGTGTGTGTGTGTGTGTGTGTGTGACTGAGCGTCACAGGATGGTGAGAAATCGCCTAGATTCATCATTGTGCAAATGACAGCCAGCGCTGACGCTGAGGAAATGCTTCAGTGAACGGTGAAGGCCACAAACGCATGTCAACAGCGTACTGCTTCCTCTTAACCACCACAACGTTTCGCTAATTAACGGTTGCCATAAGAACCACACGACATCCTCGACACGTCGGACATCGCCGCAGACCCGAGCGCGCGTGTCCAAATTCCGATTCGAATGGCGCCGCACGACATCCCTTTTCATGTCCGCTTCCTCATAGCTCTATATTCAGCCAAGCCAGTCGATCATTTCTTTCTTCGTGTATTTATAGGTGTTGCTGTTCGAGTGAAACGACACAGAGGTGAGGCGAAGTGTGACGCGGTTTGGTTAGTGGTTGAAAGCTGGTGCTGCTGACAAATGATGTCCTACAGATCATGAAAACAGAAACAGCTAAATTCGTGATGTCTACAGACTGGCTACAGGTTATAATTTGGACAAAAGAGATCCAGCCGCAGTGTCAACCTCGAATTTATTAACTTGTCAAATTCCATATTTGCTATTTTTCATTTCTCATCATCACTGGAACCGGGGAGACTTGTTACATATATTTGATTATAGACAATAAATCACTTGTTTTTACAGCACTATATGGCTATTGAATAAATAAAAAAAGTGTCTCTTACGTAATATGCTGCTTTCTTTAATGACATACAAACATTTTTCTGTAACATTTAATTTTGTGCTAGAAAACTAATGTTTGGGAATCTAAAATGTTTTTTGTACTGACTTGATAATGTAGAAGTCATAAAATAAAACATCTATAACGAAGTTTGTACTCAAAATAATAGGGTGCCTTTTGCACAATACTGCACAGTAATAGCACTTAAGCCACATTATAGTCTAAACACAAATAGCAAGAGTAATTACACTTAGCATTCATGCACAAAACATGTGTTCAGTGAGCACTTCTCTAGCATGCGGTTTGCTATAATACATATAAACCTGATCAATAATGACAATACAAAGGCTTACAACTATTAATTATAAAAGGGGATGGGGAAAAAAAAAAAAAAAAAAAAAAAGGGAAAGCATTTTAATGTACTTTTACAAGCAGGGCTAACACTGGCTAACTATTCTAGCGGAGCCGTCAGTAAAATGTATGCCTACGCCTGGTTTCTTGAGGCAGACAGTGGATGGTTCGTGCAGCAGCACACTTGAAAGAAAAAGTATATTTCTCAAAATGATTCATGTTATAGGTTAGGTTATTCCCCAAACGACACCCGAATAGTCTTTCCAACATTCCCTGATGGCAGGTTCACTGTTCACACACACACACACACACACACACACACACACACACACACACACACACACACACACACACACACACACACACACACACACACACACACACACACACACACACACACACACACACACACACACACACACATCCTCGGTGAGTGGGATGAATTTAAGGTAAAAGTAATCGACATTAAATCTAGCTGTATAAATTAGCAAACGTTACTAGTATCGTTCAAAGTATCGTTACTAGTAACTATGCAGTTAGATAAGCTATAATAATTATCATGATAATTCAAACGTCAAACCCACCTACATAACTGTTAGAGGCCTTAATTTGGCGTTTGATTTAGTCATGAATCACATAATATGAACTAGGGCTGGGTGATATATGAAAAACTTATTGCTACAAAGTGTCGAGAAGAACTGTGTCTGGTTCTGCAAGATGCTCAATAAAACTTCCCAGCTCATTTCCTTATAAAACTGCACTAATTGTACCAGAGACTATTTTTTTTGTCACACCAAATATTGACTTTGTTTCATTTATTACTGTTTACTGCTCTTTACGGTATTTTTTAAAAAAAAAAAATTTAATGTAGAAACATTGAATTTCATTATTTTGAAGGCATCTTCGCTCTACAGCATTTCTTTGCATGAGTCTAAAACGTTTGCACAGTAACTGTATATTGTTTCACCGTCAGCAGCTTTTTTATTAACATAATGTAACTATCATACTCCTAGTCTGTGTTTAGAACGGGGGGGGGGGGGGGGGGGGGTTGGTTCTAAAATAAAGCAAATGCCATTTCTGTAAGTTGCATGAACACAGTGGTCGGTGGTGGAATTGGCTGCAATGCAAGGGGCACCAGCTAAAAATTTTGCCTAGGGCACCAAATTGGTCAGGGCTGGCTCTGCTCTGGACATAAAGTGAAGTCAGGGTACAAAGCAAAGGGGAGTGTGTGTGACTAAACACAGTAACGTGAGGCAGGCCTGTGCAATGGAGGCCGCTGCGAGCCTGACCCCCCCCCACACACACACACCCCTACCCCTCCACCACCTTTTACAGCACTCACAGTAGGGAACACCTCATTAGACCTGAACTTTATCACACAATGCGTGGGAGAGAGAGAGAGAGAGAGAGAGAGAGAGAGAGAGATAGAAGAAGAAGAATGGGAAAGAGAGAGCGATGATTCCACAGCACTCTCGTGGCCACCCAATAGTCCAGCAATGGCGAATAACGGTTACTGAGGCAACTGGTGGATTAACTGGAGGAGCTGCACTGCATAAGTAATGAACGAGACCATCAAAGTCCACTCGAATGATTAAGCTCTGCCTCCGGAAGCAGCCAGAGAGAAATGAAAAATGCATACATATGCTATTTAAAAAAAAAAAAAATTCAGAAGAAAAAGAGAGAGAAATGTTTTATTTATTTATTTATTTTTTCAAAATAAAAAGTCAGCCCTGCTTTCCTATACTCCGCTTAAGACCCCTGTAGCCATGGAAACAAAGCGGGCAGAAAGTTTACAACGAGAGGAAAGACGTTTTATGAGACAGACGGTGCTGTCGAGCTCAAAGTTTAATGCAATTATCGAGCAGATGATTCTGTGCGTCCATAAAAGTCGTGTTTACAGAGGTCTGTAATGTAAACGTAAAAGGTCAAAAACAGACACGTTGCCTATTAGCTGAAATAATCCAGAAAGCTCAAGTAGTTTAAGATTAACAGCTGGAGCTAAGAACAACAACAACAAAAAAAAAAAAAACACATCTGGTAACTGCAAAACTCCAAATATCTTTCCCCCTGAAATCAGTGTTACAATCAACAGGGACATGCAAGAGATTGTCCACTCCAACATCTGGCAACATTCCTGATGAGCTTTTAGGCCAGGCAGAACAGCTGGGCCCTCAAACACCACTCGCCTTGTTGCTGCTTTACTGCCGTCCTTTTGTGAGTAAGTGCTACAGCAAACATGGGCAACATGTACAGAGTTTAGCAATCCACACACACACACACACACACACACACACACACACACACACACACACACACACACACACACACACAATCCAAACAAACTGCAAAAGTACACGTGAACGCAGAAAGTCTACTGTGCGTTTCTGAAAGCCTGCAGTTCTGTCCACATTCTTAGCCGTCTGCTTTGCTGAGAAGAAGCCAAAGAGCCAGTTATGGTGTTATCAAGCGTAAGAGATCAGACTTAACCGCTGCATTAGACTGGATTAGGCTGCAGAGGTTTAGAAACTGCTGTGTTTAGAAACCATACTTCAGCACAGACAGACAGACAGACGGACGTCTGGCCCTTTACGCTCGCTCATACCCCTTCGAGTGAACCATAACATACAGCCTGAGCTCTAAATTTAGATTGTAGATCTGGACTGAAAGTCACTGCGAGATCTCTGGGCAGCTTAGCTTGTACAGGCAGTTGCTAAGATGTAAGAGAGAGATTCCAGGACTATCATACCACGCCATGTTCCCTTTGTGAACAGGGTTTGTTTTTTGTTTGTTTTTTTTCCCTCCCCAACGAGACAGCTCAGGCCCAAGAATTTATCCCAGATTACACAACCAACTGAAAAAAACAAAAACAAAAAATACGAGAATTGCCGGTCTGTACGCAATACATTCCCATGCAGCCTAATAAACTGTTAATCAACAAGAATGGAAAAGTCAGAATACAGAAGGCTGAGCGGATTGAAATTTTATTTGAACTTTTTTATAATCCATTAAATGTAAATGTCATTTACTTTAAATTTATTTATGTCATCCATTTTCCATACCACTTATCCTACACAGGGTCACGGGGAGCCTGGGGCACGGGACACCCTGGACAGGGTGCCAACCCATCACAGGGCACAATCACACACACATTCACACACGAATGCCAATCAGCCATCTACACACGTCTTTGGACTGGGGGAGGAAACCAGAGTACCCGAGAGAAACTCCACACACACACACAGTGGATTCGGGACTCGAACCCCCAACCCTAGAGGTGTGAGGCAAACGTGCTCACCACTAAGCGACGGTGTAAATGTCTGATTAATCTCATATGTGTACAGGATGTGTTTGGGTGAGTTAATTAACCCGCTAGTAAAGCGCTTCAGTTTACCGCTGTTCATTCACTGTTCAGCTTCAGCTCACGCAGCTCAAACGGCTCAATCCCCGACATTACTGACTACGACTGGATTATTTCAAACACTAGAACTATCCTTTCTAGATTTTTCTTCTTCAAAAAACATTTTTTCAACAGTTTGTTTTAATTAAAATCCGTGCTAGCGCTGGCTACACATCTTAAATTCAAATGCGCACAGTTTTTGCATTCGAATGTGCATTTTAATCGTAATTCGGCGTATATTTGATATTCGAATTTTAATTTGACAGCCCTAGAGCAGACGAGAGGACAGAAGCAGCGCAAATGGCTAAAATGTTGGTGACATTCATTCTTATGTAAACAAACACGCGTGTAAACACAATGGGCAACATCGAGGTCAAGAAGAAAAAAAAAAAAGGATCGGGGTCATGTCCATACATCGTACGATAACGTAAAAAGAAAAAGGAAAAAGAAAAGAAAAAATCTTATTCAACTCCACCCATTTAACTGTTAGACACCTTTTTTTAACATAAATTTTACATCATGCACCTTTAAACTACTAATAAATATATATATATATATATATATATATATATATATATATATATACACACACACATACATATACATACACATACATACACAAAGATAAAAAGTAAACTGCATGGGCTGTAATGTGTAGAATGTAACACACATCTGTGCTGCCATGGGTCTGCTTTCAGTCGCTCCAGTTATATCACATATATGCCATTACACACTGGCAGGATATATCAAGTCTGGTCTTTCTTGTTACTAATTTGTATGCCTGAACAACCACTAAAATATTCAAACATAAAGGAAGTTATTGAAGAAAGACTATTTCAGATATTTGACCTTGCTGTGACCTTGACCCTGTTTGGATCCGTTCCAAAATCGAATCACTTCAGCTGCTGTTTACAATCATAACCGCATATAACTCCTACAAACACACATCTACCCGTTCTTGAGATATCACGCTAACCACTCTCGGACAGACGGACGGACGGATAGACGGACAACCTGAAAACATAACGCCTCCACCACTCAGTGGCAGAGGCATAAAAAAACCGACAGACTAATTTAACCTGCCACACACAGGCTTCTCGCCGAGTTAATAACAAGCCAGGAGTGTTTGGGGGGGGGGGGGGGGGGGGGTTAATTGAGGTGAACTTTAATGCAATACATGACTGATAGAAAACAAAAGACTGAGTCGTGCACTGTTCACTCTTTCAGGGACAAAAAAAATAACTAAAATCAGAGTGTGTTATTAAATAGCGGTCGTATCGACTGCGTGCTCTTTCTGTCTTCGTATACCACCCAAGAGTAAAAACGCCCCAACGCCCAGTCCAACTCCATGCAACGAATCTCACATGGCATGGGGCAGTACTTCACTGCGGCACCTCGATCACGGACAAACTCTTAAAAACAAACGCTCCTACTCGGTAATGTTGCGAGCCTGCATCAGGTTTCATAGTAAAATGTGTGACACATTAGCCTGGAAAAGTAACTGTGCTATGAGACCGACTACGATGATCCTGTTTCATTTGGGTTTGTTTAGATTAATAAGGTAATAACTCAGGCTGGGTGAGAAGAATGTCGATATTGTGATGAATTATATCATAATACACTTCCCGGAGATATCGCTGGTATAGTGATATCTTTTGATCTCAAACCCAAATGTCACTCTACAGCAAAAACAAATGAATTGGCCTCGCCGTTCCAGTAGTTTCCGAAGGGACTGTATTTATCACAACTCGAATATGTGCGGCTCCAAGTAGAACTATGGGAACACTGTGTGATCGGGACGGGAGTAAAGTCTGCATTAAAATTCATTACAGGAGATCTTGTACGAAGACTTGTCCGCTTTATCAGTAGAAGTACGTGACAGTCTATTTAACTCGGTGAGAGTGTAGATAAGACAATGACAGGCTTTCCCGACACGAGTGATCTCCTCACCACTTTAGTGCTTTACCTTCTACAGCTTTACCAGCGTGCCGATGTAGGACATGAACGACAGGGTCAAACGTTCACCGACTCCTACGCCTCTCGCTCACGCAGTCCTCTTAAACAGCAGCAAATCTACAAGATTCCCAAGAAACCCAAGCCGTCAGGCCCCGCCCCCGAGCGAAATACCGTTCTGCACGGTTGCCCTCTCATCTCCTGTCTCACTTCTACCTCATGCTTGAAACTCCTCACACAGGAATGCGCTAAAGGGGAGCCATTTTGCCAAAAGCAGCACAGACACATCGATCCGGCAGCGCCGGATGAGCGTCTCCCATTGGGAAGCGATTTAAGAGTGCTGCGCATTGCCACGTGCATGACTGGACATGTCATTTCCTCGAGGCTGAGGAACAGAGGGTCTGTTCTTGCAGAAGGCGCTTTAGGAAGAGAGGAGACACACCTTGAGAGGGGGAACGGAAGGCGGGGAAGACGCAGAAGAAGTAAACGCTGTGAACACAGAGCGTAGCAATGTGTTTAGTCAGACGGTCTTGCTGGAGGAGGACATCCTGAGTGCCGTGTGCTGCACGTTAATCACAAGGCTAAGTCATCACGCAGTATCGGATTTCACAATTAGCTCGGGGCGTCTGATGACACCGTCATGACTCGCTGATAGATTCCTATCGCGATGGCAGACAAGTTAGACGATTGAAATGTTAGACGTCGTGCCTGCGGATTTAAGATGGACAAAAACGTATTGTGTCCTATAACTCAGGCTGTGGCATATCGTATCGTCCATGATATACTGTTACAATTCCTCACCGTGATAACAATTTGTAATCCCACGACACTGACGATATAGTCGATGACAGGTTTACGCCCTTCTCACTTGTAGAACGAGAACAAGTGTGGCAGAAAGCAGAGATCCTACCCTAGACGAGGAAGAAGAATTAATCCCCAAAAAAGGAGCTTCCTCTAATATGGAAGAGGTTCGGATACAACAATTCCATTTGTTTTTCCTGGGGTTAGATTATTATTAAACTCCTGCGAGTACTGGTGTTCACATTTTCGCTGGAACTTTAATTTGTGAATAAAATCCATTTTTTTTAACCTACTTTTTATTGGTATAGTTTAGTATTTGATGATGGATTAGGTTCGACTTTTTTGGGATCAGTGGTTGTGTTTGCACGACTCTCAGGACTGTATGCCGATGTGACTTGTGGTCAAAAAGATAGTGTTGAATGTTACTACTTTTATATAGTCATTTATATCGTTACTGCAAAAAAAATACCAAGAAATATCGTGATATAGTTTTAATGTCTGTCTTCGATCACAAAACGTTAACACGGAATCAAATTAAGAAAATGAAACTAAAATGTGCTGGACATCACGGATACCTTGGTATGCAAGAATTCGATACGCAAGTATCTCTAAGTAAAATGTATCGAATTTCATTTACATTTTATTATGAGCTACTAACTTGTTAGGTTAATTTACGAGAAAATGTCATTTCGCAAGCATTCCTGTGCTTGGTAACAGGTAATTAATTAAAAACAAAACTATTTGACTATATGTTAATGTAGCTACAGCCGACTACAGCCAATAAAAGTTTCCGTTATTTTTTTTTTTAATGTTACATACATCTAGCCACGCCTAGAGGTCCACCGGTTAATCGGTTTTGCCGATTAATCGGCACCGATAACCGGTTGCTAGAACTATCGATTATCGACAAATCGTTTTTCGCAGTTGCGTCCATCGCAGGAGCGGCTGAGAAGGGTCCACTGTCATTATACAGTACGAGAGCGGCCTCTAGAGGCGAAATAAAACCCATCACTGATGCCTCTTCTTGCTTGTTTTTGACACGTGAGACTAAACGCTGCATGAAGCGGGATACTTCAGATGCGGATTTAAAACATCGACAACTAAAAGGAGTTATATGGAGTGTTACTTTTGGTTCAGTTTGGATGTACAGTGGATATAGAAAAGAATCACCCCCCTTTAAAATAATCACATTTTGTTGCTTTTCATCCTGAAATGAAGACGGACACAGTTTTTGTTTTATCCAGCTGTATTTACTCAGTGCACCTTATACCATCCAAGTGAAAGATACAACACCAACATGTCAGAAAAAAAATAAAATAAAAATAAAAAACAAAAAACCAGAATCACTGAGTTGGAAAAAGGATCACCCCCCTCCTAAAAATGACTTAATAAAAGTAAACTCAATCAGGTGTAGCTAATCACCTTCTCAATGGCACACAAAGCCATTAGACTTTCAACAACTGTGGTCATTTTGATTAGCTCAGCATGAAAAGAGCTTTCCTGGAGCATTTTGTAGTGCAACTGAAGCAAACAATCAACTATGGGTGGCAAGGCACTGTCAAAAGATCTCCGGGATAAAGTTGTGGACAGGCACAAGTCAGGAGATGGATACAAAAAAAAATTCGAAGGCTTTCTCAATGCCTAGAAGCACAGTGAAGTCTATTCTCCACAAATGTGGCTTGTATGGGAGGGTTGGTCAGATGAGACTAAAATTGAATTATTTGGCCTCAACACCAAAAAATATGTCTGGCGGAAATCCAATACAGCTCACCATCCAAATAACACCATTCCTACAGTAAAGCATGGAGGTGGTAATATCCTGTTATTGGGGTGTTTCTCTGCAGCAGGGAGCACTTGTCAGGATAGAAGGAAAATGGATGGGATAAAATACTCTTAAATTCTTGAGGAAAATCTGCTGCCCTCTGCCAGAAAGTTGTCAATGGGAAGAAGGTTTAACAACCTTCCAACATGACAGTGACCCAAAGCACACAGCAAAACTGACCACACAGTGGTTGAAGGAGAAAAAGGTGAATGTCCTTGCATGGCCTAGTCAGAGCCCAGACTTAAACCCCACTGAAAATCTGTGGAATGACTTGAAGACTGCAGTCCACAAATGGTCACCATCAAATTTAACTGAACTTGAGCAGTTCTGCAAAGAAGAGTGGGCAAATATTGCAAAGTCTAGATGTGCAAAGTTAGTAGAGACATATCCCAACAGACTAAAGGCTGTAATTAAACAATTAAGGCAAATTAAAGCAAGGGGATGATCCTTTTTCCAACTCAGTGATTCTGTTTTTTTAATTATTTTTCTGACATGTTGGTGTTATATCTTTCACTTGGATGTTAATCACAAGGCTAAGTCAAAAAACAAAAACTGTGTCCGTCTTCAGTTCAGGCTGAAAAGCAACAAGATGTGATTATTTTAAAGGGCACCCCCCTTTAAAATTCTTATAGAATAGAAAATTCTTTTCTATACCCACTGTATAGATTTTGTTTACTTAAATATATAAGTATTAATGTATATTAACTATTAATAAATATCGATTTCATTTAAAAATGTACAGTACATTTTCATGGTACAGTCAGTACCGTTTATTCTTGTAATAAAGTTCAGCATTATTTTACCTCGAGTGTTATGTTCTCATTCAGTATCAATTTTAAAATGTAACTGATTAGTTGATTAATCGGTTATCGGCAGGTTACTGTCCAACTTAGATATCGGTAAAGTCCAATATCGGTCGACCTCTAGCCACGCCCCCTCCCTCCCCTCCTCAGCATCGTGCACACAATGGCTAGTGATACTATCATCAATCTGCAATAGTTAGTGGGCACGATAAGACGAGACACTGTCTCACAAGCCACACTATATGGTTTGTTAATCGTTACTACAGTAGTGTACCCAATGTGTTTTGCAATGCTAATTCTGCGATATGTAAACGTGCCCTCTAACAAATGACAACTTATTCGCATTGTGAGCATCAGATGGGTTTCCTGTGGGTGTTTCAAATAATCACGGCATTCACATGGGGTGTCGAAAGTATCGTGAAATATTTCGCAACTGCAACAGAACCGTAAAAGCGATCTAACGCAGCCGTGATGTAGAACGGAGGCCGACACGCTCCTCCATGTTTCTTCTTTGTAACTATCTGACCGCCTGGCATTCGCTGATGTTCAGATACGAGACATAAACGATCGTTACTGTGTGTCCAAACATGCTTCCTAAAATAGCCTTGGGTAAGGATGCCTTGGACGCCTAAGGAATAAGCGAACATGTTCCGTTGTGCAGAGAGCAAGCGGGAAGAGGACGGACATCTTCAGTGGATGACTTCACACAGGCGAACCGTCCAGGCGGCACCAACACATAGTGTGTGTGTGTGTGTGTGAATCACACTGGTCTACTTTTCTGTCCTGTTTGTGGATTTAAAAAACGCTGAACTTTCTGAGAGAAAACTCACAGTAGTACAGAGGAATGCGTTTCCTAATGAGAGAAGAGATGACCCTGGACAAGGCAGTGACCTCTGACCGCTGGAGAACAACCCTTATTCATAGCCCGCATATAAAAGTGCAGGAACTTGTTGCGATTTATACGATTCGAAGCGGATCGATCGAGGTTTAAATTGGTTAGTCGTCTTATGAGCAAAAGTACACACGCTCAGGAGCCCGAGCGGGTTACGAACCTTGTTTTCACGAATACTAAATTTCTCATACGAATAAATCCGTTCGTACCCAGCGTGATAAATGAGGCCCGATGATTAAACATCCTCACACACACACACACACACAAACAATTACACTGCACTAGACCTTTCATGGGGGTAGATATAATAAAACAAATATAAAATCTGATTATTCCACATTTGTACTTTCTACCTGCACTAAATTGAAGAAAAAAAACAAACAAAAAAAAAATCCGTGGCTGACTCGTATTGTGCTTTGTCGAACAGCATTTGCGTCACATCCCTGAACTGTGTGTGTCCTTGCAGCTTCACTTACTGGTGTGTTTAAAGGCCGTACAGTCTAACAATCTAATTTGAAATAATCGCTGGGTTCCTGCTCAGCCTTGAACTGTTTTTTTTTTTCTTTTTGCTTCCCCTCTTTTTTTTTTCTTTTGATGATTGTGACCTCGGTTAACTGTTTGAGGCACAGGTATTTGAATCCTAAAATCCTTCTTCTGGTATTCGTTATGCCCTGCGTCCATATCAAATCAGTCAGAAAGTCTGAAAAGAAATGCTGGCAGTTAAGTGCCAGTGAGATACTACATTACCCACAATCCTTAAAACAAATCCCATCAATTAGAGACACTTTGGGAACTGGAACACAGTAACAAAGTGTGTGTGTGTGTCTCTCACTTTCCTTTTCATTTCTCTCAGATACGATGTTCCTTTTTAGATATCACTTCAGATCAGCAGTGTAGTACAGGGCAGTATATCTGAGGCACTGATTGTTTGTTCTGGTTTAGTGGGTTGTAGGAGGTGTTTGTCGACTAGCCAAGACTAGATAACTATGTAGATATGGTGTTAGTGAAATTATGTTAGCTACAGCAGGCTAATGCTCTCTAATCCACACTCTCTGATAGCCACCAGAGATCTGTAAAGTTCATATTCTATATCCGACACAAAATCACTAGGTATGAAGGAGTGCAAACTGAAACAGTCACATCATGACGACTCGGTTTTACTAAACCACTGGATGTAGAACATCTCAAATACACTATATGGTTAAAAATTTGTGCACACCTGACCAACCATTACATCCATATGTGCTTGCTGAACATCCCATTCCAGATTTAATCCCCCCTGTGTTTGCTGTTATAATAACCTCCACTCTTCTGGGAAGGCTTTCCACTAGATTCTGGAGCGTGGCTGTGGGGATTTGTGTTCATTCAGCTACAAGAGCGTTAGTGAGGTCAGGCACTGATGATGTGCCTCAGTGCAGGACACTCGAGTTCTTCCAGTCCAACCTTCTCAAACTGTGTCTTCATGGAGCTCGCTTTGTGCACAGGGGCATCGTCATGCTGGACCAGGTTTGAGTTCCAGTAAAGGGAAATTGTAACGCTACAGCATACAAAGACGTTCTAGACAATTGTGTGATTCAGTCAAGCAGAGTTTGAGGAAGAACCACATATGGGTGTGACGGCCAGGTGTCCAGAAACGCTTTGCCAGATAGAAAACATTATGCATTGGAGAAAATATGACTCAGTGAAGTGCACCGTCTTGTTCCCCTGACTTTTTTCACATTTTTTCTTTTTTTGCTCATAAAAAATGGCCATAACTCATACGGTAGCTGGCTGGTTTGGTTCCATGCTTCAAACTCTCTGAACAACACAAGACTGTTGAAAAAGTGGGCGGTCACCACTCGGCTATATTGTGATATACGGTACGTATTGTTCTGTTTAATTCCAAAATCTGTCTATGGTCTATGCGGTGGTATAATTATAAATAAATATCACAATCGTTAAGTAACAGCCTGTAAGTTCGAAAAGTCGAAAACAGAATTGTTCTTATAGCCTGTATAGTTACAAGCTCTAAAACATTATCAGCGAGAGACCCCTTTAAGTGTAAAACAAACTCCATGGACAACTTCGGTACAGAACTGCAAAATAAATCCCACAGACCTCATCAGTATGGATATATTTCATGAACATTATTTAAATTCGTCAAATAATATTTGTTTTGAGCCATAGAGCTTCTGGTCCTGAAAGTTCTGCAATAGAAAAATGACTCATCCCCCGCAGGAGAGTCGGAAAGCGGCAAAGACTCCGAAGCGGCAGCGACCTCTGATGTTTATTCCGATGAGTAAGAGGCTCGGGAGAAGATCCCGTCATCGATGTTCCCCGCGGAATCGGCTGTCGGATCAGCACGTACCTCACAATACAACCTTACGACCTCCTCTGGACCCAAGGAGTCATGTGGGGTTCGGGAACACTTCGAAAACGATCCAGCATTTGAGCTTTGTAGCATCAAAATGATAGGAATATAAACATAATTGCATCACTCTGAGCTTCCGGATGGTTGATTCGTCCAGGTATTAGACTTGAGGATGGTATTGGGAAGTTATGGGGAAAACTTTTTTTTTGTTTTTTCAGTTCCTGACTATATATAATAACTTTGATAGTGTGGGTTGTGATTTCCACCACTCTAACAAACATTTAAAAAAATAAATAATAAAAATCACAGACCCCATTTTGAGAACCATGGTTTTATGTGAGCCATAGTGTTCATAATTCTTGAACTTTCCACTCACAGGACACATTAAGTACAAGTTAAGATTGAGGTTTTTTGGGGGTTTGGAGGAAGCCTATTGAAGTCAAGTAATGACTTCCATGCATCCATCCTTTTTCTACACCACTTATCCTACACATGGTCATGGGGAGCCTGGAGTCTATCCCAGGGAACTCGGGGCACGAGGCAGGGGACACCCTGGACGGGATGCCAACCCATCGCAGGGCACAATCACACACACACACACTCACACTACGGACAATTTGGAAATGCCAATCGGCCTACAACGCATGTCTTTGGACTAGGGGAGGAAACCGGAGTACCTGGAGGAAACCCCAGAAGCACGGGGAGAACATGCAAACTCCGTGCACACAAGGCGGAGGCGGGATTCAAACCCCCAGCCCTGGAGGTCCGAGGCAAACGTGCTAACCATTACAACATTACATACCATCCCATTCTAACACACAGCCTTAAAAGAAACATCTAAAGGACAGGACCAATGAAGTGTATCATCTTCATAAGGGCATGCTGTCATCTAAGCCGAGTTCATCACATGTCCTAGACGATATACTGCGATTACAGTCGACGTCTCTCTCCTCCTTCACCCACTGCTATCCAAATTCAAAGCGGCAACTGTGTAATGGTCAATAGCGTCAATGCTGCGGCTCAGTTAGCATAAAAACTGCATAGTTCACCCACCCCCAGCTCAACCCCGGCTGAACTGAACATCATACAGAAGAATGTCAGAGGGGTCACATGCTCCGGATGCCTCGACGACTGAACATGAACACACTGTCTGGAACCTGCCCCGGCGTCCGTGTGTGGGGTGAGGAGAACGAGAGCGAGAAACACAAAGGAGACTCGAGAGCGACAGACATAGAGGGAAGTATGGAGGTTAGACGTGATGGTGGAGTGATGAGGGGATTTCAATAATTCAGAAAACCGTGGAATAATGGGGGCCAAATTCCTGAGCATACAAAAAAAAAATACGTTAATTAAACATCAACTGTTTCACTATCCTGGAATCAAGCTCCAGTTTTGATCCACACCGACCTGGCAAAGAGAAAGAAAAAGAAAAAAAAAAAGTGAAAGTGGCTTTGTTCTTCTACTACCCCATATGTGCAAAACAAACATTGTTTTGCATAATTCATGATCTCCACCATAAAACAGGTCATGGCTTCGAGCTATCCGTTTTACAGGTCAGCCTGGGAAATTATTTACGACTATTTGCGGCTGCCGTGTTTACTGTTCCTACTCGGTCAGGCCGAGACAGACTGCTGAGTGGTACAGGAGGGGTGAATTTAACGTCCCGCGGAAGCCGTTAAACCCTACACGAGAGAGGAAGAGATGGGGAAAATAAACAAGGATATGGGCTACGCTTAATATAAATCGACTGTTCCTGCCATCACCCGGACCCATGGCTGAGACGTCAGCTTGACGTCGAGATGATAAGACTATTACTGGGAAAAGTCTTCCTACAAAACTCTAGCAGGTTGGGCCTCCTGGCTGACACGTGAAGCGAAGGTCAGATTAAATATTCGGTGGCGCTCTGTGTGGCGAACATTTGAAACAAATCTCCAACCCCCTCAGTTCCTCGCAAAGGTTGATGGCCTCGAGTGCGCGATAATTATTAACATGCGCACGCACGCAGCACGTGGACACTGTATCGCCAGGCATCACTTATTCCCTCACTCATCATACGGCACGTTACACAGGACGCAGCGATGTCCGATCACTCGAAGAACAAAATTCTTAAATCATCAGTGACATCAGATTTACAAACAAGTCTGCACTAACTCGTAATTCCCGACCTCCGACCGGGAAAAACCAAAAGAAAACACACCCTTCCTACTCGGGAACTCGGGACGGTCTCCTCAACGCCGAGTTCCTCCGAGTTCAGCAAGTGAAGTCAAATCAAAATGGCTGCTCACAGCATCAGAGGTAAACAAAGCAGTGCTTCTTACCTTTAAATGAGTATATACACAAGTATTTGCTTTAGATCAATGAACATAAGGACATTCGCTTGTTATATCTAGAACACGGACTATACAGTTCGTGGTTTTGAGGAGGAAAATATACAGCAGTCAACACGGTTAGCTGAAGAGCTTGTTGCTAAGAAAAGACGAACACGGAGGCGTCCATGTTTTTTACCCCCCCTCACTTTGTAGCTTGAGCGCACAAAGATTGAAAATGGCATCATTCGAAGAAGCCTTCAAAATAATTAAATGAAATGTCTCTACATTAAAAAAAAATATATATATCGTAAAGAGCGGTAAATAGTAGTAAATGAAACAATGTCAATGTTTGGTGTGACAAAAAAATAAAAACTTTAAATTTAAATTGTAGTCTCTGGTACAGTTTGTGCAGTTTTATAAGGAAATGAGTTTTATTGAGCATCTTGCACAGTTCTTCTGGACACTTTGACTTTCGCACTCGCTTCTTATTTTTGCAGCAAAACCCAGCAGCCTTCATTGTGTTTTTTGTCTGAAAAGTGTCTCTTACGTAATATGCTGCTTTCTTTAATGACATACAAACACTTTTCTGTAAAATTTAATTTTGTGCTAGAAAACTAATGTTTGGGAATCTAAAATGTTTTTGTACTGACCTGATAATGTAAAAAAAAAAAAAAAAACAAAAAAAAAAAAAAAAAAAAAAAAAAGAAAAAAAAAAAAAAAAAATCAACAACATAGGGTGCCTAAAACTTTTGCGCAGTACTCTATATAGCAAAAAAAAAATTACTTTTGTAAAGACTTACAAAACAAAAAGCACCCAAACTTTCATTTCCATGAAAAATATAATAAATCTAAAAGTATAAATATAATCAAATCAATCCTAACTAATAATACAATCATGTGTAAACATTTCCTGTTTTAAAAAAAAAAATCTTTTCCATTTTTTACAGGATTTGATTGAGTTTGGGATTTTTTTTTCCCCCCCTTAGATATCCGATCCAGAATCGGTGCCATCTTTAATATAAACGTATGAAATCCTAGGACAAACTACAAACAGGTTATTTTTATATCAGGCACCGTGTTAAAGGGTCGAATCACAGTCAAATGGTACGTCACAGAATATCTGAAACATTTACTGTTCATGTGTCGCTGTAATTTATTCTGCTGTTCAAGACGGCGGATTCACATGCAGATTCGGTTTTGCGGCCGCTTTGTCATCTTTCGTTACTGAAATACACAAGCGGAACAAGCAGGCGCATAAGACGAGTGCGAACAGGAGAAATGGATGGTTTGATGGTGTCAGCGCTGAAGTGAAAGAAAAAGACAAAGAGGGGGGGAAAAAGAGGGTGTAAAAGGACCAGGTGTACACCCTGACTTACAAAGGAACTAACGTTAAACTGGTGCAACTCGCTGCACTCCAGGATAATTAAACGATACTCAAATAATAGAACTGTGTTGTTTTTTTTTAAAATCCTTATACGGTTTTAAGACACTGTGTCCGCATGGGTCTGGGTCACAGACACCATCATCTGGCGAGCACATTAAGGTAAACACAGCTGTTTAGCAGCAACAAGCAAAGCTTTACCTCCACACACACACGAAGATTTAAAAAAAAAGTTTCAGCACTTCAGAACTTACTGTACGAGAGTCTGTGAGCTGAATGAAAAACAGTGAGTGACTTAAAAACTTTATTTTTGTAACCATGGCTTTATGTTCTCACATAATTGCATCCAGTCCGTCTTGTACATTAACACAACAATGACTACTAACCCGCCCCATTAATCCCTCTATCCTCGAGCACTGAAACCCAGCGTGCAGCAGAAAACACTCTTACAGGAAAACACCAGCACCAAAAGACAGTTTGTATTATAAAAAAAACAACAGTGCCAAAATTTGATTTTTCTTCTTCCTCTTCTGACCATGACTGCGCTGACTTCCCTCGCTTCAGGAACGAACACAAAGACGGATGGAGCTGAATCGAATGAGGGATTTTTTTCAGGATTTCCTTTCAGTTCTAATGAAATTACTCACAGCTGCCTCGGGCTCAAGGCCACATGTTTTTTCTCAGTGAAAAAAAGAAGAAAAAAAAAAAGAAAAAAAAAAAAAAAAAACAACAACCGCAAAATCCCATTCAACTCTGTTCAGGTGTTCTTCCTCAACTGAGATTAGTGCTCTGGACCGTCTCTTAATTTCTCCTCCAAGACACTGTGTCTGGTGTATGATTGACGTATGGCTAAAAGAAAACCCTACATAATAGATTTGCTGTTGTGAGAAAAAAAATCTAACCTACTTAAAGACAAGCAGGGAAACAGAACTATAAAATCCTCCTAACAGTCCAAGGAATTCGGGGATCTCCGCCAGGACTCCAAGCCTCCTTTTTTTTCTTTGTGGAACATCGATCCAGAGCGACTACTGTTCTTGGGGGCGATGCGTTTCCTCATCCTAGTCAGCAACTATAAAAATAAAATCCCATCTGAGCGGGGGGGAAAAAAAAAAAAAAAAGGAACAGGTTGGTGTTTGTGTGTGTGTGTGTGTGTGTGTGTGTGTGTGTGTGTGTGTGTGTGTGTGTGTGTGTGTGAGGAAAAGAAATTTGGAAAATGCTTTAATTCAATCTTGCAGGAATCTCCTCTTTTATAGAGGAATGCGTCTTCGCCACAGCTCCAAACTCACCCCTGAACCCCAACACCCTGCTTCTCTTTCACACGAATCGCTCTACGCCGGTTGCTGATGTGCGTCTCTTTCGCTTTCTGCTCATCGCCGTGGTTTTACTGGTAGGGCCAAACTAATGCGAGCCACGATATCCTCACTAGGGCTGGGCGATATATGAGGAATAACACACACAACAGAGCGTGCTGTTATACGAAAATAACGCACGCCAGGGTGGTGAGATTCGGCATGACGCACAGCGGAGTGTCGCTTCCCCCCCGAACTGCATTATTTTCATATAACCGCACAGCCGGGAGAGGGGTGATTCCGCTTATACCACAGCGATTTGCCAACTAAGCTCTGTTTCTCTTTAAAACATTCTGCTGTCATCGTGATTGTTGTCATGATCTCGGTCTCAAATAATTTTTTTTTTTTTAACTCACTGTGTACTCAAAAATATTTATTAATCGAGAACATTTCGGTAGGTTTAAGTGGTGCAGCGATTTACCAACAATTACAATGTTTCATTTATTAATGAATATCACATCACTCATTTTAAAAGCTTATGGTTAGATCTATTGTTGTGGAACATCCGAGAGACAAGTTCACAGGTCTTGTGATCACTTATGTTTTAGCCTCGATAAACAGTCCTCCCCTCACCAGCCTCTCTCTCTCTCTCTCCCTCTCTCTCAAACAGACTGATGAGCTCAGTTTCTCTTTAAAACTTTCTCCTGTCGTCGTGATTGTTGTCATGGGCTGGGTCTCAGATAAAAAACTCTCACTGTGCATTCAAAAATATTTACTAATGTAGAATATTTCTGTAGGTTTAAGAGGTTTTTACCACAGCGATTTGCCAACGATTACAGTGTTTAATTTATTAATGAATGACACATTGTGCATTTTAATGGTTCAGAGTTAGATTTAAAGTTGTGGAATGTTAGTTCCTGTTATCACTTACGTTATAGCCTCGATAAACACCTTCACCTGTCTCTCTCTCTCTCAAATGTAGCTTGTCATTTTACAAAGAAACCAGAACTCAAACTCCTCTGTCCTGAAGACTTCCCTAAGCTGTAAAAGTAACACAGTGACGTTAAACAAACTGATGAGCTCCTCTTTTAAACTTTCTACTGTCCTCGTGATTGTCGTCATGATCTGTGTCTCAAATAAAAAAAAAATAAAAAAAAACTCACTGTGAATTCAAAAATATTTATTTATCTACAATATTTCTGTAGATTTAAGAGGTTTTTAGCACAACGATTTGCCAATGATTACAATGTTTATTAATGAATGACACATTAAATGGTTTGTAGTTAGATTCAATGTTGTGGAACGTCTGAAAAACAAGTCAGTTATACCCTCGATAAACAGTCCACCCCTCACCAGCCTCTCTCCGTTTAAAAAAAATGCAGCTTGTCATTTTACAGAGAAACTTCTCTGTCCTGAAGACATTCCTGAACTGGGAAAGTAACACAGTGACGTTAAACAGACTGATGAGCTCCGTTTCTCATTGAAACTTTCTGCTGTCGTCATGATTGCTGTCATGATCTGTGTCTCAAATAAAATAAAATAAAAAACCCTCACTGTGCATTCAAAAATATTTATTAATTTGGTGGGTAATATTTTGGTAAAGTTTTTAGAATTCAAACACTAACTAATAGGAAAACTGATACTGTTAGTACTCAATAACGGTCTAGGATAGTGCGCAAGTATGCGATTTGTAGTCACTAAATCACTTCTCATTTGCATATAGTTAAACCTCATTCAACTTTGTCCCGTTATTCACCACACGCGCATCACTGCTTCACCTCCTGCTGAATGAATTCTCCAACTCTCACTGAAAACGAGTGACTTTCGGCCACGTTGCCGTGTAGCTGCCCGAGGAGAGTGATGGTCAACACAAGAAGGTCAACACAAAACAACACAATGCAGAGAAGTGAAGTGTGGAGGAGACCAAAAGGCAAAAGTGAAGAAAGACACTGTCTACTTAAAAGAAGCTGTTGTAAAATAAGTCACAATGAGTATCAAGTATAAATGTCTCACAACGGGGTATTTGTTATAGAGAAATACATTCCCAAAACCAATGACTGACTCATGGATCTTGTGCAAACCTCTCATTTATCACCCTGATACTCTTTAACACGATTTAAATTGATTCAGGATCATTTAGGAATCATCTAGAAATGTATTAACTCCATAAAATCTGAGTCGCAAACAGAGCTGTGTGCAGGCCACAGGAACACACAGTAAAACAAAGCAGCATTGTACTGCATTGTCCCTGTCCCTGAACACGGTCACAATATGAGTCTTCATGTTGGACAACAAAATAATTTTGCTTCAAAACAGGCACCACATGCTCGCTGCATTTCTAACATCATGTTTTTCTTAATGAGAAACACGGGAAGATGGAACAAATCAACTATTCGGATACAATACAATCTACAGACATTCATCAAACTTATGATTAAAACATTATAGCTCCTTTTACAGCTTTAGTGCAGCTCCGCATGCATCTTCATGAACTTGTTATCATCTATGCTTATTATGAAATTGGAACATGTTCTGTTTAACTGTTTCGGGTTTTTTTTTTTTTACTATAAGCTTTTTACAAAGACGCTTTCAAATCAAACAAGCTTGTTATTATTTATAATATTGAACAGCAAGATACTTAAGCCCTATTTGGACGGGATTAAATTTACATCTGGTTCTGAGGTAATTTCCATATTTTACATGCGCTCTACTATCAATTTATTTCCGTTCTGATTGTCCTCAGAGAAAATTACAGGTTGAATTACCTATTGTTTTTCACCAAACTCTGTGCTCTTCTGATCATTTTAGTCCCATATACACATGTCCAGATGTTGCCTCGCACTGGAAAAAAAGATGTTTGAATGCTGCTACTTGCCATATTTTTAAAGACCCCTTTAGAGGCTTTAATTTACAAAAAGAGCCTAGTGACAAATCTAGCAACTTTTTGAGCAGACGTTAGTGACTGCCCTGAACTCGATACGGCTCTCCAGTTCACACCACGGCTGCTGATATACGAGCTGAGAGAGAAGATTCACTCAAATCGCAGTCAGTGTGTAAAGTGTTGCTCTTGCGACCAATCACTGATCACCACTGTTCCCCAATGACCAATCACTGATCACCACTGTTCCCCAACGACCAATCACAGATCACCACTGTTCCCCAACGACCAATCACTAGGGGTCGGAATCTTTTGGCACTTCACGATCCGATCCGATTCTGGGAGTCACGATCCAATTCCAAAATGATTCTTGATATACATTTATTTCCTAATTAATTCTTCTGCTGTGCAAATACATCAACTTTACATTTTAACCAAAATTGGAGTTTCTATACTTTTTGTTTATAGTTGGAATCTCTGTATGACACAGAGACTAACACAGAGACTAACACAGAGACTAACACAGAGACTAACACAGAGACTAACACAGAGACTAACACAGAGACTAACAGACTAGCATGTACACTAAGGGGCCGTTCGCATGTCGTGCCTAAAAACGTGTGGAAAACGCGGCCGCACCGCTTTCATCTTATTTCTGAAGCACTCGGGAGCTTGCGCTCCCATGGTGTTTGCTGTTGTTAAGCAGAAATGTTAAAAGAAAAATTTCACCAACTAGAGCTCCGCCTGGACGATGGGAGATTCAAAACTGGAAAGGGTGAAGCTGATTGATTGGTTTTTGTCACAAGATCTGTGGTGCGCTTGCGGCATTCTGAAAAGTTGGGATTTTTTCATCTCAAAAAAACGAGTGGGTCGCTCTCTATATGAGCGCGCTTGCCACGCATCCACATTTAAAATAATGAACTTGAGCACGCAAAAGACGTGATATGTGAACAGCCCCTAACGCTGACACCGAGACTGACACACACTAACGACACCGAGACTGACACACACTAACGACACCGAGACTGACACACACTAACGACACCGAGAATGACACCGAGAATGAGACACACCAACACCGAGAATCACACAGAGAATCACACAGAGAATCACACACCGACACCGAGAATGAGACACACCGACACCGAGAATCACACCGAGAATGAGACACACCGACACCGAGAATCACACCGAGAATGAGACACACCGACACCGAGAATGAGACACACCGACACCGAGAATGAGACACACACCGAGAATGATACCCACACTAGCACCGAGAATGATACCCACACTAGCACCGAGAATGATACCCACACTAGCACCGAGAATGATACCCACACTAGCACCGAGAATGATACCCACACTAGCACCGAGAATGATACCCACACTAGCACCGAGAATGATCCCCACACTAGCACCGAGAATGATACCCACACTAGCACCGAGAATGATACCCACACTAGCACCGAGAATGATACCCACACTAGCACCGAGAATGATACCCACACTAGCACCGAGAATGATACCCACACTAGCACCGAGAATGACACACACTAGCACCGAGAATGACACACACTAGCACCGAGAATGAGACACACTGAGACCGAGAATGAGACCGAGAATGAGACCGAGAATGAGACACACTGAGACCGAGAATGAGACACACTGAGACCGAGAATGAGACACACTGAGACCGAGAATGAGACCGAGAATGAGACCGAGAATGAGACCGAGAATGAGACCGAGAATGACACACACTAACACCGAGAATGAGACACACTAGCACCGAGAATGAGACACACTAGCACCGAGAATGAGACACACTAGCACCGAGAATGAGACACACTGAGACCGAGAATGAGACACACTGAGACCGAGAATGAGACACACTGAGACCGAGAATGAGACACACTGAGACCGAGAATGAGACACACTGAGACCGAGAATGAGACACACTGAGACCGAGAATGAGACACACTGAGACCGAGAATGAGACACACTGAGACCGAGAATGAGACACACTGAGACCGAGAATGAGACACACTGAGACCGAGAATGAGACACACTGAGACCGAGAATGAGACACACTGAGACCGAGAATGAGACACACTGACACCGAGAATGAGACACACTGACACCGAGAATGAGACACACTGACACCGAGAATGAGACCGAGAATGAGACCGAGAATGAGACACACTAACACCGAGAATGAGACACACTAACACCGAGAATGAGACACACTAACACCGAGAATGAGACCGAGAAGGAGACCGAGAATGAGACCGAGAATGAGACCGAGAATGAGACCGAGAATGAGACCGAGAATGAGACACACTGAGACCGAGAATGAGACACACTGAGACCGAGAATGAGACACACTAACACCGAGAATGAGACACGCTGAGACCGAGAATGAGACGGAGAATGAGACCGAGAATGAGACCGAGAATGAGACCGAGAATGAGACACACTGAGACCGAGAATGAGACACACTGAGACCGAGAATGAGACACACTGAGACCGAGAATGAGACACACTGAGACCGAGAATGAGACACACTGAGACCGAGAATGAGACACACTGAGACCGAGAATGAGACACACTGAGACCGAGAATGAGACACACTGAGACCGAGAATGAGACACACTAACACCGAGAATGAGACCGAGAATGAGACACACTAACACCGAGAATGAGACCGAGAATGAGACACACTAACACCGAGAATGAGACACACTAACACCGAGAATGAGACACACTAACACCGAGAATGAGACCGAGAATGAGACCGAGAATGAGACACACAAACACCGAGAATGAGACACACAAACACCGAGAATGAGACACACAAACACCGAGAATGAGACACACAAACACCGAGAATGAGACACACAAACACCGAGAATGAGACACACAAACACCGAGAATGATACCCACACTAGCACCGAGAATGATACCCACACTAGCACCGAGAATGACACACACTAGCACCGAGAATGACACACACTAGCACCGAGAATGACACACACTGAGACCGAGAATGAGACACACTGAGACCGAGAATGAGACCGAGAATGAGACCGAGAATGAGACCGAGAATGAGACACACTGAGACCGAGAATGAGACACACTGAGACCGAGAATGAGACCGAGAATGAGACCGAGAATGAGACCGAGAATGAGACCGAGAATGACACACACTAACACAGAGAATGAGACACACTAGCACCGAGAATGAGACACACTAGCACCGAGAATGAGACACACTAGCACCGAGAATGAGACACACTAGCACCGAGAATGAGACACACTAGCACCGAGAATGAGACACACTGAGACCGAGAATGAGACACACTGAGACCGAGAATGAGACACACTGAGACCGAGAATGAGACACACTGAGACCGAGAATGAGACACACCGACACCGAGAATGAGACACACCGACACCGAGAATGAGACACACCGACACCGAGAATGAGACACACCGACACCGAGAATGAGACCGACACCGAGAATGAGACCGACACCGAGAATGAGACCGAGAATGACACACACTAACACAGAGAATGAGACACACTAACACCGAGAATGAGACCGAGAATGAGACACACTAACACCGAGAATGAGACCGAGAATGAGACCGAGAATGAGACCGAGAATGAGACCGAGAATGAGACACACTGAGACCGAGAATGAGACACACTGAGACCGAGAATGAGACACACTGAGACCGAGAATGAGACACACTAACACCGAGAATGAGACCGAGAATGAGACCGAGAATGAGACCGAGAATGAGACACACTGAGACCGAGAATGAGACACACTGAGACCGAGAATGAGACACACTGAGACCGAGAATGAGACACACTGAGACCGAGAATGAGACACACTGAGACCGAGAATGAGACACACTAACACCGAGAATGAGACCGAGAATGAGACACACTAACACCGAGAATGAGACCGAGAATGAGACACACTAACACCGAGAATGAGACACACTAACACCGAGAATGAGACACACTAACACCGAGAATGAGACCGAGAATGAGACCGAGAATGACACACAAACACAGAGAATGAGACACACAAACACCGAGAATGAGACACACAAACACAGAGAATGAGACACACTAACACCGAGAATGAGACACACAAACACCGAGAATGAGACACACAAACACCGAGAATGACACCGAGAATGACACCGAGAATGACACCGAGAATGACACCGAGAATGACACCGAGAATGACACCGAGAATGACACCGAGAATGACACCGAGAATGAGACGCACCAACACCGAGAATGAGACGCACCAACACCGAGAATGAGACGCACCAACACCGAGAATGAGACGCACCAACACCGAGAATGAGACGCACCAACACCGAGAATGAGACGCACCAACACCGAGAATGAGACGCACCAACACCGAGAATGAGACACACCAACACCGAGAATGAGACACAGAATGACACTGAGAATGGCACGCACTAACGACACCGAGAATGACACGTACTAACGACACCAAGAATGACACACACCAACACAAAGAATGACACACACCAACACAAAGAATGACACACATCAGCACAGAGACAGACACATACACTGATACATACACTCACACAGAGACTGACAGAGACTGACACACACACACACTAACACAGAGAATAACACTGACACAGAGACTGACACAGAGACTGACACAGAGACTGACACAGAGACTGACACAGAGACTGACACAGAGACTGACACAGAGACTGACACAGAGACTGACATAGAATTACACACACACTAACAAAAACATTGACACATAGAATGACTAACACAGAATGACACAGAGACTGACACACTAACACACAGAGACTCACACACAGAGACTCACACTAAGACACAGAAAGACACTAAAAAGTGAAAGTGACATGTGAAGGCCAATGTATGGTAACCCATACTTGGAATTTGTCCTCTGCATTTAACCCATCCAAGTTAGTGCACACACATTAGGAGTTGTGAGTTGTGAACACACACACACTACACACCATGAACACACCCGGAGCAGTGAGCAGTCATTTTTGCTGCAGCGCCCGGGGAGCAGTTGAAGGTTAAGGGCCTTGCTCAAGTGCCCAACAGTGGCAGCTTGGCGGTGCTGGGATTTGAACACAGAGACTGACACAGAGACTACAACACACAGAGACCCCAACACACACACAGAGACCCCAACACACACACAGAGACCCCAACACACACACAGAGACCCCAACACACACACAGAGACCCCAACACACACACAGAGACCCCAACACACACACAGACACCAACACAGACTAAGAGAACAACACCCACACACACACACTAACACAGACTAGGAGACTAACACACACACACACCCACACACACTAACACAGACTAGGAGACTAACACACACACACACACACTAACACAGACTAGGAGACTAACACACACACACACCCACACACACTAACACAGACTAGGAGACTAACACACACACACACCCACACACACTAACACAGACTAGGAGACTAACACACACACACACACACTAACACAGACTAGGAGACTAACACACACACACACACACACACACTAACACAGACTAGGAGACTAACACACACACACACACACTAACACAGACTAGGAGACTAACACACACACACACACACACACAGACTAGGAGACTAACACACACACACACACACACACACACAGACTAGGAGACTAACACACACACACACACACACACAGACTAGGAGACTAACACACACACACACACACACACACACACACAGACTAGGAGACTAACACACACACACACACACACACACCCACACAGACTAGGAGACTAACACACACACACACACACACCCACACAGACTAGGAGACTAACACACACACACACACACACACACTAACACAGACTAGAAGACTAACACACACACACACACACACTAACACAAACTAGGAGACTAACACAAACTAGGAGACTAACACAAACTAGGAGACTAACACACACACTAACACAGACTAGAAGACTAACACACACACTAACAGACTAGGAGACTAACACAGATTAGGAGACTAACACACACACACACACTAACACAGACTAGGAGACTAACACAAACTAGGAGACTAACACAAACTAGGAGACTAACACAAACTAGGAGACTAACACAAACTAGGAGACTAACACAAACTAGGAGACTAACACACACACACTAACACAGACTAGAAGACTAACACACACACACTAACACAGATTAGGAGACTAACACAGATTAGGAGACTAACACAGATTAGGAGACTAACACAGATTAGGAGACTAACACAGATTAGGAGACTAACACACACACACACTAACACAGACTAGGAGACTAACACAGACTAGGAGACTAACACAGACTAGGAGACTAACACAGACTAGGAGACTAACACAGACTAGGAGACTAACACAGACTAGGAGACTAACACAGACACACACACACACACTAACACAGACTAGGAGACTAACACAGACTAGGAGACTAACACAGACTAGGAGACTAACACAGACTAGGAGACTAACACACACACACACACCCACACACACTAACACAGACTAGGAGACTAACACAGACTAGGAGACTAACACAGACTAGGAGACTAACACAAACTAGGAGACTAACACACACACACACACAGACTAGGAGACTAACACAGACTAGGAGACTAACACAGACTAGGAGACTAACACAGACTAGGAGACTAACACAGACTAGGAGACTAACACAGACACACACACACACACACACACACACACACTAAGACAGACTAGGAGACTAACACACACACACACACTAACACAGACTAGAAGACTAACACAAACTAGGAGACTAACACACACACACACATACACACACTAACACACACACACTAACACAGACTAGGAGACTAACACAGACTAGGAGACTAACACAGACTAGGAGACTAACACAGACTAGGAGACTAACACAGACTAGGAGACTAACACAGACTAGGAGACTAACACACACACACACACACACACACACACACTAACACAGACTAGAAGACTAACACACACACACACTAACACAGACTAGGAGACTAACACAAACTAGGAGACTAACACAAACTAGGAGACTAACACAAACTAGGAGACTAACACACACACACACACACACACACTAACACAAACTAGGAGACTAACACACACACACACACACTAACACAAACTAGGAGACTAACACAAACTAGGAGACTAACACAAACTAGGAGACTAACACAAACTAGGAGACTAACACAAACTAGGAGACTAACACACACACACACACACACACTAACACAAACTAGGAGACTAACACAAACTAGGAGACTAACACAAACTAGGAGACTAACACAAACTAGGAGACTAACACAAACTAGGAGACTAACACAAACTAGGAGACTAACACACACACACACACACACACACTAACACAGACTAGGAGACTAACACAGACTAGGAGACTAACACAGACTAGGAGACTAACACAGACTAGGAGACTAACACAAACTAGGAGACTAACACAAACTAGGAGACTAACACAAACTAGGAGACTAACACACACACACACACTAACACAGACTAGGAGACTAACATAGACTAGGAGACTAACACACACACACACACTAACACAGACTAGGAGACTAACACAGACTAGGAGACTAACACAGACTAGGAGACTAACACAGACTAGGAGACTAACACACACACACACACACACTAACAGACTAGGAGACTAACACAGACTAGGAGACTAACACACACACACACACAGACTAGAAGACTAACACAGACACACTAACAGACTAGAAGACTAACACAGACACACTAACAGACTAGGAGACTAACACAGACACACTAACAGACTAGGAGACTAACACAGACACACTAACAGACTAGGAGACTAACACAGACACACTAACAGACTAGGAGACTAACACAGACACACTAACAGACTAGGAGACTAACACAGACACACTAACAGACTAGGAGACTAACACAGACACACTAACAGACTAGGAGACTAACACAGACACACTAACAGACTAGGAGACTAACACAGACACACTAACAGACTAGGAGACTAACACAGACACACTAACAGACTAGGAGACTAACACAGACACACTAACAGACTAGGAGACTAACACAGACACACTAACAGACTAGGAGACTAACACACACACACTAACAGACTAGAAGACTAACACACACACACTAACAGACTAGAAGACTAACACAGACACACTAACAGACTAGGAGACTAACACAATCTAGGAGACTAACACAGACTAGAAGACTAACACACACACACTAACACAGACTAGGAGACTAACACAGACTAGAAGACTAAGACACACACATACACATACATATACATACACATACATACATACACATACACATACACACACACACCGTGGAGCAGCTAGCCAGCTAGCTAACATGTTTAGCTCCCCGGATACCAAGAGATGAGAAGCCGAGCCGGTTGTAACACACCCTGTACCATTTGAAACACCGCGCAGTAATTTTTACACACACACACACACACATACACGCGCGCGCGCGCACACACACGCACACATTGCCGGGGTGTTTATTAGATCAGACAGAGATCTTACCTGTCAGTCTGATTTTGATGCTTGACCCGTTCCTCCGAGTCCCAGGATTCGACATCACTCCTGAAAATAAATTAATCAGACTAACTTTCTCTCAGGCCCCAAGACGCCAACTCACAGCCGGGCTCGACGCAATCCGACAAAGGTGTGTGTGTTTCCCCCCGAAATGGAAAACCGAGGTTATTTCCTTTCAGGCGAAGCCCCCTGCTCGTTGCTCCCGGACTGAAGAACATACGCTAACATTTTTCGAGCTCAACGGCGCGCTGACATCACGCTCGTGCACGAGGGGGAAAAAAGAAATACGTGCGCGCTCACGACAACCGCGCCAGCATCCGGTCTGCACCCGTGTACTTGGCTACAATCCAAAATGGCGCCCTAATGTACGGATAGTGCACTACAGAGCGTGTAGTTTTTAATACTCGATGATGTAGTTGTGCACTTATAAAGGAAGCTGGGCCATCTGAGAACTAATCAAGCTAATGGTTTTGTTGCTGCTATTAAAAGAATGTGATACACTATATGTCCAAAAGTATGTGCACCCCTGACCATCACACCCATATGTGGTTCTTCCCCAAACTATTGCAGTCTGTGTACATCGAAATCGAGTGAACGGTGTAGGAATTACAGCAGTTTTAATATGTGCCTCCCTTTTTTTAAGTGATCAAGTACTTAGCAATCATAAGTTAAATTGTCATCTTTAATACTTGGCTGTGAATTCTTTGACTGCCTGAAGTCTGGACCCCACAGAGGTTTCTTCCCTGTTGATGCTCTGTCAGGTCTTTACTGCAGCTGTATTCAGTCATTGCTTGTTCTCAGAGTGTTTTTCTTTCAGTTTTGCCTTCAGCAAGTGAAATGCACCTCAAATGGATTCAGGTCGGGTGATTGATTTGGCCACTGCAGAACATTCCACTACTTTGCCTTAAAAAAGTCGTGGGTTTCTTTTGAAGTATGCTTCAGGCCATTGTCTATCTGCACTCTGAACTCTGAACGCGCTCCAATGAGTTTTGAAGCATTTGGCGGAATCTGAGCATATAACGTTTCCCTATACACTTCAGAATTCATCCTTCTACTTTTGTCAGCAGTCACATCATCAATAAACACTAGGGAACCAGTTCCATCGGCAGCCTCACACGCCAAGTTTAAATCACGAGCAGTTCCTTCCTTCACCATATTCTTCTCTTCCCATCATTCTGGTGCAAGTTGATCTTTGTCTCATCTGTCCATAGGATGTTGTTCCAGTTCTGTATGGGTTAGATGGTTTTGGCAATGAGTTTACATCTTTTTGTACATTTACATTTATGGCATTTGGCAGACACCCTTATCCAGAGCGACTTACATTTATTTCATTTATACAACCGAGCAATTGAGGGTTAGGGGCCTTGCTCAAGGGCCCAACAGTGGTGGCTTGGCAGTGCTGGGATTTGAACTCACTGCTGCCTTCTTGTAAACTGGAGGGTGTTCTTGACCTGGCCAACTGTTGTGAATGGGTTTTTCTTCACCAGGGAAGGAATTCTTGTGTTATCCACCACAGTTGTTTTCCATGGTCTTCCAGGCCTCTTGATGTTCCTGAACTCACCAGTGCTTTCTTTCTTTTTAAGAATGTACAACATAGTTGATTTGGCCACAGCTCATGTTTTTGCTATCTTTTTGATGGGTTTGATTTGATTTTTCAGCCTAATGATGGCTGTGTCAGTGGCATCAGTGCTTCAGTGGCAGTGACAACTGTTTGGACTTCATATTGACAGTTTCATATGTAAATGCCACGCATGAAATCAACTCTAGACCTTTTATCTGCTTACTTGTAAATGAAATAATGAGGGAATAACAAAACCTGGCCATGGAACAGCTGAGCAGCCAATTGTCCAATTATTTTGGTCCCTTAAAAAGGGGGGAGCACATATAAAACATGCTTCAGTGTTCACCAGATTTGTATGTAAATACCCTCAGATTAAAGCTGAAAGTCTTCATTATTTAATTTAAACTCCAATATTCTGTGGTAGACAGCTGAAATAACAATAACTTTATCACTGTCCAAATCTGTATGGACCTGACCGGAGATTGGATTATTAGTTTTCATTGCTACCTTGTTGTTTCTCCATTATTTTTAGCTTATTATTTCAGATTCTTTGACTTCATATGGCAACAAGGTGACCAAGCGTTGGTAGTTTCAAACACAAGAATACACACTTGAATAGCCTGCTGACAAAATGCCAAACTTAAAACCTATTTTTGCATTCAGCATATGGAAACACAGGTTAAATAAATTACTTGTAATTTACTTGTATTCTTTGTAAACTTATACTGTTTAGCCTACATCTATTCAGTATGAAGGAGTAAACTGAATTTAGTAAGTTTACACTTTATTCTGAATGAACACCAAGTTGCTAACAGCATGGGATAATGAAATGCAAATCCATAATTCATTGATGGATTTAGATCAATAATAATAAGAAAAAAAACATTTTTGATGAAAGCATTCCTGACCCCCAAAAAGGAATAATAGCTGAGAACAAAATAACCCTGTAATGAGATTTCTAAAGAATGAAAGAAATAACAAATCAAGAGGCTGGGAAACACATACTATTTAAAAAAAAAAAGAAAAAAAAAGAAATAATTTTATGCATAAAAAAAAATCACCATCATCATCAACACATCAAAGCACAGAAAGCGATATTCCAGAGAGCTTACTGAATATAAAATAATGTTAAAAAAAATATTGCATTCTTATAATAAGCTGTGAATGTTAAGCCCTTTGTGTAGGCTGGCATGGACTGCATGCAGGACCTGGATCTGCAAACAGTCAATTTATTTCTATATCAATCTATGCCGTGTGTTTCTGCAGAGTTGATCAAATTTAGTATGCTGAATTTAGTATGCTGTGCTATGCCAGTTTATCTGCAAAACTTCAGAAAGTACTCTGCGTGTAAGTTCTGGATAAAGATATTGTATCACACAAGGAAACAAAGTAAAATAGAAGCAAAGGCCATGCAATCTTTTTCATGAAGCCTTTCAGTTTGACTTTAAATTGAGCACAAATTTTTTTAAATCCATAGATGCTCAACAGATCACTTGTATTGCTCTAGATCAACCCATGAAGAATAATACTGAACAACAGATTGCAATACCGGCATTTCTGACAAATATAGACTCCCCATATGCTGCATTTAATGAAGTGTTGAAGCCACAATTAGAGATCTGTAAAGCTGCATGTATTCACATCAGTGGTACTGCATTTATAGTGATTCTTGAGGATTGTATCATTTAAATGCTTCATTTGGCAAATACCCCATCATTGAAGTCACTACAGGATGGTCTTCTGCAAAACAAGAAGTAGGCTAAATAGAAATGCAGTCATTTCCCACCTTATAGTGTTTTTCGTTTCATGGTTTTCTTGTGTTCACTTTCAGAACACGGATGTTAAAGGAAGCCTCTTTTCTCTTTTCTGAATTACATGTCACACAACCACAGAGTTTATCATGAATATTTTAAACAGACCTATGTAAACAGACTACAAATAGAAAAACCTAAATAGATTTTGCTTTAAATGTTTTAACTAAAATGTTGGCATGGCTCAACTATGCCACCTTCTGGACGTAAAAACTATGAACTATGAATTATGAACTACTGTATGTATTTGTAAGGGCTGGCACAAATGGAATAAAATCAGTGAAATGTTATATGTTTACATACAATGGGGTCCAAAAGTCTGAGAGCACTAGTGAAAATGCTTCTATTTTTCATATTTTTCTAATTCTATACAACTATTTTCATTACAAATTATATTATTGACAACAACCTGAGTGAAAAGTAGAATCTTTGAAATATTTACATGAATTTCAGAATTTCTTAGTATTTGGTTCATCCCCTTTTTTGCTTTAATGACAGTGTGCACTCGAGCTGGCTTGGACTCCACAAGTCTGTGCAAAACCTTATGATCCATTTTAAATCAAATCCATCAGAGTGTGATCAGCAGTTAATATGGTCAATATCACACTTATATATAATATAATATAATATAATATAATATATATATATATATATATATATATATATATATATATATATATATATATATATTTATTTAAATAGGACCTAGAAATAGTGCACAATCTTGTATATTAAATATTCAAGATATTGAACATCAACTTTCTTGGTTTGAAAAAAGACACATTAGTTACAGCTAAATGCAGGTTGGAAGACATGCTAGTACTTAGCTGCTACTATGCTAGTAGTCTTTTGCTGTTGTAGCCCATCCGCCTCAAGGTTCGACGTTGTGCATTCTGGGATGCTTTTCTGCTCACCACAATTGTACAGAGTGGTTATCTGAGTTATTATAGCCTTTCTGTCAGGTCGAACCAGTCTGGCCATTCTCCGTTGACCCCTCTCATCAACAAGCTGTTTCCGTCCGCAAAACTGCCATTCCCTGGGTGTTTTTTCTTGATTGCACCATTCTTAGTAAACTCTAGACACTCTAGAGTTTTATGTGAAAATCCCAGGAGATCAGCAGTTATAAAAAAAAATACTCAAACCAGCCCATCTGGCACCAACAATCATGCCACATCCAAAATCACTGAGATTTTTCCCCATCCTGATGCTCGATGTGAACATTACCTGAAGCTGCTAGCTTATGGCTGATTCTATGCATTGCACTGCTGCCAGATGATTGGCTGATTGGATAATTGCATGAATGAGTAGGTGTACAGGTGTTCCTACTAAAGTTTTTGGTGAATGCACATCAATAATAACAATAAGAGTAAATAGAGTAAGATATGTAAGTGCAAATGACACACTTCATTATTTACCTTTATAGGACGATACAGAGAGCACATCTAGACAGTACAGTGCTAGATTCCTGTATAATAATGCTAGGAATTTCTTAAATGTTCTTAACTATTGAGAGATTTGTGGTGTTATAATTGACAGTTTCAGCTGGAGCACTGTGCCACCAGGCACCATTTACTTATATGATAGTTATTGTGCGCTGATCTCATATAGCCAATATAACATTTTCAAAATCATTAACAGGGGTTTATTCAAAGAAAGAATTCTGACAGTAAAATAACAAAAAGCCCTAAAACTCAAGTCATTTATGTTCATTTATATTCATTCATCTTCAGTAACTGTTTGAATCCAGACTAGCATTGCAGCACATTCGGAGTGAGGCGGAACTATACTCTGGATGTGATGCCAGTCCATCACAGTGTGTCTGTAACACACTCATTCACACCTAGGGGTAATTCAGAGTAGCCAATCCACCTACTGACATGTTTTTGGGAGGAGGAAGGAAACCAGAAAACCCTGAGGAAACCCACACAGGCACAGAAACTTTGCATGGACAGTAACCTCAGGATCAAACCAGGGCCCTGGAGTTGAACGCTACCCACATTTTTTCTATACTTTGCAAATAAATACAGTTATGTTTAGAAAATTGGTATCCAGAAGAAGCTGGCACTGTGGTGCAGCGAGTATCATTAGCTCCAGGGTCCCTGGTCTGATCCTGAGCTTGGGTTAGTGCTTGTGTGGAGTTTCATACTATGTTCTCCCCATGTTTGCGTAGGTTTCCTCCAGGTTCTCCGGTTTCCTCCCGCGTCCCAAAAACATGCACGTAGGTGGTTTGGCTAAGATAAAGTACCTCTAGTATGTGAATGTGAGTGCATGGTGCATTGAGATACACTGGAATCCTATTTCTAGTGTATTCCCACCTCATGCCAAGTGTTCCCGGGATAGGCTCTGGATCCACCATGACCCTCGACACGAAAAAGAGCTTATTGAAGATGAATGAATGAATGTAGAATCTTTAATCTTTAACAAGTGATAAGAAGACAGTCTAAATTTAATTTAATTAAAGATCATAAGATGTCTGAGCTCCCCATATCCCATTGTGAAGTTATTTACATTCATTCATTTCACAAAATCCAATTCAAGTATCACACTCTCTGAACTGTTAAGGATTGAGGAATGTTTTGTTGTCAGTGGCTCTGACAGTCCTCAGATTTAATCTCACAACATCTCTGTGTTTAGCACAGAATCTTAATCTGTTAACACCTGTGTGACAGACTTGTACATTTTCTGTTCGTCAGGTATCCATTTCAGTTTAATGCAGTATACTACACATTCTATGAGAAAAGGTACTGAAATTACATTGACAAAAAGAATTTCCCTGTATATACATATGCAAGGAGCATTAAATTACTCAAACCTCATTAATTATTCAATGATTTCTGGCTATATTTACAACATACTACAAAATGAAAAGTCACCATATAAGCTTACATGGAAAACTCCAGCCATAAGACTATTCCCTGTTGATAAGCTGTTAATGATATACACAGGCTTAAGCTCCATCAGTGGTCGTCTCTAATCGTTTGCCTTGTATATTCATCTCAGTCAGCACTCGGCAGCTGGCAGCTGGGTTTCGTCCCAGTAGAGATCAGACTCTATGCCTATGCTTATATTAAGAAGTCAAAGTATAACCTTATCACAATTTTCTGCCAAATGGGCATACTCACTTGATGCGTGTACTCGTTAAGAATATCTTTAGTGTAACCAGAGATCAGTGTGTGTGTTCACAGCTTTGCGTTACCATGCTTAATGACCCCACTTATGTCCACACATGCTCAGAGTTGATCATTTAGCTGCATTTTGCCTGTGTCTGGGATTAACCTAACATCCTGACATTACAAGCAAGATATCAAAGGCAAATATTTCTGTTTGATTTTACAAGACAGCTGCACTGTGTTGTAACTGGCGAACCACAACTAGATGATATAAGCAGACTTGATTTTCATTAATGTGTGGAAATGCCTACCAATCAAAAATATTTATTGAGAATTATTGTTTAATGTGGATTCAATAATTAGTCTAAATCAATTTCCTACCATGATAAACATCTGTTTTCATGTGGTATATGTTTAAAGGTATATATGATAAAGATACAAAAACAATACAATTCATGAAAAAACAGCAATAACAAATAAAGCAGATTTGCAAAGTTTTGTTATTGACTGTGATTTGTGTACTAGATCCCTTACATACATGTTTCTTCAAACAGATAATACCAGAAGAACTCTTCTAAAAATAATCAATTCTTCACTTAGCACTGGCTATGTACCTATGTCTTTTAACTAGCAGTTATCAAACCCCTGATTTAAAAACCTGACCTTGACCCCTGTCAGCTGTCAAACTATAGGCTAATATCAAACCTCCCCTTTATCTCCAAGATCCTAGAAAAAGTTGTAGCAAAGCAGCTATGCTCATACCTACATAGGAATAACATTCATGAAATATACCAGCAGGATTTAGGCCTTATCATAGCACAGAGTTAGCGCTGGTTAAAGTGGTAAATGACCTACTACTATGTCAATTAATATAATGGAAAGGCAGCAGAATCAATATTGTGTTGAATTCCACTTCAGAAATTATTAAATGGATTATATGCAGTAATATAGCTACAATTTACTATTATTATTTATTAATACCCCATGTCTCTCATGGAAAAACACATTTAGTGTTGTTGTTGGGTTTTTTTTAAACCCTAAAAGGTCAAGGCATGAGTTCCCTCAAGTCAAAGCAATCAAGTGATTCCCTAGACAGAACAGCTCTATTCAGTGGGTAATGGCTTTCTTAATAGCTATGACCAAATCTGGGTATCCACAACTCATATATAACAGCTTCTCCAGAACATCCTGTCACATCAGCAAGTGCTCCTCACTGTACCGTGCTCTGGTAAGTAAACATTCACCACCTGTATTTTAAAGCCATTTGCTTACCATTTCCCCAACTTGTTACTACTTTGTACACATGTGACACAAATGATCTTCTTCATGTTGTATCTTCTCTGATGCAGCTGTGTGAGTGGTATCTCGTCTGACCGGCTGGTGTGGGTGTAGAGGAACTGAGCCACCATGCCAGGTGCCTACAAAGGTGAGTGTGGGGACGAAGTGGACCCCATGCCGTTCCTGGCTCCCTCGGAAAAAGAAAAGATGGAGGTCATGAACAAGTCCTATGACATTAAGAAGTCATGCTGGGTGAGGGATGATAAGGAAGGCTTCATTGCGGGAGAGATTCAGGCTGAAGACGATGGCAAAGTCACAGTGAAGACAGCCAAAAACACAGTATGCCACTTGTGCATTCATTAAGGGTCTCTGGTGAACTCAATCAGAGCACCCTGGATTTTGGTACTAATATGCATTTTAAATGGAATGCTTGTCTTTATTTTATGTCTAGATGAAGTCTTTATTTGTCTTTAGATACTCACTTTGAGGAAGGATGATATACAACAAATGAACCCACCAAAGTTTTATCAGGCTAGTGACATGGCTAATCTGACCTTCCTGAATGAAGCCAGCGTGTTAGATAACCTTCGTTCACGCTACACCCATATGAGAATCTATGTAAGTCCACATACCACATTAGAAGTTGTCATATATGTAAAACCAAACTGTTGAACTGCTTAAAACAATAATAATAATAATATGACCTGTTGCATTCTGCAGACCTACTCTGGGCTCTTCTGTGTAACTGTGAACCCGTACAAATGGCTTCCAATTTATGGGGCAAAAGTTGCTCAGATGTATAAGGGGAAGAAACGCAGTGAAGTTCCTCCTCACCTTTTCTCCATCTCTGACAATGCATACCATGACATGATGATGGGTAAGTGGGGAAAAAATGTTTTTGTTTTCACATTTTATTTGTGCTTTCATAAAAATATGCAGTAAATTAAATTTTTTTGGTGCCTCTGATTTTAGAGCAAGAAAACCAGTCGTTGCTTATCACGTAAGTCTTTTCAAAAATTACAGAGACTTTTCACAGATATGCCTATTTTTATGAGGTGGTATTTTGATAATTTCAAAAAGAAATTTCAAAGAGGTTTACCCCTCCAATTCCTTAAAAAAAAACTTACTGCTCATAGCGGAGAATCTGGGGCTGGCAAGACTGAGAACACCAAAAAGGTCATACAGTACTTTGCCAGCGTGGGTGCCACTGGAGGGAAGCTGGCTCCAGAGTCCAAGGCAAGTGAATGTGATTGATGTTCTCCTGTGTAACACAATACTCCTTGCTCACATTCAGCACATGTGAATAATGACTGAGCCTGATACTGATGGTGAAAACGTCCTCTTACAGGGCTCCCTGGAGGATCAAATCATCCAGGCTAACCCGGTCTTGGAGGCTTTTGGCAATGCCAAAACCATTAGGAACAACAATTCCTCTCGTTTTGTGAGGATTTTTTTTTACGTTCCAGTTCCAAAAAATACAGTATGAACTATAAACTACAGGGAAATCGCATTTCATCCTGAATAACTCATAATATTTCTTTCAGGGGAAATTTATCCGTATTCACTTTGGACCAACAGCTAAGCTGGCTGGTGCAGACATTGAGAGCTGTAAGTGTCTAAAATCTACTCAACACATCATACAACTTCAGTTAAAATATTGTCTAACAAGGCAATATGATTTTGCCTCTAGATCTTCTGGAGAAATCCCGTGTCATCTCACAGCAAGCGGCGGAACGCAGCTATCACATCTTTTACCAGCTTCTGTCAGGAAGGAAACCAGAACTGCTGGGTATGTTATTTATTTATTTAGTTGTTTGTTTGTTTGTTTATTTATTTATTTATTTATTTGAAACATGCTCATTAACTTAGTCATATACTGTACAGTTATCTGTAAGTAATTACATAGTGTGTCATTTCTGTTGATATGACTCTGCACTCAAGCACACTGTATTGTGTCTATAAGTTTAACATGCAAGCAATCTGCTTTATTTTAAAGCATTTACACCTACACTATATTGCCAAAAGTATGTGGACACCTGACCATCACACCCATGTGCCCATTCCAAAACCATGTGTATTAACACAGAGTTTGTCCCGCCTTTCCTGTTATAATAACCTCCACTCTTCTGGGAAGGCTTTTCCACTAGATCTTGGTGTGTGGCTCTGGGGATTTGTGTTCCTTCAGCTATAAGAGCATTAGTGAGATCAGGCACTGATGTTGGGCTAGGAGGTCTGGGTGCAGGACACTCGAGTTCTTCCACTCCAACCTTCTCAAACCATGTCTTCATGGAGCTCGTTTTGTGCACAGGGGCATTGTCATGCTGTAACAGGTTTGGGCTTCTTAGTTCAGTGAAGAGAAATTGTAAAGCTACAGCATACAAAGACATTCAATACAATTGTGTTCTTCCAACTTTGTGGCAACAGTTTGGGGAAGAACCACATATGGGTATGATGGTCAGGTGTTCACATACATTTGGCCATATAGTGTATATGAGGTGGCACAGTGACACAGTAGTTATTATTGCCACCTCACAGCTCCAAGGTCCCTGATTCAATCCTGACCCAAATTTGACTTCCCAATACCATGCTGGTAGGTATATTAACTATCCATCCAGGGTGCATTCCTGCTTCGTGCCCATTGTTCCTGGGATAGGCTCCAGATCCACTGTGACTCTTACCAGGATAAAGTGGTCAGATGAAGATTAACATTGAAATTATGGCCATTTTTAAACCACATGTCGAGGAACAATAGGTAACTGGCTGCTTGGTTGTTTCTGGGGCAGATGTGTGTCCTGGTATCATTAGTTTGTTAATAGCTAGTTTCCTTTCTTTTTTCTTCATTTCATAGTGCTGAGGTATAGAAAACAGCAAAAATGTGTAACTACTTATTGATTTACAATTCCTTTGTTATTTTTCAGAGAATCTCCTTTTGGCACCTGATCCAAAGCAATATGTTTGGATCTGCCAGGGAGTCACAGTTGTGGATAACATGGACGATGGTGAAGAACTGATGCTAACTGACGTAAGCCCAAATGAACTACTAGCAGCCTTTGTTTTCAGTATTAGAATAAATACTTTAGGTTATTGATTCCTGCTTTCTTTATAGACGGCATTTGATGTTCTCGGCTTTACTACTGAGGAGAAAATGAGCATCTACAAACTAACCGCGGGCATAATGCACTTCGGTAACATGAAATTCAAGCAAAAACCAAGAGAGGAACAGGCTGATGTTGACACCACTGAGGGTAAACATGTGTCACTGAGTTAAAGTAAAGCTGATAAAGTACTAGTTTTAAAGTAATCATGATAATGATCTGTAATTAGTGGCTGACAAAGTTGCCCACCTCATGGGAATCAACTCTGGAGATCTGCAGAAAGGAATCACCAGGCCTCGTGTTAAAGTTGGGAACGAGTTTGTGACCAAAGGTCAGAACCAGGACCAATGTGTCTACTCCATTGGAGCTCTGGCTAAAGCCATCTACGATAGAATGTTCAAGTGGATGGTGTACAGGATTAATAAAACGCTGGACACTAAGATGCAGCGCCAGTTTTTCATCGGCGTTCTAGATATTGCTGGCTTTGAAATCTTTGAGGTAACTATTCTGTAACCATTTTATGAAACATACATTATATCTAAATAAAGACCTCCACTGTTCATTTTTGGATTCTTTCTTTTTTTTTTTTTTTTTACAGTTAAACAGCTTTGAGCAGCTGTGCATCAACTTCACAAACGAAAAGCTGCAACAGTTTTTCAACCACCACATGTTCGTCCTGGAACAGGAGGAATACAAGAAAGAGGGGATAGACTGGGTCTTTATAGATTTTGGGCTTGACCTGCAAGCCTGTATTGATTTGCTGGAAAAGGTTACCAAGCATTTTATTACTTGTACTAATAATTCGGTTCACCAGGTTCCACCACTTTCTTGCTAATTTTCTTCTGTATTTCAGCCTATGGGTATTTTTTCCATCCTTGAGGAGCAATGTGTCTTCCCCAAGGCCACAGATGCCACTTTCAAGGCTTCCTTGTATGACAATCATCTGGGCAAGTCTTCTAACTTCCTGAAACCAAAAAGTGCTAAGAAAGGTCCAGAAGTGCACTTTGAGCTGATTCATTACGCTGGCACTGTGAGTCTACTTCTAGATATATTTTCAATATTCCTCTTTACAGAGTTAGCTTTAGGTTCTATTCATCGTGGCTTGTATCCATTTTCTAGGTGGGATACAATATTTCGGGCTGGTTGGAAAAGAATAAGGACCCACTGAATGAGACGGTGGTTGGTCTGTACCAGAAGTCCTCCATGTCCCTACTAGCTCAACTCTTTAAAGAAGAGGAAGCTGCTACAGGAGCCAAAAAGCAGAAAAAGGGTTCTTCCTTCCTGACTGTATCTGCTTTCTACAGGGTACCAGAAGTTATCCTGTTTAAAATTACATTTTTTTTTTTTTTTGCAATTAAAAAGTATTTTATGTTCTGTCCTTTACTGTGCTTGGTTCCATCTCCCACAATAGGAGCAGCTGAGCAAACTGATGAGTACCCTGCGAAGCACGGCACCCCATTTTGTCCGCTGCATTGTACCCAACGAATTCAAACAATCTGGTAAATCTAAAACATTTTAGAATTATTAAGGGCTTTGGTTTGGTGTGATAACGTCTTGTCAAATGAGGACATGTAATGCACACAATGTACTATTAGAATTATTATGTGGTTTTAGCGTGCTTATGTAAGCCATTGTGTTTGACCAGGTGTTTGCGATGCAAAGTTAGTCTTGCACCAGCTGGCTTGTAACGGTGTACTGGAGGGAATCCGCATTTGCAGAAAAGGATTTCCCAATCGACTGCAGTACCCTGAATTTAAGCAGAGGTATTCCTCTCTCATACACTCAAATTACTGAATAATTCAAATTACAATCACAATCACATGTTCGCATGTTTGTTGAACATCCCATTCCAGATGTGCTGTTATAATAACCTCCACTCTTCTGGGAAGGCTTTCCACTAGATTTTGGAGTGTGGCTGTGGGGATTTGTGCTCGTCCAGCTACAAGAGTATTAGTGAGGTCAGGCACTGATGTTAGGCGAGGAGGTCTGGGGTGCAGTCAGTGTTCCAGTTCATCCCAGTGGGGTGGAGGTCAGGGCTTTGTGCAGGACACTTGAGGAAGAAACACATGTGTGATGGTCAGGTGTACACAAACCTTTGGCTATATAGTGTATAGTGTCAAAACAGATCCACCAAATCTTTTGGACACTCTTAGATTTCTGCTGGAAGAGAACATTTTGACCAATTTATCCTAATTTCTCTACTACAGATTTGATACACCACCTGTATACACGAAATTCTGTTCAATATCCAGACTATATCTCAGTTTCATATTGGATATTGTTTGTTTAATTTATTGTCAGCTCAGTTCTGTTCTATTATGACATCAACAATAAAGTAAAAACCAAATAACAATGTAGTAAGTATTAATAATTATCCTATAATAATCCTGCGCTTGTGTTACTGGTTACTGTGTGTGGAGTTTCTCATGTTCTCCCCATGTCCATGTGGGTTTACTCAGGGTTCTTCGGTTTCTTCCTACATCCCGGATACATGCCATTAGGTGGATTGGCTACAGTTGATTGTCCCTAAATGTGAATGAGTGGGTGAATGTGTGTGTGTGCATGGTGTGCTGTAATGGACTGATGTCACATTCAGGATGTGTTCCTGCCTCGTTCCCAGTGTTCCCGGGATAGACTCTGGATCCATCTTGACACAAACAACTTTAAAATAATTGAAAAAATTGATAAAAAATCATTTTAAAAAAAATCAATTTTTCTGTCAAGTGTACCCTGAATTTCAGGGTTGGTTTTGGTCAAGAATTTACATTTCTGTGCATTATTAATTGTCAACCTTTTCCACAGGTATTACATCCTGAACCCCAACGTCATCCCAAAGGGATTTGTGGACAACAAAAAGGCCTCTGAGTTGCTTTTAGGTTCAACTGGGTTGGATAATATGGAGTACAAGATAGGACACAGTAAGGTATGATCTTAGGACCACAGTGTGTCAGATGTATAAATATCTCACTGCAGAATGTAATAAAGGTTTTATATTGCAGGTGTTCTTCCGTGCCGGAGTCCTGGCTAAGCTTGAGGACATGCGAGATGAGCGTCTGGCTAAGATCATGACCATGCTGCAGGCCCGTCTGTGGGGCACACTCATGAGAATTGAGTTTAAGAAGATGCTTGAGAGAAGGTCCGTCAGAAGGATACCTTCCTCTTCTGCTTTATACGCCTTTTATGAAACTTAAATACAGCACTTGTCTTTTGGTTTTTCCAGAATTGCTCTCATTGCCATCCAGCGAAATGTGAGGAAATTCCTTCAGCTCAGATTCTGGGGCTGGTGGAAACTCTATACAAAGGTGAGTGTAAACTATGAAGAGGAAGAGTTTTTTATTTTGACCTCCCATTTACCAACAATTAGCTTTTGTTTATAGGTTAAGCCTTTGCTCCACGTAGCTCGCCAGGAGGAGGAATTAAAAGCCAAGGAGGAAGAGTTGCGAGTGGCTCTTGAAAAGACAGCAGAAATGGTCGAGAAGATCAAAGAGATGGATGAAAAACTAGTCACTCTTTCCAAAGAAAAGAGTGACTTGGCCTTAGCCCTAGCGGCTGTAAGTCAGGGGGGGAAAAATAAAAAATATTAATGGCAGAATAGATGTTTTTGAGATTTATAGGTATGGATATATTGTTTTTATTCATAGGAACAAGACACCATAGCAGATGCTGAGGAGCGCTGTAACCAGCTGATGAAACAGAAGATGAACATGGAGGAACAGATACAGGATTTCAAAGAGAGATTGGAGGAGGAGGAGAGTGCCGCTACAGCACTGTGTGCTCACAAGCGGAAGCTGGAGGCAGAGCTGACGGACCTGAAGAGGGATCTGGAAGGCTTGGAATCGACTCTGGCAAAGTCAGAGAAAGAAAAACAGGTGAAACCCAAGGCTGCATTTTCCAAATTCATTGCAAAACCAGCAATTCGCAGTATTTGTCAAACAGATATAATACACTGACTCAGAGAGGTAACGGCAAAACAAAGAAACACTTTAATGAATATCAGTTCTGACATTCCAGGGCCTGGATATCAAAGTGCGCACTCTGACAGCAGATCTAAATCAAAGAGATGACACAATTACCCGGTGTCAAAAAGAAAGAAAGGCCATGGAGGAACTGCAACAGGTTAGACTCAGTCACACTGCACATAGTTCAACAGTTTTCTACAATAGTTGTCATATTTACATGTCCAGATGCACATTCCATCCTCAGAAAACTCTGGATGACCTTCAGGCAGAGGAAGATAAAGTAAACCACCTCACCAAAACCAACAGCAAGCTCACCACTCAAGTGCACGAGGTGAGCTTCAGGGCTCAGGAAAACACTGAGGTGTAAATAACTGTCTCATGCTTTGTGTAACAATGGTGATTCCATTTCTTTAGCTGGAAGATAACTGGGAACAAGAGAAAAAAATACGCGGAGAGGTGGAAAAAGCCAGACGCAAAGCAGAGGCTGACTTAAAGATGACCATCGACAATCTCAACGAGATGGAAAGAGCTAAAATTGATCTGGAGGAAGTTGTTAAAAAGTATGTGCAGCTTTAATATACAAAGAGTGTCACTTACAAGGAGTGTATTATAAATAATGTATTATTATTATTATCATTTCAGGAGGGACTTAGAGATTAATCATGTTAATGCCAAACTAGAGGATGAGCAGTCTCTCAGCTCCACTCTGCACAGGAAGCTCAAAGAGCACCAGGTTTATTTTTTAAAAAAAAATCAATTTCTGTCATTTTCTGTCATTTTCTGTCTCTTATGCCATGAAAAAATAATAAGTGACTGCTATTCCCTTGAAATTCCACTAATGCATTTTCCGGTCATCCAGGCCCGCATCGAGGAGCTTGAGGAGGAACTGGAGGCGGAGAGGGCAATCAGAGCTAAGGTATTTCACTTTACTCATCCCACTTCAGCGCATTTCCATGAAGTGTGTTTTCTAGTTTAACTGGGCCTTCTGTCCTAAGGTTGAGAAGCAGCGAGCAGATTTGGCCCGGGATCTCGAGGATCTTGGAGACCGATTAGAAGAAGCAGGGGGTGCCACTGTTGCACAGGTCTGCTTCATTGAAATTGCAGCTACACATTACAACTTTCTTCACATTTAGTACACGTACTGCAGTATATGTGTGGGGGTCTGGGAAAAGCCATCGGATGTTGCTTTGAATCATTAAATGCAGTTTAGAAGATATTTCAGTTCAGGAAACTCTGTAGTTTTCAGAACTATATATAGAAGAATATAGGAACATAGAGGACATATAGGAAAATTCTATGTAAACAAGGTCATATTTGAATTTGTAGTCTATACAGTGCATCATTAGACATTATTAATGACATCATTGACATCCATGTGCATGTGGAATAATTTTGACTATATATTTACTTAAAATTATTATCTGAATCATAGGAATGATAAAAACACGACAAAAATAATAACTGACATTAGCTGACATTTGCTCTTATGTACAGTATATGCTACACTGTAAAAATTGCTGTAAGTATTTACAGCAAAATACTATTTTATTATTTTACAGCCCTGCTGAAATAATGCCAAAAACAAATACCTTTACTTTATTGTAAAAAACAAACAAACAAACAAACAAAACAAGTTTTTTTCATGATATATTTTTCATATATTCAGTGCTGGGCTACACTGGCAATTCTCAGCCTTGGGTGGATTTACATATTAAACATAAATTTAAAAAAAAATAATAATATACTGTGATAATACTTATAAACGTATATATGTGGACAGATTGAGCAGAATAAGAAGCGTGAAGCCGAGCTCCTGAAGCTCCGCAGAGAGTTAGAGGAAGCGGCTCTCCAGGCCGAAGCCACTGCCTCAGCCCTGAGGAAGAAGCACTCAGACGCCATGGCTGAGCTGGCTGAGCAAATAGAGAATTTACAGAGAGTCCGTATCAAGCTTGAGAAGGACAAGCAGGTCATGAAGGCGGAGATTGATGACCTAAATAGCACTGTGGAGTCAGTCCAGAAAGCCAGGGTGAGAGATAATTAACAATTGTTCATTGTCCAACATGGTTATTGCGATATTGATGAATGCACTGTAATTTGATTTGAGAGCTTGAATAATTCTTATGAACACGCAGCTGAACACAGAGGTCCATGTCCGTAAGTTGGAGGACAGCCTGGCAGAGGCTAATTCCAGACTGGTGGAGATGGAGAAGTCCCATACGGAGCTCAACACCGCCAAAATCCGACTGTCAGGTAGAGACCGCCTATTCTCGCTGGCATGACACAGGGGCTGAGATTAATAGCATGATTCACGCTATGAATTAAACATATTAAAAATATGACGTCGACAATGATCTTCCCACAGCTGAGAACAGCGACCTGAGCCGTGAGCTGGGAGAGGCGCAAAGTAAGCTGAACCAGATCACACGGATCAAGGCTTCACTGACCACCCAAAATGACGAGCTGAAGAGACAGGTGGACGAAGAGTTAAAGGTGAAAACTGTCGCACTAAACTGATTAAATTGTCACTCCGGATAGATTGGTTTGCTAATATCCAGGTCATGGAGGAGTATGAGGAGAAAATGAGCCTTGCTTTATCTTCCTTCAGGCTCGGAGTGCGGCTTTCATCGGACTGGCTAACGCTCGCCACGACCTGGACCTCCTGAAGGAGCAGGTGGAGGAAGAGCAAGAGGTTAAGTCGGAAATGCAGCGCCTCATCTCCAAACTCAACTCCGAGGTGACCACGTGGAGGACCAAGTACGAGACGGACGCCATCCACAAAACTGAGGAGCTGGAGGAGACCAAGTAAGCAATCTAATGAATAATGCGTCAGATACAGGAGTGAATTTGGAAAACAGTTTTAAAAAGGAAGTCTTTGTCTACAGGCGCAAGCTGACCGCTCGGCTTCAGGAGGCTGAGGAAGCTGCAGAGGCAGCGCAGGCTCGTGCAGCTAGCCTGGAGAAGGTCAAGCAAAGGCTTCAGGGAGAAGTGGAGGATCTGACTATCGACCTAGAGAAGGTTTTCACTCACTCATTAGACATGGCATTAGACTGGTTCCAGGCTTTTAGGAATTTTTTTTCCCATGACAATGTATACATTTGAATAGCACTACCTTCATCATTTCATGTTGAGTTTGGGATGTTAACCTGATAGAAGGGGCTTTTTCTCTTCACTGTAGTCCAACGCTGCTGCAGCTGCACTTGATAAGAAGCAGCGCACCTTTGACAAGATGATCGCAGAGTGGAGCCAGAAGTGTGAAGAGCTGCAACTCGAGCTGGAGAATTCGCAAAAGGAATGCCGCTCCTACATGACAGAGGTCTACAAGCTCAAGACGGCCTATGAGGAATCACTGGACCACCTGGAAACTGTCAAGAAAGACAACAAGACCCTCTCTGGTTAGGCCATATGCTAAAAATATATGATCATGTGTTCCTGATCATGTAAGATTTTATGTTTCGCTCAAATTTGCAATGAATGGATGATAGTACTGTATGTAATCAAGTGGTCAGTTAACGTTATAAAAATAATACTTCTAATATTGAAAAAAATGTGTAAATGCTATCCACAAGCATTTATTTCTTTAGCATTGCTGTACATGCCCTCAACATGTAACATTTTGATTTGCTTTGACCTCTAAGATGAGATCCGAGATCTCATGGAGCAGCTGGGTGAAGGTGGGAAGAGTGTTCATGAGTTGCAGAAAGCTAAGAAGAAGTTGGAGGTTGAGAAGGATGAGCTGCAGCTGGCCCTAGAGGAGGCAGAAGCCTCTCTGGAGGTATAACAAAGGATTTGTTCAACAGTTAAACCACAACTAAATGTATTATGTATGATGTCTTATCCAAGATGACTCTTGGGAAAGTCTGTCATGTGTCTATGCAAGCATTGCGTTCTGTCTTTTGATTTGATTAAGGTTGAGGAAGGTAAGGTGGTCCGAGTCCAGCTGGAGTTGGCTCAGGTCAAAGCAGACATCGATCGAAGAATTCACGAGAAAGAAGAAGAGTTTGAAATCACAAGGTTACACTCGACTTACTGTAACTGCTCTGAAAGAGAGAAGAAAAAAATGATATCTTGCTCAGCTATTAACCGGCGCTGTTGTCTTTAGGAAAAACCACCAGCGTGCTGTGGAGTCGCTGCAGGCTAGCCTGGAGGCAGAGGCTAAAGGTCGTGCCGAGGCTTTGAGACTGAAAAAGAAAATGGAGTCTGACCTGAATGAGATGGAGATCCAGTTGGACCATGCCAACAAGAACAACAGCGAACTGGTCAAAACCCTCAAAAGACTGCAACAGCAGATCAAAGTAAGTCTGATTCAACCCATGACGGCTGTGCTAGATAGAACTCCTAAACAGAGATTTCATTATTGATCGGATGTTCCCACTCGGTCTGTCCACGTGGTAGGATATGCAGATGCAGATGGATGAGGATGCACGGGTGCACGAGGAGCTGAGGGAGCAGTACAACCTGCAAGAGCGCCGACTCTGCTTAATGCAGACAGAGATAGAGGAAGTGCGCAGTGGCCTGGAGGCTTCCGAGCGCTCCAGAAAACTCCTCGAGCAGGAGCTGGTGGATGTCACTGAGCGCCACAATGAGCTCAATGTGCAGGTATAGACCACACCTCAAAGAAGGTTCAACTTCTGTAAACATTACTATGGGCAAATAAATACAAAACATTTAAATCTGAAAGATTAAGGTTTAGGATAAAAGTATATTGCTTTTTATGCCATAACAACACACAGAGTAGTGCTACTGCTAATGTTTGTTCTGTCTGTGTTAGTATAAACTTATACATTAACTAATAAACAAATGAATTCAAACACCAAGCGATTAACAATTATGCTGAGATTCAGCGGATGTTAATATAGAATATCTTTTTTCCCCCTATTTTACAGAACCAGGCTTTAAATATCATGAAGCGTAAAATGGAAGCAGACCTGACTCGCCTCTCCAGCGAGAATGAAGAGCTGATCAGCGAGTTCCGTGCTGCTGATGAAAGAGCCAAGAAAGCAGTCACAGATGTTAGTCTGGCACTTACTTTCCAAAAACATTCTGCATTAATTCAATTACCAGTGATTAAAGACATTTTTCTTGGGTTTTTCCATCTCTCTCCCAGGCAACTCGCATGGCCGAGGAACTGCGTCAGGAGCAGGACCATTGTATGCATCTGGAGAAGATAAAGAAGAACAATGAGCTGACAATCAAAGAGCTGCAGCTCAAAGTGGAAGAGGCAGAAGAGCTTGCACTGAAAGCTGGCAAACGTACCATCCAAAAGCTGGAAGCCAAGGTGCGTCCAAAATAGCACCATCTCTCGAATTATACGCTATATGGCGAAATGTTTGTGGACACCTGATCATCACACTCATATGGTTCTTCCCTAAACTGTTGCCACAAAATTGGAAGCAAACAACTGCATAGAATGTCTTTGTATGCTGTAGCATTACAATTTCTCTTCACTGGAACTCAAACCTGTTCCAGCATGACGATGCCCCTGTGAACAAATTGAACTCCATGAAGACATGGTTTGAGAAGGTTGGAGTGGAAGAACTCAAGTGTCCTGCACAGAGCCCTGACCTCAACCCCACTGAACACCTTTGGGATGAACTGGAACCCAACTGCACCCCAGACCTCCTCACCTAACATCAGTGCCTGATATCACTGATGCTCTTGTAGCTGAATGAACACAAATCCCCACAGCCACGCTCCAAAATCTAGTGGAAAGCCTTCCCAGAAGCAAAGTGGGATTAAATGGGATGTTCAAAAAGCACATATGGGTGTGATGGTCAAACTTCACAAACTTTTGGCCATATAATGTATATTCATATCATTTTTAGGTGTCCTACACCTATATAGTTCATGCAGTGGTGAAATCACTCTATTTATTTCTATTTACCACATGCAGGCCAAGGAGCTAGAGAGTGAGCTGGATGCAGAGCAGAAGCGGCATGTCGAGACGGTCAAAGCACTGCGTAAGAACGAGCGGCGCCTTAAAGAGCTGATCTTCCAGTCAGAAGAAGATCAGAAAACTAACCAGCGCATGCAGGAGCTTGTCGAGAAACTACAGAACAAACTGAAGTCTTACAAGAGGCAGATAGAAGAGGCTGTGAGTGCCTTAGTGCATTTCATGTCTCAGCTTTAATGCACGTGTATTGCATCTATTTATAATGAGAGACAACCTACATTTCTTCCTGCTCTTAAAAGATATTTATCTTGCGTGGCTACAGGAGGAGCAAGCGAATGCAAGCCTGTCCAAGTACAGGAAGACGGTGCATGAGCTTGATGATGCTGAGGAAAGAGCTGGCATGGCAGAGATGGCGCTGAATAAGCTCCGCACCAGGAACCGCGCTGCAGTGAGCAAGGGTTTTACGAATGTCGAGATCGTACAGGTCACTAAAACATCTAAGAGTTCCTCAGAGGAGTAAGAGTCTTAACCCATGCAGGAGGTTAGTGCCACCATTGCATTCCCTTTTTATTGCATGTTCCATTGTGAAACTAATAGAATCATTTGATTCTAGTGGTAACTTTGCTTCACAAATTTAAAATTAACATACTTTTTCTTTCCTAGAGTAACGAACAAACCAGCACTCATTCTCCACGTGAAGGATTTCTATGCAGCAGATGGGACTGAAGAGGAAAACAGAAGTCTTAAAAATAAAACTGAAAAAGTCTTAAATGGTCTAAATGTAGTTCTAATTGTTTGTCTAATGTGTTTCGTGTGTTAGATAAAAAAAGGTGGGTGTTTGAACGAGTTGAATCTAGTCCGCAAAAGCTCTTTGGAAATGCCCTTCAGCAATGGGGAACGATTGGGGGAAGCTGCACTCTCATATCAACGATGGAGAGTGCACCTGTGTCCGTCACTTTCCTGTCATGAGCTCATCTTAATAAAATCTAAGCAAATGTTACTGTGTCTGCTATTTAATTATTTAATAATGCGACATGAAACTACAGGGTGTCCCAAAAGTCTCCATACACAGGGGACTATGTTTGCCAGCACCACGTCGGTTGTGCCTTCGTCAGTGGATGTTCATATATATATATATATATATATATATATATATATATATATATATATATATATATATATATATATATATAAACAAATTTGTGATCTCCGACTTTGGGCATGGCATGGTTGTTGGTTTTCATGCACAACAGTTTACACAGTGTGGTGCGTTTTCTGAGGGCAGAAATGCGTTGTTGATGAGAGAGGTCAAAGGAATGGCCAAATTGGTTCGAGCTGACAGGAAGGCTACACTAACTCAAATAACCGCTCTTTACAGCTGTCGTGAGCAGAAAAGCATCTCAGAATGCGCAATGTCAAACCTTGAGGTGGATGGGCTAAAACAGCAGAACATTTAACATTGGGTTAAATCATTGGGTAAAATCACACAAACTAGTCACACAAAATGTCACCTGGTCTGATGAATCTCGAGTCAGAATTTGCATCAGCACAAATCCATGGACTCAACCTACCTTGTGTCAACAGTTCTGGCTGGTTGTGGTGTAACGGTGTGGGGAATGTTTTCTTGGCACATATTGTGCCTCTTAATGCCATACAAGCATTGTTTGAATGACATAGCCTATCTGAGTATTGTTGCCGACCATGTCCATCCATCCATTTTCCATTTATCTTACACAGGGCCACTGGGGAGTGGGACACCTTAGATGACGTGCCAACCCATCACAGGGCATTGTGGACAATTTAGAAATTCCAATCTAGAAATTCCAATCAGCGTACAATGCATGTCTTTGGACTTCGGGGAGAATACCGGAGTACCCAGAGGAAACCCCCGAAGCAAGGGGAGAAAGTGTAAACTCTGTGCACACATAGCGGAGGAGGGACTCGAACCCCCAACCCTGGAGGTGCGAGGCAACAGTGCTACTGTAACCACTAAGCCTGTTGCTGACCATGTGCATTCCATTATTCCATAATATATACTTCACTGAATCTCCCCAGTCACCAGATCTGAATCCAGTAGAGCACCTTTGAGATGTGGTAGAATGGGAGATTTTCATCATGAACATGCAGCTCACAAATCTGCAGCAGTCATGTGATGCAATCATGTCAACATGGACTAGAATCTCAAAGGAATGTCTCCAACTTTCAGTTCAATTTTATTTGTATAGCGCTTTTAACAATGGACACTGTCACAAAGCAGTTTTAGAGAAATATATAAATTCAGGATATAAATTTTCAATTTATGAATTGATAAATGTATCCCTAATGAGCAAGCCAGAAGCAGTGGTGTCAAGGAAAAACTCCCTGAGACGATATGATGAAAAAACCTTGAGAGGAACCAGACTCAATAGGGAACCCATCCTCATCTGGGTGACAACGAATAGTGTGATTATAAATAATTCCCTCCTATAAATATGTACTACAGGGTCAAAAAGTGCAATTGTGTAACCAGGGAATTCATTATAGTTTTTACATGAAGTATATTTTCTTGAAGTTATCAACTGTTCACTGCTGGAGACTTGAGTGCAAAACTGCAAAATCTGGACTCAACTACAGTCCAGAGCTATCTTCATTTTTTTAAGTGGCACCATCCTCAGTAATCTCATTAATCTTTAGGCTGTCAATGTGGGGCCATCCTCAGCAACAGCGAGTGATTTCCAAGTGATGAGAACTCAATCAGAAGTAGGGCATCAGGATGGATCAGGCAGGTCCGGAGAGCAGAACATGAGGAACTGAGGCTGGTCTGAAAGCAAAGCAAAGACTCCTTATTGCCATACAACAGTGCTGGCTTGGTACAGCTCAGCAATCAAGTACACTAAACAAAGTGCAAGACAGGACGAAAATATGTGCAGTTAATGCTGAATCAGTGCAAAAACTGACCAACAAGTAGATGTGCAAAACAAAAAAACAAAAAAAGCTGAAGTAGTGTTTATGGCAATCAGTATCAGCAGTAGTGGTTAGAGATGAAGTGTAGCAGGTTCTACCCAGTATTTGTATGATGTTTCTAACTCTAAAGAGTGCACATAGTGTGTGTAAAAGTGGCCTTTCCAAAATATTCAACCTCCTTCCTCTTTATCTGTCCCCATCTGCATGACTGCAGATTTGGTAGACTCCTCGGCTAAATTATGCTCCTCTCTCTGGGATGCTCTTTGAGTGAGTCCTGTGCGTACGCATGCGCAGTGATGTACCGCTGCCATTTCCTGGATTCCTCCTGACAGCCTGGGATTAGGAAGCTAAAACTCCACACAGCGAGCAGCAGTCGGAGTGAATTCGTGTCGACTGGCCAGAGTCCGCGAATTCAAGTCCGTCCGAAAAAACCAAAAAGAAGCAAAAAAAAAAAAAAAAAACAGTGAAGCATCTTGCGGATATTTTACAACACAAAACCAACTCTTCAGGTGTAAGTGTGTTTTTATTGTGGAGCAGTGAAGCCCGAGGCCTTGGGCGCCGCTCTCTGTCTCTCTCTCACGCCTGTATCCGATAGCAGGGAGCAGGGTTGAGCCGGTCAGTGCGCCAGGCCGTCCTTTTTTAGCTTCAAGAAATGATTTAATTTCTTTTACGGTCTATTACTCGACTTTGTGTGGGTTGTTGGTGAGCGCTAGTATACGATTTTGTGTTCTATTCTCAAGTTAGCTAGCTAACTTGGCTAAGGTAAGGTCGGGAAGCATCAGCATAGCTTTAGCTCGTTAGCTAGCAGCCGGGCAAACTAGCTGTACTAGCAGTAGCTTAGCTAACCGGCTAAACTACATCATCAGAAGCTGAGGCAGCTCCACGCCCTGAAACCGACAAGAGGCCCATTGACTGAAATTCCTGTTCTGCTGTTTAATCAGTAACGCTCTCTAAAACCTTATTTCCCCTCTAATCCATGAATCATCTCTAGTGTAGCAGGAAGCCCATGTTATCTTTATATTATTATTATTATCATGTTTAGCTGAATGAACTGAATTGTTCAGGCGTCTATTAAATGTCAGCCTGTTTGTTTGTTTTTTTTGTTTTTTTCACAGAGCTACAAAAGAAGAACATGTCACTCCACCAGTTTCTCTTGGAGCCCATCACATGCCATGCATGGAACAGGGACAGGACTCGTAAGCAACAAATTCATTCATCTTCAGTCCTGTTTTCACTCCAATAGACAGTCGAATTTGTTGTTGTTGTTTTTCTTTTCCCTAGAAATTGCTATAAGTCCGAACAATCATGAGGTCCATATATACAAGAAGAGTGGGAATCAATGGGTAAAAGCCCATGAACTAAAAGAACACAATGGGCACATTACAGGTAATCTGAGTCCTCACGTGTAGTACCGTCACATAGGCCTGTCACGATCACTACTTTTGCTGGACGATATATTTTCACAGAAATAATTTTAAGACCATTTTAAGCCACTGATATAATGATAATATAACGGCGTAATAATGCAAGTGCACCCTTCCAGAGAGCAATGAACTTTTAATTCATTTTAATTCTTAAGAATATTCAGAAATTGTAATACAATATTGTGGATTCTTTATGCTTTAGTTATTCATTGTCCGTGTTTTAGAGTGTTACGGAAAGAGTGTATTCACAACGTGACTTACCATTCTACCCAGCGCCTCACTTAAGTTCAAGTTCACTTGTGCTTTCATGTCATTTTGTGCAGAAGCAGGTTATAATATTAGGTTTATGTTGTGTGTAAATGTCTGATTAATCTCATATGTGTACAGGATGTGTTTGGGTGAGTTAATTAACCCGCTAGTAAAGCGCTTCAGTTTACCGCTGTTCATTCACTGTTCAGCTTCAGCTCACGCAGCTTAAACGGCTCAATCCCCGACATTACTGACTACGACTGGATTATTTCAAACACTAGAACTATCCTTTCTAGATTTTTCTTCTTCAAAAAGCATTCTTAGTGCATTGTTAATATCTTGCGTGTCATTTTTTTCAACAGTTATGCTTTAATTAAAATCTGTGCTAGTGCTTGCTGCACATCTTAAATTCAGTTGCACAGTTTTTGCATTCGAATGTGCATTTCTGTCTTAAATTCGACGAATATTCGAAGTTCAAATTTTAATTTGACAGCCCTAGAGCAGACGAGAGGACAGAAGCAGCGTGAATGGCTAAAATGTTGGTGACATTCATTCTTATGTAAACAAACACAATGTGTAATATTGTGGTCAGGAAAAATGATCGCGGCCATGTCCATATATCGTACGATAAGTCAATAATGTAATTATCGTGACAGGCCTACCTTCTCGGTTAGAATGTGAAATATGGAAAATTGTATTGTGATTTGATGTAATATTTATCGCGCATGTGTTAAGGCATTGATTGGGCTCCTAAAAGCGATCGGATTGTAACCTGTGGAGCGGATCGCAACGCTTACGTGTGGAGCCAGAAGGACGGCGTGTGGAAGCCCACTCTCGTCATCCTCAGGATCAACCGTGCTGCCACGTTTGTGAAGTGGTCTCCACTGGAGAACAAGTTTGCGGTGGGCAGCGGAGCTCGCCTCATATCTGTTTGCTACTTCGAGTCTGAAAATGACTGGTGAGTTTGATGCGCTCGCTGGTAGAAAATACTTCTAGCAGTAGATCACCGTGAAGCCTCATGATTTCTGTTTGTGTGTCTCTCTTGTCTTTAAGGTGGGTGAGCAAACATATCAAGAAGCCTATCCGCTCCACTGTCCTCAGTCTAGACTGGCATCCGAACAATGTGCTTCTGGCAGCTGGGTCATGTGACTTCAAATGCAGGTAAGACGCTTGTATGTCTTTCACCAGGAAGCGGTTTCATGTCATGTGAAAGCAGCTATACAGAAGAATGTTGCTATTGTACCTCCTCTAGATATGGAAACGCATAAAAAAGACCCATTTCTAACAGAGTTGTGAAAATAGCTCTAAATAACTATTGGCGTTTGTTTTTTTGTTTTTTTTACATATAAAATGATCACAAGATTAGAGAATTTTATATACGGATATCATGTTGGATAATTTTAGATATCATGGTGTACTCCATTGATTTGTTCAAGATATGGCAATTATATTTTTTCATCCTAAAGATGCAAATACTTCACTTTCACCACGTGCTCACACACAGCCACTATGCAGGCTGCATTGTTCAGGTACTCACTTGCATATATTATGTACGTCTGCAGGATTAAAAGCAGCGTCCAGTAGATGGCACATCAGCGCTAAAACATCTCGGTCCACCTGGTTTCCAAGTCGAATTGTAATGTTTAGCAATTTCATGTGCAGCGACATTGCAGACTGACAAGCTCTGTTTCTCTAACTTTCTGCTGTCGTTGTGATTGTCATGAGCTGCGTCTCAATTCAAAAACCCTCACTGTACATTCAAAAATATTTACTAATCTAGCAAATCCTGGTAGACTGCTAGTCAAAACAGACCTTTCGGTAGGTTTAAGAGGTTTTTAAAATTCAAACACTAACTGTAACAGGAAAATGATCAGTGTTGGTACTCAATAACAGTTTAGAACAGTATATATGTATGGGATTTTAGACATGACATTAGTTTGTTTATTCAGTTGGTGTCACATAGTGTTATACTGCCTCTACTATTTATGTTGGTATCGCATCATGGGGGGCACGTCACTTTAATTTCTGAGGACTTTCACAAGCAACGTGACCAATGACCACATCATACGTGCAGCAACCATCTTGCGTATGCATATTTAACAAGCAAGTATAAATCAGTGCTTAGCATTGATGTAATATTTCAGGATGCATTTCAGTGTCCATTTAACAGTCATCTCTTTTTTCCAAGGGTGTTTTCTGCATACATCAAGGAGGTTGAGGAGAAGCCAGCTCCAACTCCATGGGGATCTAAGATGCCATTTGGCCAAGTGATGGCAGAGTTTGGTGGAGCAGGCAGTGGAGGATGGGTCCACAGTGTCTGTTTCTCTGCCAGTGGAAATCGACTGGCCTGGGTCAGCCATGACAGCACTGTGACCGTGGTGGATCCCACAAAAAGCTCAACGTGAGCATCTGACCTGACTACTTTGCCTGTTTTATGAAGATCAACATAAGTAATGTTTATTGACAGTGTATAAGGGTTACTGGTGGTTCTTATGGTTCTTTTGTTTTACAGGCCAAGCCAGTTGAAGACAGAGTTCCTTGCTCTTCTGAGTGTGACCTTTGTGTCTGAGAACAACATTGTTGCAGCGGTAAGAGCACCACACGCAGTCATGTCGTCATCGTATCGGAGATACCACACTCGGATTTAAAGCTTAGTTGATTTTTTTTTTTAAGGTTTTTTTTAATATTATTTCCTCTAAAGGGTCATGACTGCTGCCCAATGCTGTTCAGTTTTGATGACGGTGGAAACTTGACCTTCATATCCAAGTTGGACATTCCAAAGCAGAGCATCCAGCGCAACATCTCCGCCATGGAGCGTTTCCGCAACATGGACAAGAGAGCCACTACCGAGGACCGCAATAGCACTCTGGAGACCCTTCACCAGAACAGCATCACGTAAGTCTCGAGCTCTCGTCTCAGAGCAGATCTCTCAATCATGGGAGTGAGTGATATAACCAACCTTTATATAGTTTTCAAAATATTGATCTGTAACCCTATACAGCATGGTGTACATATTTTTAAAGGGTTGCAATAGAAAAGCAACAGCTAAAATACATGGTCATACAGTTCTGAGGACAAAAATAATGAAACGGAGCAGTAAACGGCACTAAACTAAAAGTCGATATTTGGCGTGACAATACTTTGTCTTTAAACATACATCAGTAGTCTCGGGTACATTTTGTGCAGTTTTATAAGGAAATTAGCTGGTAAATTTTTCTTGACATCTTGAAGAATCTGCCACCGTTCTTTTGGAGACTGTCGCACTTGCATCTGTTTTTGCAGGTAATTCCTGACTGGTCTATTACATATGGTGTCACTTTCTCTTCCTACATATAAAAATGTTTCCGTAGTTTTAAAAGTAAAGTTTGGAAATGAAAAATTACCAAATGCTGACCCAGTAATGCATAAGTCGTGAATCAGTTAAAGCGTAATAATAAAATAGGGTAAGACTTTTGCACAGTACTATATGTGAAGAAGTTTGGCAAAAAGTACTGTTTTAAGTCAAATGTATCAGTTGCTATCGTAGTTTTGCGCAACCATGGTATAAAAAGTGTTCAAAAAGTGCCACTGATTGACAAATTTCTACCTGGGTGTCATCTGGCCCATCACTAGGCTTCTGAATGAAATGTCGTGTCCTCACTCACTGAATATTTCCCTGAAGATACCTGCAAAAATGAAATGGGGAAATAGGTGTGGTGTCAGAATAAGCCTAAACAGGACGAGAATGCAGAGCTAAGGTTTAAAAGATAAGAACATAAACATTTCAGCACATCTAAACTATTATTGTAGATTTTAAAATACACAGTATGTGAGATTTGGTTTTGTTTCTGACTTAACATGATCCTCATTCTCATTTCATAGCCAAGTGTCTATATATGAAGGAGACAAAAGAGATTGTCGCAAATTCTGCACTACAGGAATCGATGGAGCGATGACCATATGGGACTTTAAGGTTTGTATTGTTGGTTATTTTTTTCCCCTTTGCGCAGTGACTTTTACAGCAGCAACACATCCGCTATACTTCCTGCAGGAGTTTTCAGTCTACACTAAGGCTGTTTGTGCACGACAGGACTTTAAATCTCAACAGAAAAGCGTTCACTCCGTCATCGGGATTAGAATTCGTCATCTCTCAATGATGAAGTCTAGAGAGCAAAATTGTTTGTGGTGTCTGGGTGGGAGGGATTTTCTCTCTCTCCCCTGTCAATCAGAGCGACACTAGCACTGGCATCTTTGAGCTCATGTATTGCAAAAGAGGATAGATTTTTCTGTGAGTGTATTACGCTGCCCTGTGACACTGCAGTTCAAAAAGATGCAGTCGGCTGGCTTCACCTGAAGTATGTGTTAAGTTACGTTCACACATACAGTGACTCGCAGCGACAAAGCGACCGGAGACCTTTCGTTTACAATGAGAACTGGCGACATGAGTGACCACGACCATTTGTGACTAGATGTGGGCGTGTCCAGCAACGTGACAAAGTTTAACTTTATGAGAATTAGGAGCGACTTGGTGCAGCAACTACCAGTGGGAGTGAAAACAGTCGAGCGCACATGATCCTTGATCCTCCATGCTGCCTGTGAGTCCGAATTGTTTCGTGGACCCAGACAGTCGAGCGCTTGTGCTTTCACTGCAAAGAGCAAACGCTGCTTCTCCTTCATCTCGTAGGATATGATGCACATGTACGCTGGTGACATTTATATACAAACACTCTCCCTCCAGAATGTTTCATTTTAGTGGCAAGAAAACTGGTTTGTTGTAAAAAAGTGGAATGCTATTTGCGGCACCTACCGATAAATGTTACTATGGCAACCAGCAGTAGGAACACCGACTGGCGACTTCATAACACAGCGACTGGCGACTTGCAGCGATAAAATCACTGTATATGTGAACGTACCTTTAGCCTTCACACTCCCTGCTTGGTAGCTGTCGAATGATAGGGAAGAGCTGGTTGGTGGGTAGGAATTTTCAGGTGACCAAAATGGGGAAATTGGAATCAATTTGGAGGCTCAGTGGAATCTCAGAGGCCTTTAAAATTAACGTTAAAAAACCTACAGACTGATTTGAAATGATAGATTATTTTCTGTTACATGTTATCAGGTATTGCACACGTCCTGCACACGGCTATGAATTTTTTATTCTATTTATTTATTTATTTATTTTTGGGTGCTCTGTGAAATTCAAATTTTTCTACTCATTTACTGCAGCATACACACAGATGATGCAAATTGCTCTAATTGCTATATTTATTATTAAATGTATTTATTTTTGTCTCCCCAGACTTTAGAGTCTTCTATCCAAGGCCTGCGGATCATGTAAAAGAACTTGCTCTGAACTAGCATGACGCAGCGCAAGCAATGATGGCTTGAAGACTAACAAGGAGATCTCTGATAACACTTCTGAAAGTTTTTAACTGAGGGGGGAAAAAAAAAGCACTGACCAGTTTGTGAGCTGACGTGACACTCTTAAAAACAGGGGGAGAAAAACTAATGGAAAAAAAAAGCGTTTAGGGTCTTTTTTTTGTTTTTTTCCTTTCTTTCTTTCTTTCTAATTTTGTTTTTTTTTGTTTTTTTTTTTTGGTTTTGTTTTGTTTTTTTATTCTATGCCAAAGCTGGTGCTCCAGCAATGTGTCATTTGATCGTTGGTACTCCGGACCTTTAGGGGAATCGGAGAGGAGTTAAATTAAAAGGAGAATTTTATGTAAATGGTCTGTTAGAAATAAAAGAAATATACTACACACTATGTGGAATGCAGCCTCGTGTCTCTTAATGTCTCATTTCCAGCATTTGCCTTACTGTTACTGTCTTGAGCGATTAAATGGACCTGTGAACAGCAAATATTTGCATAGAATAAACTGCTCATGTGCACGTTGATGCTGTTTACAGGATTTAGACGCACAGATCGGATCGCGAGAGGAGCTTTTGCGCTGAGCAGGATGTTGAAGGGAGTTCAGAAGAAGGCCGTCCTCACTAGCAGACGGACGCCCACACGAGGAAGTGGTTATGTTTCTCAAACAGGAAGGGGAAAGAACGCTTTTTCCCCTCTGTATAAAAGAGTAAAGAAATAGTTGAGTTCATTGAGAGCCAAGCCAGCGTTTGTGTTGACTGCTCAGAGTCCACGAACTCAGGCTTTTGTTTTACATCTGTCTGTCCGCTACATCTCAGGGACACTTTGGTTAAACCATTTCCAAGGTAAGCAGGAAAACAGATGTTTTCATTTATCTGAAACAGTGTAGACTGCAAGGCAGACTGTAGTGTCAGAGTGCTAGTGTTTGTGAAACTACTTACATGTAGTAACGTTAAAAATGTTTTTTTATATAAGAATGTCACAGCAGTGGTTCACACACTACAAGCTGTTATAACACAAAATTATCTAATTCTGGTAGGAGACTGGTAGTAAACTTTGAGAGAGCTACGTATAAGTGGATAGTCTTGTTTTTTCTGTGTTTTTTCTCATCTCTTTTTTTCTGACCTCACGTCAAATTCCTTTGTGGCCTGCTTTTAATTTAGTGCACAAGTGAGAGAAAGAGGAAGTTCACTAGTACAAACACCAGTGGGGGGGTTTTTTTAGACAGTAAATTTGAAGTAGACATGAAAGAACGGTTTGTGTGCAAATCAAATACAATGCAGTTATTCGGAGGAGGAAGTTCAGAAACTTCTCTTTTCGAACGTGTAAGCATGTTTGTTTAAAAAAAATTTTTGTTGTTTTAAACGGTTGTGGTTGTGACACTGCAGGATTTTTTTTTTTTTTTAGGATTTTAGCTTTTCAAGAGAGTTGTTTTTCTTCCTAATCTCATCCTGCACCTGACTTGCAGAGACTCCAGTCATGACTTATCATAGCTTTCTGCTGGAGCCCATCAGCTGCCACGCCTGGAACAAGGATCGAACTCGTAAGTCTTTAAGCAGACCTGCTGTAGAGCATCTCATGATCTCATGGACTTAAAAACACAAAAATGTTAACTCCCACTGTAAGAGTTTATTGTCTCAGCCAGATGAGTGTGAACCTTTATGCTGACCGGAGTCATTTGTAATGTAAAAGAAAGTTTAAGCTTCCATTTCCTACATGGTGGTAAGGTTATTTGTTGTTGTTTTTTTCTCCTCACCTTTTTTACAATTAGTAAATATTTCCTAGTCCTTTCATTACGTTTGTTCCATTATTCATGTCATCTACAAAAACACCCAGCTAGAGTTTTCATCTCAGCTCGCTCTAATTTCACTTCCACAAAATAATTGCACGTCCCACATTTCACATCATTTGCATCTGGTCTGCTCACAAGAGAACCACCGTTCGAGCCCTCTGAGCCAGTCTGGCAGAGTCCAAGTTCTTCCAAACACTACTGGCTTTGATCTGTACTGCCAAGCACAAAACAGACTTAGATCACTCATATTTTCCCTCAGTGTGTTTTCTTAGTCATCCAAGCAGCCGGTATTAAGCAGCTTGTGAAAATAAGTGCTCCTACCATCCAAAAAAAAAAAAAAAAAAAAGGCCAGGAACAGTTGCCTCTTTGTTTTAAAAGACCAGAAAATGAGTATAAAAAGAGAAAAGGGCAGCAGAGGATCTTACATTGTTGGGTTTTTTTTTTCTTTCCACATTAATGAGAGAAGCGGTAATGATTAATCCCCTACACACATACACACACTTCCTGTTTTACCATGAATGGTGCTCTGTTGCTGATGTGGGACGTCTTAAACAGACCACAGAGCCTTTCGCAGCGAACACGCTTACTGCACAATGCAGAAACCACACAAAGCATTTCAGCTTGTGTACTCTGACGAGACTATAAATGACGGAGCACATCTGCTGCACTGGAACGTAGAAACTCGGACAGCGTGAAGAGTGTGAAGTGTCAGATTCATAGGCTTTTACCTATGTAGCTTCCCAAGTATTGTAAAAGCTATTGACGCAGATCTAGTTAGAAGAAATGCTGCATAAAGAAAGATGGAAGTCACATTTAAGCATTTTTAAAGTTCTTTTGTTGTATTTATTACCTCAGATGTTAGAAAGTGATACTAATTTTAACTCTCAGCTCATTTAGCAGCATTAATGCAAATATAGTACATGAATGCACCATTTAGAGCATTTAAAATGTGCCTTTTTAGGCTAATAACCTTCTTCCAGTCTGAACTCCGACTATGGAAGGGCCTCATGTCACCCATCATCTCCATTCCACGTTTTAGAAAATTCACTGGGATTTTAACAGCCAGGGTTTTGAACATATGATTTAAAGAAGCAGTTTGTCATTTTTAAAGGTGCACTAGTATTTTTTTATTTTTTTTTTTTATTTCTTACTCGTACAAATAACCTGGAAGATATGTAGATAGATAGAGATAGAGAGTACTTTATTGATCCCCAAGGGGAAATTTGGTGTCACAACAGCCACAACACAAGAGCAACTGGGAGAACGTAACCTTTCACAAGACTATATGTAGAATGTGATCAAACAAAACAATAGATTTAAATCATGGCCAATCAAAAGTGCATTCATTTGCTGAGAAAACTTGTTTGGAAAGCTGACTTCCAGTCCAAAATGTTTGTTTATGTTTGGATGGGCCTCCTGTCAGTCATTTTATAGACACTCTATGGGCCACTCTAGATCCTGAGAGTGGAGCTTTGTGAACATGGGTGGGTGGGAGTATGGGAGTAAAAAAAAAAAAAATCATTCAAATGTTCACCCTAATGGTAAGAGACCTAATCTTGAACTTTAAAAAAAAGACTAATCTTACCTAATGCACCTTTTAAAGATTTCATCTTTCTTTGAGTCAAATTGCCATGAAACCCTGACAAGTCCGTCATCTTCCCCCAATCAACCACACACCATCTGGAAAAGGAAAAGGGTTGAGCTGAGCAGTGTTCTGGCTAGGGCCAGAATTTATTTCCAGCCCAGAAAAAATATAAACAGAAGCCTGAAAGAGAGAAAATAGTCACATCTTTAAGTACCTTTAAGTATGTTTTCCCGTGTAATTCTTACAGGTCTAGAAGTACTTTTAGACATTACAAATGGCACCTTTAAGCATATTTTGCAAATGTTTATACTATTTTATAATTAGCTTGTATTTCTGCCTTCTATAGAAATTGCACTGTGCCCTAATAACCATGATGTCCACATCTATAAAAAGGAGGGGAATAACTGGAACAAAATCCATGTGCTAAAGGAGCACAATGGCCAAGTCACTGGTGAGTGGTGCTGTCATCATCTAAATGCACCAAAGTCTAGAGGTCACTGCTGTAATATTGCCCCTCTCTTGTGTGGCAGGTATCGACTGGGCACCGGAGAGCAACCGCATCGTGACCTGTGGCACTGACCGCAACGCTTACGTGTGGACCCTGAAGGGTGACGTGTGGAAGCCCACTCTGGTCATCCTCAGGATAAACCGTGCCGCCCGCTGCGTTAAGTGGTCACCCAAGGAAAACAAGTTCGCTGTAGGGAGCGGCTCCCGCCTCATCTCTGTCTGCTACTTCGAGCAGGAGAATGACTGGTGAGCTGATCGGGTTACTGGGCAAATTCATTTGAAATGGCCTTGGGTCTCATCTGCTACCGCAGGCTTACTGTTAATTAATTACTGAAATGTAATGTTTCCGGAACGTGCTGAGGATTAATCATTGTGATTGAAGTGATTTTTAAATTTGATTGCTCAAAGAAGACTCAACATCTGTAGACTCAAATGTTGATGTATTTCTACACTATGTGGCCAAAAATATGCAGACGCCTGACCATCACACCCATATGTGGTTCTTCCCCAAACTGTCTACACAAAGTTGAAAGCACATAATTGTACAGAATTTTTGTCTTTGTATGCCGTAACATTACAATTTCCCTTCACTGGAACTCAAACCTGTTTGAGCATGACGATGCCCCTGTGCACAACGTGAGCTCCATGAAGACATGGTTTGAGGAGGTTGGAGTGGAAGAACTCGAGTGTCCTATACAGAGCCCTGACCTCAACCCCACTGAACACCTTTGGGATGAAGTTGAACACCGACTGCACCCCAGACCTCCTCAACCAACATCAGTGTCTGACCTCATTAATGCTCTTATGGCTGAATGAACACAAATCCCCACAGACACGCTCCAAAATCTAGTGGAACGCCTTCCCAGAAGAATGGAGCTTATTATAACAGCAATTAAATATAAAAGCACATATAGGAGTGATGGTCAGGTGTCCACAAACCATTGGCTGTATAGTGCGTAATAGTATGTATGATGTTTCGAGGTGACTATTTTTTCATGTGAAAAGATTCAATCCCTGGAAGTCCTTCTCTCCATGTGATACTGAAGTAGGGTTTTATTTCCGTTGGCTGCAGCAGAAACAGTTTTCTAGAGTAATTCCTATAGAGTAAATGCTGTTCATTTGGTTTCCAGGTGGGTTTGTAAGCACATTAAGAAGCCCATTCGCTCTACTATTCTGTGCCTGGACTGGCACCCCAACAACGTCCTGCTGGCTGCTGGATCCTGTGATTTTAAATGCAGGTTGGGATGAACCTTTCACCTAAATCTATTAAAGGAGCATCTGTCATTATTAATAAAACACGTGGTTTTGGTAGTGCAATAGTAACTCATCTAATAATCATTAGGGTCAGACTCCAGCCCTGAGGTCTACCTCATTTAATTACCAAGGGTAATTTATCAGCTGAATTAAGTGTGTTAGAAAAGGAAAAGCACATCTCTGTAGGTCTGTGGCCGTCAGGACTAGAGTCTGATCCTGTATTATATGGTAACCTTGGACTGCTGCATCAAAACAGCATGCATTAGGAAATAACAGTTAGCATTATGTAAATGACATCACTTTTATTCACTGCTCATGCACACGTTCTTTGAACCTTGTTTGCAGGATTTTCTCAGCTTATATCAAAGAGGTGGAGGAGAAGCCCGCTCCAACTCCATGGGGCTCCAAGATGCCATTCGGAGAGGTGATGTTTGAGTCGTCTGGCACTGCAGGCTGGGTGCACGGGGTTTCTTTCTCCGAGAGCGGGAATCGCGTGGCCTGGTCTAGTCACGACAGCACGGTCGCTGTGGCTGAAGGAGGCAAGACTGCTGCGTGAGTTGAGCTGGTCAAATTCAGCACCAGAGTACATGAGTATATAATGAGTGTAACCTAATTTACTGCTCAATATTTCCCCTCTTCGGTCATTACCCTAAACCTATTCAGGTTAAAATTCATTCATCTTCAGTAACCGCTTTATCCTAGTCAGGGTCGTGGTGCATCTGCAGCCTATCCCAGGAATGCTGGACACAAAGGGACGCCAGTCACCATGCACACCTAGGGGCAATTTAGCATTTATAACATATAACTGTCATTTTTGACTAGAAAACCCCATCAGAAATAAACACAAACACTGGGACAACAGAAACTTCACACAGACAGGAACCTGAGCTCAGGATCGAACCCAGGACCTTGGAGCTGTGAGATAGCAACACTGCCCACTGAGCCACTGTGTGATTGTGTCAAAGGCCCAAATGTATGTGAACAGTATTTTGAAAATCATATGGGATAGGCCCCAGATCCACGTCGACTCTGACCAAGATTTATCGGTTACTGAAGATGAATGAATGAATCGAGTCAAGTGGGTTGTTTTTTTTCCTGATTCCTCTATATAGCATGTACAGTACAGTATATTGTCTTCTTCAGTCTGAAATATATACTTTGGGTTAAAAATGCCCCATTAAAATGTTGTTTTATTCTTTTGTTCTTGGCTCAACATTCCCAATGAACTTGAACTGTATTTTGAAAAGTACTGTTCTAAATATATTATAGACCCAATCTCTAATCTGTAAATAGCACTCACATACTGTACCTCCCTTCAGGAAGATTTCCTGTGTCATTGTTTAATCATGAACAGAGGATGAATGTTAAGCATTTGGTGAGCAGTAGTATGTAGTTTTGGGTTGGCACCCCGTCCAGGGTGTCCCCTGCCTTGTGTCCTAGGTTCTCTGGGATAGGCTCCATGCTCCCCGCAACCCTGTGTAGGATAAGCGGTACGGAAAATCGATGGATGAACACACTGGGCCTCATTTATCGATCTTTTATTAAAGTTGTGTGTAAATGTTTTTATGTAAACGCTGATTTTCTTTGTACTTGTGTGCATGCATATGTTGACCAGCTCATTTGCATGTATTCATGCCCACAAAACTCCATAAAAGGTCCAGTGCATACACAAAATGACTACTAACAGTGAAAAAAGGAAGAAGTGGAAGTTATTTTGACTGACTTCCATGCCAATGAAAAATATCTAACAGTAACATCACCTGAAACGATCAAAACCTAGAGGCTAATTACAGAAAAGGTGAATTAGGTGTAAATTAAGTGAGGTGAAATGTTTTTGATAGAAACTTCTAGAAGTCTCTCTGGATAAGGGTGTCTGCTAAATGCTGTAAATGTAATAAAAATATATAAAAGTATATTCCAGATATATAAAAGTGTAGTAATCCACACAAATGATATGATTTGAAGCCAAGTAAGTCAAGGTTTACATTAGTTAGTCTTCTTATGTGAAAGTATTTTGTGAATTTACAGGATTTTTAGGAATACCAAACCTCTTGTGTAATCATTCGTACAGAGTTTTTACTAAAATCTCTCGTTCTGCTGTGGCAGAATGACCAGTCTGACTTCAGAGACCCTTCCCCTGCTTTGTGTGACCTTTGTCTCAGAGGACAAATTAGTGGCAGCAGTAAGTACTGGCGAGTCACATACCTCATTAGTACAGAAGACCCTTAAAGCTGTGAGTGCTTGATTTCATTGTGAAATGTGTTTCAGGGCCACGACTGTTACCCTGTGCTGTTTGTCTACGATGCTGGAAAGGGTGCTCTGTCTTTCGGGGGGAAGCTTGATATTCCCAAGCAGAGCACTCAGAAAGGAATGACTGCCAGGGAGCGCTTCCAGAACCTGGACAAGAAAGCAACGACCGACAGCAAGGAGGCCGTGCTGGAGTCCCTGCACAAAAACAGCATCAGGTTTGTTTTTACCTTCAGCAACAATTATCAGCCGGACAGTGACCCTTGAGCATTTGAGGGTTGGGGCCTTGTTTAAAGGAAAAGTCCAGTCTGTAACCCATTAAATATATTTATATTGAAATATTTGTGATCTTACAGAGATGCATTTCTTAGCGCAGTTACGACGCCATTTACTAAGAGAAAATATTTCAATGATTTCTGATCATCAGGTTTCTTTGTTCGGTACATAAAAAAACTGCAAGAGCTTCTTTTCTCACCCACCATTTTTCAGAGAAGTTTAATGTCGTATCAATGAGAAATCCAACACAAAAATAGCGGAGACCGCAATGCAATGCAGCTTTGAGATGCAATCGAACTCATCGAGTTGCAGCAGAGACTCTGCTCAGCTACGAGAAGACCAGCACGATGTTGTATTAGCATGAAAGTTGAAGCTTTAGAACCTGACCTATTTGAGGTAGAGTATACAGATGAAGAGGTGAGACAGCTGGACTGACTAGAAGACTAAAGCGCTGCTGCATCACTCTCTTTACGTAGAGATGAATTCCCACTGGCATCACTATCAGAAGGTAGACAAATGGCATTGTGGGTAAAGTAGGACACCGTTACCCACAGTGAAAATCAACCATGTCGGTTTAAAAAAAAAAAAAACAACAACAGAATTTTATTAGAAATTAAATAATCTTGTGTGTTGAAGATAATATGCAAGATGTTCAGGGTGAATTTTTCCTTTAAGGGCCCGATCTGGTAGTTTGGGGATTTGAACTGGTAGCTTTTCACTTCAGCCTTGTGTTACTGAGCTTTCATGCTCAAATATTTGGACATTTATCTCACACACACACACAAAACACTATGCCCATGAGTATAGTTTACATAACCAATGTCTGTCTCTCACAGTCAAATCTCAGTGCTTGATGGAGGGAAAGCGAAGTGCACCAAATTCTGCACTACTGGGATGGATGGAGGAATGGCCATTTGGGATATAAAGGTGAAACTCATCACATTCTTCCCTTTTTTTTAAATTTTTTTTTTTTTAAATTCCTTAATTAATAATTATTGCTAATGCACATATTAACATCAATACTGCATATTACGCAAAGAACCATGGTGACTAAAACACTTTTTCCTCTACAACAGACCGTTTAATCTGCCATGAAAGATCTGAAGATTGCCTAAAAGTGGACTTCACGGTGTCCTGAAGAAAAACTGGATCATGATGTTGAGTGCTGGATTCAAGTAAAAAAAACAAACAATCATATCACAGATAATCAACGATAATGTAATAGTTGGCATTTATTCTTATAAAAGCAGACGACCCAAGCAGCTGTGATTTGATGCTGCAGTGCACTTCTCGAGTTCTGATACTGTTTATGACTGTTGGTACTGCTCACTTATTGTCATAAAATTTGCATTAAATTAATAAATTTGAATAAATGTACTGGAATTGAGATGAAGACAGTCTAAAGTGGAAAAAAAAAAAAAACCTACTTCTAAAACAAACTTCAGTTATATTTTTTTAAACCAGAGATTTTATTTACTCTTTGTATGGAACATTTCACATTTTATACAAAAAAAAAAAAATCATTTAAAAAAAAATTATAGTGGCCTATGGTTGTCAGAGCTTACTGTGTGATGAAAGTCAGTGTTGAAATGTTGATCATGCTCTAGAGAGCCTCAGGCATAGAAATTAAAGATTAGTGTGAGGAACCTGTTCAGGAACTCAACCTTGTTTGAATTGTCAGTAATATCTGCAAATATACAAGCTGTGTGTATTTTTTATTGTATTAGTTTATCCATTTTGTGCTTCCTAAACACCCACACCCATGGTTCTGCTGTATATTTGTAGAGCGTTGTATGCCAATTCATGAGCTTTTATTTACTTCTCAAGAGAACTTGAGTACTCAAACACATTGACCTCATCTGTCTCCACCCTTGGATCATGTGACTTGCACAACAGGTCCTCTGGGATGTCCATGGGAACATACCACAGACTTGCATCATCCAGCCTGCAGCTTTTCCCACATCTGTCTTATATTGGAATAGTCTGCACTGTAGTTTCCCTGTGTATAAAGGAGGAATTTTTTCCACCACGAGGTGCGATTAGGTTAACGATATTCAAATTAGATAGATATTCGCAGAAACCAGTAGTTAAACTGAAAACCAGACAATGGCTGGCAGTTTATTACATATCATCACAGGGCAGTGTTTGCACACCAACCCGAGTTAACACATCATTTCCACTCCAAATGATATGGCTGATGCTTATAAAGTCTTAGTGACGCATAAAATTCTGTGATTATATTATCAGGGTAAGGGAAGACACTGGTCGGGGAGGGAAGGGGAACTGGAAAGGGTGACGCCGACCAGCAGTCTCCATCTGCCCCAACTGGATACCCAAATGGTCCATAAAGTAGTGGGGATATTGGTCTAGAAATAAATGAGGTGCTCCTCTCTGGGGGGGAGGGAACTAAAGATGATCCTGATGATCAGAGAAGCGCAGTCTGTGATGAATACTGTTTAGACTGTCAGTGTCATCTCAATAATAGTTAAGCTGGCAAAGTAACAACGAAGGCATCATAAACGTTACTATATTCACATTTCGGCACAAAAACAGCCACAGATAAGAGACGCCCCATGTTTCTGACACAATGGGGGGGGGGGGGGGACATTGCACAGTATGGTGTGGCAGGCATATCAAGTTAGCTATCTTCTGCTTAAGAAAAGAAAGACACACGCACACACTTTAAAGCATATGTCAAGGCTCAAGAGGAGAATGTCCACTGAACACATCAGGACCATGAACATAGGAGCAAAATGTTTTCTTGCACTTGGCACACGTACATGCAAAGCTACTAGACATGACGGCTGTAGCTCGGACCTCTAGCTTTAGTATTATAGGAAAGGTAGTCTGGACGTCAAAATTCACCAGATTTAAAATGCCACAAATGGGGGAACGGACAGTGAAACGTCTATACATTAACAGACAAGGCGGCTACAGCTAGGCTTGCTTACAAAATGCCCTCTCTTCTTAACCCATCTCTCATAGCAGCGCCAGAGGAGGAAGAAAAGCGCCCCCTCTGAAATGATTTGTTTCCTGCCCCGTGGCGTGAGGGATGCAGGGGGGGTTTGGAGCTCTCAGTCCGTCTCCAGGATTAGCGGAGGCTGCTCGTTTTCCTCATCCAGGTGCAGGGCGTTCAGGTCGTCCTCCACACCAGCTCCACCCACTGCTCCCTGATCCTCAGGGTAACCTAGAGGAACACAGTCGCAGTGTTACACACACACACACACACTTAGGACAAGCTGATAAAGCCTGAGATGTAGGGATCACACCTTTGGCAATGGCAGTGCTGTAGGTCTGTGCCACTAGTGGGCGTTCATGGGACGTCTGCTCTAGAATTTCATTTGCAGGTTCAGCGCTTCCATCTAACCTGTAAACACCACAATTCAGATAGGGATCCACTTCTACAATAACAACACTGAGGGGAAAAAAAATAATCAAATATCAAGACTTCATTTTTCACATCGTCATCCTTTACAGCAAATTAAACTACAGCGCTGTGGAATTCTCGATTGTGATTGGTCAGCGGGTGTTGATTACTTTTAAACAGTAGCACCAGTTTCAAGACGAATCACAGCTTTATATTAATGCACTCGAGCAAATATAATAATCAGTCCATATAGGATTTTGCAGAGTTTTTTTTCCGTGAAAAATGCTCGATTTTGCCACGGCTTTTTTCAAAATTTGAGATGCAATTTGCAGAGTTTTTTGTGCTTTTTTTTTTTTTTTTTGCGGAAAACTACTTGAATTGGCGAAATTGCAACTGCACGAAATAGTTTTGCACGGTCTTTTGCAGTGATGTTTGTTGGTAAATGAGAGCTTTTAGCTGTACTCATGTTCGACGCACATTAATCGAAGAGGGCTTCGACTGAATGCACGCTGTGATGACGTCATGACGCGTCTTGGCCCAAATCTGTGAAAAAAATCGCAAGCTGCTCCGAATATTGCGGCGTTTGCTTAATTTTGCGTTAATTTCTGCGATCACAAAATCCTGGAGGAACCGAATTAACGTTTCTATAATAACAACAACTTCTGTGCATTTGATGGATGCTCTGCATAAACAGACTGGAAAAAAAAAAAGAGTAATAACTGATTTTTCTGTGAGGAGATGTTTAGTAGCACTTTCTGGAAGGAGCCTCCAGTGTCGGCGCTTTCTAACAGTCAGACTTAAAGCTGTAAATAAATGTTCTGACATGAGACAGTCTTGAGGACAGAAGGCTTTGCAGTTTATCAGTTACGTGATGAGCTGCATTTTTACTCCTTGATTTTCTCCCAAACTTCATGCATTTCGAGTCACGTGAAGCCAGGCAACCTTTTTGAACTGCTCCTCATGCGGCACCACACACACTCAGAGGAAAGCGCTATTTGGCCTCTTCCACATACCCCACCTCACAGATGCCCCTGATTGTCTAGTGTCACTGTGATTGACAGGGGAGAGAGACTATGCCGTCCCTCCCATCCAGAGAACATGGCAACTTTTGCTCTCCTTTTGTTCCACCAGAGCCATATCACCCTGCAGTTCTCACCCAGTTTCCCACTGATACCAAGCAAGATTGAGCCTGGCCAGTACCTTGATGGGAGACCTCCTGGGGAAAACTAAGTTTGTTGCTGGAAATGGTATTAGGGAGGCCAGTAGGTGGTGCTCTCCCTGTGGTCTGTGTGGGTCCTAATGCCCTAGTATAGTGACGGGGACACAATACTGTAAAAAAAAGAGCACCGTGCTTCGCATGAGCCGTTAAACCGACGTCCTGACTCTCTGTGGTCATTAAAACTCCCAGGTCACTTTTCCATAAAGAGTAGGGGTATCACCCCAGTATTCTGGCAAAATTGGCCCCCTAATAATCTCCATCTCTGAATTGGCTATATCACCCTCCTCTCCTCTCCACCAATTGCTGGTGTGTGGTGGGTGTCCTGGCACACTATGGCTGCTGTCGCATCATCCAGGTGGATGCTACACACTGGTGGTGGTTGAGGAGATTACTATGTAAACTGCTTTGAGTGTCTAGAAAAGCGCTATATAAATGTAACTAATTATTACTATTATTTTCCTCCAGCAATAGATGGCTGTGGCATCAAACACACTTTTCTGTTGCACCTTTCAGGAGCCCCTGCATTTATTCGTCTTATTAATGTCACGAGAAACTTCACGAGGTTAATGCAGTAAGGATCGTTTATAGCTGCTATAATGCAAAGCTCTTGTTTCGTGGACATTCCGCAGTTTACACGTAACATTTCATTATTTAATAAATATACACTTGTAACAGCTGGCAAACTGGTGTGGTATAAGGGACATGTTTTGTGAACGTGGAAAGGGGTTCCAGGTGTACACTGTAACTGAGGAACCAGACTATATATAGGAAGCTTCATAAGAGTGAGTGCATTACTTGTGCTGCTTCATCAGTGTGCATTCTCCCCCCTCCTGTGGGTCCAGGTTGTACAAGTAAAGGTAGCCGTCTGCCGCCGCAACCAGAAGACGTGGAATTTTCTGGATTCTGAAGAAAGAGAGTAAAATGATATATTCTGCATCAAAATGCTGCATCATTCACATGTAAGACACCACTTTAAAAAAAAACAAAAAAAAAAACAAAAAGAAGTGATTCTCACATGGCTAGAGCGCAGATGTTCTTGTGTCCTGAAAATGGCAGTCTGACTGTAGCAAAGGCTCGTCCTTGTGTGAACATCTCGGACACCTGCGCAGGCAGATACGTAGTGGAGGCCATCAGTACTTTCCCGAAGTAACCGGTCCAAGTAGTGGGTTCCTCCTGCGGCCTGGTGTGGAAAAATAAAGTCAGAGCAAAAGCAAAACCAGAAAAAAACGAATCCTGTCAGGGTAATTACGTTATTGATTTATCGTACGATAAATGGATATGACCTCGATCATTGTTGCTGACCTCGATGTTGCCCACTGCGTTTACACGCGTGTTTGTTTACATAAGAATGAATGTCACCAACATTTTAGGCATTCACGCTGCTTCTGTCCACTCGTCTGCTCTAGGGCTGTCAAATTAAAATTCGAACTTCGAATATTCGTCGAATTTAAGATAAAAATGCCCATTCAAATGCAAAAACTGTGTTTATTCGAATGTAAGATGTGCAGCAAGCACTAACACCAATTTTAATTTAAACATACTGTTGAAAAAAAATTATATTAAAATCTGATGAACAGCGGTAAACTGAAGCGTTTTACTAGCGGGTTAATTAACTCACCCAAACACATCCTATACATATGAGATTAATCAGACATTTACACACAACATAAACCTAATATTACAACTCGCTTCTGCACAAAAATATATGAAAGCACAAGCAAACTTAAGTGAGGCGCTGGGTAGAATGGTAAGTCATGTTGTGAATACACTCTTTCCGTAACGATGCACTAAAACACACACAATGAATAACTAAAGCATAAAGAATCCACAATATTGTATTACACTTTCTGAATATTCTTAAGAATTAAAAGTTCATTGCTCTCTGAAAGGGTGCACTTGCATTATTATGCCGTTATATTATCATTATATCAGTGGCTTAAAATGACAATAATATTGTTTATCACAATTATTTATCTGACAATATATCATCCAACAAAAGGAGTGATAGTTACAGGCCTAACGAAAATAGGTGCTTTCTTGCAAAAACAGGGGAAAACATTACAGTGAAGATTTCACAACTTTCAAAGCTAATGAAACCCCCACTCAGCGGGGGTTAAAACAGTAACACGTACTTTTCTCTCTGCGTCTCCAGCTTAAAGATATGAACCGTCTCGGTGTTGCTAGAGGCAGACAGATAAAGTCCTTCCATATTGAAGGCCAAGGAGCAGATACTCACACATCTGTTAAAAAAAACATGTTAATGCTTTTACACTCCGCAAGCTAGAGTTCTCAGGATGAGGCTACATTGTTTTGCGGTGTTATCAGTTACCTCTTCACTCCCCTCCTGAACTCAAAGAGCTTCTGGCCTTCTGGAATGGAGAACACGCGAATGACAGTTCCCTAGAAAACATCACAAAACAAACTGTAAATATGAGGATTAAAAGGTTTGACGTTTAAACCTGTGAACGTAAGCCAAAACGCGAACCTTCTCGGAAGCTGTGGCGAGTTTTGTTCCACTTGCATCAAAAGCCAGTGCTGCTAACGGGCTGTCGTGAGCGGGGATCATATTAGCGGCTCTCTGGGAAACAGAGAGATCAACCGTTTTATGCTTCAACTGTGAATCATGTTCGGAGTCACGATTCCCAAAAGCTTTGATCCAACAATTGTAATGAACATGAAGAATTGAAACCTACCAGATTAACAGTGTCAAAAACCTGCACTTCCCCTATTGTTGCACTTCCTGGATACGCCAGGTAGCAGTTGTCGTTACTTATAGAAAGCGCACATAATCCTAAAATCAAGACAAGATCAAATAAACGTCTTCGTTAGTCATTATTCAACCACCACTATAACCAGCATGAACCATCTGCCACAACATCCTGATGCGCATCATTTAGACTGTTTCAGTTCCCAAAGCGTCGGGATCGAAATTAGCGTTGTGAAAGGAGAACCGCTAAATTTATGAACATCCTGTTGTGAAAGAAGTGTAATTGTGAAGAAATACTCACGCGTTGTCAACGTTCGTAACGTTATAGAGATACAAAAACAGATCAGACGAGTACATTGAAGAAATGTGTGCACCTGATGGATTTGGAGGAGTCTCTCGAATTGTATGCAGTACTTTCATATCCCTGATGTTGTGGATATACAGTGATTCTTCCAGACATACTATCAACCTCTGTGTGAAAGAAAGAAAGAATTTCAGCCTTTTTATGCACCATTTTTCATAATCACTAATCCCCTGGTTTTCTCAAAAAAACGTACACACCCATTAACTATATACAGAATAAATATAGATATAGATGTTAAACTGTCTGTTAGTCAACTACAGTACCACAATCACAGGAACGGTGTACACAAACCCTTTACACCACAACACAAACGTGTGCGTGTACGCTTGTACTTACCTGTCTGTTCAGTTTTACAGCCAGTATAGTGTTCGAGTAGCTGTAGTTACAGATCTCGGTTCCCTTCTTGAAATGACACACTTTGAGCTTCCTAGGTGCCTTAAGGCTCACAATAGCAACAAGGCTACTGGAGAACAGTCTTTCCACAATACACACATCTTCCGTGTCAGCTGTGGGAAACGAGACACAAGACAAAAAGCCGTTGAAGAGGTTTACACGTCACTTAAAGCAAAAGGTTACATCTAGACTGCTTTGAATCAGACACGATACTCAGCTCACTGTGTAAGAGAGAGAAAAGAAATAAGCAGTAAGTTAAAAGGTGGAATGTGTGACAAGTATAACTGCGACACTTCCGGTTGTGGCCAGCTCAATATCTGCGTCCAAATAAACACAATCGTCTACGGTCATCATCGGAAGCTGTACATTTTCACTGCGAAGAAGATGATCGATCACAGAGTTTCATTTGTCCACGTTGAGAGTGTGTTTATGTTCTTGACGGTACAAAGTCTCTCTAAATTGACCTTTCTAAAATACATACATAGGCTTATTGACATCTTCTGGTCTTTAATACGATAGCACAAATCCTATTATCCCTTCCCTTGACAAGGGAGAAAGAGTACCCCATCCCTCCTACCCAGAGAGCTGATCTCTCAATCTTTCGAGCAATTTTGATCTCTTCAGTCCCTCCAGGATTTCGCGATTTTGTGATCACAGAAATTAACGCGAAATCAAGCAAACTCCGCAGTATTCGGAGGAGATTGCAATTTTCCAAAATTACCTCAGATTTTGGCGTCATGTGACGTCGTCACAACGCGCATTCAGCCAAAGCCCTCTTCGATCCACGTGCGTCGAACATGAGGACAGCTAAAAGGTCTCATTTACCAACAAACATCACTGCGAAAGACCGTGCAGAACAAGTTCGTGCAATTGCAGTTTCGCCAATTCAAGTAGTTTTCCGCAAAAAAAAAAAAAAAAACCCACAAAAAAAAAAAAAACAACCAACTCTGCAAGCGGCATTGTACGTTTTGAAAAAAGCCGCCGCAAAAATCAAGCATTTTTGGCCGTAACAATCACAAAAGAACTCGGTGAAATCCTGTGCAGACCGTCTCTTGGACTCCCGGCACATCAGGATTCGAAATTTACAATCTTCCTATGATGTGTCAAATTGGTTTGTTTTTTATTGACTATTTGAGAGTAACAAATAATGAAACACTTTATTTATGTTTTTAACTCACTCAATGAGTTAAATGAGCCATTTGTTTCTATTCAGTTCTCTCATTACATAGCCTATTAATGATATTAGACCACCTCAACAAAGTACATCTTACCATGGGTGCCAATGTGTCCACAATAATATCTTTTATGGTAAAATATGTTTAGCAAACTTTTTTCTCCTTTTTAAACTTACATGTTAGCATGTTAGTTGCTATAGCAACCCTGCTGAGAAAGCGAGCACGCAAAACCAGCAACCAGTTTGTGCACCATTTTAGCCATATGGTCCCCCCCCCGCCAGTTTCCTTACTGTGTGACTAAATGAATTAACAAATTTTGGAAATTTGCTCATCGTCATACTCTTGTGCAAGGTTCTTAAAAAAAAGTTAATAAACATTCTTATCTACCAGGAATCATCCGTTTGAATACTTTTGCTCGGCCCACGTTCTGGTAGCTGGTCAGATAAAGCTGGATTTGTGAACAGGGAGCATCAAAACATAGCTCACATTTAGGTTCACTAGTACTAAATCTTCTGTTATTCAGACTCAAATTAAATGTTTTAGAAAAAAATGATGACAGTATGTGGCTTTTAGGTTATACATGCAATCTGCTTAAATATATGGCAGAATACTTACTACATTCATAAATCTGTTCCAACTTGTCAACCGATGACAAAGAGAAAAACTTGTATCCAGATTTTGTACCAACCGCTAAGGACCTGCTCGGGAAAGAGTAGATATTTAAAAAGAAAAAAAGAAAAAAAAAAAAGTAAGTAAAGACTTCACACACTGACGGCTTGTTGACACCAGCCTTGTACTGTTACAGCCTTCACAGGCACTGAGTCCAATAAATTAATAACAAGTTGACATTAAAGGTGCATTAGGCAAGATTTGTCAAATTTGTGTTTCTTGGTATTTTTTTTTTTTTTTAACTCATAAGAGAATTACATGGCTGTGCTCTTGCTGATTTTCAGACTGAGATGGGGTGTGTCTATAAAATGACTGACAGGAAGCCCACCCAAACACCATCAAGCATTACGGACCGGAACAGTTTTCTAAACGGGTTTTCTCTGCCATGAAACACGCTTGTGCTGAGGCCAAGGCTTTAAACCATTATTTAAAAATAATAATACTAATAATGTTCTACATATTTTCCACATTATTTCTACCAACAAGAAATAAAAACAAATCGACTATTGCACCTTTAACGCAAATTGGCTGATTATTAAGTCATGTAGCTAGTACACCAGCTAGCCGCTAACAAAGACTGGCCAAAAATCATTAGGTTTAGCTCATGGCTGACTTTGAAGTGAGTGCGATATCAAAGTGAATTGTCTTAAAACATGTCCGTTATATAACTAAACAAAACCCAAAGCCTGATAATCAAGCAGGAGCTTTATAGAAGGCTACCATCGCCAGGATGGACATTCACACGTCCAACACGTTCCATGTTGTTTCTAGCTAATTAACTAATTATCTACTGGACCATTTAAGCTAGATAGAGGCAGGTTACACATTTGACAATATTTTTGCATACATTATATTTTGCATGTCTTTTATTTCATTTATGCTGAATAAACGTGCTACCTTTTAACGTCGCGTGTTGTATGTATATTAGGAGACCATGCATAATACCCAAGGCACTAGCTAGTTAAGCTAGAAAGATGCAGTTAACTCTTCTTTTTCCTTTTCTTTTTTTTTTTTTAACACTTAGCCAACTAGCTACATACCTATTCAACGATTCGTTATATCTTGTAACTCATACGACCTGATATATAGCTACAGTGTCATAATAAACTGCCAGTAACAGAAGCAAAGTGAAATGCTAAAGCAGGCCACATCCGCGACCCCCAGTAACGCGGCTCCCCGCTCAGCCTTACGTGTTGTCCTGGTTAAAGTTGGCGAAGAGCAGCTGGCTGCAGCCGGCCTCTCCGCTCTGACTGGCCAGGTTCATGAGCACACCATCTACAAGTCAAGTCAAAATCGAAATTGCAGTAAATATGCAGGTGATGTGATGTCTCCAAATCACTCTATCGAGTACATTTAGTTGCACCCTCGCTGCACTCAGTGGCGGCGGTGTTGTTTTTCTCCCTCAAGTATTTGTATGATTATACGCATGCGCAGTGACTACAGCGTGCGTCCGCTCTGCAAATTTAAAGAGAAAGTCGGTATAGGTTCATCTGAGGAGCGGGACTCAAAAACTTACAGTTTCTCAACTACTGATGTTACTGACACAATTTACAAGTTTTCATGTACAATTAACAACACGCATTATTCACTTTTCTTTTTTAAATTGCAACTATCTTATTGTTGCACATACAGAAAGAAATACATACAGGTGCATCTCAATAAATTAGAATGCCGTGGAAAAGTTCATTTATTTCAGTAATTCAACTCAAATTGTGAAACTTGTGTATTAAATAAATTCAATGCCACAGACTGAAGTAGTTTAAGTCTTTGGTTCTTTTAATTGTGATGATTTTGGTTTACATTTAACAAAAACCCACCAATTCACTATCTCAACAAATTAGAATACTTCTTAAGACCAATAAAAGAAAACATTTTTAGTGAATTGTTGGCCTTCTGGAAAGTATGTTCATTTACTGTACATGTACTCAATACTTGGTAGAGGCTCCTTTTGCTTTAATTACTGCCTCAATTCGGCGTGGTATGGAGGTGATCAGTTTGTGGCACTGCTGAGGTGGTATGGAAGCCCAGGTTTCTTTGACAGTGGCCTTCAGCTCATCTGCATTTTTTGGTCTCTTGTTTCTCATTTTCCTCTTGACAATACCCCATAGATTCTCTATGGGGTTCAGGTCTGGTGAGTTTGCTGGCCAGTCAAGCACACCAACACCATGGTCATTTAACCAACTTTTGGTGCTTTTGGCAGTGCGGGCAGGTGCCAAATCCTGCTGGAAAATGAAATCAGCATCTTCAAAAAGCTGGTCAGCAGAAGGAAGCATGAAGTGCTCCAAAATTTCTTGGTAAACGGGTGCAGTGACTTTGGTTTTCAAAAAACACAATGGACCAACACCAGCAGATGACATTGCACCCCAAATCATCACAGACTGTGAAAACTTAACACTGGACTTCAAGCAACTTGGGCTATGAGCTTCTCCACCCTTCCTCCAGACTCTAGGACCTTGGTTTCTGAATGAAATACAAAAGTTGCTCTCATCTGAAAAGAGGACTTTGGACCACTGGGCAACAGTCCAGTTCTTCTTCTCCTTAGCCCAGGTAAGATGCCTCTGACATTGTCTGAGGTTCAGGAGTGGCTTAACAAGAGGAATACGACAACTGTAGCCAAATTCCTTGACACGTCTGTGTGTGGTGGCTCTTGATGCCTTGACCCCAGCCTCAGTCCATTCCTTGTGAAGTTCACTCAAATTCTTGAATCGATTTTGCTTGACAATCCTCATAAGGCTGTGGTTCTCTCGGCTGGTTGTGCATCTTTTTCTTCCACACTTTTTCCTTCCACTCAACTTTCTGTTAACATGCTTGGATACAGCACTCTGTGAACAGCCAGCTTCTTTGGCAATGAATGTTTGTGGCTTACCTAGTGAGCCAAACTGAGAGACCATTTTGAAGGCTCAGGAAACCTTTGCAGGTGTTTTGAGTTGATTAGCTGATTGGCATGTCACCATATTCTAATTTGTTGAGATAGTGAATTGGTGGGTTTTTGTTAAATGTGAGCCAAAATCATCACAATTAAAAGAACCAAAGACTTAAACTACTTCAGTCTGTGTGCATTGAATTTATTTAATACACGAGTTTCACAATTTGAGTTGAATTACTGAAATAAATGAACTTTTCCACGACATTCTAATTTATTGAGATGCACCTGTATATATATATATATATATATGACAAAAAAAACCAACCACAATTCAAGGGTTACCTACAAAACATTCATAAGATTTCAATAATCTGTTGATAAATTTATTGTTATGTACGGTTGAGGTCATACGTTTACATACGGCTTGCAGAATCTGCAAAATGTTCTTTTTTTCTTTTTTTTTTAAAGAGCGATCATAAAAATAGCATTTTGTTTTTTATTTAGTACGGCCCTGAATAAGCCATTTCATATAACAGATGTTTACATATAGTCAACAAGACACAATAATAACTGAATTTACACAAATGAACCATTTGTCCGCTTGATTCTTAATGCTGTGTATCGTTACCTGAATGATCAACGACTGTTTTTATGTTTTGTGATAGATGTTCATGAGTCCCTTGTTTGTCCTGAGGAGTTAAACTGCCCACTTTTCTTCAGAAAAATCAGGATTGCTTACTCAGGGCAGTACTAAATAAAAAACAAAATGCATTTTTTATGATGCCTTTTATTAAATAAATAAATAACATTTTGCAGATTCTGTAAGGTGTATGTAAACTTACGATTTCAACTGTATGAAGTGTTTAGAGACAGTATTAAAATTTTTTTTTACATGTTCCTAAATAAGCATTTGGCAGACACCCTTATCCAGAACAACTTATATTTATCTCATTTATACATCTGAGCAGTTGAGGGTTAAGGGCCTTGCTCAAGGGCCCAGCAGCATCAGCTTGGCAGTGCTGCAGTTTGAATTCATGACCTTCCAATCAGTAGTCCAACAGCTTAACCACTGAGCTACCACTTCCTGAATTACAATTTCCCTTCATTGGAACTAAGAGGCCCAAACCTGCTCCAGCATGACATTGTCCCTGTGCGCAAAGCGAGCTCCATGAAGACATGGTTTAAGAAGGTTGGACTGGAGGAACTTGAGTGTCAGAAGAGGTTCAAACTTGAAATCCTTCCACCAGCTATTCCTGCAGCTTCATCTTGTTACAACCTTCCATTTCATATCCTGCACTGCAATTAACAAAAATACCAAAAACAGACTCTCTGTAGCAAAAATGTTTGTTTCTTTACTCTACTTCATTTGGTCACATTTCAATATTACACTTTATTCGCTCTTTTTAAAGGTGCATTTTTTCTTTTTTGGCTTTTTCGGTTAGATCCATCTGCTTCTAAGTGCAGGAATCCATTGCATCCTGGTAGGATATTTTATCATATCTAATCATTCATATTTGGATGAACTGCAAATCAGTATGTGACTACGTGAGGATGGTTAAATGTCATGTCTCCCTATGCAATCATAAATTTATGCGTGTTTTATTTTCTTCCCTTTTCCTTACCTTAGGCTGAACCTTTCGATGGTATTGATAAAGGTTTGATTATATCTTAATATATGATTTCTTATTTAGAAAATGGGTATATACACACCACCTATTCAAATTTGAACTTGGATGTCACCAGTTTTGAAAGAGAATACGCAAACTCATATTTGCAAACTAGACTTTAATTAGATTTAGGCATTAATTGTGTTTGCTGTAATGAGGCAGTGATAATTTAATTGATTTAAATTAATTTATGTCAGAAATTTGCATTTGTCCTAAAGTTTCAGCTTAGCAAAACCTAAGGAATGGCATCATGGTCCCCTGATGCTAGTTAAAGAAATGTTTTGGCCAAAAAACTTTTGGCCAAACTTTAACTTTTGTTAAAGTAAGTTTCCTCTAACTTCTTTCTTCTTTTCCTTTCGGCTGTTCCCTTCAGGGATCGCCACAGCGAATCATCTGCCTCCATATAGCCCTATCCCCTGCATCCTCTTCTCTCAGACCGACTACCTTCATGTCCTCCTTCACTACATCCATAAACCTCCTCTTTGGTCTTCCTCTCGGCCTCCTGCCTGGCAGCTTTAACCTCAGCATCCTTTTACCGATATATTCACTCTCCCTCCTCTGAACATGTCCAAACCATCTCAACCTGGCCTCTCTAACTTTGTCTCCAAAACATCTCACATGTGCTGTCCCCCTGATGTACTCATTCCTGATCCTATCCATCCTCGTCACTCCCAAAGAGAACCTCAACATCTTTAGCTCTGCTACCTCTAACTCTTCCTCCTGTCTTTTCCTCAGTGCAACTGTCTCCAAACCATACAACATCGCTGGTCTCACTACTGTCCTGTACACCTTTCCTTTCATTCTTGCTGGTACTCTTTTATCACACAACAGACCTGACACTTTTCTCCACCCATTCTAACCTGCCTGCACATGCTTCTTCGCCTCTTTTCCACACTCCCCGTTGCTCTGGACTGTTGACCCTAAGTACTTAAAATCCTGCACCTTCTTTATCTCTTCTCCCTGTAACCTCACTGTTCCACTTGGATCCCTCTCATTCACACACATGTATTCTGTCTTGCTGCGACTAACCTTCATTCCTCTTCTCTCCAGAGCAAACCTCCACCTCTCTAGAGTTTCCTCCACCTGCTCCCTGCTCTCACTACAGATCGCAATGTCATCCGCAAACATCATAGTCCATGGAGATTCCTGTCTGACCTCATCTGTCAGCCTGTCCATCACCACCGCAAACAAGAAGGGGCTCAGAGCCGATCCTTGATGCAGTCCCACCTTCACCGTGAACTCCTCTGTCACACCTACCGCACACCTTACCATTGTCCTACTGCTCTCATACATATCCTGCACCACTCTAACATACTTCTCTGCCACTCCAGACCTCCTCATACAATACCACAGCTCCTCTCTTGGCACCCTGTCATATGCTTTCTCTAAATCTACAAAGACACAATGCAGCTCTTTCTGACCCTCTCTGTACTTCTCCATCAACATTCTCAAACCAAATATTGCATCTGTAGTGCTCTTTCTTGGGATGAAACCATACTGCTGCTCACAAATGCTCACTTCTCCCCTTAGCCTTGCTTCCACTACTCTTTCCCACAACTTCATTGTATGGCTCATCAGCTTAATACCTCTGTAGTTTCCACAACTCTGCACATCTCCCTTGTTCTTAAAAATCGGCACCAAAACACTTCTCCTCCATTCCTCAGCCAATCTCTCACTCTCTAAGACCTTGTTGAACAACCTAGATAAAAACTCTACTGCCATCTCTCCTAGACACTTCTATACCTCCACTGGTATGTCATCAGGACCAACCGCCTTTCCTCTCTGCATCCTCTTCAAAGCTCTCCTAACTTCACCCTTGCTAATCCTTTCTACTTCCTGCTCAACAATATTTGCCTCTACTACTCTTCTCTCTCTGTCATTTTCCTCATTCATCAGTTCCTCAAAGTACTCCTTCCATCTTTCCCTCACCCTCCTGTCACCCGTCAACACATTTCCATCTCTATCTTTAATCACTCTAACCTGCTGCACATCCTTACCATCTCTATCCCTCTGCCTCACCAACCGATACAAATCCCTCTCACCTTTCTTACTATCTAACCTTGCATACATGTCCTCATAAGCTTTCTGTTTGGCCTTTGCCACCTTTATCTTAACCTCGCGCTGCATCTCCCTATATTCCTGTCTACTTTCCTCCGTCCTCTCACTGTCCCACTTCTTCCTAGCTAACCTCTTCTTCTGGATACTCTCCTGAACTTCCTCATTCCACCACCAAGTCTCCTTGTCTTCTTTCCTCCTTCCAGATGACACACCTAGCACCTTCCTACCTGTCTCCCTGATCACTTTGGCTGTAGTAGTCCTTTCATCTGGAAGCACCTCCTGACCACCTAAAGCCTGTTTCAACTCCTCCCTGAAAACCGCACAGCACTCTTCCTTTTCCAACTTCCACCACTTTGTCTTCTGCTCTGCCTTTGCTCTCTTCATCTTCCTCACCACCAGAGTCATCTTTCACACCACCATCCTATGCTGTCTAGCTACACTCTCTCCTACCACTACTTTGCAATCGCTAATCTCCATCAGATTACAGTGTCTACATAAGATATAGTCCACCTGTGTGCTCCTGCCACTCTTATATGTCACCCTGTGTTCCTGCCTCTTCTGAAAGTACGTGTTCACCACAGCAATCTCCATACTTTTAGCAAAGTCTACCAACCTCTGTCCTTCTGGGTTCCTTACCTGAAGACCAAACCTGCCCATCACTTCCTCATCCCCACTATTCCCTTCACCAACATGTCCATTAAAGTCTGCCCCTATCACCACTCTCTCACATCTGGGAACACTCTGCATCACTTCCTCAAGCTCGCTCCAGAATTTGTCTTTCTCCTCTTGCTCACAACCTACTTGTGGAGTGTAAGCACTAACAACATTCAACATCACACCTTCAATTTCCAGCTTCAGACTCATCAACCTATCTGACACTCTCTGTATCTCTTTACCTCTTTCACAAACTCCTCCTTCAGGATCACTCCTACTCCATTTCTCTTCCTGTCCACCCCATGTTAAAACAGTTTAAACCCTGCTCCAATGCTTCTAGCCTTGCTCCCTTTCCACCTGGTCTCCTGGACACACAGAATGTCGACTTTCCTCCTCTGCATCATATCTACCAGCTCTCTGCCTTTACCTGTCATCGTACCAACATTCAAAGTCCCTACTTTCAGTCCTAAACTCCTGCCTTTCCTCTTCTCTCTCTGCCTACGGACACGCCTTCCTCCTCTAACACACCTTCCTCCTCTCCTTCTTCGACCAACAGTAGCCCAATTTCCACCAGTGCCCTGTAGGTCAATGGCACCGATGGCGGTCATTGTTAACCCGGGCCCCGACCGATCCGGTATGGAAGTCATTTTAGTGATTCGCATATTGAATTTGGCAAAAGTTTTACGTCGGATGCCCTTCCTGACACAACCCTCTCTATTTAGTAAAAGTACACTGGCTTGTAACCTCCTGTGGCTAGATTCGAGCCACTTCGAGCCATTCGAGTAAGTTTCCTCTAACTTCAAATATAATACTCAGCCAAAGTGTTTGATGTTTGAAATTGTCTTCTTTGGTTTTTACATCTTATGGCTTCAGGTTTAGTTTATGCAAAGTGCACAGCTTCATCTGGATAAGGAATATCATTTACAAACAGTTTTACAAAGTAGAAATAAGTCCTGTGAGACTGTGGATGACATCTGGTACAGTTAAAGGGATCCAAAATCTGATTAGAGTATATGCAAAGAGTTTGGCTTTTAAAATACCTGAGAACAGAACACATTCACATAGTGAGATGCAAACTTTTAAACTGATATGTTTTCTCTCTATTAACAGCTTAATAGCTGTCACCCAAATGAGGATGGGTTCCCTTTTGAGCCTGGTTCCTCTCAAAGTTTCTTCCTCATGTTGTCTTATGGAGTTTTTCTTTGGCCCTGTCAGCTCTGGCTGCCAGAAAACTGCAAACTGTGCTAATACATCAGTCAATTTCAATTCTCCTTGCCCCATTACAGCAAACACAATTAATGACTAAGTATATTAGATATTCTCTTGGGATAACAGAGATAATGTATTGGTTCCAACAAATGGTGTAAATAATCATCATTATTTTTTTTTTTTAGCTGTAACCCAGACAGTGTGGAGAGGAGTGTAGATGAGAACAAAATACTGGCATTCAAAGTGATAAATGATATAAACATATATGTTGTTACACAGAAAGCACATCATGGACAACTCACTTTCAGGCCTTCAGCAGTCTGATGTTTCTAAACTAAGGGGAGATGTTACTCAAGTAGCTGTGCAGCTGAACACATACTACATTAGATTACAATTAGTGAGTCAAATGAAAATTTTAAAAGTGTAATAGATCATTTACAATAGCCATTAATTGTAATATACATATACATGTGTGTAATCAGCTGAACATTGGAGAAAGCAATGTGTGCAGGTAGATATATAGATAGATAGATAGATAGATAGATAGATAGATAGATAGATAGATAGATAGATAGATAGATAGATAGATAGATAAATTCCTATTATAAGTTTACAATTATGCAATTGTAAGATTATTAAACCTATTTCTAGCCATTTTTTAAAATTTTAATATAAATAAATAAATAAATAAATAAATAAATAAATAAATAAATAAATAAATAAATAAAAATAAAATTAAAACATTAAAAAAAAAGCCTACAAACAGGATTAATAATCTTATATTTGGTTTATTGTAATCTTATACTAGGAAACACTAGATACATTTGACTATATTCAAGATATTTTCACTTGCTAAGATGTCATTTTCTTTGCACTGTGTACTTCAGCAGTGGATGTAATGAAAGTTAAGAATAGTACACAAAGTTTCCAGAGAAACTGTAGATATTTGAAATGGTTTATGATGCAATAGCTGTTGCAAAAAACATTACATTTATTCCACCGGGTTCCAGAGTGCTGAGAGTGTACATGAGCTCCTTCGCTTTCCACCTTCATTCACACTTCACTGCTCCCATAACAACAACACCTGTCGAGTCTCACCACAGGAAAGGAGAAATCCTTGATTCTGATGGAATGAAGGTGCTTGACAAAACAATCAGCCAGTCTCCTCTTGGATTATCTAATGTTCAGCTGATTACAGATCTTTTGTCCCGTCTATTGGAGATGAGTGGAGGTTCTAGTCTCTGGAAACCTATGGGTTTTTTTGGGATTTTTTCAGCCACAGTGGTATTAGTGGAATGATAAGTGAGCACCAGTGGATTTCTCTCAGGCCTAGAGATGGATTGTGTAGTGGTCAGATTAATCAATGTTATTTCTGTACTGAAACCCATGCAGAAAGCTCATTGAAATCTGCTCTAAAGTTAAATGCTTTGCATTCAAAAACCACCTGGCCACAAGTTCCTATCGCTGGTCTTGGAGAACCCCATGTCCTGCACACTTCAGTGTTTTCCCTGCTCTAACACACCCACTTTGACTGTTTATTAGCTGTTTAGTTCAATCAGATGTGTTTAGACCAAGGACAGGGCAGGGGGTAGGTACTCCAGGAACAGGATTGGGAACCTATGTAATCAGACTGTAGCGTCGTGTGTCGGCCAGACGGGGGCGCTCTTGACACACAAAGGAATTGCTTGGCTTGTTATTGTTTCCCTTCAATAAAATGCATAAAAAAACTACTTTCTGCGTATTTCTGCTACTTTCTTAGGCTATACAAGTGCTGTCTCTTGCTAAAAAAAAAAAAAAAAAAAAAGTATACTAATGTTTACACCTATGCAGTACCTTTAGCAATAATAATAATAATAATAAGAAGAAGAAGAAGAAGAAGAAGAAGAATGATGATGATGATGATAATAAACCTCTTCTTTAGTAAAGACAACAGTTATGACAATTATGAGTGGTGTCCACTGATTAAACGCAGTCTTTATGCACTTTGGAGAGGGAAAACCCAGATATTCACAAAGATTGTGATGAATGACAGGTTGTTTCTTCATGAAAAACAGATTTGGGGTTTAAAATTCAACGAAGCTGCTTTATTTGATGGGTTTAGTGAAGACGGGTCATTTTTTTTTAGTCTTAGCACAAGGTGAGTGTACATAACGTTCAGACTGCACAAGGGTTAAACTTCCTCCATATTTGAACGTCGTTATTGACAAATTCACTCGCAGGAATAACTGAAAGCACGAATAATACATAGTATGCCTGTTAGTGGAGAAATGGGTTTAGTGCTATTTAAATAATCTGGGTTACGTCACTGATGCTTTAGTGGATTTTGGAATTGCGTGTATTTGTACAAAAGGTGTACCAGTGACGGATTGCGCGTGTGCATGTGTGCGCGTGCGCGCGTGTGTATTTGTTCCCTGTTTATTTCAGAGGAGCAAATGGGCGGTCAGGGGATTCAGTGTTATCTATGGAGGGGGAAGCACAACTGGAGCATGATGTACTTCCACAGTGCGTCGTCATGGCTTTGCAGCGCAGTCAGGAACTTCTGTGCACTTTTGGAGTGAAGAAAGTACCCAAGTGTTCACGTGCGGCGAGCGCGCGATCCAGTGAATCCCGAGCTGAAGGAAAGGGAAAGGGCTGCACGCACACACGCGCGCGCGCGCACACACACACACTAACAATGTTCATCTACAGCCTGGATTTCAGGAATACTAAGTATGAAAGGTAAAGTGCATTCAAGACTGTTTACTTTTCAGCCTCAGCTTTTACTTGCTGTGAGTATCTATCTATCTATCTATCTATCTATCTATCTATCTATCTATCTATCTATCTATCTATCTATCTATTTGAACAGATCGCAATGATCAAAAACAACTCACTTCATCCTAAGTGCCGGTACTTTATTTATAATACTATAGGTGGTTGGTGCTCATGTTGCTCAATAAATAAATAAATAAATTCAGTACAAAAAAAGTGAGGAATTTGCGCGATGGAGAAAGTAAACAGATCAGACCAATCAGATGACTTCGAGTAGGCTTTATTTTTCTACACTCAGTATTTTAACCCTTTGTTGAAATGAAGGTGCTTGTAGCTATATGGACTATCCTGATAACCAGTGTTTGCACTATACAGTAGTATAGTGATCAGAGCTGAGTACTCTGGTTATGAGTGAAGGAATGTGTGTGTGTGTGTGTGTGTGTGTGTGTGTGTGTGTGTGTGTGTGTGTGTGTGTAAAGGATGTTGACAAGATGGGGTAGCGTTTCCTTCAGGATAGGCAAAGCTTTATTTTTTCCTTTTTGTTCCTTTCTATCTTGAAGCAGTGTTCAGAAAACTGCCTGACGGGTCACTTCTGAGACCTCAAACACTTTCATTCTGTCACATGATTCTATATACAGTATTTTGTTTGTATTGTTAACACGGTCACTCCATTTTCATTGTCTTTCTGTTTTCCATTTCATGCATGCAACTAATTCCCCTTGATCTTAAATCATCCTGCTTATATACAGCAAATACCCCAAACTACACAGCATTTTCAGTTTTACTTTTAGCACAGGTTTGCCTTTTCATTTCTTGCATTCTCTTCAGGACTGGACACGTCATGTTCTTTATGGACCCTTGACATTATCTTATAGTTTGGGATCTGTATACCGGTATACATGTTTTAGAACCCAAACACTGACACTTACTCATGTACAGCATACGTCTATGAAACCTTTTAATGTTTCATCGTGGCATTATGAACACAATGTTTAAGTCCTTAAATATTTACGCCTCTTGACTTCATGTGAGGGTGTGTTCTAGCTTGGACGCAAACTCATGAGTGAGGAGGTTTCCATTGTGTAAAGCTGAGTACATTGTGGCCTTCGCATGCTTGTCAGAGCGGCCTGGCCTGCATCGTGTCTGATTAGTAAGGAACAAAACATGACAGGGCGTGTTGTTATACTGTAGGAAAATAATCAACGATCAGCGAGTGGTGCGATGCTGTTACCACCCCAAAGTTGATTATGTCCATATGCAGCATGTACCAAATGTTTATTCTGCTTATACAACAGCGATCTGCCAACGATTACAATACTGTATTCATAAATGAACAACATGTCATATTTTAATCATTTATATTTACATTTAATGATGCGGAATGATAAACCAATGTATGTTTTATTATTTAAGATTCTTTTATTGTCACAAAATGATGTTGGTAGTAATTGAGTCGGTAAAGCATAGTAACCAACAACTAACAATATACATAAAAGTTGCAGGAAATGTGCATTAATACTAAGTCAGTGAGTGCAAATTTATCAGAAGTGTATGTGCAATTGTACAAATGGACTGAAACCAGGATCACAGTAGTGAAGTAGATGTGCAGTATTTTTTCAGTTTATTTGTATAGCGCTTTTAACAGTGGACATTGTCCCAAAGCAGCTTTACAGAAGTATATAAATTCAGGACATAGATTTTAAATTTATGAATTTATCCCTAATGAGCAAGCCAGAGGCGACGGTGGCAAGGAAAAACTCCCTGAGATGATATAAGGAAGAAACCTTGAGAGGAACCAGACTCAAAAGGGAACCCATCCTCATCTGGGTAACACCGGATAGTGCAATTATAAATAAATAAATCTCTTCTATAAATGTACCAGTACAACATGGTCAAATAGCAGTTAATGCAGTCACGGTCAAAAAGCAGTTAATTGTTAATTGTTAATTGTAAAGCCATTGTTAATGGCTGAACTTTAATACAATCAGAAATAACAGTGCAGATGGATTTGTTATTGAGAAAAATGTTATAAAAATGTATTATATATTGAGCATCCACTATATAAGTCCCCGTGAATTACCTGTTACTATAGAAACAAAGCTGTGATTTAAATGATAGCACTACTCTTACATCTGTGCTGTTATACAATATTAATCCAATCAGATTTGAGAATTCAACAGCACTGTGGTATAAAATACATTAACTAATGGAAACATTGGAATCATAAGGATCTATTGACAATCCTGTGACTTTAAGATATTGAGCCATTTACCGCCAATAACATAAAGTGGATCTCACATATATTCAGTGGCATGCAAATAATAGATTTATATAATGAGCTCATTTCAAGTCAGCTAGGACCTGGCGTTTTTAACAGAGCAGGATGTGAGAGCAGGAATGCTGAAGTTGGAGGCCCATGATTGGGGCATTACCCCCCTTACATAACTTCAGATTACGACACAAGTTCAGTTGCCTTGACATTTGATATTAGGTTACATAATTGCCCCATGAAAAGTAATAACAAAGAGTATGATCATAAGCAATACAAGTGCATTTGCTCAGCTGAGCTGGCAAAAACTGGCCTAAACAGTTAAAGAAGTTCAACAATACAGCCAAATGTCCTAAGGATGTGCAGTTAACCAGGACTAGTGATTTGTTGTGGTAGTGTGTGAGAAGGCAAGTGGACTATTTCTGTAGGAAAATTTGGACTTGGACCCCAGAACAGCTCTATTAATCATCTATTGAAGCACAGAGATCGGGAATGTTCTGCTTCCCTAGGCACTGACATAGTGGTCACTTGTTCAGTGCTCAGTGTGTTACTATTATATTACAGCAGGCAAAACTGAGCCTAAATACTAAAGCATACTTACATACAATTGAGGTGCCAATAAATATACTGTATAGAATAACTATTCCATTAAACAAACCTTTCCATTAGCAGCCTCTTATCAGTCACACCATCAAAAGATGTTTACATCTATGCAGTTTTGTGGCAATATTATATTTTATAGTGTATGTCTAAACACTAGTGAGTGGTTTTCTCCCATGGCGGCTCAATGCAAAGCCGTAATATACTGTACTTCAGTTAATATAAAAATCATATACGTCCATGTAAATAAAGTCCCCTCTGAAGGTATTGGAACAGCAAGGCCAATTCTATTTTTTTTGCTATACATTGAAAACATTTGGGTTTGAGCTCAAAAGATGAATATGAGACGATAGATCAGAATTCCAGCTTCCAATTGATTGTTCCAATTTCAGCTTTCAATTGATTGTTTAAAGAATTAATAGCTCTGAATGTCTACTCTTGGTTTGAGCCCTGGGTTTCACCTGTGAAGACTGCATTTGTTGTTAAAAAGGATAAACCATCATGAAGGCCAAAGAGCTGTCTATGGGATATAAGCAAGCCATTTTGAAGCTGAGGAAAGAGGGAAATTCTATTCCCCTATAGAGTCATTGCACGAGCATTGGGCACAGCCAATACAACAATTTGTAATGTACTGAAAAAGAAAGAAACTACTGGTGTACTAACAACTAGACATGGAACAGGTCAGCCAAGGAAAACAATAGCAGTTGATGACAGAAACATTGTGAGAGCTGTGAATAATAACCCAAAAACAACAGGTATGCAAACCACTCATCAGCAGTAAGAATCGGAAAGCCAGATTGGAATTCACAAAGAAATACAGAGATGAGCCACAAAAGTTCTGGAACCAAGATTAACCTCTACCAAAGTCATGGAAAGGTCAAAGTGTGGAGAAAGAAAGGATCTGCTTATGATCCAAAACATAGACGCTCATCAGTCAAGCATGGTGGAGGTAGTGTTGTGGCTTGGGCTTGCATGGCTGCTTCTGGAACAGGCTCACTAATCTTTACTGATGATGTAACTCATGATGGTAGCAGCAAAATGAATTCAGAAGATTACAGAAACAATCTGTCTGCCAATTTACAGAGAAATGCATCCGAATTGATTTAGTTATTGCAAGCAAGGGATATGCAACCATATATTAAGTGTTATTTACTTTAAGACCATCTGTTCTTTACTTTTGCTCTGGGTAAATTTTTTTGCAATTGGGTGGTCTGTCACAAAAGGTGCCACGTTTTAAGTTGTTTAACACATCTAGATGTAAATATGAGGAAATGGAAGCTGAAATTCTGATCTATCGTCTCATAATCATCTTTTGAACTCAAAACCAAACGTCTTCAATGTATAACGAAAACAATACAATTGGCCTTGCTGTTCCAATACTTTTAGAGGGGACTGTATATTCTTTCTTATCATGTAGATATTCCTCTGAGCACGAGTGAAGTGATGCATTGCTGTTATGTGTTCAGTTAGAGATGGGCAGCTTACTGACATCATCATTAAAAGCAGTTCTCATTATAAAAGCCAGTCACAGACACACTGGGCACAGACCCTTGACCTAATATTTAGCATCCATTGTATGAATTCATCTCTGTTCACGTGCCAAAAATATCTTTTACCCAATAGAGGGGACAGAGTACTTCACAAGTCATTGTTTCAGTTTAGCAGAAAGCTGTTTAGCTTTCTTCTGTCAGGTTTACTCAGTAAGTCCACATTTAGTTCACACAATACACGTGGAACAACTTTCCAGCTTTCTAATCAAACCATCATCAGGATAAGAAAATACAGTACTGTGCAAAAGTTTGAGGCACCCTTTTTTTTTTTTTAGTACAAACTTTGTTATAGATGTTTTATTTTATGACTTCTACATTATCAAGTCAGTACAAAAACATTTTAGATTCCCAAACATTAGTTTTCTAGCACAAAATGAAATGTTACAGAAAAAAGTTTGTATGCCATTAAAGAAAGCAGCATATTACGTAAGAGACACTTTTCAGACAAAAAACACAATTAAGGCTGCTGGGAAAATTTTGTTGCAAAAATAAGAAGCGAGTGTGAAAGTCAAAGTGTCCAGAAGAACTGTGGCTGGTTCTGCAAGATGCTCAATAAAACTTATCAGCTCTTTTCCTTATATAACTGCACTAATTGTACCGGAGACTGCTATTTTTATTTTTATTTTTATTTTTTTGTCACCCCAAATATTGTCACACACAATTTTGTCACACCAAATATTAACTTTGTTTCATTTACTACTGTTTACTGCTCTTTACGGTATTTTTTATTATTTTTTTTAATGTAGAAACATTTAATTATAGTATTTTGAAGGCATCTTTGCTCTACAGCATTTCTTTGCATGCGCCTAAATCTTTTGCACAGTACTTTATGCCTCTGTGTACTTATCCCTGTGCGCAGGCTACAACTGCTAAAATGTGCCTGATGGTTACAAAAGTGTGCTTTGCAATTATGTTATTATTATGTTATTACACAAGGTCAAGCAGCTTGTAGTTCTGGCCACATTACCACATTTGCTAGAAATGATCTACAGCCTAGTTTCAGAATGATTTGCCTGTGATCTAAAAAAAACAACAAAAAAAACCTGTGTCAAAATGTGTTATTAGGACATGTAAGTAATTTTTTTCATTACAAGTTTTTCTTTTACTGAGCTGTGTGTATAAAGTACAGAATCCAACCTTAGAGTATATTACTTTAATCATCATCTTCTTGCCTACGACCTAACAACGTTTTGAAACATGTGACCAGCTCACAGCAAGTGTTAGATAGGCTTAAGTACAACCTCCATACTGCAAGGTTAGTTGTTATGTGACATTACAAGTAAACCGCCTTTCGTAAACAATAACAAGTTAATTATCTCTCATACAAAATCTAAGAAAACAACAAAGACACAAAGTAAGAAAGTCCTTGTGTGTGGTGATGATTTTACTTCCTCTATCCCTGGGGAGCAATGTGTATTGTGAAGTGTGTATTGTGTGAGGGGTGTGAGCATAAACTGTGCACTAAAGGATATACACTTGGCTTGTCATGTTTGTGATGAAAAGTAGAACTGTGTTGACCTGTTCGTTGTATTGTTAAAAACACTGGTCAGGCCATTTTACATTGTCTATTTCCCATATGTTTGCAAAGATTTAAAAAGGAAATGTGAAAACTGCTAAAAAGATGATTTTTATTTGCTGCCCTACCTTGCTTATAAAAAAATGTTTCATGTCATTACTCATATATAGTTTGACGTGTGTAGTATCAATTGATCGGTCTGTCTATAATATTTATATAGATAATATAATGCAGTTTGGTTAGAAAATATATTTGCTTTATACAACATAGAATTGTACTGAATTAACGTCTTTGGCGCTAAGTTATCAGGATTTTCTAGTAAGTGTAACAACTAACCTTCTGACTGTTACAATTAACCCCACATCCCATCACTTTCGGTGGAATTGTACGGTAGGTGCTGGAAACAAAGTTCAAGTGTTCCTTTGTAGCAGAGATGTATATGTTGCTTGAATAAAAAAACATGATTATTCTGTGGCTTTTAGTATGAATATGCCTTAAGGTTATCTATAAGCTAGTCTGCTCCAAAACAATGACACGATTCGCATTTAGAAGCTATACGCATTCGAAATTTACAGTCTCTCTACCACCAATACGGAACAACAATTTTGATGACATCATTCCGCACTTCAGCTTCTCATCAGATTTTCTGTCGAATCAAATGCTCTCTAGAGTTTGAAGTGTCCCGCCCCCAACATTATAAAAAATCATGGTACTAACCGTCAAGTACGGCTTAGCCCGGGCTGTGAGGTAAGCGAAACGCTGTTGGCTATTTAAATAGGGGGTGGAGCCACTCGATATGTCCCGCCTTGACTTCAGTGGAAATCACATCAAATCATCGAATAACATTTGCGCGTTTCAAGACACTTCACGGGGACTTTAACGTTTGTTCAATTATTTAGTGAAAACCAAACTGCATTAGACTCTACCCTGCGCTCCACTATGTGGTAGCTTCTTGTGTAACTGTCTATTTTTTGGGAAATAGAAACAAATCTACAGTTGATTAGATGTCATCAAAGTTAAGCATATCTGAAACACTTCCCCCTGTCGTTCCAAGGACTTTTTCTTGGTTTTCTGGTCCTGTTCACTTTTATGTAGCAATCTTGCATACAAAAAAATAAGGGATGTTTTGGTAGAAAATATAAAGCGGATCCCTAAGCCACTGGTTGTCAAGGTGACCCTGACGTTAATGTTTGAGTGATGTAAAAGAGCACAGATTCCACACGGGATTAGACCTGCCAATGCCAGGCAACCACAAAGTGCTGGGAAAATTCCTATAACGTGATTGGGATTAGAATAAGATTCCAGATCGGCATCATCCACAGACACAGTGCTAATGCTTGGGATTTAAAAAAAAACAAACAAAAAAAAAAAAAACACTCTTGAACGATTGAACAATTTCTATTTTCATTTATTCATGTGGAAGACTGTTTTATAATTTCAAATAATGAGGTTCAACTTCAGCTTAAGTTGTTAAAAATCCCAGTCGTATTTAACTCTGCCCTGCGCCATGTAATTAAAATGATTGAATCAATGATTGCCAGGAAATAAGCATGACTCATTAAATAGGACCAGAGAGGATATGCCTCTACAGGTCAATAATCGCTTACATTTGTGTGTGTGAATGGCACAGATTCCACCATAGCTCAGCCTTGTTTCTGCGTTATTCAGGACTCGAGTTTTGTCATTAGGAAAACACTGCCTGCATTTCCATGCCCTTGTCAGTCTGCTTAATTCACGAGCTGTGTATGATGTTCACCAGTGTAAACAGTTAGGGCTCGTAGCTTCAGAAATATTTGGCAGATGACTCATGTTTAGTTTGGCATTGAGAAAGTATGGCTGGTTTACACATCAGAGCCCAGTTTCCCAAAGGCATTGTAAAATTAAGTCCAATGTCATGCTGTGCTGCTTTTATAAAACTCCTCAGATCTTTATTTTTGAGTTTAGGGTGCTGAAAAGTCAGGGATTATGTTTAAAAAAATTATTTTTAAAAAGATACCACACTGAAAATAGTGTAGTAGTATCATTTGTCTTGAATTAATATAAATAGTGTAGCTAGTAGTATATAGTAGGATATATAAATGTAGAGGTAGTAAGAATTGAATACACAGTGTCTCCTAAAGAAACAGGAATATCACCTGCTTGCATCACCTATTGAGAATGATGAAGGACTTGTCCAGACAGTTCTCTTTCCTTGAGTCATTCTCAAACCTGTCCCTTAAATTATTAGTCATGGCATGAAAAATGTTGAGAAATTCTCAAGAATCCCCACATAACTGACATCATTGAATACACAGTCCCTCCAGGATTTTGCGATCCCAGAAATTAACGCAAAATCGGGCAAACGCTGCAACATTCGGAGGAACTTGCAATTTTTCAGAATTACCACAGATTTTCCACAGATTTGGGGCAAGATGCATCATGTGACGTCAGACAAAGTCCTCTTCGATTCACATGCGTTGAACATGAGTACAGCTAAAAGGTCTCATTTTCCAACAAACATCACTGAGAAAGACCGTGCAAAAACAATTTTGTGCAATTGCAATTTCACCAATTCAAGTAGTTTTCTGCGGGAAAAAAAGCACAAAAAACTCTGCAAGCATCGCAAATTCATCTCTGCATGTCCATGAGGGTTTTCTCAAGGTTCTCCGGTTTCCTCCAAACTCCCACAAACAATTCCTGCTTTTTTGTGCCCAGTGTTGCTGGGAGAGACCATGATAGATGCGTACAGAATGAATGAATGAATGAATAATGATAATCAGATAATATTTGTTTGTTGTTTCAGATTCATGAACAGTCGAGTCCCATCCAGCAAAAGATATCAGCCAACCGAGTATGAACATGCAGCCAACTGTGCTACACATGGAGTAAGTAGACTCTGTCCTAATGATATTTAGATATACTGTAGGTGGATTTATAAAGAGAGAGGGGGGCACGGTAGCTTTGTGGTTAGCAGGTTTGCCTCGCACCTTCAGGGCTGGGGACTTGAATCCCGCTTCCACGCTGTGTGCGTGGAGTTTGCATGTTCTCCCACGTGCTTTGGGAGTTTCCTCCAGGTTCTCTCGTTTCCTCCCACAGTCCAAAGACATCAGTTGTAAGCTGTTTGGCATTTCCAAATTGTGTGTGAATGTGTGTGATTGTGTCCTGTGATGGGTTGGCACCCCGTCCAGGGTGTCCCCTGCCTGGCATAGGCTCCAGGCTCCCCCGTGACTCTGTGTAGGATAAGCGGTACGGAAAATGGATGGATGATTTGTGAAGACATGGGGGCTGCTGCTGCTGCTGCTGCTGCTGGTGCTGCTGGTGGTGATAGTTAGGGTTTTTTTTTTCAGACACAAGCAGCAGGTGACAGTTCTGAACAGGAATGTCAATTATTAGTGAATACGGTGTGGGTTTAAAGTGCTATCTATAAATCTGCATTTTTTTTTTCATTATTCAGAGAGAGGTAGTGTCCACGGGTGCAGGTTATATAACCATGTTCTTTTCTAAGAAAAATGAGCCTATCAAGCTGTACTAGTACATAAGTCAAAGCAATAAGCGAACAACATTATGCAGTCTATACAGTTAGCTGGAGCTAACATTAGCTATCTCGCTATCTAGCCAAGTTACTTATTTATTTTTTAACATTACAGTAAAACTTTGCTAAAGAAATGTGCTAGAATTAGACTACGGACAAAATTTTTTACACGCTATCAACCTCACTAGTCAACCAAGAGTGGTTAACTCCGCACAACTTCATTTTAACTGTGTCTCAGGAGATGTTAGGCCGTGTTGGTGTGCCTTCTGAGCTGAAGCCTTCTGAGATCATTTTGTTGTAGCATAGTAATTTTGTTATGGCCCTGCTGTTTTACCCACACCCCTGCTCAGGAGTGCATGAGTCACTAGTCACATAGCAGTTAACTTACAAGACAGACCTTTGTAACTATAAGGATATAATCTTACAAAGTTGAAAAATACTTTCAGCACAGCGCCAAGTAACCTGTAACCGCGAGCAACACGGGTCATCAATCACTTCAACATGTAACGGCACAGCCGAACAGAACCAACACACACACACACACACACACACACACACACACACACACACACACACACACACACACACATTAAGAGAAAGAGGTTAGAAATGTGATTGATTAACATCCAAATTTCATTCTGCTGGTGCAGGGTGAATGCAATGAACTGAGGGAGTTCAGTTTTTATTTCCTCCCGAGTCAGTCCTGCAGTCAGTGTTTCTGCCAAGTTGTTTTTTAGGGCTGTGTTTCTGTGGTTTTGGAGCAGTGCTGCTGTTTGGATAACATCCTGCTCTCTAATCTTCCTCCCATGCTTTACGCCATCACATCTGGCATGACCGACACACAACCGTCTCTCTGACAGAAAATCCTCTCTGACCTCTTTTATCAGCCTACTGGCTTGAAAGGACACCAAACCTAGGAGTTTACACATGAGAATGCTTGGGCTCAGTTTGATATTAAGGAAAGGAAATGATGCATGTGTCGTTTATCTTGTTTCTGTTGGCTTGTTGGCTTGTTGACTTGCTGTTAGAACTGTGCAAATAGTATTCATGAAATCATACGAGGAATCATGCTTTGTTTTTAAAGCGATATAAAAGTTAAAGGAGTTAACAGTTTACCACACGCCCCATAGGTTTAATTCAACTGCAAAAGTTGCTACAGAACTGTATTTGTTAATAATTAGTTAACAGGAACTGTTGGTTTACTTGTCAGTATGGCAATATTTAGTAGAACCGACTCTTTAGTGATACCATTGGGGTTGATGACGATGTTTACATGCACATCAAATTCCATTTAAGGTCTATATTCGGGTTGCAGCCATATTCCAAATGTGTTGTTTATATGCATACAGGAATATTCCCGTATACATGGTTGTTGTAGGTATGCCTGAGTTGCCATTCCTAAATACCTAGCCTACAGCTAAGCATCTGTTAGCACCCACAATTCCTTGCGAACTGAGCATGTGCATATATCTCCTTTCAGTGGATTCTCATGGAACAAATTCCTGATTAAAACAGACATATTCCAGGGGCGGGAATCGGAATTTGGAGAATCAGAATATTGTCTTAATCTGAATCGGGCAATCGGATTGCGGCGCTTACACGACTCAGTACTAATCAGAATATTGACAAATTCTGATTAATATCGGAATATCAATGTGCATGCAAATGTAGCCAATGACGCTGACAACGAGACATTTATTTCCAGGTGAAAGGAGGTTATAGTACTGTATTCTAAAATGAGGAACCAGACTTGTAAATTATATTCAAATTATATTGGGCTTTATATTGCGGTATTTTCTTCCCCCATCCATAGAAAGTGATCCACGGAACTATTTTATCACCCAGAGATATTAAAACAATGTTGTATTTATTTTTTATTTTATTAGTTTTGGATTATTCCCAGTATCGTGGGCAGTTCACTGTTGTACTTCCTGTCTGATGACCAATGGGAAAGCATCACAGCATGGCTGTATGGCACCGGACTGTCTGGCTTGTTCATCATGTCCACCATGTTCCACACTGTAAGCTGGAAGAAGCGTCACTTGCAGTGAGTATTTGCATGAAACAAGGCGCCGGAACTCCTTTCAGTTCTGAGAACGTGTAAACAGTTTGTGCATTTATGTAAGAACTTGATATGAAGGTGATAAGAACAGTTCCTGTATCTCTCTTAGTCTTGTCTTAGTTCCTTTATGAAATTGATACAGTTGTGAGCTACAGGCTTCATGAAATTGTTTATCTTCACATTAATATGTACAAGATAACACATTTTAGTCATACTCTCCACATAAAATGTCATTTTATCACTTTGTCTGCCATTTTAACACGTCTGACTGTAATTGCTAACTAAATCTGGATACTGACTAATAAGAGTTCCTAAACTTATGTGGCAGAGTATTTTTCCACCCAGCGTGGTTGTCCAGTCTGTAATTGTTTCTCCTGAGAACAGAGTCACATGAAACTAGTCAGACTGGTGTAGGAGTATTTATATAAAGCTTTACCTAAACATAAAAACTGTTGAACAGGAGAAATGTCAGGAGATGTCAGGAGAAATAGGCTACTGCTTTCTTTGCTGCGATATTCAGCCTAAAGTATGTGCTGCAAACTGAAATAGTGTACAGCCGTGGCCAAAAGTTTTGAGAATGACACAAATATTAATTTTCACAAAGTCTACTGCTTCAGTGTTTTTAGATCTTTTTGTCAGATGTTACTAACTGTTACTGAAGTATAATCACAAGCATTTCATAAGTGTCAATGGCTTTTATTGACAATTACATGAAGTTTATGCAAAGAGTCAATATTTGCAGTGTTGACCCTTCTTTTTCAAGACCTCTGCAATTCGCCCTGGCATGCTGTCGATCAACTTCTGGGCCACATCCTGACTGATGGCAGCCCATTCTTGCATAATCAATGCTTGGAGTTTGTCAGAGTTTGTGGGTTTTTGTTTGTCCACCCGCCTCTTGAGGATTGACCACAAATTCTCAATGGGATTAAGGTCTGGGTAGTTTCCTGGCCATGGACCCAAAATGTCGATGTTTTGTTCCCCGAGCCACTTCGTTATCACTTTTGCCTTGTGGCAAGGTGCCCCATCATGCTGGAAAAGGCATTGTTCGTCACCAAACTGTTCTTGGATGGTTGGGAGAAGTTGCTCTCTGAGGATGTTTTTGTACCTTTCTTTATTCATGGCTGTGTTCTTAGGCAAAATTGTGAGTGAGCCCACTCCCTTGGCTGAGAAGCAACCCCACATATGAATGGTCTCAGGATGCTTTACTGTTGGCATGACACAGGACTGATGGTAGCGCTCACCTTTTCTTCTCCGGACAAGCTTTTTTCCAGATGCCCCAAACAATCGTAAAGGGGATTCATCAGAGAAAATGACATTACCCCAGTCCTCAGCAGTCCAATCCCTGTACTTTTTGCAGAATAGCAGTCTGTCCCTGATGTTTTTCCTGGAGAGAAGTGGCTTCTTTGCTGCCCTTCTTGACACCAGGCCATCCTCCAAAAGTCTTCGCCTTACTGTGCGTGCAGACGCACTCACACCTGCCTGCTGCCATTCCTGAGCAAGCTCTGCACTAGTGGTGCCCTGATCCCGCAGCTGAATCAACTTTAGGAGACGGTCCTGGCGCTTGCTGGACTTTCTTGGGTGCCCTGAAGCCTTCTTCACAACAGTTGAACCTCTCTCCTTGAAGGTCTTGATGATCCGATAAATGGTTGATTTAGGTGCAAACTTACTAGCAGCAATATCCTTGCCTGTGAATCCCTTTCTGTGCAAAGCAGTGAGGGCTGCACGTGTTTCCTTGCAGGTAACCATAGTTAACAGAGGAAGAACAATAATCTCAAGCACCACCCTCCTTTTAAAGCTTCCAGTCTGTTATTCTAACTCAATCAGCATGACAGAGTGATCTCCAGCCTTGTCCTCGTTAACACTCTCACCTGTGTTAACGAGAGAATCACTGACATGATGTCAGCTGGTACTTTTGTGGAAGGGCTGAAATGCAGTGGACATGTTTTTTGGGATTAAGTTCATTTTCATGGCAAAGAGGGACTTTGAAATTAATTGCAATTCATCTGATCACTCTTCATAACATTCTGGAGTATATGCAAATTGCCATCATAAAAACTGAGGCAGCAGACTTTGTAAAAATTAATATTTGTGTCATTCTCAAAACTTTTGGCCACGACTGTATGTTACTTTGATTTTAAAAAAGAAAAGTTTGGTAGTGTGTAAACGAATATGAATACATTATACAGAAACAAACAGATTATATATATATATATATATATATATATATATATATATATATATATATATATATATATATATATATATATAACAAAGTATGCCAGGAATGTTCACAGGGCATCTGGTTGAGAATTTTTTTTTTCGTGTGGGTGTGACCAAGTAGTCAGATTTGAAGCTTGCGGGACAAAATAAAGCACATTTAAACCCTTTCTCACAGTACACTGGCGTTCCTTTCCTCCGGCGGAATGGAAAACGACTTATCAGACATTTTCAATCAGTATAAACAAATGAATTATTTTATCGCTGCAAGTCTGTTATAAGATTAGTCAGGACACTGTTGGGTTTCTGTGTGTAGAGTATCGTGACTCTGTGTTTAGCTGCTGGATGTGAGGGCCCTGATGGGCCATACAATTCACACCTCTCCACAATAACACTGGTGCAGAGAAAAAACGGACAGCACAACTAAAGCTTTTTCGATAGTGTGTACTGTATACTGTACAACTGCCACAATAAAATTATAATATTTAAACCTAATAGGCTAGGTGGAAAAGAAATACTTATGAAAACCTGCAAATTCTTAAAGCCCTGAGTGTCGAATTTTACATGAACCATTAACCACTACTGTGGAGTGTGACAGATACATTCAATGCTTAACACAGGCATCCGCAAAACAGGTGGAAATTCCATTGTTTGGCCTCTGGTGAAAAGAGATAACATGAACATGCAGCATTCACTTAGTCATCCTTAGTAACTGCCTGGTCCAGATCTCACTGGTTTAAATAACTTTGTTCATATTTTTGGAAAAAGAACCAATTAAATGTGTTAAAAAATTTTATGGGCAGGTACAAACAAAAACAACATTGTGTTCGCTGCAAAAAATTACATCTTAGCAAGTAAAAAAAAAAAATATCTTGAATGTAGTCAAATGTATCTAATATTACCTATTATAAGATTACAAAATACAAGATGATTAAAATTATTAGTAATAATTAAAATTATTACTTTAAAAAAAATCATTTCAACCTTCACATTTTCTTATTCTATGGGCAGATAATTTAGCATCTTTCTAGAAATAAATGCTTAAAATGAGAAATAATTATCTGGCAATAGAATAAGACTATGTCAAGCTTGAAATTGGTACAAATGTCTACTATGTTTAATAATCTTATATTTGGTTTATTGTAATCTTATGATAGGAAATACTAAATAAATTTGACTGTGTTTAAGATATTTTCACTTGCTGTCATTTTTTTTTGCAGTGTTGGCAGTGCTGGCATTTCAACCTGTGTTTTTATTCAGTGTTTCCAAGGGCATAGTGGGGCAAGGGCATAAAAGCCATTGGGTATAAATTCAAGTGCAGGTACAGTTATGGATAATTGGAGCAATAACAGATCCAGATCCAGATAATGGCATTGCGTTACACCCCTAGTAGGGTAAGTAAAAAAAAGGAGAGAAACGTTAACGTTAAATGCCATTTGAAGTTTGTCAAACCTGTAAATATCTCCCAGATCAGCTGCACTGTACACTTACTTTCGCTCTCCGTTACAGATTTAGAGGAACTGATTCACATGGGCCTGTCGGTTCATGTTGGGTTTCTCAGATGGTTACTTCATGCACAGCATATTGTCTCTTTTCATGTGTGACCCCTTATTGCTAAGGGAGGAAGAGAAATTCAGACAGGTGAGTGAAGTCAAGGGCCGAAGAGTTAAAAAAAAAAAAACCTAACCGAAGTTCTCCATTTGTGCTTCTCCTCTTTCAGGATTGTAGAGCAGCGCTTCCACATGTGTGATAGGATGGTGATTTATTTCTTCATTGCTGCCTCTTACGCCCCCTGGTGAGTCCTCTAGGTGTAGGTGTGTGCACTTTGAACATTTGATCACTATGAAGGAGTAAAAAAAAAAAAAAAAGACATCCTGTGTGTCCTCTAGTATGTAGGGGTATGTTTGTTGTCAGGTTGTATTTAATGTGGGAGTTGTGTGCAGGTTGAACCTGAGGGAGCTCGGCCCCTGGGCGGCACACATGCGCTGGCTGGTGTGGATCATGGCCTGTGTGGGCTCCGCTTATGTCTTCTTCTTCCATGAAAAGTATGCGGCTGCTTTTCCTTTATAGATTTCAGCTGCACATATGCATGGGAGAGATATTTTGGTCTACTTGAGAATGATGCAGTGGAAAAATATGTACACTTAGCTCATGTACAGATACGTGCACTTGCTGTACAAGTACATGCTGTACAAGTACAAATAGCTGCTGGCCACAAAATAAAAGTGCAACATGAGGGCAATATTGTAACAAGAGAAACAGAAAACATTGCAATCCAATGCAAAATACAGCATTAAGAAAAAAACATTTAGTAATTTTCAGAATTCCAAGGTCGTAATTAACATTTTAAATGCCCCTGGTAGGTGTAATGAAGTGGCCACTTAATGTAGCCTCTTATTAAAAAAGGGGGGAGGGTTTCATGGATTTTTTGGATAGTTAAGGACTTCCTAAAGAGGGTTTCTCTTAAAGGGAAACACTCTGTCATACAGGTCTACATTGAACTTCCAGTGGTTCCCCCTGAGCCATGAATCAACATTTTTTTCTAATACTTTAGCTTATAATGCTTTGTCCTAAGTCAAGATCTTAACTGCAAATCTTTTATATCCTGTTGTTCCTGTTTATTTATCTGATTGTGTAGCTATGGCTGTGCATGAGAAACTTCACAGTGGATACAGTGTAAATGCAAGACACTTCTCTTAATGTTTTAGGAATAAGATACTGGACCTGATTTGCTACACAGTCATGGGAGCTGTTCCAGCAATTGTGCTTCTGTCAATGGTAAGAGATTAAGATTAAGAAGAACACGTGTAGCCGATATCGCCGTAGCTGAATTCTGCCAAACAATATTCAGTGTTGGGCAAAATTCATTTTTTTAATATCTATAACATACTTTGACACCTAAACTTTAAGGAATCATGAATTAAAAAAACAAAAAAAAAAAAAACAAAGCAAAAATCCGACATGGAAGTGTTTATATTTAATTTCTTGCCTTGCCTTGGCAGTCTGCCTTCAAAGAGATCATGTTAGGTAAAGAGCCAGTTTAACAAAAAACCTTCTTAGCTAAGTGTGGTTTTCTCACACAGTGAATACCATGCTTTGATCAAGTTGCTGGACAACTTCATGCCATAGCGAAATGGACATAAGTGTAATCAATTCAGTGTGTAATCAGATACCGAGTGTTTGCAATGATAAATGTCTGCAATGCTCCTGCACCACACTTTAAATCTTTATATGCAAATTTTCTCTCTTTTCACTTTAAACAGGTTTTTAAAACGCTATATGTCACTATATGGCCAAATGTTTGTGAACACTTGACCATAATGCTCAAGGTCCCATTCCAGATTTAGCCCCCCTTTGCTGTTATAATAACCTCCACTCTTCTGGGAAGGCTTTCCACTAGATTGTGGAGCGTGGCTGTGGGGATTTGTGTTCATTCAGCTACAAGAGCGTTAATGAGCTCAGGCACTGATGTTAGGTGAGGAGGTCTGGGGTGCAGTCGGTGTTCCAGTTCATCCTAAAGGTGTTCAGTGGGGTTGAGGTCAGGGCTCTGTGCAGGACACTCGAGTTCTTCCATTCCAACCTTCTCAAACCATGTCTTCATGGAGCTCGCTTTGTGCACAGGAGCATTGTCATGCTGGGACAGGTTTGGGGCCTCTTAGTTCCAGTGAAGGGAAATTGTAAAGCCACAGCATACAAAGACATTTTAGACAATTGTGTGCTTACAACTTTGTGGCAACAGTTTGGGGAGAAGAACCACATATGGATGTGACGGTCAGGTGTCCACATACTTCTGGCCACATAGTGTAGATATAGTAGCATTCTATTTACCTGAATAAACTATTCTTACAAACAAATACAGTTCTGTATGTCTCATTCACAGTACTATAATTCAGTGCTGAGTCTTTTCTCTGTGTTGTTGCCAGCCAAACAGGGAGGGCGTGTTGGAGTTGTCAATGGGCGGAGTCTTTTACTGCTTGGGCGTGGTTTTCTTCAAGAGTGACGGCCTTGTCCCTTTCGCTCACGCCATCTGGCACATCTTCGTGGCTATAGGAGCAGCTATCCACTATTATGCTATCTGGAGGTATCTGTATGCGACAGGAAGCAGTCACATGAGAAGCTCCAGGTGACACACAGAGCTGCTGATGAACATCATGCACTGCCTGGGCCACGAGGCACCGTGTGTGTAAATGTATTCAGAATTTACTGTCAGTAATTTCATTTACAAGAAAAATCTGTGATACCTGCTCACGTGTTGCCTTTGTTGACGTTCTCAACAAACCTGTATGCTGTACTCGACTGAAGAAAATATATTTTTGTATAGAGAACGTTTAACTTAAAATGGAGAATGTTTAGAGTCCGTTCATTTTCCAAGATGTTTACAGGAAGACTTAGAAAGGCAAAGAAAAATGTATATTTAGGGTTTGAGAATTTGTTAGCTAGTTAGCTAGTCTATTTGTGTATTTAAAACTTAATTTATTGAAAGCACAATGTGATTTCTGTTGTGCTACTCTGCTCTATCAGCATTTATTATAGAATTTGTACATATTCTGAATTATAAGAATGATTAAAGATAATTAAAAAAAGCACACCTGGTACCATAAAGTAGTGTACAGGGAAAACATACTTGTTGATTGTAATTGTTAAATACCTAGCTTTCACATACAGAGGCCGATTTATTTTGTTTTATTTTTAATTGCAACATTTTTTAGAGAAATGGTTCCAAATGTTCAAACTATGATCTGATCTGATCTGATGAACTGGACCAAGAAACTGCAGCTCCTATGATATTCCTAAACCAGCACGCTAGCTTTTAGTGTGTAATTTAGGACCACTTTAATGGTGTAACACTTTTACCACAAAACGTTTTCATGATGTAAAGAATTTCACATTCTTATTCATTGTAGGAATGGTTTGTCTTAGAACTGTTTTTGTATACTGTATAAAAGGTATAAAACACTTTGAATAGACAAGATTTTAATTATAAAAACCAAAACTTTTTTTTTTTTTTTTTTTACATCCCCAGCACCACAACACTGAAAAATAAACTTTTCTCTGAACCAAAGGTGCTTCTGTTGACCTCTTACTGAAGAGCTTCTGTGTAGGAGTTTCAGTTGTTACACAACAAACAAATTTGTGCCAGTTTGAGGTGTTTAATACTTGAAAAGCTTGAGTGGCTTTCAACAATACAGATACACCAGGTTATTTATTAATACCAATGTGTAATATGAGGTTTTCATGGCTTCGTGGCAAAAAAATGATCCATAAGCCAGTGTGATTTAGTGATTCTGATTGAGAAACATGACGTCCCATATTCAGTCAGCGTGGCACTGTGCAGCGCGGTGCCAGCTCTAAGCCGGCAGGAAGCTGGAATGAGACTGCAGCAGGTCACTGATGGCCCTCATGCGCTGTGGCAGGGCAGCGTTGGTATCTCGGTGCCAGCGTGGACAGTCACCCTGGGCGGAAGGTGTTAACACGAACTGGGCTACATTAGGCAGCTTCAGAAGGTTGATGAGCTCGTGGGCTCGTGTGATGATCTCCTCGCTGTCCTCCTCACTGAAGCACGATGCCACGTGTCCACTGTGCACAAATGAGCGCATCTTGGACAGAAAAAGTGACGCCCTGGACAGACAGACAGTGTCATATACTTTTTAAAAGTCTTCCTGCTTGTATACTTTCCTAATTGTAATATTACAATCATCCCCAAAAAAAGTTTTCCCAACCCTAACCTTAGTTTCCCTCCAAAACTAAACTGCCCTGTTTATTTATGCTTATACATGTGTACATTGGGGGCTTTTTCACCCCATCGGAGAAAGTACCTGGAACTATGCAGTTTTTATTACTACCAAAGGTTCCAGTTGTATGGTTTTTGGAACCCGGGTGAGGGTGGAAGAAATAAATATGTAAGAAATAAAAGACCACAGGGTGTGCTGTTCTAGGAAAATAATCAACAACAGAGTGCCGTCATGCGGCCCTGAGGTTGTACTGTTGTTGAACATCTGCTAAATAAATTAGTTCCTGTTATAGCTTATGTTATAACAGCTATAAATAATTGTTCTCTCACATACACTAAGCTAATAAATAAAAAAAAACGCAGCTTGTTATTGAGAAACGACAAAATGCAACATCCTCCATCCTTAGACTTTGCTGGTGGAAAAGACTAACCCTAACCCTAACCCTGGTACTGGAGACTCCTTCCATAAATGTTAAATAAAGGTCTCCTTCACCATGTCAAAAATGATATGTTTAAACAACAAGACATTTTAAAAAGCTGTTTGTTATTAGTCTTAGATTATGTGGAAGTACCCGTGAATGAGCCGTTACTATAGAAATGAGAAGGTATTAGAACGAGCGTGTTAATATAAACCTGTGATCTGAATTACAGTCGGGGCTATTGTCAGAGCTGCTGTTATAGAAAATGAAATCACCTTCCGAACAATCCGACTGGCGAATTCATCAGCACTTCAGTATGAAATATAACTTAAACTGGTTTCCCAAAAAGCCAATTAGATTCAAAACAAAATGTTAATCCAAGCACTTGACCCAACAATGCCACTGTCTCATAACTGAGCAATATCAAGGTGGGAAATGAGCTTCTGTTGGTTCCCGTTTGACCCTGTTCACAAGTGTATGTTTAATAATCTGTATCTGTAATGTTTACTCTGCAATGTATAGTTTTTGTACTCATTAAAAAGCACTCTATAATTCTACTATTACTATTTGTGAGCGTTGATGAAGAGAGGCATACCGGGGAATGAGGTCCTGACTGCGGGATGCCAACTTTGCCAGCGCTGTCATGAGCACGGTGAGCAGTCGTGGTGAGTAGCGTGGGGGGCTGGCAGACTGCCGTACCTGTGTGATCTCAAACAACACCGCCTCAAGCCCCTCAAAAAAGGACGTTATCAGCTCCACAGTACAGCGAGGGTCATAGGAAAGTGACAAATACTCCCCGATTACCCACACCTACAACATACGCACACTTGTTTGACCTGACAAAGCAATAAATTACATTATATATAATAAACACACAGAATGATTATTCTTTTCTTCCTTACCACATGTGTGTAGAAGTCCTCTTTAGTGTAGATGTTGGTAGTGGTGCTGGTAAATTCCAGAAGCTCCTTGTACTGGTCAACAATCAGTGGCGGGTGCAGCTTGCACAGTGCCTGCAGGTGTGTGCTGAACACTCTACAGCACATATTCAGCCATCAGGTACAAAGCTTTTATTTTATTTTCTCCAGATATGTCTATGTAGGTATGTTCAGCAAATGCAGCCATTGGAAGTATTAGGAGTGACTGACCTCTGCACTTCAATGCTGAAGTTCTTTATCTTGTACAACAGGCTGCTTCTTTCCAGCAGGACCAGCAGCAGCTGGTTCATCATCTTCCCGTCAGCCATCTACACACACGGAAGACATGAGCCTGAATATTAACCCTTATATACACCGATCAGCCATAACATTAAAACCATCGACAGATGAAGTGAATAACATTGTTTATCTGGTTGCAATGGCACCTGTCGAGTGGTGGGGTATATTAGGCAGCAAGTGAACAGTCAGTTTTTGAAGTTGAGGTGTTGGAAGCAGGAAAAATGGGCAAGTGTAAGGATCTGAGTGACTTTGACAAGGGTCAAATTGTGATGGCTAGACGACTGGGTCAGAGCATCTCCAAAATGGCAGGTCTTTTGGGGTGTTCCTGGTATGCAGTGGCTAGTACCTACCAAAAGTGGTCCAAGGAAGGACAGGGTCATGGGCGGCCAAGGCTCACTGATGTGCATGGGGAGCGAAGGCTAACCCGTCTGGTCCGAACCCACAGAAGAGCTACTGTAGCACAAACTGCTGAAAAGGTTAATGCTGGCACCAGGATGCACTATGGGAAAAAGGCAAGCAGGCAGAGGCAGTGTGACGCTCTGGGCAATGTTCTGCTGGGAAACTTTGAGTCCTGGCGTTCATATGGATGTTACTTTGGCACGTACCACCTACCTAAACATTGTTGCAGACCAAGTACACCACTTCATGGTAACGGTATTCCCTAATGGCAGTGGCCTCTTTCAGCAGGATATTGCGCCCTGCCACACTGCAAAAACTGTTCAGGAATGGTTTGAGGATCACGACAAAGAGTTCAAGGTGTTGACTTGGCTTCCAGCATCTATGGGATGTTCTGGACAAACAAGTCTGATCCATGGAGACCCCACCTCGCAACTTACAGGACTTAAAGGATCTGCTGCTAACGTCTTGGTGCCAGATACCACAGCACACCTTCAGAGGTCTTGTGGAATCCATGCCTCGATGGGTCTGAGCTGTTTTGGCAGCACAAGGTGGAGCGACACAAATTCTAGGCAGATGGTTTTAATGTTATGGCTGATCGGTGTGTGCGTACTGTATACATATCGATATCTATCTATCTATGGTTTCCACGCATTTTGCTTGAATCATTTTCATGAATATCTCAAAAACAGTAAAATAGGCCAACATCCTCAAGTTCTGATGCTGAGAACTGGACTCTGCATTTACAGTTTGCAGTTTCGCTATCCATGCTACTGATACCAACATGCTTCTATACACTGTAACATGTTTTCTGCATATCACATAATGAAAGCAAAACAAAATCATAATTATTCTGCCACTGCAGATTTTAAAAATCAGTGATGGAGTTATACACTATATGGCCAAAAGTATCTGGACACATGACCATCACACCCATATGTGGAAGAGCACAATTGTATAGGACGTCAGAAGATTCATTTGCATTCTTATTTTCTATGAGCTTTACATTACTAGAGAATGCAATGTTTTCAGATTAATGATGAGTCTGCCTATATAAAAAACAGAAAAACACATCACAGGGGGCATATGGCAGTAGTATTGAACCCAATCAAAATTTTCGCTTCTGTCACGCCTGCATACTGGACATTACCTGCATAATTGTGTTGAAGTAGACATGTAGGAGGACAGGAACAATCTGAGCACAGCACAGCACACGAGGACTCTCTGCCATTCCCTCCAGAGCATTGTGAAGCATACTCAACCTGAAGAGCAGCACAGAGCAGTCAGTAACATTTTTCTTTTTTACATAATTCACTGACTCTCCTGTATATTTCAACACGTAATAAACCAGTCATTCATTTCTAAACTGTTGTGTTTGGTTCACTATTTAACAATAAATGCTTCCATTATTAATATCACAGTCAATGAGCATATATCACCTGTCAATCGTGTCTCCGGTGCCTGCCTCAGGTCTGAGGATGTAGAGGAACAGACCTCTGTACGAGGGGTGACGGAAGGCGTCCAGAGACGCTGTGATCTTAGAACCCTGCTGGTCCCATGCAGCACGATCTCCGACCTGATACCATGCCGACCTGCAGTGAGATTCATCACACTCACATCTTAAAACGACTAAATCCCTTAAAATAATTATTTCCAGCATTCAAAAAAACACAACTACAGAACTCTTAACTGGATATAATTAAATAACAGGTCACTCGGATGCTAAATCCATTTTCATTTTCAGCATGTGGAATCGAGTCCAAAGCTTTGAGGTTGTCTCTTACACTATATGGCCAAAAGTATGTGGACACCTGCCCATCACACCCATATGTGGTTCTTCCACAAACTTTTACCACAATGTTGGAAGCAAAGAATTGTCTAAAATGTCTTTGTATGCTGTAGCATTACAATTTCCCTTCACTGGAACTAAGAGGCCCAAACCTGTTCCAGCATGACGATGCCCCTGTGCACAAAATGAGCTCCATGAAGACATGGTTTGAGAAGGTTGGAGTGGAAGAACTCGAGTGTCCTGCACAGAGCCCTGACCTCAACCCCACTGAACACCACTGGGATGAACTGGAACACCGACTGCACCCCAGACCTCCTCACCCAACATCAGTGCCTGATCTCACTAACGCTGTTGTAGCTGAATGAACACAAATCCCCACAGCCACGCTCCAAAATCTAGCGGAAAGCCTTTCCAGCAAACAGCAAAGGGGGAACAACTCAATATTAATGCCCATGGCTTTGGAATAGAATCTTCAATATTCAGGTGTCCACATACTTTTGGCCATACAGTGTAGTTTTAATGTCTGGAATCTGGGAACGCTTATTGGGATCGACTTCCAGCACTTTTGATGTAAACCGAAAACAGGATAGAGTTGGCACACAACATATGTTAAAGATGTACTGTATATTCCTGTACATTCAGAAAAATAAACTGGGTTCAGAGAATAGTTTTAATGCTCATAAGTTAAACTGTGTGTCTTATTAACATTATTCCTGGTAATAAAAGTTACAGGCTAATAACTGTAATTTGTCATAGGTGTATATTTAAAAAAAAAAAAAACCATCTCGCATCTCATGCACTGTGGTCCAAACCGTGAACTGCAGAACTAATGATTTTGCTTTTCATTCAAAACCCTTACACCTCTACTAACTAGATATGGAAATCACAGTGAAATCTGGAAACAGCTGTGACTTCGTATCAAGATTATTAACCTAGAATAATTGGCTATAAGGTATTTAAGTCCCAAATCTTGCTAACCTGTGCTGAAGATCCAGGGCTGCGGCCAGGCAGGGAAGATCCAGCAGGGTGTGGAGTAGCTCAATCGCCGTTTCAGGAGCCAAAAGAGAAGGCAACAGCTCCATGAACTCAGAGATCAGCCCCGGACTATTCCATGCCAGAAACTATTGGACAAAACAGAGAGTAAAGTACATCACATCACTCCATCTATCTACAAGGGTGTGAGTCGTTTGAGCTTTGTGGAGAGGAAAGGTCACCTTGAGCAGGTTGGGGAAGCTATGCCTGTATATGGACACATTCTCCTGCAGCATGCTCACATTGTACAGACAGAAGCGGACAAACTCGTAGGCCAGCATGGGCTCGTTGAAGAGTTCGACTGGGAAGCGGCTGAAGAGATGGCAGAAGACGGCCTCGGATTCCACAGCAGCGGTTTCGCCTGGATAGAGAACATGCACAGACACACTGCTATCTACACACAGCACGGCTACTGTATCAAGACTAAAACTTAGTCCAATGATACATGGAACACAAGAGATGTTAGCTAGTTAATAAAAAAAAATCTTCTGATATGTGCAGCATTTTTGTGTGATAAGTGGCAAAGTCTTCGATCCGTTCGATTGTGTAGCTCAACAGAAGATTGTATTGATCGTGTACATTATATTTTCTGTCAAAGCCCTTCTGGGTAAAGGAGAGAGAGGTTTGCTTGCAGGCAGCAGGACACTCACTGTGGTTGAGGTAGAACTGAGCGATGGGCAGCAGGACTCGAGCAAAAGGCAGGTCTGCACTCAGCCTGCCGTACAGCGCTTTGATACAGGGAAAGCCACGGTACACGTAGGAAGGATCCTCACTGCAAATGATGTCCATTATGGACACTGCCTCCACAATGCACTGGACAACAGAAAACACCATTTATCTAACCAACATGCCATCTGCTCCAACTTGGAACGAATGCTCGTCCTCATCGCAGGTTTGTTTCAACAAAATTCTTACACGTTTTACACGTCACTTCTGCTATGTGCATCATTTTGGTTTAGTTAACACCGTGTATAATTTATTTAATTAAATCAAAGGATCAGGTGATGTCTGCCTCTGAAAGCTGCTTGCTTAAGTTTTTTTATGAACTGCAGACACTTGCATTTAAATGCCTTTTTCAATCCATATATTGGGAAGGCATTTCACTACAGATGAAGCACATAAATGTTTCACAAGAATGCTTTCCTTGCCAGTGTGAAACTTGAAACAGGAAGCAACATGAAACTAATTTAACCAGGTAGTTCAACACCTGGCCCTGGAAGCAGAACGTTCACTTGACTCAAACCCCCACACCACTATCTCAGTGCAACTGTCAGTGCAGTTTTATGAAACACAAATACAAAAATCCTCAATGAAAAGGTAACTGATAAAGCAAAGATCCGATTTAGTTTAAAAGGCTGTGAGAAAGATTTCTATGCATAGGCTGAAATTAAATGGGGTTACCGCTTTCTGTAGCTCTGCATCTGCTTTCTTCACAGCCTCTGGAACGAAACACAGAATGATCATTAACGTGCTTCGACAAAACCAGACTGTGAGATGAGCTTGTGGCGGTGAACTCACTCCGGTCACTCTGTTCGATAAGCCGATGGCAATACTCGAAGGCTTTCTCCCTCAGACGCTCTTTCGGGGGAAGCATTCGACTGGACGAGGAGGTCGCAGACACCATGGACATCACCGAACTGTCCAATTCAGACCGGTCATCTACACAGCAGAGGAGTAAATAGATCAGTAAATAGAAGAGTCAATTTTAGGAAATGAATCGATTTGAGATAAAGGTAAAGAATCAATCTGAGTTAAAGTGCCAATTTGAGGTAAAGAATCAATTTGAGGTATCAGTTGGGAGGTAGAGTGTCAACATGAGATGAAGAGCCAATTCAAAGCGGCATGGCGGTCCCCGATTCGATCCCATGTTGCTGTGTATGTGCAGTTTCTGTGCATGTTCTCCTCATGTCCACATGGGTTTCCTTAGGGTTCTCCAATTTCTTTTCACCTCCCAAAAACATGCCCCTAGGTATTGAACGTGTGTGTGTGTGTGTGTGTGTGTGTGTGTGTGTGTGTGTGTGTGTGTGTGTGTGTGTGAGATACACTGAGATGGACTGGTGTCCAATCCAGGGTGTATTCCTGCCTCATGCCCAGTATTCCTGAGATCCACCACAACCTCTAAGAGGATTAAGCACTTATTGAAAGTGAGTGAGAGTGAGTCAATGACAACACAATGGGTGGTGTTACCACCTCACAGCTCCAGGTTTGATCCTGAGTTTTGGGTTGCTGTCTGTGCAGAGTTTTGCATGTTTTCCCCATGTCCTCATGGATTTCCTCTGGGTTTACCAGTTTTCTCCCAGCTCCCAAAAACACATGCTAGTAGGCGTAAAATGCCCTTAGCTGTGAATGAGTGTATGAATATGTGTGTGTGCATGATGCCCTGTGATGCACTGGTATCCCATCCAGGTATATTCCTGCCTCACACCCAGTATTTTTGGGGAAAGGCTTCATATCAAACACAACCCTGACCAGGATAAAGTAGTTACTGAAGATGAATGAATGAAAGAGTCAGTTTAGGAGATGAGGACAAGAGCTAATTTGAGGTAAAAGTCATTGGGTTAAAAATATAGGAAGTAGAACTGTTATTCACTAATCATGGCGCATAATTATTGATTTACTGTTAGCAAAACAATTAAATCACAGCACAGAGAAGCTCCGATTTGTGAATAGAATGTGGAGGCCCAAACCAGGTCCTGAAAATGTATCACTATGTAGAGGTTAATTGTAGCTGTAACACCAGCCTGGATTTAACAGTTTCTTCCGATTAGCCAGGATTATAAGTGGACCAGGGTTGGGTACACCAGGAGTAGAAAAAAAAAATGAATTCTGGTTATTGTTATAAGCGGGATTTGAGTCTAGTTTGCTACTTGCTGCTTACCTTGGTGTGGAGTTGTATGAATGACCTGTGTTGTTTTAAGCTGAGCTAGCAAAAGTAAAAATCCAATCCTGAGTTATTTCTGCATGTCATAACGGAAATCAAGCACAAATCTACCAAACTCAACCCAGGCTGCATGATGCATCTGCAACCAAAAAAAAAATTCCAGTACAAACCAAAATCTCATTGGTCCTATCAAACATCAAAGCTTTCCTATTTATCTTGTTACCTGATTCTGTATTTGAGCTTCCATCTGTGTCGTATGTAAGCAGCCAGCTCTTGATCATGGAAAAAGTGTACATGTTCATCCACTGGTCTTCAGTGTAGCTCTGCCCCACGCACAGCACAGTGAAGAAATCTCCTGCCACTGCTCCATCCACTTCAGTCATTAGTGCTGGCTGGAGAAAACACCATGCAGTGTTGAAAGCAGTCATATTTCTTTTGTATACGTCTTTTCAAATATGATTTATGTTTCTCGACAACTTACAGGCTTGTAATTATTTGCTCACGTGCTAAAAAAAAAAGGATCAGCTATGAAGATTTGGCATTTTTAATCTAAATGTACAGTACTGTGCAAAAGTACACATGCAAAGAAATGCTGTAGAGCAAATATGCCTTCAAAATAATGAAATTAAATGTTTCTACATTAAAAAAAAACACCGAGCAGTAAACAGTAGTAAATGAAACAAAGTCAATATTTGGTGTGACAATAAACATAATAAAAATTTTAATAAAAATAGTAGTGTCCGGTACAATTAGTGCAGTTTTATAAGGAAATGAGCTGGTAAGTTTTATTGAGCATCTTGCAGAACCAGACACAGTTCTTCTGGAGACTTTGACTTTCGCACTCGCTTCTTATTTTTGCAACAAAATTTTCCCAGCAGCCTTCATTGTGTTTTTTGTCTGAAAAGTGTCTCTTACATAATATGCTGCTTTCTTTAATGACATACAAACATTTTTCTGTATCATTTAATTTTGTGCTAGAAAACTAATGTTTGGGAATCTAAAATGTTTTTGTACTGACTTGATAATGTAGACGTCATAAAATAAAAAAAATCTACAACAAATTCGTACTTTCATTCAGCCACTTTAATAGGAACACCTCGACCCCTGCACATTTCTGCAATTATCCAATCATCCAATCATGTAGCAGTAGCACAATGCATGAAATCATTTATGCATATTATACTCACTGGATCTTTTTTGGTTTTCGCTCCACTCTGTTTAAACTCTAGACACTGTTGTGTGTGAAAACCCCAGGAGATCAGCACTTTCTGAAATACTCAAACCAGTCCGCTGGCACCAACAGCCACGCAAAGGTCAAAGTCACAGAGGAGATCACACTTTTTCCCCATTCTGATGTTTGATGTGAACTTTAACTGAAGCTCTTGACCTGCATCACGATTTTATGCATTGTGCTGCTGCCACATGATTGGCTGATTTGATAATCGCATGAACGATCACTGCATGACGGGTAAGGGTGTTCCTAATAAAATGGCCGGTGAATATACAGATCGCACAGCCCAAGTTTTTAGTTAAAAGACCTGGTTTGATATTATGAGTTACCAGGGGTAGGTAAGATGTGGACATTCTCGCAATACATATGACAATCAAAAACAATGTACAAAAAAACAGTGAACACAAAATGAATGAAGAATTCTTTAATGTCTAATTAGTAGCTTGTTACTGTGAGCAACAATAAAGTTGGTCTGTGTTATAAAAGTATTTATGATACCTTTAATATCCCAAAAGAGTGTACAGTGATCTAATTTAGAACAACATCAATGTTAGTGTCATATCACTCATCTTTACAGCTACCAAGTGGGTTTGTGCTTTACCTGTCGTGATCTGGGACTGGTGAAAAATCCGCCGGAGGACATGGCGGCCCCCTGGTGAATGCTTGCATATCGGAGCCAGTCAGCCAGCTTCCGACTGACCAGATTCACCTGATCTGGGTTCAAAACATTCATAATTACACCATCTGTTTTTTTTTTTTTTTTTTTTTTGTATAACAGCAAGAGTTTCAAAAACACTACAAGACAAATGATTATTGTGAAACTGTCGACTGACTTTACTATGTCCACCTGCTGTTGATAAGAGCTCACCTTCATTAAGAAGATCTGGAGAGAAGCTGAATATTTTCGAGAGAATGGGAAGCGTGTGTTTGGGGACCTGCGTCTCAGGCTGTCTTGACTCCAGACTCTTCAGTAAATGCTGACAGAGAGGAAGCAGATCATCCTTGCTTCCTGCCTGAAAGAAAAAGAGGCACTGTTTCAGCAGACTGTGAATTAAAAACTGAAGACGAAGTGTGTGAGGTGTGAACGGGAATTACCTGCGCGAGCACTACATTGGCCAGATAACCGAGTGCTCTGCTGTCCTGGCTGAGCTCTGTGGAGAGACTATGCACACTGAGAGGCAGAGTTTCCATGAGGATGGCCGAGGACAGAACCTGCAACTGCTCCAGACAGGATGGAGAGCGCAGCAGCATCTGGAGCTTCTTCACGAGGTCTAGAGGAAGCCTAGGAGTGGAGATCGGCGAGGTATTGGGTTTTATTCATTGTAATGACTGCTCACTATAGGGGTTGTAACAAAACAGCACTGTAAACTGTTTGTAGTGCTCTACATAACTGACAGAATGCCATTCGGGATCCAGCCACAGATAATGTCCAATTTTAACAAGTTTGCACTATGTATTCCAAGATTAAAATATTGGCACTTAGATTATTTACCACGGCATTCCATGGTGAAAAAGCACTAATGTCAGCATCAAGTCAAGCTCATGTCCTCTTAAAGCAATTCCCTTCCTTTACTCTTTGCAGAAATTTTACTCATTGACCCCAAAACCATTCTCACAGTACTGTATAAAAATTTGAAACCCTTCTGTTTATTTCCAGCTTTAAATGGAAAAACAAAACAAACCAACAACAAATACAATCCCAGATTTCCCCCCCCAAGTCTTAGACTTTTGTCAATGGAGGACAGACTGATACGAATGGAGGGCAATTAGTTTAGTGCCATAGTCCCCAAACTTTGCAATGCCATCTCCCAGTACCTTCATGTCTTCTTCTTACTACTCTTCCTGCATCATTATTATTATTATTATTATTATTATTATGTGCACATGCCACCATTTTATGTTTTCTTACAGTGTTGCAGTGTGTGCATGTGTGTGTTGCTGAGACAGAGCATCATGGACACTGGATGTCAGAGTTACAAAGCAACTTACGTTCTGGCATATTTTGTAGCGGAAACAATCAAGTGGAGCCTCTGAAGGGAATCGACCACCTCTCCTCCAGCTTCTTTACCAGAATGAAGTTGTTTAGATACACGGCCATAAAACTTCTGCAGCTCCTCTTCCTGTATTTCTCTACGTTGTACGACACAAATATGTCCATAGTCATAGCTAATTCTCTATAAACAGCCATTCCTTTAGTTTCTCACCATCTCACCATCTCACCACTGCGAGCTGGGCTGTGAACTAATAGAAGATATTTGGTAAATCCAACACCTTTATATCACTTTATATCACTTTGACGTTAATTAGATGAAGCTTTACGTTCAAACAGACGTTACACGTTATCTAGGAACAATATTATATGCATTATGAGTAAGTCAGTGTGTAAACCGCACAGGTATATAACTACACTGTGGCCAAATATAAACAAACAAACAAAAAAATCTTTAACAGCAAACATGATAGTTAATTAGCCAAATATCATACCTTGCCTGTTTGATCAAACTCTCTGTTCCGGGAGCGTACATACTGAAGCAACAAACCCAACCACATCAGAGAGCAAAAAACAATAGCATTAAAATATATCTGAAAATTGATTACAGTCCAAGGTGTGTTTGTTGTGTCCTACAAACCACATGACCGCTAGTTCCGTGTTCGAGGAGTCACGTGTTGCCGAAAACTCCGCTCATTGGCCGCTTCAAATTAGCATATCATGCTGTCACGTGCTGGAGAGCGTTAAGCGTACAGAGCTCTAATATTGCATCCCCCCATTTATTTGACGTCACACAACGCACACACACACACACATGCAAAGAATAGATAGAAAAAAAAGAAAGAAAGAATCATAAAAACAGAGGTAAAAAACTATATACATAGGGATATTTAAAGTCTAAGCAACATCACTGATTCCAAAATCACAAGCATAAAAGTCTTTAAGATGGATAAAAGTTCTTGGCTTGATAGCAGTCCAAAGTCTTTTTTTGCCTTGGAGTTTATTATACCTTCCAATGCTTCAAGATATTGATAAAGCTCGAACTTAAAGTGTACAAAGTTGGGTACTTTTTTGACCATCGGCATTTATGAATATGATATTTACGAGCTCTAATATTGCTGTGTATAAAGTTGTGTAAACTCTACAGACTTTTGTGTGGGAAAAAATCCCAGGAGATCAGCAGTTTCTGAAATACTCAAACCAGCCCATCTGGTACCAATAACCATGCCAAAGTTAAAGTAGAAATCACACTTTTTCTGATATTTGATGTGAACATTAACTGAAGCTCTTGACCTGGAGCTGCATGATTTATTTGTATTGTGCTGCTACCACATGACTGGCTGATTAGATAACTGCATGGATGTGTAGGTGAGTGTATACTGGTTTCCCAGCAGAAGGCAAGCTGGTGGAGGCAGTGTGATGCCCTGGGCAATGTTCTGCTGGGAAACCTTGGGTCCTGGAATTCATGTGGATGTTACTCTGACACGTACCACCTACCTAAACACTGTTGCAGACCATGTACACCCCTTCATGGCAACGGTATTCCCTAACGGCAGTGGCCTCATTCAGCAGGATAATGTGCCCTGCCACACTGCAAAAACTGTTCAGGAATGGTTTGAGGAACATGACAAAGAGTTCAAGGTGTGACTTGGCCCCCAGATCTCAACCTGATCGAGCATCTGTAGGATGTGCTGAACAAACAAGTCTGATCCATGAAGGACATAAAGGATCTGCAGGCTAACGTCTTGGTGCCAGATACCACAGCACACCTTCAGAGGTCTTGTGGAGTCCATGCCTCGACGGGTCTGAGCTGTTTTGGTGGCACAAGGGAGACCTACACAATATTAGGCAGGAGAAATACTAATGACCTCTTTTAACTGACCAGCAATTTTTTAAAAAAGTGTCACAATTTTACAGATATACTAACATGATGTTCCATTGATTTGCTTGCCTTTCTAGATGTTGTGCAATCGTGGAGCAGTGTGCTTACTGCCCCACTTAACTTCCATAGTTATTATTGCACCTAAAGTAGTTGTTACAGTAGTAAAAATGGAAACTACAAGTGCTAATAGCAGCCCATAGGGGCAGGAATCACACTGCCCCATGAATAATCTCATTGGAGGAGGAGCAGCAGACAGACAATTAATGACCGTCTTGTCAAATTGGGTTAGTTCAAGAATACTTTGCAACGACCAAGATATTTTTTTAGCAAATCACCAGAATTAAATCTAATGCTTTTCCACAGTCTCCCTTGTCCATTTCCCACATTTTTTGGGCTAGATCAAGTCTTTTGTGTGCTTTATGAGATGTAAAAAGTGACACAGCAGCACAACTACAATGGCTTTACCTCAATCATACGGGTCACTGAGCAGGAAAATCTTTTTCTCTTTATCAAACATAATTCGGGGGATGGATACCTGCTAAGTTCACCTTTAACACGATAGTGTTGTGTTGCACTTTTTCCCGGTTATCAAAAAAGCCCTGATTTAGGAAGTTCACTTTACAAACACGGAAACAAACAGAACAAGTATGACCTACTTGATAATACTCATGATAGGAGATCTGTGTAATGGACACTTTGAGAATGTGTGGTAAGAAATCAACTATGGCATAAAGGCAAGCAAATCCTTCACATACAATTCTGCATTATTTAGAACAGACCCCACAAATGTTCATTGTGTGAGTGTGTAAATGATAAAAGCAAGGGAACAGGATGCCTTGGACATCTCAAACCTTTTAATAGGCCGTGGTCACATTTCAGCATTTCCTAAGAGCTTTCCACAAGGCAGTAAAGAGGACAGACAGAGTTGCTCATAGATGTGCATAGAGAAATGCATTATTACATTAAAACTGCTTTCATGTAATCAGGATGAATTTGAGAAGAAAATGAAAAATAAAGAGATACAGAACGAGATACCAGGTATACTTTTTATCTTTTTGCATGAGTGAAAGAAAAGACAGGTATGGATATAAAAAAAAATAGTTCCTTTCAGAAATCAGCCACTATCTATAGTTTTTTTTTCTTTCGGTTTGACATTTTTTGCAGTCCAAATGAGGATTCTCTGTGACTTTATAAGAATATACAGAGCAGAGTTTGGTGCTGCTGAGACAAAAAGTTTGAACAAACAGCCCTATATGAACACGGCGACTAAAACATAGACAGTTCATAACGTGCTCCGTTAGTAAACTAGGTAAAAAGAGCTAATCATGACACTGTTGTAGCCCTGTTTCAGCTGCTGATTGTCTTGACATTTCAGAAATAACAAAGAAAGCAGATAAATACTACTGAATACAACTGAATGATGGGATCCTTATCACACATAATGGCTTCTAAAGACAATGCAATGCGTTTGAACAAGGACTAACATGGTTTGTATACAATCAGTAAAGGTCCTACCAACTAATAAGTGGAAAGAAAAACGTGCATCAGTTAGACTTAATTTTTTAAATTATAAACGTTTAGTGTATAAACACTTGCATAAGCTAATATGCATAAAACACCAAAAAGCACACGAATCAAATACACCAAGATCAGCTGACGAAAAATACTTTATATAATCATTGATAGAGACACTTTGTTAAAAAGGTATGCAAAATATTTCATAGGCAGTGAAAAGTTAATTCAATGGGTTTAAAGAGAACAGAAACTCAACTCTACAACCAAGTGCTTTAATCATTACTGAGAGGTTTAAAACCCTAAAAGGCTTACTGCTTTTAATGCTTTATTAATTTGAACTAAATTTAATTAGTAGCTGAAAACAAGAGTTTCAGACATTCAACTGCGTGATCGTTTTCTATTGGTGTAGATTTACAGACAGAGAGGAGCATTAAAGAAAACTAAACTAAAAGAGGGGGAAAAATCATTTATTACATACAAAATAATGATTTCCTGACTAGAGATCCATCCCCCATCCCCGTCACAGTTACGCTTATGAAGACAAACTTATTTAGATTTATCTATAAAATGTATCATTTCATTATTATATGTATTATAAGAAATATGTTTTAGGTTCTTTTGATCACAACGGGAACATGAACTAAACTCTGACCACGTTTCTAGTTCATTCTGACAGATCGGACAGTGTTATCGTGTCATTCGAACCCTGAAGAGTGAAAAAGCTTCAGTGTTTTAACTTCCAAAGCAGCAGGTAGTAGAGTTTGAAGCAGTATTTTTGCTACAGAGCTCAAGGCACTAATGAAGTGGATATGCATTTGGTCTTTTCGAGTGTTTTCTCAGGTTAAATATTGCGACTTATTTCTGATGCTTCTTTTATATCCTTTATAAAGTGGAAACTGACACCACTGTGTTAGTGATTGTCAAACACTATATTTGTACTCTATTAGTAAAAATATCATGTCTAACAAAATGAGTTATGAGAACGTTTAGAAAAGTGTTTAACATTCGTTAAGCATCATCGTGAGGTCACAGGAAGGCGGACAGTGGAAAAGTAGCCTCTCTGAAAATGAAATTTTTACATTCCTGGGTCTTTAGAAATAGAAATAAACATATTTGGTTGTCAGTAGCCCCTCGTAATAATGAAATATTCCAGCATTTATAATTCGTGTCTGGCTTAATTATTAAAGAATACATATCTAATTAGGTACTGTAATTTTTAGCCAAACATGTAATCCAAAGCACACGGAGCAGAGGATGGCCAGGTGTATGTCTAACCCTAATGTTAACTGAAGGGTTTTAACTTCAAAAATAGTTTCATTTTAAACAAAAACATTAAACATTAAGGACATCACATTCGAATTTCTTAACACATATTTAGTCGAGAGGGAGCCATGAACAATGAAAAAGAGGAACAAAAGCTACATACATTCATTGAGTTTTATGTTTGCAGACTCAATTCCCAAACAGACATGTGCTAGACATAACAACATCTAAATACGCAAGGTAATAGCCCACCATAGAAAAATACTTTATAGCATGTTGAAGAGTTCAAGGCTGGAAGGGGGGAAAAAAAAAAAAAAAAAAAAATTCAGGCCTGGAAATGTATGAAATTTATTTTTGTGAAATTGTATGAGTTTTAGTTATAACTGTCCAATTTTAACAGACGGTGTTTCTAATCTATGCTTTATAGCACAGAATCATAAATAAATCCAAGGTTCCCCTGGAGATGACAGAAACCCGTGAGAACCGAGCCTCAAACAAGCTTAATACGTAATGCTTCAATTCTGAGAGGCCAGTGCTCCCATATAGAAGTAGCTGCTTAGTTATAATTTTATTGGTCCCACCCCAACCCAGAGTAAGTACTTGACTGTACCTTGTGAGGAACTACACGGCAATACGTTGCCTCGTGTGTGCATTCACCTCTTTAATAGCTTCAAGGGACCATTCCCATGCTCTTTAAAGAAACCCACAAAATTAAAACCATCTCAGCATTTGCGTGGTTTTTTTGTTGTTTTTTTTTTTTTAAAGGCTTAAAGGATAATGCGTTTAGCTCCTACCTGCCCTTAATATGCATACTCGTTCAGGGCTCGTTCTCTCACAAATAATTGAAGTTCTTAGTAAAAGGAACAGAAAACGACATTTATAAAAAAACAAAAAAAACAAAAAACAAAAAAAAAAGTCAAACTCAAATTCCCCTCAATAACAATGGCACATTGTGCTAACACTATTGTTGGGGACTTGCTTTAACCATCTTCTCCACTCACTCGCTCCCTCGCTCGCTCAGTCACTGGCCTCCGGGGTCATCGCCACAATGACAGGCTGGGGGACCGACGCAATGCCGTCATCCTCCATCTTGGGCCGTTTGGCCTCCTGCTGGCCCGCTTCCTCCATCTCCATGCTGGAGGGCCTGTTCACTAGCACCGGGGGCGAGGTGGAGGCCTGCGCTGCCAGGATCTGAAGAGGGTTGGTGAAAGCTGAACACAAAAACGAGGAGGAACAAGGAGGGGATAACAGTCAGTTAGACTACAGAGTAGCCGGTTCTAGTGTGTAACGGCAAGTTAAAGCAGGCTACAGTTGTCCTTTTTATGCCAATAGCTTTTTCAGGATATCATCACATATTCAGTGTTAGTCCGGCTGAGGTGCGTGTGGTTCGTTGAGGCAGGTGAGAACACAGCACTCAGGTGCAGGTAGCCTCGGTCTTTAAAGCGAACCCGAATGAGGAAGTGAACCACATACGGTGTGTATTTTGGGTTTCAGGCAGCATTTTTTGCTAAAATCCAGACCACAAGGCACAAACTGAGTCAATGGACAGAACTGTAGCGCTGCAGAAATGCAATGTGTTCTGCCCCAATGACTGAGAAAGAGAATACACATGCTGGATGTGATGCACAAAATGTTTTAAACCAGTTATATACAATTAATTATCAATTCATTTATTTAAAGCCGTCTGTGTTCGAATGATTCATCTGATTTCTACGTGCACTTGGCAAAGGTTTGTTGACCTTTTTCTGCTGTATGTTGCTGTATGATTGAAACGGTTTTGTTTTCAGCCTTATAACACACTCCAGCCAAAGTATTTTTATTTTTTGGCTTTTTGGTTTGTTTAATTACTTGCAGTGCGAGAACTTAAACCAAACCAAAAGTACCATTTTGCCTCTGATTTGGACTCGGCAGACAGACTAGTAGACTATATGGGCAAAGGTTTGCGGTCACCTAACCATCACACCCATTTGTGTTGGCTGAACATCCCATTCCAAAGCTGGTCCCCACTTTGCTGTTCTAATAACCTCCACTCTTCTGCGAAGGCTTTCCACTAGATTTCGGATGGATGAGTAAATCGCTGATATTTTACAACAAATAGTAGGTAACCAGCCTGCTGTCAATCTTAACCCTCCAAAACAAGGCTAGTCCCATCAATACAGACACGGACTGGTCTTCGATGCTTAATTTACTATTTGTCAAACCGACAAAATATATAGTGACTATTTTCTTTCCAACACAGGGTTGCAGCAGAGCCTGGAGCCTATCCCGGGGAACTCGAGACGGGGGACCAGCCCATTGCTGGGCATGATCGCACACGCTACAGACAATATGGAAATGCCTATCAACCTACAACACATGTTTGTGGACTGGAAAAGGAAACCCCTGAAGCATGGGGAGAACATGCAAACTCCGTGCACACAGAGTGAAGGTGGAATTCGAACCCCAACCCTGGAGGTGCGAGGAAAAGATAAAGATAAGTCTTTTTTTCTGATCGTTAGGGCAGAACACAAGAATACACACTGTGCATTGTGTACTGTTCTTGGAATGTCAAAAAAAAAAAAAAAAAAAAAAGGTTTAAGGAATCATCATGGGTCTATAAAAAAAAAAAAAAAAAAAAGTAAAGCAGTGACCTCATGGTGTGAGGTGAGTTCTGGGAATGTCTTCTGTAATAGAAAGAAGTAAGCAGTTACGCAAATAAAAATAATCTATAATTAATATAACGTTATTATTGTCCATCATCAGTTTTAGTTTTAACAAACAACAATAGGCATAATTCTACTCTTCTCTAAAATATATCTACCATAAGTGTTGGGTGAGATGGTGGCGGTGGGCAGAGCGTGTTTGCCGTTGTGGGTGATGGTCTGGACCGGGAGCTGGTGCTGACCCAAAGGCATGGAAGTCGCCTGCAGAACTGTGTAACTCTGCTGCCCTCTAGAGGCTGAACTCAAGTGGCTCCCCACAGACTGAATCACTCGGCTGCCTGCAGGGATGGAGGCGGGGGCTGCCATCTCCTCCACAGCACCTTCACAAAGAGACGGAAAAAGCTTCAGCAGCTAGAAAGGATCCTAATGTTGAGCAGTCAACACAAGGGCAAGGTGGAGCCGGTACCTCTGTGTTCTCCAGAACTTTCCCCGGCCAACGCGGAGCCGATGTTGGCCAGGACGTATCCGTTGGCGGAGCTGGAGGCGGCGTTGAGAACGCGCACCATGGTGACGGCTGGAGCTTGCTGGAGCACATGTACGGCCTGACCGGAGGCTTGCTGAGAGGTGAGGATGGAAGCTGGCATGTAAGCCAGGGGCTTTGCCACCGCCGCCGAGGGCTGAGGAGGCACTGCCATGATCACGGGCTGCGCGCTCACCGGAGAACCTGGCATTCATATAGAGTTAGCGAAATTATCCATACAGAATACAGATTCAGGAAACGTCTAGACTGAATACACGGAAGGTCTGAGACTCACCAGGGGCGCTCTGAGAGTATCTGAACTCGGGCACCGATGCCAGCTTGGTGCTGAACTCATGCTCGTGGGAAATGGGCGAGCCCTCTCGAGACAGACACTCGGGGGTCTGCAGGCCGCTCGAGTGAGGAGACAGCAGGCCGGAGTGGGTGGGCGAGGCTGGAGCGCTCCTGAAAGCAGCACAACACGTCCATCACACACACACACATAAACAAAGCCACATGCATGACCTACAGCACTTTATGTACTAAACAGAGGTCACACTGCGACTGCAAGCAACCACAGCATGACATCACACACACACACACACACACACACACCGTTCAGCAGGTGACTAGCACAGTGTAGATTAAAAGCCGTTGCATGACATGACACCCAAGAAGCCCGAAACGGCTCAATTGGAATAATTAGCTTTTACACAGACATGACTTACTTCGTTCTGCCAAGCAAACAAGAGCAGCAGGAAGAGAGGGGAAAAAAGAAAATGAGAACAAACCGAAGAGTTGCTCTCTGACACTGAGACGCTCTTCTCTGTGTGTGTGTGTGTGTGTGTGTGTGTGTGTGTGTGTGTGTGTGTGTGTGTGTGTTACTGTGTTAGGGCTGTTAAAAGGGCATTCAGGTTTCAGGCATTCAGTACTGCCTAGAGAATACTGATCGACCGCACAAACATTAACCTACTTAAATATTTTTATTAAATTTAGATTTATTGTTATTTCCTTGAGCAGAGACATTTCTTAAGGTTACTAGTATTAATCTTATAAGAGTTTACTCTTCATGCGTCCCTTGTTTTATAAAGTCATAAAAATGTACCATAAAATTTCAGCTTAAAAACACTGGATTTTTTTTTTTTTTTTAAATCTGAAAATGGAGTATGTCAATGATTGACAGGGCTACATGGTGAAAAAAAGTTTAGGAAATCTGTTTTGGGCAACTTGAGGTTTTTTATGCATCTTAGATATTAATCAGTCCGTACAGGAGTTTTTTTGTGATTGTTGCGGCCAAAGATGCTTGATTTTGCTGTGGCCTTTTTAAAAAATTTGCAATGCAACAAGCGGAATTTTTGTGTTGTTTTGCGGAAAACTACTTGAACTGGCGAAACTGCAATTGCACGGTCTTTTGCAGTGACGTTTGTTGGTAAATGAGACCTTTTAGCTGTACTCGTGTTTGACGCACGTGATTCGAAGAGGGCTTTGGCTGAACGCGCGTTGAGATGACGTCACATGACACGTCTTGGCCCGAATCTGTCGAAAATCTGCGTTAATTTTGAAGAACTGCAAGCTCCTCCGATTATTGCGGAGTTTGATTGAATTTGCGTTCGATTCTGCAATCGCAAATCACTGGAGGGACTGTTTAATATTGTGAAAATTTGAGTAGTATTTAAAGTGACGTTTGTTCTGGCAGCTGAACAAGTGTTTGTGTGTGTGTGTGTGTGTGTGTGTGTGTGTGTGTGTGTGTGTGTGTGTGTGTGGGACAGGAATATCTGATCATGTTTTGATTCTGCATTTGGAAAGTCTCCATGAGGTTTGCTTTACGTTACTGAGGTTAAGATTCGGGTTAGGTTTAGGTATGAGCCTAGCTGCATTAATAATTATATCAATGGAAGTTCCTCAAAAGAATACTAAGACTTGTGTGTGTTGGAGGGTTAAACAGAGTTACGAGGCTCTTCACCTTGAGGACAGTGGGCCGAATGGTGTCCGGAAGCAGGAGACGCCTCTCTGACGGCGTTTGCGGAAGGACTGCTCCACCAGCTTGGCCTCTGACGAGGGGTCGACGCGCCAGAACGAGCCCTTTCCCGGCTCCTCTTGAGAGCGTGGCACTTTGATGAAGTAGCGGTTCAGCGATAGGTTGTGCCTGATTGAGTTCTGCACATGATCCAGCAGGTCAGAGACAGAGTTAGATGAATGCCGACTGATAGAGACCGAGACAGGCGTGTTGATGTTGACGTTGAACTCACCTGCCAGCCCTTATCCGCAGTCCTGTAGTACGGGTAATGCTTGGTGATGTGGGCGTAGATGCCACTTAGTGTCAGCTGTCGGTCTGGAGCCGACGATATGGCCTGCACAATCAGCTGTGCGTATGAGTACGGGGGCTTGGACTCGTCCTATGAGAGAACACATACAGACCATCAAAATAAATCCGAACGAACCATCGCTGTTGTTACTGTGCTGTGCTGCATAACTGTGCAAATCTGCGAACTTGGGAAGCATTAGCCAACAGAAAAACAAGTCTGGACATCTCCGGCGAGACATCTGGACATGCTCACAGATAATCAGCAACATGCAGGATTGAAGATGCTCATTCTCTTCATTCCAGTGATGTCAGAAAGCAAGTAAACGATTACTTACCTTGGGGCTGTCTCTATCCGACGCCTCTGTGCGATGCTCCGATACAGCTTTGGCCGCATACTCAGCCGCCAACTGCAGGTCAGAGGTTATGCTGTGTCCGTAGCGGTAGCCAGAGGAGCCTGCACCCCGAGGACTCGCTGGACAGGAGTTAGGTACACTGAAAAAAGAAAGGGGGAAGAAGAGAGAAAAAAAAGCGTATAACATGTCAGCGTTTGACTGGACCAAACTACATGTTTACACTAGCAAGTCCAAGCTCCAAAACAGCTAGCTGCAGCTAATTTCCACCAAAATAACAGAGTACATCTGTAGCTAACTCGCAGTCCTAACAGTACTAATAAAAAATATGAAAGAGGAAAAAACTGAACTTTACAACAAAAACCCTGCATGTTGAGAAGAAGAAGAAGCAGCCTTTATTTGTCACATATACATTAAAGCACAGTACCATTCTTTTTCTTCGCATATCCCAGCTAGTTAGGAAGTTGGGGTCAGAGCACAGGGTCAGCTATGATACAGCGCCCCTGAAGCAGATAGGGTTAAGGGCTTTGCTCAAGGGCCCCAACAGTGGCGGTGCTGCGGCTTGAACCCCAGTCTTCTGAACAGTAACCCAGAGTCTTAACTGTTGTACCATCACTGGTCATTCATGGTGGACGAGACTGCGACCAGAAAAGAATGGCCAGACTGGCCTGAGCTGACAGGAAGGCTACGGAAACTCAAATAGCCACTCTTTACAACCATGGTGAGCAGAAAAGAAGGTCTTATTCCAATCTTCAACTGTGTGTCAACACAACACCAACATGTCAGAAAAAAATTAATAAATAAAAAACCAGAATCACTGAGTTGGAAAAAGGATCACCCCCCTCCTAAAAATGACTTGTAAACTCAATAAGGTATTTGGTACAACACAGACCCTCCCTGGATCAGGGCGTCACTCCAAACTGGATGAAAGAGCCAGGAGGAAACTGGTCAGAGAGGCTACCAGGAGGCCTACAGCAACTCTGAAGCAGTTGCAAGAATTTATGACAAAGAGTGGTCATTGTGTACATGTGACAACAAGATCACAAATTCTCCACAAATGTGGCTTGTATGGGAGGGTTGCAAGAAAACAGCCACCCGTGACTGAGCTTTGCCAAAACGCACCTTGAAGATTCTGAGGCCACATGGAAAAAGGTGTTATGGTCAGATGAATTATTTGGCCTCAACACCAAACAATATGTCTGGCGGAAATCAAATACAACTCTCCATCCAAATAACACCATTCCTACAGTAAAGCATGGAGGTGGTAATATCCTGTTATGGGGGTGTTTCTCTGCAGCAGGGACTGGAGCACTTGTCAGGATAGAAGGAAAATGGATGGGGCAAAAAAATATGTTTTTTTTTAATAAGTACAAAGTCATAAGTGGATGTATGCACTGGATGTCTATTAAATAACAAAAATTAAAAACGTGTCCTTTTGTATTATACTCGCACTAATACTTATTTCCACTCACTGCGCGCACACACACACACACACACACACACACACACACACACACACACACACACACACACACACACACACAATTACAAACATGCTAGAGCCAATCATTTCTCTCATCTTTCCTCGGTTTCCACTCAGTAAAAGGCATACAAACGGCCAGCAGATGGCTCCGGGCCTTTCAAAAATGACACTGTAAACAAATGTGGTTTCTTGGAACAACATTCTCCAAGTGCTTGTGATTATCATCTAGGTTCTGGAGTACAGAGGAGCTTGCACACACCCTACCAGATTCTACCTTCAGTCTGTTGTTTACTGTCAACAGTTTAGCAATTCCGTAATAATAATACATGCTTACTCTTGTGTTTCGTTATAGTATATGTATATACCATTCAGGCAGCAGTGCCTCAGAGGAATACGCCTCAACCCCTTATGACATACCCAGGGACGCTGGTCATAGCCCTGCCGTTCCTCTGTCCGTCTCTGTGCTATTAAGCAAGTCACATCATCTCCTATTTGTTTGACAGATTCTGTTACACTGCTTTTATATTAGACACCAGGGCACGCACCCCCACCTCCCAACACTACACACACACACGCGTTATTTTTACTGCTGCTGTATGTCCTGAGTGTAGCACGCTGCCGGAAGGAGCAGAGCAGAGTCAGAGTTGTTGTTCTGCTGCTTTGATGTGGGTGGAGAGTAGAGAGCTCAGTAGGGAAGAAAGCCTTTGTCTGGCGGAAGAGGGCACAGCCAGCATGTGGGGTTGAAGTCCAGGCTTGAAGCGGTCCTTTCATAAACAATTGGACCCAATAACGCAATACAATAACAACCCACGAAAGCATTCTGGGCAAAAATAAACACCCCTTTACAGTAGATTAACACTCAGCCCTGGGCATATGTACTACAGATCAGCTATCCTGTCAAAAAAAAATGCATTAATATATAAAATAACGGCGTCACGCTGAAGCGTAGCTGAACAGTATCTTTTCCATTTGGCTTGCGTCGCATCCGAACCATTCACAGAAGAGGTTGCAATATAGCCATCTCATGATTAAAGCTGATTTATCCATCTTTATGCATCTCGATTTTTCATCAGCTGGTATAACTGGCCAAGCAGAGCTAGCTTGAACTTCTGTAGAACCAAACACGACAGTGCCACTGATGGTTGTAAGGAAAAAAGAATACATGGAATGTTATAAAGAAGCGAGGCTGGGGCTGATTTCTTCTTAGCCCAGACTGTAGACTCATATCAGTTACAGTCGTGTCAAAGGCACACTAGATATGATTTTGATGAATGTTGGTGAGGTGGGTTAGGGTTATCTTTATCATTATTTTCATGAAAATGTCTTTGGAGGAGAAACTAAAAGTAGACAGACTATGCACATATTGTACAATCAAAGTACAAATTACACCAAACAACAGAACCGTACGTTTAGTGCTTTATGGTTCGAACTAAAGGGTTACAACTTTTCTGTTTATCATATTTGTTATTTGAGCAAAATGGCTGGTTTTAATAGGAGAAGCTGCGAAAATGCTAGTATAACTAATGATTATCAGCTTAAATTATAGGCAGTTGGACTCGATAGTGACCCTTACAACTTGCCCAAGAACCTGTGGTCCATGGACAGACAGCATGTGGCCAGAAATCGTTTCTCCCGACATGTATATGTACCTGATTTCGACGCCAGGGAAATAAACTAAGCAAACCCTCAAGGCATACAAAAGCCTTGACGCTTGGTCCTACTTCAAGGCGGGATTTGTTGGAGAAATTAAAGTGACAAGAACACCAATAAACATTCTGGTTGTATGTGGACAGGTATGTACAGATATTTTTATTTTATTACATAATTTTATCTGGTAAACTGTAAGCTAGCTAGTCCTAGTTTGTTTGTAGCCAAAACTGCTTCCACTTACTAACGTTATATATTTGTGAAGGTAAAACACAGTCAGAGAATGAATGAGCCCCCTATTGAAACCTTTGATAGCTGCAGAGAAGACAGGGACAGTTTTGACAGGCCATTGTACATGTGTGGCAGGACTTGGAGAGACATGTTCGCATGTAGCGGCGCTGATGTGTGCAGTTATGTCTGGAGTGAGGATGCGGGATGACACTTTACTTCTCCTTTCTGTGATTTTTGGCAGTCTGTAAAAAGATAGCTCCGAATTCTTGTTGAATCTTTTATCACAAATTGATCGCACAACAGCTTTTTCCCATTTTAGATGCGTTTTTTTCCCCCTGTGTTTTCGCTGAATTCACGCTGTACATTAATGCTGCTGCTCAGTCTTTTTGCCACTCAATGGGCATGACCGCCGCGAGTTCCAGCTACTGTGACGTCATGTGCATACCCTCTATTGGTATATTTTAGGAGCCTATCTGATGATGGGTAAGTTTTACTTTTAGATCAATGTTTGTGTTTCTGAGGCTCTCAAGACTGCATGCAGCGATCACTTGTAGCCAAAAACAGTGGTGAATGTTACTATATTTATATCGTCACTGATATCGTTATCGCAATAAATACCAGTACCAGTTTGAAGTATATTCCCATTGATATTTTAGATTTTTAGTACACCTGGGTGACTAGGAACAGGGAATCGTTCAACCATGACTTCCTGTTTCACAGGGGTATAAATATGAGGTAACACATAGGCCAAATTCCCTTAGTCATTCATAACAATGGGTAAGACCAAGGAATATAGCTGTGATGTGCAGCAAAAGGTTGTTGAACTTCACAATATGGGAAGTGGCTATAAGAAAATAGCACAAGCACTGAAAATACCCATTAGTGGAGGGCACTGTATTTCTGATAACCGCCCTGGGACACACTCTGTTCGTCTGTGTTCGCCATGTTAAATTCCACTTCCTAGTTCGAAACGGTTACTACAGTAGTGTTAGCGACATCATTCTCCAACTGCAGACATGGCAAGCAATACTGTTCAGGAATATAACTTTTCGCTTAAAACATGAAAGCTCATCAGTTGAAGATGAAAAGGAAGGAGGGACACCAAGTGCACCAAGAGCACCTTTAACGCGATACATGCCTCCTAACAAAAACATCACCACATTAATGATTATATATATTTTTCTTTGTTAAACATGTTTTTTTTAATCCATTTATTACTAGTCTAAGATCATGAGTGTCCGCCGTACAAGTCCCTGTGTATGAGCTATTACAATAGAAACAATAACATATTAGAGTGAGCGCATTAATATTAACCCATAGTTTATGTTACAGCTGGAACTATTTTCTGAGACGTGAGCAATCACTAAATGTGAGAATTCAGTGAAGTAGAGGAATGTGCTACGCATCTAAGAATGAAATATATTTCCCCAGTTTACAGCAGAACCACCTTAACAACTGGAACAGCTGGCCTTCTCAATAGAGGTGTCGAGCTTATAACAAAATTAATGATTTTGCACACAGGCGATTATAGTGAGTAGGAAGAGTTAAGGTTCAACACCTCGCTCAGGGTTCCAAAAGGTTATCTTAAGTAATGATTTACAGAGGAAACCTCTCTAATGGCTTAATAATTAACTCATTGAACAGAACTAAATCACACTTCTAAACAAAGCAGTGTTCCATTCAAGAAATGATTAGTTGTAAATGTCCCAAAACAACATGAGCAAAAATAATTCAGATTGCTAAAAAGAAAAATTGCTCATAAGTCATATTGCTCATAAAGTATATCTACTGTTTTGTCCAGCAGATAGTAGGTTTAAGATGTATCCCATCTGCCCTACTACCCGTGCAAATCTTTAAACCCTACTGGCTCGACTGTTGCAAAAACAAAACAAAAAAAAAAACAAAAAAAAAACAGCGCACTAACAAAAACCCACATACACAGCAGTGGAAAACTTGTCAGACTGGCTGAAAAAAAAAAAACCCCTTTGCTCTAACTAGAGGAGGGTGGACGAGAAAGCAGGAAGCAGAGTGAAGCACGCTGTTTGTTTTGGGTGTAGGGGCTGACCAAGAAAGGGGAGGATGGGGGTAGGGTACTAGGAGCCCTCAGAAAAAGGAAACTATCCGTCGCTGCGAGGAAAAAAAAAAAAACAAACCCACAACATTTGGAGTTCCACCAATCAGAGCGCTCAGAGCTGTGCACACGCCATATATGGCACGCACACGTGCACACACACACACACACACACACACACACACACACACACACACACACACACACACACACACACACACACACACAGTGAGCTCACAGTCACACACGGTGCAGAGATGCAGAGGGGCCGCCGGGGGCAGACTTCCCTTCTGCATGAGCAGGCTGAATGAAACACTGGGAATGTGTTTGGAGGAATCAAAATACATTCCCTGCTGAGCAAATAAAGCCTAACAACTAGGAAAAACAGCTCTTTCAGTCAGATTCTCAGATTGTTTTGGATTAAAGAAATAAATCAAACCCAAAACCCAATCTTGTTTTACATTCTGAATGCAAATAAAACAAATAGTTTCAAAATTCGTCATCATTAGGCAAATATTAAGAAACCACTTTGCTTCTTTGTTGTGTAATCATTTAAGAATCTGTTACTGTATTGGTGAACTCTGGCCTTTGTACATCAGTCTGATATGAAATACGCAGCTGAACTGAACTTTCTGACTGGATTATTTGTTTCTCACAAAATCATGTCTATTTCATGTTTTCAGTTTTCCCATATTTGCAGATCAATGGCAAGTATGCATTAGGCATCCTGGGAAAACCATTCACATGGTGTAATTATCTTTACATAAATCTGAACAATTATCCTGACAAGCAAGCAAAAGCCCCGCCTACCTCACGTTTCTAACCTCATCTATATTCGGGGTGTCCCAAAAGTCTCCATACATAGGGGGAAATTGACACTTTTTATCAAATGTTTCATGCTTAGTTTATATTATATATATTTTTTCAGACAGCCTTTAAGAACGCCTTTGACAAAAGAAGAACGTATCGAAATCATTCTCATGGCTGGATCTGGAAGCTGTCGCAAGGTTGCGATGGACTTTAACAGGAAACATGGCGAGCACATCACACACGACACTGTTGACAAACTTATTAACAAATTCAGAAAAACTGGAAGTGTTGCAGACCAACTGAGAAGTGGACGTCCACAAACATCCACTGATGAAGTCACAACCGAAGTAGTGCTGGCAAACACTGTCCCCTGTGTATAGTCTTGGGACACCTTGTACTTACGGAAAACTTTACAACTCCCAAAATTTAAAGAGTGGGAAGGTTACGATGGGATAACGAGCTTCTTCATGGGATCACTTCATCACGGTCATCCTAATCACCTGAGACAAGAGTCACTTGTAGCATTCTGTTGGATAAATTTCCCAGATTTTTATTAAGTAATTAAACCTTTGTCCACGGTCATCTATACAGAGTGCCTAAGTGCTTACCTGTGACAATTTCATGGCCGGTATGTGATTATAAACTAAATTGTTTGGGCTAAATGTCTATTTTGCTAGGTCATGTAACTATCCAACAGCTTGGTCAAAGCCTGACATTCAGTGTATGAGGAAAAAATCACTCTTATCTACCGAGGTTTTAGACATACAGACACCCCCAAACCCCAGTTTAGGATTTCAGCTTTTTTTTTCTCCCCCCAGACATTGCACATTTTGTATCAGACCACCCAATTTGTAGGTGAGCACAAATATTGAAACATGTGACTGACAGGCATTTCTTGTTACCCAGGTGTGTCCTGTTAGATTGACTGTTTAAACAATAAATAGCTCTGAACATCTACTCTTGGTTTTAGCCTTCAGTTTCACCTGTGAAGACTGCAAAAAGGATAACCCAACATGAAGATCAGAGAGCTGTCTATACAAGCCATTTTGAAGCTGAGAAAAGAGGGAAAATCAATCAGAGGCAGTGCGCAGACGTTGGGCATAGCCAGTACAACAACTTGGAATGTCCTGAAAAGAAAGAAACCACTAGTGTACTGAGCAACAGATACCGGATGGGTCGGCCAAGGAGAAAAACAGCAGTTGATGACAGAAACATTGTGAGAGCTGTGAAGAAAAACCCAAGAACAACGGTCAGATGTCACCAACAACCTTCACAGGGCTGGGGTGAAGGTATCACAATCCAGCATTCGAAGAAGGCTTTGAGAGCAGAAATATAGAGACCATGCCCAAAGACGCAAACCACTCATCTGCAGTAAGAATCGGAAAGCCAGATTGGAATTCGCAAAGAAATAGAGCCACAAAAGTTATGGAACCAAGATAAACCTCTACCAAAGTGATGGAAAGGCCAAAGTGTACAGAAAGAAAGCATCTGCTTATGATCCAGAACATACAAGCTCATCTGTAAAACATGGTGGAGGTAGTGTCATGGCTTGGGCTTGCATGGCTGCTTGTGGAACAGGCTCACTAATCTTTATTGATGACGGACCTCATGATGGTCGCAGCAGAATGAATTCAGAAGTTTACAGGAACATATTTTTGCCAATTTACAGAGGAATGCATCCAAATTAATTGGGAGGAACTTCATCATGCAGCAAGACAGTGACCCAAAACACACTGCCAACTCAACAAAGAACTTCATCAGGGGAAAAAGTGAAAGGTTTTAGACTGGCCATGTTAATCACCAGACCTTAACCCAGGTGAGCAGCATTTCACCTCCTGAAGAGGAGACCCCCCTGAAACAAACAAGAACTGAAAGAGACGAAACCATCAATTTGGTGATGTCAGTGAGTCGCAGGATTGATGCAGTTTTTGCAAGTAAGGGATATTCAACCAAATATTAAGTGTTATTTACTTTAATTTACTTCAAGTCTTATCTGTTCCTATACTTTTGCTCCCCCCAAAACAGGGTGGTCTGATACAAAAGATTCTACATTTTATGTTGTTTAACACATCTAGAAGCTGAAATCCTACACTCTATCATATCCATCTGTTGATCTCAAACCCTTTGGTGTATCTTTGGTGTATAGCACAAACAATTTAATTGGCCTTGCCGTTCCAATAGTTTCAGAGGGGACTGTATTAAGGCAGAATGACCGTATTTACCAGTGTTGGTTAAACTGGCTCCTTACACAACATGATCTTTGCAGAAAGACAGCCAAGGCAAAATTAGAAAGTCGCCTAAACAAAAACATTTTCAGGTTGTTTTGGGAAAACTTAATTTTTGCCAAGACATTTTTGGCTGTTTCCCAGATTTTCCCAGAGCAGAGTGAAATCATTTAAAAGCACCAGTCTTCTAACTTAAATCTGTATTAGGTTCATGTTCAGGCAACACGGTTTACATGCAGCGTAAGGTTTGGCTTAGCCTTCGCTTTAGGAAAACATTAAGAGTTCAGAAGTTTATTGTGGATGCTAAGTTAAGCAGTACATGTGGAGTCTCATGCTGGTTAATGTTCCAGCTCAGCTGTACCTGATGGTTCCTGTCGGTGAAGGCAGGGGACTCATCATGCTTCTGAAGTCGTTTTCAGGAATGGTGATTTTCAGCGGCGAGATCTGCGGGTACAGGGGTCTCACGGGGGACATGGGTGCCTCCTCCTTCAGCACCTCTTTGTGGTACAGTGCAGTGAACTGAATCTTTATCACCGTGCTGGGAAAACGAAATGTGCACCTGGTGGGGCAGAAAATTAAACATAAAATGAAATGAAAATATATATTTTAAATATTTATACTATTATACAAGCTAACAGGCTAAAGTAGCTAACAAGTACTGGACACTTATAGACCCATCGGGTGTTTGTAAACAAAAAGAGATGCGTGCCCAACCTAGTTGAGTAGCCACAACTTCACACTACTTGCTTATAATCTGTAAAGAATCTATCAAGGATTTTATTTAGAAATCAGACAGACGTTAGCTAAAATGTTATCCATTTTTTATTATTATGGATTATCACTAAAAGACAGGGAGTGCTATTCAGGTAACAAACACCTTTAACTGCTTTAACTATAGAAGATCTTTATGGCTTTGCGTCCTGTCAGTGGCTAAATGATGTATAATGATTACCTGTAATGACCAGACATATATACATATCTCATAGGTATAAGTGAAAAACAATCAGAAACTTTTTAGGGAAAAATAGGAGAAATAAAAGTTACAATAACCTAGTTGCAGAAGTGTGCACACCCTTTTATATCTGGGGCCGTGGCTGTGTTCAGAATGAACCAATCACATTCATTCTGAATCATCACACAGCTGTCATCAATAAAATTATTCTGATTAACCCCCAAATAAAGACCAGATGCATCTGTAGGATTTTCTTCACATCTTCTCGGTTTCATCTGACTGCTGAAGTCATGGTCTTCAAAAAGCTAACAAAGCATGTACGGTATCAATCAGGAGAGGGATATAAAAGAATCTCCAAAACATTAGATGTACCATGGAACAGTGTGAAGGCCATCATCAACAAGTGGAGAAAATGGAGCACCACAGTGACATCAACAAGAACAGGACGTCCCTCCAAAATGTATTAAAGGAGAAGACAAAATCTTACCAGGGAGGCTACCAGGAGACCTACAGCAACATTAAAGGAGCTGCAGGAATATCTGACAAGTACCGATTACTCTGTGCATATGACAACAATCTCTCATCTTCTTCACATGTCTGGGCTGTGGGGTAGGGAGGCTAGACGGAAGCCCTTTCTCACAAAAAACATCCAGGCGCACATAAATCACCCCCGAGTTCACAAAAAACTGCCATTTTCATAACGGGTGTGTAGACTTTTCTATATAAACTGTACATGCAGTGTGTGCTAAGCCAATGTGGAAGCTAGAAGCTTCTCTTACATATGAAATGAATAAAAAAGCTGAAAATAGATCTACTATATTTAACAAATCAATGTCAATTTCATTTTTGCCTAAACGAACCTCCATACGCTTGCAGAAAACGAAGCGTGATCTATGCCAGTACGTAGTGGTGGACTGCCAAATAAAGCAGCTGTAGTTATACAGTGTGTTACACAGAACATTTAACCCCGACAGGCTTTAGTCACACACATGCACATGATATAAAGAAAGTGTTTTTGTTAGTACTCCGTAGCGCTGTCATTATGGCATAAATACATAGCAATATAATTACAATATGCAGTTTGATATTATACATAGGTCCTACTGCTCAGAAACCAGAGAGCAATCCCTGAAATAGCACTGCTGCAAGTTTCATTATGACCAGTGCAGCTTCTTTGGAGTTAACACGCCATGCTCTTTACAAATCAAGAAATTTAATTCTGCACAGGCTGCAACAAAGCCAAACTGCTATTTTAGTCATTTGGACATGGATATCTTCTAAGGGTCTGAGTGAAAAAAATGTTACGCTTTGTGCAGTTACATTTTAAAGTCTTACATCCATGAACAGATTTCAACGAACAAAATAAAACCGCACATAAAAGCACCATCATGCTCTGACACACTGTTGTCCTGAAGCTTTCCAGGTACATGCATTTTACTGAGAGTAATTCGGAAAGTGTTATAAGCCTTGTAAAGCGTGAAATCTGATCACAAGGATGTAAATAGTCCAGAAAATTGCAGTTACTAGCAATGTTTGATTTGGATGTGGGATGGGATACGTGCCTCGTTGTTTTTTTTTTTTGTCCAAGCTTTCCCCTGCTGCTTTTAAAGAGAAGTCTCCCAAAAGCCTTCATACATATGGGGAAATTAACATTTTTTTTTTTTTTTTTTTTAGCAAAATGTCTTCCAAAATGTTTCATACTTAGTTTATGTTTATATTATATATATATTATATATATATTATATATATATATATATATATGTTTGTTTGTTTTTTCAGACAGCCTTTAAGAACGCCTTTGACAAAAGAAGAACGTATCGAAATCATTCTCATGGCTGGATCGGGAAGCTGTCGCAAGGTTGCGATGGACTTTAACAGGAAACATGGCGAACACATCACACACAACACTGTCGCCAAACTTATTAACAAATTCAAAAAGACTGGAAGTGTTGCGGACCGACCGAGAAGTGGACGTCCACGAACATCCACTGACGAAGGCACGACCGACGTGGTGCTGGCAAACACTGTCCCCTGTGTATGGAGGCTTTTGGTACACCCTGTAGTTCATCAGTCCAAAAGACGCCTCATTTGTTTTAATGTGGTTAGGTTAACAGGTAATGGATGCTTATAGCTACCAGTTTTGCACTTTGCAAACCACATGTCTGCTTGTGCAGACTGATAAAGGATTTTATCAGAAAGTGAGTATTCAAGATGGCTGCTATTGTGTTTTTTTAAATTGCAGTAGTCTCAGATAATTAGATTTCTCTGAGCTGAAAAGCGTAGTTCTCACACACAACGCAGATGTGTTGTGTAACTCTTCTACATGTATGCTAATCGCCCACTTTATTAGAAACACCTGTACATCTGCTCATTCATGCAATTATCTTATCAGCCAATCATGTGGCAGCAGAGCAAAGCATAAAATGATGCAGATACAGGTCAAAAACTAAACTTTTACAGTTTTACATCAAAATGAAGGGAAAAAAATCTCAGTGACATGGTTTTTAGTGCAAGACAGGCTGGTTTGAGTATTTCAGAAACTGCTAATCACCTATAAAAAAAAACTTAGTTGATTCAAATGTGTACATTGGTTCTATGTGTATGAATAGAGTTACATCAGCACAATTTGTTTTTGTACAACCAACATGGAATAAAATCAAACTCTGCACAGTCACCCAAGAGTGAATCATCAGGATCGAACCCAGGCCCCTGAGGAGTCAGCGTTACCCACAGTGCTAACCGGTTACTAAATGAGTCATTTTTCTTGTCAGCACCAACATCCTCGTAAGATCTGTGATAACACAATTGAATCACATTAATACTGTGTGAACTGATCATGTTCACATTACATAATTCAAACTAGATGATGAGATACTTGTTTAAATTGAATCTAATGTAGGCAATGACATTGGAATTTGGATGAGAAACTTAATATTGTTTATGTAAACCATAAATAATACTTTCTCTTAAATCCCACATGTGGTCAGTCAGGACAACATATTCCCTTTTTATTTGCCCAGGGTGGGATTTTCACACTACACAACAGTCTCCACAGTTTACACAAAAAGAAAGAAAAAAAAATCTAGTGAGTAGCAGCTGTGCAGGAGAAAATGCTTTGTTGATGTAAGAGATCAGAGAATGGTCAGACTGGTTTGAGCTGATAGGAATGGCACGGTAACTCAAATAACTACTCTTTACAACCGTGGTGAGCAGAAAAGCATCTCAGAACGGACAAAACTGAATTGTGAATTTGAATTTTGTTTGTTTTCCGCACCCATCTGACACAAACAACCACACCATGGCCAAAGTCACTGAGATCACATTCCCCCCCCCAATCTGATGTTTGATGTGAACATCAACTGAAGCTCTTGACCTGTATCTGCACGAGTACATAATCGGCTGAGTGGATAACTGCACGAATGTGCAGATGTACAAGTGTTCCTAATATACTGAACAGTGAGTGTATATGACTTTTAATACCAAGTATAAAAAATACCTATTACACCTTTAACATTAGTCTGAATTTGTAAGTAAGAATTTACAGCACCATTCTCGAGCAGACTGTTCCTTTGAAGAAAAATGCTTGTGAACACAAATACTGGACTTCTGAGAAAGCACCTTTAAACTCCCCAGGGTTTCCGCACCCAAGATGCAGAACAACCTCTACTGGAATTAGAACTGCTTTTGCGATTTTGATCAGCATAGCCAAAAAGCGATGGATTTGGTGCAGTTCTTTAGGAAAAACTGGGCTGGCTCTGAGAGCTCCATTTGCTGCTGCAGTGTACACACTACAGTTGTTTTGAAGGGCATGTCTGGCACGCACCCAGCTCTGGTTCTGTTTGTTGGTCTGTGTTTTCATAGGTGTCTGCTGGAATAGCCATTGTGAGCTCCATGACAACAAGCTCCATGGCTCTGTTCTGTGCACTGATAAGGGCCAAGGCAAATGCAGAGAGCTATTGAAAAAGCTTCTATAAAAATTTTTTTAATATAACCTACATGTTCGTTTTTCCTCATTGGGATTATGAAGGAATATCTGTGAAACATATACTTGTTGGTATACATTACATTTCTCTGTCTTCATCATTTTGTACTAAGATTAATGTATGCACTTTACTGTCGGACTGAAATGTACTGATGTACGGATGTTCGGTCATTGTAAAAGACATTGCCTTTGGTTGAGAGGATCTCACCCAACAAGTAGCAATCATGGTGAAGCTGAAGGAGCTTCCTAAAGTTCTCAAGGACAACAATGATAAATAACATTTGACTGGAAAAATGCTACAGAGCCATAGCAAAGGTCCCATTCAGTCCAACTGGTTCGATAATATGCAAGTGGAATGGTCAAGGAAACAAAACTAATTGTCTCTGGAAAGGTGCACCATGCGAGATTTTACACCGTGCTCTCAGAGGAAATGATAAGGAAGGTAAGAGAGAAGCTAGCAGTCACTCGAAAAGAGTTGCAGGACAACCTGAAAGCAGCAGGAGCAACAATTACACAGAGAACTGCACTGCAATCATCTCCATTACTACACCTCACATAAAACTCCTTTGATAAAAAAAAACAAGCATATCTAAAAGCATTCAGCCAAATCCGAACTCTTTTGGAACAATATACTCTGGTCAGGTGAAACTAAAGTAGTACTATTTGGCAATAATTCACCTTGTCATGCTTGGAGAAATAAGGGTTGTGCATATGATCCCAAGAACAACATACCCACAGTGAAGTCCAAAGGTGAGAGCATCATATTATGGGGCTGCTTCTCTGCAAACAGTACTGGGACATTACACATCATTGAAGGAAACATAAATGAAGCAATGTAACAGGACATATTAGAGGAGAATTTAATTTCACCAGCCAAGAAAGTTAGAAGATGGACATATAAACAAGACAACAACCACAAACATACAGCCATAATAACTCAACAAGGCCTTGCATGACCTAGCCAATCTCCTGACTTTGAATCCCGTTGGAAATTTATGGATTTTGAAATTGGGAGTCCATCCGAAGGATCCTCATAAGCTTGGGGAATTGAAGACAATTTGCCAGGAGGAATGGGCCAAAATGAAACCACAACGCTGCAAAAAGCTTCTTACCATAGACATCTCAAAGCTCAAATGCCAACAAGAGCTTTACAGCAAAGTACTAATTTTGGTACTTTGTGGTGTTTGAAGAAATTGTTTCCCCCCCAACAATTTTATTTCTTAAACATATATTGGCTTCTGCTTATGAATACATGCTTTTCTGTTCATATTTATAAGAACAAAGTCAAAAGACATTGTGTGTGTAAATTTGAAAAGTTTATTATAAGATATATGGACTGGACATATATTAAACAACAAAAACCGAAAGCGTCTGAATGTTTATTTCCCTTCACTGTATATGCAAAAACATTTTTAGGCTTTAAAAACATCTCTCCTTGTTTTTCATCACTTCAGATTCTGGGGCTTAAATTAATGAACAATCTCGAATGACCCGGATGCATATCAGCAATTACTAGGTAGCTAGTAGCAAGAACAAGGGTAGTTTAAATATTGTTGTTAGTGTGTGATGCACAGCTAATATGGCTCACTATGTGCTTTCTGTACATTAATCAATTCGTGTTTTCCTCAGATAGTAAACACAGCCATACAATGAGGTTTTTATTGTTGCTCAAAAGAATAAAAATAACTATAATAAAGAATTCAGATATAGGTCTAAAACTAAAGTTTCCTTGTTTTCTTATTTTCATTTTGATATGAAAAATTAATGAACACAACTTACATGAACCCATAGCCATATCTAGCTACAAGGAGTTTCAGGGATTTTTTTGTTTAGTTTCTTTTTATCTCCCCTTGACAAATTTAATATGGAGATGGTTCTGTCTTGACAATGTGATGGCTGAACGTAGCCTACTTGCATTCGAAGACGAATCCACAGTGATGACTGGACCTCAGAGCAGCCGAGGACACTGTAGGTTTGTCCAAAGACTTAATCTGCCTTTATATTTAGCACTCACGACACACTTTTGCCATGCAATAAACATCTTACATATACTATATGGCCAAAAGGTTGTGTACACCTGACCATCACACCTATATGTGCCCATTCCAAAACTGTCGGCACAGAGCTGGTCCCCCCTTTGCTGGTATAATAACCTCCACTCTTCTGGGAAGGCTTTCCACTAGATTTTGGAGCGTGGCTGTGGGGATTTGTGTTCATTCAGCTACAAGAGCATTAGTGAGGTCAGGCACTGACGTCAAGTGAGAAGGCCTGGTGTGCATTCAGTGTTCCAGTACAGCCCAAAGGTGTTCAGTGGGGTTGAGGTCAGGGCTCTGTATAGGACACTCGAGGTCTTCCAATCCAACCTTAACAAACCATGTCTTCACGGCGCTCGCTTTGTGCACAGGGGCATTGTCATGCTGGAGCAGGTTTGGGCCTCTTAGTTCCAATGACGTGAAATTGTAATGCTACAGCATACAAAGACATTCTATACAACTGTGTGCTTCCAACTTTGCGGTAACAGTTTGGTGAAGAACCACATATGGGTGTGATGATGGTCAGGTGTCCACATACTTTTGGCCATATAGTGTGGCTATAATATCTCTGAGTTTATCCAAGAATGAAATAAATGTGAAAGGCCAATACAGAGGTGTGTGTAAAAAGCAAAGCACTTATAATTTTGCTAGCCGATTCAGCTTGCTAGCTGCAGTAATGTTAGATGTAATTCATGAGAAGTGTTTATATATTTTTTAAATATTTAACGCAATCAAATGAGACAGTCTAACTTGAGTGAGAGCACTTTTATACAAGTGTAACACAACACAGCCACCGGTGTTGTAAATATTAGGTATATTAAGTGTATATTATGGGATTTTTTACTTTTTTTGGCAAAATTTTTGCAATATGGCCCTCACTACGATTTCGATCCTGGTTCCGGGCCCTGAACGGACCCGATAACCACCGGCAGGCTTCATGGAGATTTGAAGCTCAATTTACATTATATAAAAGGATCACAACTGCGTGCAAAAATTGTTTTTAGTCCGAGAAATCGAGCGTTGATTCGAGTACAACTCCTGACACTCTGAGCTGAAACACCACACGCATGACCTGTGTAAGTTGTTGTTGGCATGGGGCTCACTTTTTTTTTTTCTTCCTAAAATAAGTGTGTGTGTGTGTGTGTGTGTGTGTATATATATATAAATATATATATATACGTGTATGTGTGTGTGTAGCTTGTCTAACCGCCCCATGCTGAGGTGGAGCTCTACTCCCAGCCAATCAGAGCAAACCACACGCCCCTCACACTGCTGTTGTCAAAGTACAACCACTGTTTTAACTTCTTGGGCCATGTCGACCTTTACAGGAGACGCGGGTTTACAATCACACAGCTTCTCTAATATAATGTAACGCTGTCCTGGTTAAGAATACGAGTTATTAATCCGATTCATTCCAGGCTTAAGTGGCTTTTCTAGCTAGGTTAGATGTCTTTACTTGGAATGAGGCATTAGGGGGCAGCTGTTAGGCCTCAACTGAAGTTAACATGACACTGTATTTAGTTTATATATATATATATATATATATATATATATATATATATATATATATATATATACACACATACATACATATACACACATATATACACACACATGCATATGCACACACATACACACGTTAATACAGTAGAATAAAACTCACTGCTGTGTTGCTACTCTGCACAATGATGAGGTCTGAGTCTACACTACAGTGAAAACAATGATTTCTGTTTGTTCAGCTAATGCAACATGGCTGTGCTGTCAAGATAAACGTGCTTCTATTGCGCAAGAAGTAAAGTTGCATTCAGTTGAGCTTTCCAAATCCCATTACTACCCCATGGGCTCACGGAAGGACGTGCCACAAGGGTAATTTAGCAGCAGGATCGGGATCGGGAATAGGATCAGGAGCATGAAGACGAAGATGAAGATGAAGATGAAGATAAGCGCACACTTACTCTCTGGGTAACTGGATCGGCGGCGCGCCTCTCCTCTGGAACACGCCGTCCACGAACACGCCGTTCTTGCCCAGGCAGCGCAAGTAGAAGTCGGGCTCCTCGAAGGTGATCTGCAGGTGGCGGCGCGAGATGAAGCTCGAGTGGCCCATGTTGACGTCCACGGAGCCGTGCGACGAGTTGCGCCCCACCGTGACGGCGCGCTGGCGCATGACGAACTCGAAGTCGCGGCCGTGGAGACGCGCGAGGGCCTGCGCCGGGGGCGAGAGCGCGTGCGCCGGCGGACTCGCTCCCCGCACCGGGCTGCACGGCGCGGACTTCAGGGCCAGCAGTGCTCGCGCTCCGGTGTCGTCCGCGTAATCAGCCATTTTTTTCCCCCTATATAGATATATATATAGATATATATTAAAAGGAAAAAAAAAAACCCAGAAAACAAAAAAAAAAAAGAAAGAACTTCAACAGGAACTTGAAGAAATGGCTGAGAGTCGGGCAGCGCCTCGCTCTGTTGCTGCTGCTGCTGGTAGTCACAACATGGGAGATGAGCGAGCCACAACACCCGACCTGGATCACCGGGAGTCTCAGGTCGGTGTGTACTCGTGTACACTCAAATCCAACCCAGTGCACTTAAAACACACTTCACATCGTCTGTTCACCTTCACCGATTACAACATCCCAACAAATTAGTTCACGTCAGCAGCGAGGCGTCGTTTATTTTACGTGGAAATTGTTTCAAACGCGGTCACGCGCGAGCGCCACTCTAACCGGCGCACAAAAGGTTAACGGCGGTGCAGTTCCTGGAACCGGACGACACGTGCGTAACATGTGGCAGTGAGAAATATAAGAAAAGCACGACGAATTCTCAGACTGTGCGTGCCACTGAGGCTGTAGCATGAACATGTTGATCATCTGATACTTTTCGTGTGGAATTATAAGGCATTTCGTTACTCAGATATACTTGTGGTGTTTGCGGCAGTGACGTCAGCACCGACTGACCATTGGCCGCTTTCTGTTTATAAACATAGAAAGAACAAGAAAGAGTGAAAACACGGATGCTAGAGTTGCATCGTGGATTACGAAGCTGCAGATATTCTGGTGAATAATGGGAAGTTGTCATAATATATTATAGTAAACAGAAAATTGTTGACACAAAGATGGGAGCACATTTTTTTTTGGGGGGGGGGTGCACGATATTGCACGATATTGGCATCTTCCACACACCCCTAATACCCAAAATTGCCTACCACAATTTCAAGATGTAGTACTGTTAGAGCTCTCAATTGCAGAAGTCAGTAAAGCGAAATGTTCTACCTTTGCGACCTGGACTGCTGCTGCACAAATAATCTCTAAACATATCAAGCATGAAAACTGATATTGCTTCATTTTTGTTTATTCCTCTTTTCTCTTCTCCCCCCTAAGGTTTTGTCTATCATAATGTCTATTTATTATGTTTCACAGATAAAAGTACTTTTGCCATTGTTGCATTGTGTCCCTGTGTCTTATGTTTTACATGTAACTGTACAGTACGTGTCTTTTGTAAATGAGGCCGCTTGCGTTTTATTTTGGTTATACTTCAGATATGTTCGCACTCTTATACTCGGCTGTATTCATTAGTATGGGTTTGAATAACATTTTGGTTTTTGAAAAAACACTTTGATCACAAAAAAAAAAGCATTACAATTTTCCTTCACTGGAACTAAGAGCCCTAAACATGTTCCAGCATGACGATGTCCCTGTGCACAAAGCGAGCTCCATGAAGACATGGTTTGAGAAGGTTGGAGTGGAAGAACTTGAGTGTCCTGCACAGAGCCCTGACCTCAACCCCACTGAACACCTTTGGGATGAACTGGAACGCCGACTGCACCCCAGACCTCCATCAGATGGTAGCAATGTAATGCATTAAAATCATTTAGACACACGTCAGTAACTTCAGTTAATGGTCAAAGAATCATCAGAATGGGGAGAAAAAATTTGGTCTCAGTGACTTTGACCATATATACTTTTGACCATATATATAAGTAAATATTTGGTGTGACAAAAAAATAAAAATAAAAATAGTAGTCTCCGGTACAGTTTGTGCAGTTTTATAAGGAAATGAGCTGGCCCAGCAGTTTTTCTGGAGACTTTGACTTTCGCACTCGCTTCTTATTTTTGCAGCAAAACCCAGCAGCCTTCATTGTGTTTTTTTATCTGAAAAGTGTCTCTCATATAATATTCTGCTTTCTTTAATGTCATACAAACATTTTTTTGTAACATTTAATTTTGTGCTAGAAAACTAATGTTTGGGAATCTAAAATGTTTTTGTACTGACTTGATAATGTAGACGTCATAAAATAAAACATCTATAACAAAGTTTGTACTAAAAGAAAAATAGGGTGCCTAAAACTTTTGCACAGTAGGTGTGCAACAATTATTGGCACCCTTTTAGTCAATACCTTGTGCTACCTCCCTTTGCCTAGATAACAGCTCTGAGTCTTCTCCTATAATGCCTGATAAGGTTGGAGAATACATGGCAAGGGATCTGAGACCATTCTTCCATACAGAATCTCTCCAGATCCTTCAAATTTCGAGGTCCACGCTGGTGGACTCTCCTCTTCAGTTCACCCCACAGGTTTTCTATGGGTTTCAAGTCAGGGGACTGGGATGGCCAGGGCAGGACCTTGATTTTATGGTCAGTAAACCATTTTTGTGTTGATATTGATGTATGTTTTGGATCATTGTCCTGCTGGAAGATTCAACCATGGCCCATTTGAAGCTTTCTGGCAGAGGCAGTCAGGTTTTCATTTAATATCTGTTGATATTTGATAGAGTCCATGATGCCATATATCCTAACAAAATGTCCAGGTCCTCTGGCAGAAAAACAGCCCCAAAACATTAAAGAGCCACCACCATATTTAACCGTGGGCATGAGGTACTTTTACATATGGCTACCTCTCTGTGTGCACCAAAACCACCTCTGGTGTTTATTGCCAAAAACCTCTGTTTTGGTTTCATCTGACCATAGAACCCGATCCCATTTGAAGTTCCAGTAGTGTCTGGCAAACTGAAGACGCTTGAATTTGATTTTGGATGAGAGTAGAGGCTTTTTTCTTGAAACCCTTCCAAGCAACTTGTGGTGACGTAGGTGCCTGACGTGTAACTTTCGACAGGAAACTGCTTTATTTTAATTGGTTTTCGAAATTGAGTTATTTAAAATCTGCATAGTGTCTTTTAATTAGCTTACACTTCTTCCAATGTTAAATTTAATGTTTTATTTAAAAAAATAATAATAATAAGTAAAATTATTTATGATTTAATTATAGTTAAAACTACCATTGCAATGATACGAGAAGTGTAATAACAGTACATGCAGTTCATCAGTGGGCATTTTATTATTTTTTTAAAATTTATTAGACACACATACATAGCAGCTCATGCCCATCCATAGCTAAAAAAAATTGTCAGCCACCTGCTTCTCCCTTGATTAAAGGGATATGACCATATGACCATCACAAACAAGCGACAACAACATTGTGGCATTTTACCATGTGTGTTGGTTTGAGAACAGTCCACCAACCTAAAATCTTCTCCTAACAGCAGTGCTATTCATAGAAACTGACACTGATGGGTGAGTAGTGGATGATTAACAACAAATGGGTTAAGATGACCTATATTCTAACCTATATTCTATTCTATAACTGTACACTTACAACGTGAACCATCACGGTAAGTGTGCACAGAGTTTAAAAAATAAAGTGCCACGTTGTCATTACTATGTCAGTGCCACTGTTTTGCTGACAGTGACCCACCACCCAAGTAATATCTGAGCAGTGGTGGCCCCATGTTGGCCCCCTGCAACTGATAAGCAAGATAGAGGGTGTCTTACAAGTTGTGCACTGCACCAGTTGTCCAAGTGGGATAGTAAAATGGTACATTTACATAATTTTACATAATTACATTATTCTAATTCAAACTTGGGCCCAGAGCAATTTAGGGTCACTAGAATTGTTACCACCATTCAACCCACCAGAAACAACGACCCTGTGTATTAATATCTAGAAAATCATATGAATTATTAATATAGAATTCCATTGCAATTTGCTGAAGTCCAGAGATTTTCCCTTTTGTAGAGTATCATCAAAGTATCTAGTTGCAGTTCATCTTGTGGTTGGCCCATGGATGTGGTCGTAAGGATGTCCTCATGCATTGTTATTTTTCCCACTGGGTTTGATTTTGACATAGACACTTGAATTGTTTTGCCACAAATGCCCTGTCTCCACAACAACAGTAATGAATGGATGAGTGTGTCCTTGTGAGACAAGATAGTGCCGGTGGAAGAATCCAAACATGCAGAAAGCAAGATATATTAGGCTCTGACTTTCCCGAATTTGTCCATGGGGAAAAAAATAGTCAGACTCCTGGTTCTCATGTCAGGCATTATCCACATTAGGGATTAGTTAATAAAATTATCAAATATGTCCACACATAATTAGACCTTAAATTTTCTTAACACATAAGTTAAAGCGACAGTTTCTGTCTCAGATCCAGTTCCAGTCTTTGTTCCTGCTCTGACTCCTGCCACTTGCCCACACACCAGTTAATGCTTTAGTGCCATCCAGTGCTCTGGAGGGTGCATTACCACCGTCAGTGTGACTCCATGGTCCATGTCTCACTCTCCCATCTGTCCTTGTTTGCACATACAACACAGCCAACAGGGACTCTATTACAAAACCTTCTTGGCAGGCTTGTTTTCTTCAACTCCTGCTCCAGCTATTTCTTGGCCATGTGCCTCGCTCAGTGTTTGCACTTATGTCTCTTGCTGTTGTTACCCCCACTCTTTTGTCTCAGCAAAATCTTACATTGTGGTTTGTTGACAAGAGCACTGAAGAGAGAGAGCAAGAGAGTCTAATCCAGTCAGTACAGAAGCATATTCACCACCATTTTCATAGCTACTCTAATTATTCCTCAACACATCTGATTGGTAGATGTAGCCTCAACTTTCACATACTAATTTAGTGCTAATGCCTTTAGTTGGGGAAAAATATAATATATAAGGAAAAAATAGTACTCAGATACAACGGATTTTCAGCATCACATTTCACTCTTTAACATTACTTATGAAAACACAAAATAAGCATGCAGCCTCTTTAGTATTTTAGTAGTTTAGAAAACAAACAAAATCGCTATTTTTGTGTCAAGCCCCTGTTTACTATCACAAATATAAAGAAATATGAGACTGTACATTCCTCTAGAATGTATTATTGATATCTGAAATACTGCATGACTGTTGCATTCTCAAGCAAATCATGGTTTCAATGTAAAATAAAAAGTTGGCATATTTAAGGCAAGTAATGTTTTATGTCCAATGTCATCTAAGTGATTTAAAAGTTTCTTAGCGACATGGACCACACTGATGATCTGGACCGAAAAAGCACACTGTGGAAACTACCCAGCAGAACCTGATGTCTAGGGGGTGGACTCAGGTCTGAGCCAATTCCTCCAACTATTCATTGGTCTAAAAATCATGCTGTCATTGATGTGAAAACTCACAGGAGTTTTTTCTATAAATGATTAGCCTGCTCTGTACTGTAGTCTATTTCTGCTCAGAATTACACCATTAAATATCATTGCACAGTTGTAAAGTACAAAATAACCCCATTTCCATAAAAATTCGGATTTTTCTAAAATGCAATAAAAACAAAAATCTGTGATTTGTCAAGTCTCTTGAAAAATTAATTAACTGAAAAAAGTACAAAGAAAATATGTTCAGTGTTTTCACTGACCAACTTAATTGTATTTTGTAAATACAAACATTTGATGCCTTCAACACACTCACACAAAAAGTTGTAACAGAGGCAAAATAAGACTGAAAAGTTTATAGAATATTCAAGTAATACCATTTTGGAGGATCAGGTTAATTGGTAACAGGGGAAGGTATCAGGATTGGGCATAAAAGGAGCATCCACCAAAAGCTCAGTCTTTGCAAGCAAGGATGGGTCGTGGCTCACCACTTTGTGCCAAACTTCACGAGAGAATTGTCAGTCAGTTCAAAAAAAGCATTGCTCAATGCAAGATTGCAAAGAATTTAGGTCTTTCACTATCAACAGTGCATAATATTGTGAAAAGATTCAGGGAATGTGGAGAAATCTCATTGTATAAAGGGCAAGGCCGGAAACCACTGTTGAATGTGCGTGACCTTCGAGCCCTCAGGCGGCATTGCCTGAGAAATCATCATTCTACTGTGATAAATATAACCACATGAGTACCGTTTTCACTTAACACAGTCCGCTGCTGCACCCAGAAATGCAACCCGAAACTCTATTATGCAAGAAGGAAGCCACACATCAACTCTATGCAGAAATGCAGGCAAGTTCTCTGGGCCCGAGCTCATCTCAGATGGACTGAAAGGCAGTGGAAATGTGTGCTGTGGTCAGATGTGTCCACGTTTCAGGTTGTTTTCGGGACAAACAGACATCAAGTTCTCTGTGCCAAAGATGAAAAAGACCAAACAGACTGTTATAAGCGAAAGGTGTGAAAGCCAGCATCTGTGATGGTATGGGGGTGCATCAGTGCCCACGGCATGGGTGACTTGCATATGTGTGAAGGTACCATTGACACGGAGGCATATATTGGGATTTTAGAGAGACATATGCTGCCATCAAGGCAACGTCTTTTCCCAGGAAGTCCATGGTTATTTCAGCAGGACAATGCCAGACCTCATTCTGCACGTGCAACAACAGCGTGGCTTCATAGACACAGAGTTGCCCATTTTGTGCAACTTATTTCTAGAAAAGTTAACTCTCTGTTAATTAAAAGTACTCCATGTTAAGCCTTCTGTGTGTCTTTCCTCCATAACAAATGAAATGTACCGTCTCGGCAAGGAACGCTTTGCAGGTTCACCTTCAAGGAGTGCTAAGAGGACAACTGACTGATTCATAAAATTTGGTGATATGACCTTTGGCAGAATTTCCATATTCAACCACAAGGGTTCATCCCAGAGTCATCTGGCCATCAACGCATGAAAGACGAACTTCTCGCCAGACCAAGCAGTTCTCTCACTCTTGGATTCTGAAGCCTTCTGACCCTTTTCAGAAAGGTCATAATAAGCCTCCAAGAGACACTATCCACCATTCTTGGGTGCCACATACACCTTTATCATAGATGGAGAGTTGCTGTTGTCTATCAGCCCCTGGTTAGTATCTTCACAATTGGGTAATGCAGTGCATCCATTCAATGAGGCACATCATTCAATGCAACAGATTCCATGTGAGAGCATACTGTACAGGGCCTGTGTGCTAGGGGCTCGTGCATTCAGGATGGTATTCAGGATTCAGGATGTTTCCATGACTGTTAGGTGACAATCTTCAGATGGCAATTCTTTCTGAGGGGCCAGATCCAAGGGCCTGGCTAAAGGGGGCCATATCTCTCCACCCATTTGGGACAGCAGATCTGCTCAGGGAGGAAATTGCCAGTGTGATCTGACCATTAGTGAAAGCATTAGTGGAACCCATGGTACAGCTGTACAGGAGGAGAAGTGTATAGTAGGTGGTGAGCCAGTGCATCCTGTTTCCGTGGCTTGTGTTGACTTACTATCGGTGAAGATCTCCTCCTTGCCAAACCTTTCCGAGATTTGTGCTACCACATCTGGGTGCAGACACCATTCCTCTGGATGTACGCAATGTTATGTTGCCCAGCAGATGAATTGGTCTCTTTAAGGCTAACCATAGAGGAGCCCACTGGAGGCCATTCCGTGCAAGGCAGAAAGAGCTTGCCACCCTCAGAATGACCACACAATCTCTCTTCTCTCTTAAAAATAAATAAATAAATAAATAAATATCTGCCCTTTTATATGGTGAAACTGTGGTCACTGAGCTTGTATATGATCAGGATCTGCTTCTGCTTTGGATGTTTGACGGTGGAGTTATTCTCCGTCAATTTGTGTTCTCTGTTTAGGGCCCAATAGCACTGTAATTTGGATTTGTGATTTGGTGTGTGTGTCCTAATGTTCCACACATACTGTTTTGCTTTGATAATTTGGTTTACTCTTGACTTTGGTCAGCACTGCTGGTCTGAGGCTGTTGTGTTTTAGAGGTTTGTGGGCTAGTGAGTCTCAGAACCAGTTGACATATGGGACTGGTTTTAGGGCTGAACTCTTGGGTTTTCAGTGTTTTATGTTGTAACAGATTTTGATTACCGTATTTTAGATGTATTCAGAATTTTAAAGATCTTTTGAATAGGCACACTATATGGCCAAAAGTATCTAAAAAGAAAAGTAAATCTAATCATATGTGCTTGTTAAACATCTCACTCCAGAATTTTTCCCCCTTTGCTGCTGAAACTGCTGCCACTCTTAAGGCTAAATCTTTACGCTATATAGCCTTTACCTAAGGGTCTTTATGCTATATTTTGGAATGTACCTGTGGGGATTTGTTCCTGTTCAAGAGCATTAGTGAGGTCAGGCGAGGAGGACTGGTGCACAGTCGGTGTTCCAGTTCATCCCAAAGGTTTTCAGTGGGGTTGAGGTCAGGTTTCTGTGTAGGCAACTCAAGTTCTTCCACACCATCCTTGGCAAGCCACGTCTTCATGGACTTCACTTTGTGTACAATGGCACTGTCATGCTGGAACAGGTTTGGGCCTCTTAGTTCCAGTGGAAGGAAATTGTAATGCTACAGCATACAAGACATCCTAGACAGTTGTGTCCTTTCAACTTTGTGGCAACAGTTTGGGGAAGAACCACATGTGGGTGTGATGGTCAAGTTTCCACATACTTTTGTCCATATAGTGTATAATCAATGCACATCGGCCTAGTCCTACATGCATTTGTTGTCATTTGATTTTTGCATGCGCATACTCTGTGTGATGCTTGTCCCATGTAATGTAGTCCTGAATGTGATGTTTTTTTTCTTGATTGCATAAGCTGCATTCAGTTCACAGATCCTTGTGGTACTGATTTTCAGTCCTAGGTAATCATAGTGTAATTAATGCTCTAGGGTGCTGATTTTTTACAGTAAAAAGGTGTCTGCTTTCCTGAGATCTGGCTTTCATTTGGATGATGAAAATGTTAGTCTTGTCTAGATTTTCAGTCTCGCCCACAGTATTGCTCCAGCAGGTCCAGGTGCTGTTGTAACCCCTGTTCAGGGGATGACACCAGACCCTGGTTGTCCAGGAACTGCAGATTTTTCCAGTAACACCACTAACACCAAAATATTGACCAGAGTTGGACTCAAACTGCAGCACTGTCTCATGCTATTTTGTATTTTTATTTCACATTTATTGTTTAAATATATGCACTTGATGATGTCATATGCCACATACACCACATTTTAGAGTATGATAACACAGTCCAGTGTGCCAAACAGAAACAAAACTCTTTTAAAGTCAGCTAAATCACTATAATATCTGCCCCAGGCTGCTCTGACTAGTTGTGGGTATTCAAACAGAGAGATAGACTGTAAACTGCAAGGCTCTTCCATAAGTTAATGAGCCCTCTTCCCTTTTTTTTTTAAAGCTGCAAAAGAAATAAAATAAATAAATTTCAGACCCCTTGAGGATATATGGTTTATTTCACACATTGCTCCCTTACATATCCCACTGGTGAAATCACAGTCACAACCACGATCCATTACACAGCCAGGCACAGAAAAACAAGCAATAGTTTTTAATTCTGCTCATGAATCAGCGGGACAACTGCAACAACCTGCTAGTGCTGCAAGCATGTACCATCTTTCATATTTCCTCGAAATATTTTAAAGAATAATTTGTAGATCCTAGGCCAGCTGGCATGGTTCATAAAACAGGCTTTGTGTAAAATGTGTTTAAAAAATAAGCTCTTTAAAGAATTAGTAGAAGTGAAAGTGTTACTTCTGACAGCGTTAGTTTATACACAATAAAAACTGATGTAAACACAAAATGTTATTTTGCCAGAGCTATAGATCACAGGCAATGTGAAATGCAGTGGTCTGGCTGTTAGCAGCTTCATTAAATGCTATAAAATATAATTTTGGGAAATTATCTGTAGGTCCTCTAATATGTTTAAACGATTGCTGCAACTCCATTACAGCTCATAATGTAATAAACATTATGCAAATAAGCAAAATAAGCTTTTCTTCTCCTAATCTACGGGCCTTAATAACTCTATTAAATAATATCAGTAGTGGAGGTTTTCTTCTTTTAATTGGCAGTAATTAAAATCACAAATTGAACATTTTAAGCTGCACGACCCACACTATCAGCAGCAATTCAGGACTCCATAATCTTAACATTTTAGTGTATAGTTTAATAAAGGGGAATAAATCTATGAATGCCCAAGTCACCTCTGAATAATATAGGGGTGTCCCCCACCTTGTGCCCCGAGTTCCCTGGAATAGGCTCCAGCCTCCCCGCGACCCTGTGTAGGATAAGTGGTATGGAAAATGGATGGATGGAGTGATATCCTGTATAAGCTATTTGGAGGCCATGGTAAGATTATTACAGGCCAGACATATGCACTTTAAAATACCTATGCATTGATGGACTCTACAAGTCTTATAGAGTCAAATCAAATAAAGACAAAAGAATGCAAGGTTTTCCTCCATGCCTATTAAATTATTTCTTTAATATAAAAGAGGAGTATAAAACAGACAAGGCATCGTATATGGACCGCTGTCATGTACTGCTAAACTGTGTTCTCCTTATGGATTAATACTTGTACCAATCATGTAAATATTCTCGATTAAGTGAGTAGAACTGATAGCCCTTAACGAAATGGAAAATCTTCAATTATGCAATAATGTATAAAAACTTAAAGATCCACTAAATAGAAAAGGTGGTTATTAGAGCATCGTGTTTGCAAACCCATAGTACACACTGTGAAATGAAACAAAATCACGGCCACAGTGAAATCATGCTGAACTATTCCTCATGGTGAGTTCTTGGGACCAACTTCAGAGTCACAGGAACTTTTGGTTGAAAGAGAGCATTGAGTTGAATGGGAATCTGGAAAGAAGGAGAAGTAAGAAGTCATTGATTAAGCATTGGTGTTTGGCTTGTACATGGCCTACATGGCTTAAGATGCAGAAGCATGACTGTTTTAAATGATAAGAGAGCATTAATGAGAGACCTGCGTCTCTTTGCACGTCTCCACAGTGAAGTTCTGCAGGAGCTTCACCATCACAACTTTCATGATCATCAGAGCAAACCTCATTCCCACACAGTTACGAGGCCCAAGACCAAACGGCATAAACGTGTAGGGGTTGATGTCGTTCTCGGGACTGAACCTTTCAAGAAATCAGAGACATCACGTTGTTAGTAATGCATCTTTTTACATGATACTTGTGAGAAGTTAGCAGTTGTGTGTGATGATGTCACACGGGGACATTGCTAGCACAGTTACAATGACTCTTAATAGGAGAACATTTCAATTCAATTCATCTCAAACATAAGCGATAATTACACTGTTAGTTCCTAAAAATAAAAGAGCAAAAGCTCCTTTCCCCCTCATTCATCATTCTCCAGTGATGTTCAATTAATGAGAAAGACAGTGTAGAAGTTCCAGAATGCAATGCAGCTATACAGAACAGTTGAGCAGGAATGTGGCAGAGACTCAGCCCAGCTAGTTAGTGATCTACAAGATGACAAGCATGATGGTGTTGAAGTGACTAGTTCAAGTTTTAAGTTTATTTGTCATGTGCACAAAATGTCAGGGACAGTTGTACAATGAAATGCTTGTTGCTGTACAATACAAAATATATACATAAGAAGATGAGGGCGAAGGAGAAGGAAAAAAAGGGGGGGGGGGGATCCCCGTGACCCAGTTATATTGGCAGTCCATGCCATAACATTGTCTCCATCATGTTTGACAGATGATGTGGTATGCTTTGGATCTCAAGCCCTTCATTTCTTTCTCCATACTCTTCTCTTCCCGTTACACTGGTACAAGTTAATCTAGGTTTCATCTGTCCAAAGAATCTTGTTCCAAACCTTGGCAGAATTAAAAAAAAATATTTTTTTTAGCTGTTTTCTAACAAAGTATAACCAGACCTTTCTGTTCTTGAGTGTTGGTTTGTATCTTGAGGTAAACCCTCTGTATTTACATTCATGAAGACGTCTCTTGACTGTACGCCTAATGATGGCCTCCTTCACATGCATCGACACCTTTTTGACAGCATATTAAAGAGTTCCCATGAACAGCTATCAAATTCAAATTCAACACTTGCAACTCCAGACCTTTTATCTCCTTCATTTGTCATAAAATAACGAGGAAACAGGCCACAGCCGGCCACGAAACTGTTTATCAGTCAATTGTCCGATTACTTTTGAGCCTGTGAAAATGGAGGGACTATGCAAAAAATGGCTGTAGTTCCTAAACGGTTAATGCAATATTGTTGTTAAACCCCCTGAATTAAAGCTGAAAGTCTGCACTTTAATCACATCTTGATTGTTCCATTTCATATCCATTGTGGTGGTGTACAGAGGGAAAATTACAAAAATTGTGTCACTGTCCAAATACTTATGGACCCCGAGAGGCAAACTGGTGTGTATGCCTAATAAGTAAGCAAAATATATGTACAAGCAGGGTTTATATATAGGTAATATGAAGGTTTAGACTAAAGTGACTAAAAGACTAAAGTGCTTCTGCCTCAGTTCATTCAGGTGAATTCCATTAGCGCCACTATCAGGGGGTAGTCAAACGATTAATGTTGAAAAACAAACCAACATGTCTGTGATAGATGTTTAAACTAAAAAAAAAGTCAACCTGGAGTTTCATTACAAAAATAAATCTGGGATGCCTCTGAAGATTAATATGCAAGTCGTTTAGACTTATCTGACAATATGCTAAAGATACACAAATGCCATTATAAAAAAAATGTATACCTCTCTGGATTGAACTCTTCAGGAGATTCCCAGAGCTGTGGATCCCTGTGCAGAACGTATGTAGGAATTCCGACCAGAGTGTTTTTAGGAATGGTGATTCCATTGAGCTCTATAGTCTTCTTGCACATCCTCTCCAGACGGGGAGCAGTAGGGAGCAGACGCATCGACTCATTAATGGCCATTTCCAGGCACTCAAACTTCATCAACGCATCGTATGTCACTGGAGCCTAAAAACCAGATACATTTGAGTAATTATTTGTTTTTATTTTACTAATGAGTTTTTATTATTTGTGATTTGTGGTTCTACGCCGAAAATGTTTCTTCAATTTCTTCTCTCTGATAAAGAGAACCATCATGACTTGCTGCTGTGTCCAGATTGTTTGGTTATAGTCGTAATTCATTCATTCTTCAGTAAGCTCTTTATATTGGTTAAGATCCAGACCCTATCTCTGGAAAACACTGGGCACGAGGCAGGTGAACACACGTTGGATGGAACGCCAGTCGATCATAGGGCACCATGTACACACATTCACACACTCATTCACACCTAGGGGCAATTTATTGAAGCCAATCCATCTACTAGTATGTTACGGACGGTGAGAGGAAGCCCTAGAACCCAAAGGAAACCCATACAATCATGCGAAACTCCACACAGATAGTACCCCGAGATCTTGAGTTTTAACCGGGGTCCCTAGAGCAGTGAGCTGCTGTGCCATCATGTTACCTGTCATAGCTGTCATAAAATACTATAAATAATACTACAGTGGGGGAAAAAAGTATTTGATCCCCTGCTGATTTTGTACGTTTGCCCACTGACAAAGAAAAGATCAGTCTATAATTTTAATGGTAGGTGTATTTTAACAGTAAGAGACAGAATAACAACAAAAAAATCCAGAAAAACGCATTTCAAAAAAGTTATAAATTGATTTGCATTTTAATGAGGGAAATAAGTATTTGACCCCTTCGACTTAGTACTTGGTGGCAAAACCCTTGTTGGCAATCACAGAGGTCAGACATTTCTTGTAGTTGTCCACCAAGTTTGCACACATCTCAGGAGGGATTTTGTCCCATTCCTCTTTGCAGATCCTCTCCAAGTCATTAAGGTCTCGAGGCTGACGTTTGGCAACTCGAACCTTCAGCTCCCTCCACAGATTTTCTATGGGATTAAGGTCTGGAGACTGGCTAGGCCACTCCAGGACCTTAACGTGCTTCTTCTTGAGCTACTCCTTTGTTGCCTTGGCTGTGTGTTTTGGGTCATTGTCATGCTGGAATACCCATCCACGACCCATTTTCAATGCCCTGGCTGAGGGAAGGAGGTTCTCACCCAAGATTTGACGGTACATGGCCCCGTCCATCGTCCCTTTGATGCGGTGCAGTTGTCCTGTCCCCTTAGCAGAAAAACACCCCCAAAGCATAATGTTCCCACCTCCATGTTTGACGGTGGGGATGGTGTTCTTGGGGTCATGGGCAGCATTCCTCCTCCTCCAAACATGGCGAGTTGAGTTGATGCCAAAGAGCTCGATTTTGGTCTCATCTGACCAGAACACTTTCACCCAGTTCTCCTCTCAATCATTCAGGCAAACTTCAGACGGGCCTGTACATGTGCTTTCTTGAGCAGGGGGACCTTGCGGACACTGCAGGATTTCAGTCCTTCATGGCGTAGTGTGTTACCAATTGTTTTCTTGGTGACTATGGTCCCAGCTGCCTTGAGATCATTAACAAGATCTTCCCGTGTAGTTCTGGGCTGATTCCTCACCGTTCTCATGTTCATTGAAACTCCACGAGGTGAGATCTTGCATGGAGCCCCAGACCGAGGGAGACTGACAGTTTCTTCCATTTGCGAATAATCACACCAACTGTTGTCAACTTCTCACCAAGCTGCTTGGCGATGGTCTTGTAGCCCATTCCAGCCTTGTGTAGGTCTACAATCTTGTCCCTGACATCCTTGGACAGCTCTTTGGTCTGGAGAGTTTGGAATCTGATTGATTTATTGCTTCTGTGGACAGGTGTCTTTTTACAGGTAATAAACTGAGATTAGGAGCACTCCCTTTAAGAGAGTGCTCCTAATCTCAGCTCATTACCTGTGTAAAAGACACCTGGGGGCCAGAAATCTTGCTGATTGATAGGGGATCAAATACTTATTTCCCTCATTAAAATGCAAATCAATTTATAACTTTTTTGAAATGCGTTTTTCTGGATTTTTTTGTTGTTATTCTGTCTCTCACTGTTAAAATACACCTACCATTAAAATTATAGACTGATCATTTCTTTGTCAGTGGGTAAACGTACAAAATCAGCAGGGGATCAAATACTCCCCCCCCCCCATTGTATATATTTATGCTTACATCATGAGGAAAGGTTGTGTCAATCTCCTCCACCAGTTTGCTCATGCAGTCAGGGTTCGTTGTGAGATTATACAGTAGATAAGTGAGGGTGGTGCTGGTGGTCTCATAGCCTCCCAAGATGAAAATGAAGGACTGGGAAAGAATCTCATGATCGGTCAAACCTGAAAAAAAAAAAAACCAACCAAGGCCAAGTCTTTCTTTGAATCTAGAACATTAAAGCTTTTAGATAATGCTCTACTTTCCTGGAAGTTTCATTGTTGCAACTCTTACCTTTGGTTGGTTGATCATCGGCTTTCTCAGCTTGCTCATCAGATATCTGGCTTTGGATCATGAGCTGCAGGAAGTCCACTCGCCTCTAACAGTAAAGGAAGGAGCATGACTTTAACACCACTTCTGTTTATGCAACTTTGCAACATATTACAGGCAATGGGATTCCTAATAGACATTACAGGGTGTACATTTACTTCACACACACTTTTTCATCCGTGCTGTGCTGATCTTTGATCTTTTTCAGCGCACTGTAGAAAAACTCCATACTTGATTTTGAAAACAAGGTCACCCCCATTTTGGCTAAAATCGTAGCAACACAAGGAAAGATGGCTGCAAAACAAAATGGTCATTAAGGCATTACTGTTAAAATTACATTACAAATGTTGATTTGGCTCAGATCTAATTTTGTCCCTAAATGTGACAAGTTCTAATTAATTGGAATCTGTCTGAAAGCAAAATACAAATCATTTCAAATTAGATTTGAGGCACTTAAGACAAAAGCTCAAATCAATTTCTTTGGTATTTCTGATTTCCTATTTGCAGCACAGGTTTTTTTCCCCCTGCAGTCTAAACAGCAATTAAACACATCAAAAATCAAACCGTTCCCACATTGGATGTGTCATATCTGATTAGTCAAACCGGGTTTCATGGTTTTGTTTTGTTTTTTCTGCAATTACATCAAAATCTGAAATTTGCAGCAAGACAAAAACCAGCAAGAATGCTCTGCATGTGCTGCTAGTTCTTGCAAATACAGTATGCGGGTAGTTCAAGACACATGTGAATGATGCATATGACGTTAATGACTTTTTAAATTGGACATATGAGGATCATGCGCAGATCTGTTCACACTAGTGACTGATATGGGTCAAACATGAATGTGAACTCAAAGCAGAATAACATCTGTACTGTTTCACTCAGAATTCAATCTATCAACTGAATTGCATTATTAAGACTACAAATCATAGCATGACTGCTGGGTTTTACGGTCACTGTATTCATTACACACTTCACCGAATTATATGCAAATATCATAGTCTGATAAAATCAGATAGGACATACTAATTATCAGGATTAAGGGACTGAAGAAGTTGAAGTTAAAAAATTTCTTGATCTGGGTGACAAACGGATCATCGGGGTTGTTAATGGAATCAATTTCAACACTGAAGGAGGCACTGGTGACAACATCCATGGAATAAGGAGCAATGACCCTGAAAAAAAGAAAGAAAGAAAGATCTCATTAACATTTAGATCATTAATAAAGGTGCATCTCAAAAAATTAGAATATCGTGGAAAAGTTAGTTTTATCCGTAATTTAATTCAAAAAGTGGATTTTTCATACATTCTAGATTCATTACACATAAAGTGAAATATGTCAAGCCTTTTTTGTTTTAATCTTGATGATTATGGCTTACAGCTCATGGAAAATCTTTCATACTGGAAAAATCCAGCATCTCAAAAATATTAGAATAAAGAATTTATAATACAGCAGTGTGGACCTGAGAAGACTCTAATCAGATAATTAACTCAAAACACCTTTTTACTCAAAACCCCGTTGCTCAGTGGTCCAAAGTCCTCTTTTCAGATGAAAGTAAATTTTGCATTTCATTTGGAAATCAAGGTCCCAGAGTCTGGAGGAAGAGTGGAGAGGCACAGAATCCAAGTTGCTTGATGTCCAGTGTGAAGTTTCCACAGTCAGTGATGATTTGGGTTGCCATGTCATCTGCTGGTGTTGGTCCACTGTGTTTTCTCAAGTCGAGAGTCAATGCAGCGTCTACCAGGGGATTTTAAAGCACTTCATGCTCATGACAAACTTTATGGAGATGTTGATTTCCTTTTCCAGCAGGACTTGGTACCTGCCCACAGTGCCAAAACTACTAGTAACTGGTTTGCTGACCATGGTATTACTGTGCTTGATTGGCCAGTCAACTCGCCTGGCCTGAACCCCATAAAGAATCTATGGGATATTGTCAAGAGGAAGATGAGAGACACCAGACCCAACAATACAGACGAGCTGAAGGCCGCTATCAAAGCAACCTGGGCTTCTATAACACCTCAGCAGTGCCACAGGCTGATTGCCTCCATGCCACGCCGCATTAATGCAGTAATTTGTGCAAAAGGAGCCCTGACCAAGTACTGAGTGCATAAATTAACATACTTTTCAGAAGGTAGACATTTCTGTATTATAAATTCTTTATTCTAATATTTTGAGACACTGGATTTTTGATTTCCATGAGCTGTAAGCTGTAATCATCAAGATTAAAACAAAACAGGCTTGAAATATTTCACTTTATGTAATGAATCTAAAATACATGAAAGTTCCTCTTGTCGAATTAAATTACGAAAAAAACGAACTTTTCCACAATATTCTAATTTTTTTTAGATGCACCTGTACATTCTCAGACCTGCCAATTCTGAAGAGGAATAATGTGTGGTCTTGTGGCGAGGAGTAACGCAATCCATCTTTCATATAGTCCTTTCACAAGTCTGAAAACACGCCCTGGCCTCAAGGTGTACTTGACAGCTGACAGCTACAATACCAACCAGGGAGGGTGAAATCTAACCAACACGTGCTTCGTCTTATTATGCGGTTGGCTAAGCCATCCAACCACATAATTTCCAACTGCTGTTCATGTCACAGGGCAGCGTAACACACTTGGAGGAAAGCGCTATCTGTGCTGCTCAGCATATATGAGCTCACAGATGTCAAAAATATGCAGATATGATTCCACCTCTCGAGATAAGGCTCAGATTCAGAAGTGCTTGCAAACAGCACTTTAATCACTTTCTAATGATCTTTACCAACAAAATAATTTTTAAAGTGCTAGAGTTGACATCTCGTTGAAGGACTATTTACTATTTCCCCCCCCCTCTTTCTAGTCGAACAAGTACCTAATAAATATAGTTAACATACACTGATAGAATTTACCTTGACCGAAAGCGAGGATGCCACGTCTTTGAAGTGGGAAAATCGAGATCACTAATGTGAGATGGGGGAAGGGGCGGGGCTTCCAGGAGGTCAGTTAATAACAGAGAGTACAAAACACCTATGCAACTGTCAATCATTTCTGAATCATATGTCGATTGGTTTATCTGCCGTTTTTACTGGGGGAAAAAAGAAGACAGCTCTTTTTGCATATTTTTGAGTGACAACACTTAGAAGTGTATGCTGATGCTAAATTGCGGAGTTTCTATGCAAAATATGCACAGACAAAAATGGCAAGTCTGCATTGTTATTACGTGTATGAATCTTTGTCAATCATAAATCATTGTGTATGTAGTAAACCTTTAGAGAGTTAGCTTTGTGGATTATATTATAAATGTCAGTTTAAACTAACATATTAAAATAAGATCATTATACTACACTACAGGGTGATTCAAGGGTTCTTAGCTTCCTGAATGGGTTCTACTTAGAAAGAGAAACCCTCTATTATAATATTTCTTCAAAGAAACTTTGTGTTTCCACAAAAGATCCTTTAGGAGACACAAACCAAAACACCCTTCGAGATGTAGATTTAGTGTATACAATCAATGCAGTATAGACATAACTGATTTAAAAAAAAATTTTTTTTTAAAATTACAAATCAAACTTCAGATGATTATTCAGCTTCCTAATAATTTTGTTAGCTACTGAATGGTCATCTTCGCAATTCTGAGGGAAAAAAAAGCCTTTTGCATTATTATCAGTGACAAAAACGTACTCTTTAATTTTGATCGCTTCTCCTGGGTTCCTTTTCTTCAAATTTTCAATTAAGCGATCTGCATATTTCTCAACAATAGGAAAAACCTGGAAGAAATCAGATCAAAAAATTTAAAATTGTTATTCATAATTATCCATAATAACTGTAACAAAATGCAAATAACTAATTAATTGAAAATGTCACATGAAGACAATCAGCATTTTATAATAACTGGATATTCAATTTAATTAGACGTGTGGTCAGGCATGAAGGACCCTATCATGCTGGTTGCTCCTATAAGCTGCCAGTTTATTTGGCTATAATTAGTACATATGAAACATTTGAAATGAAGTAACTCAAAGGTGAACCTCCTTAAGTCGTCCACTTGTAAAGAATGGAGAGAGCGAAGCACGGATTCGTTTCCACTTTTCATCTTTTACTACAGTTATCCCATCAGCGAAGGGACCAGCCAATGCCATATTTGCGTCCTACATAGAAGAGACAAAGGTAAACAATACTCAGTGTACTTGATAAGGACAAAACCTGATGTAATCATGTAAAATGGAGTTCATTTTGTGAACGACAGCGTGGACTTACCCTTCTATTAGTGAAGGTAGAGAAACATTCTTTTATCATAATAGCCTTGATCATTTCAAGATCTAAGGTCATCAGAATTGGTAGTCTTCCATCATATATCCTTAAAAGGAAATATTCTTTTGATTATATCTGACTCAATAGTGCTCGGTTCACTCAGCCTCATAAAACATCAGAACGAAGAAGTGTTTAATAAATTGAAAAAATAAATAAATAAAAAAACCCCCCACAAAGCTGTATTTACACTACAGTCAAGTAACATTCTGGACTTTTATTTAACAAGTTGCTGGAACCATTAATGATATTTAGGGTGTAAACCTACATGTTTATTCTTGCTTTTAGGTATTTCAAATCCAACACAAATTCTTTAAAGACTGAAATCAAAGTTTGCAATCTGAACTCACCCCCAAACCTTTCCATAGTTCTTGAAGCACTCCGTATCAAAATTGTAAAAACCCTGAAATGGAATCAAACATTACAAAAAACGGAGTGATACGCCACTTCTGCATGGTTCAACACCAATATTTATACAGTGTTACCGCTATAGTGTAGAGTTACTCACCTTTCTGTAGGACAAGAAGGTTCCCACGAAGGGCCAAGGCCTTGGTCCTGGGATCCCCAGGTTTTTAAAAAATCTATACGGCCAAACACTGTAACTACACGCAAATAACATAACATATATTATGTTGTATGCACACAATGCAATACATTTTAAAGATCATTCTTCAATTTCCATATCCCTAGTGTTCATCCCCACCACCTGCAGAGGATTGGACTGAATAAATGGAAGGAGACTAGGATTCTACAGGAGTACATTTCCCCTATTCTTTTGTAACATGGGGAAGTCGTTTTAGATTTGACAGCAGTTTCGATTCGAAGTGGTTGCTTACTATCTGACAAAGCCCTGAACTTTATTTTGCCTTGTCTTGTGATTAATAATGAGGAAAGTGAGGAACAAAAGACTAACAGTCACTTAAGCGAGTCAAAGTGCAGCGATAACAAATGCAGGGTTTTGTACAGATGCTTCATAATGAAATTCCAGGACTATCAAGGACTTTTCAAGCACTATTTTTTTTGTTTGTTTTCAAGGACTATACAAGAGATGTCATTGAAACATATTCTTTATTTCTTCTTTTAAAAGTCTTAAAAAAAAAAAAAAAAAGTAATTATAATAAAAAATTGCTTATAAAAAGCATTGCTTCGTCTTCACCATAACATCAGTATACTTATTAGCATATTCATTACGTCATCACGTCGTGTTTGCTTTCTGCCTAGTGTCAGCCCTTTACATCCGTTTACTTCTTTCCTACTCTCTGTGCACACATACTGCATTTTAATACAGCCGAATTCCCAATAAATCTGTTCTCATTTAGATATTTTTCTGTTCCTGTTGTCAGACAACAGGACAAGTATGAAATAGTGACTGAAACGCGGCCCATTAAGACTACCCTGTAACTGTACAAAGTTGAACAGATTAACTAATAGTTTATCTGGATCTTGCTCTAAGGTAACAAGCTATCAAGTAAAGGAAGCTCTCTCTCTCTCTCTCTCTCTCTCTCTCACACACACACACACACGCACACACACACACACGAAAAGTTTAATGTCTAACCATGACGTGAGTGAGTCATAAGGAACTTACTGCAAGCATAGTTGAACAATATCACTAATACCACTAATTAGACTACAATGTTCAGGGTATACTTACATAAACAAAAGCGTGACCACCAGTACGACTAGACTCCATGTCACAGACAGAGATGGGAGGAAACTTGTTTCCATCACACCACAAAAACAGAGCTCTTAGGAATGGTCTGAATTGTCCAGCTGACAGTCGAGCTTCACTGCTTCCAACTCTGAACTTTAGATAACACCTACAGGGGAGCGTTTTATAGAGATCCAAATAAGGTGCAAGTTCAAATGTGTAGGTGGAGAAAGATACAGGTATACAATAAAGGTGTGTTAGAATGACCTAATATTGTAGAAAGTAAGGCTCTGGGGCCCTAAGGAGTCAGTTAGAACAAAGTTTCAGGATAACGCAACATATCCTGTTTGACTATTTTTGGTTATGTAACATTATCTCAGACCTGTTTATTATCACCTAGGATTGAATTAGTCCTCATAATTCTCAAATCAACAACATAAACTATTCTCTATCACACCATTCAATATATGGATCTAAGTGACAGCAGAGTAATTTTTTTATTATTATCTTCTTTTCTGATTGTGATCCACAAGTCCATCCTCTTTGTGTATCCTCTAAGTGACATCATTTGTAATATAAAAATTTTCCTGAATGGATGATGTCAGCGGCAGTAGTGTTACTGGTACTGTACTGGTATACGGTGGTGAAGCAGGAGCTCTGTAAGCGGATGAAGCCCTCTGTTTACTGGTCAGTCTACGTCCCTGTCCTCATGTAAGGTCACTTGTGGACCTATAGGATTTCTAGGATCGCTGGAATTGCGCTCTGTGATACGGGAAAGCATATCTAAACTCCCTGGCCGGCTCATGGTACAGCTGTATCGGGTACATCCCACTGCGCAGGGACCCTGAGGCAGACACAGGACCTGCTGGAGGGATTATAATACTGTACTATTTGGCTTGTGAACATCTGGGAATCCCTTACTGAGGAGCAGGAATCTGTGGCTGCAGATACAGAAGTCTGGACTGACCTTTTCAGCCTGTTTCCACTGTGACTCTGACCAGGAAACGTGAAAGGAAAATGACTGAATGAATGAATCTCTGTTCTAACTTTTCCAAATCACGTGGCTCACCAACAAGAGTCGACTCTTTTGGCTCAGTGCTATTTCCCCCCTAAACCTGAAGACGTTTGTTTGTGATGTTTTGACCAGTGGTTGTTCTTCCTTCACTGCAAAAAATCATCATCATCATCATCATCATCTTAGCAAGTGAAAATATCACAAAATATAGTCAGATTTATCTAGTATTTCTTATTATAAGATTACAATAAACCATGTGAGTCAGCTCACGTGACTACTATCTTCTACATCTACTACCTTCATAACACACTCATGAACGTACACTTCATCCCTGCTGTATTATTAGAAGATACATCCTGGACCACAAAACACTCAACACACCCTTCAGCCTGTAATCTTATCTTTTTGTTTTTTTTTCTCTAGAGAAGTGACGTAAACCTAATAAAACATAACCAAAATAAAACTACCTTATCACATGGCTTGACCTGTATCCATCTAAGCCACGTATCAGAGATTAATTATTAGAAACGACGACAGAGATACTATGAAAATACCAATTCAATTCCTTACCTCTTTTCTTTAAACTTCAACCCTGCTGTTAACTCACCTCATGCAATAACGGGAAATCCGAAACGTGGCCAAACATGTAAATAGTAACTTCCCGGTTTTTACAGCCTTGGTTTTGGTTTTGCACTAATAGTGCACAGCGCCCTATAGTGGACACTCAGTCAGCCTGTATGCTTTATGATTTGGATAAATGTACACATAAATGCTTAGGGACCATCTGAAAGGGATTCAGTTGGATAATTTTCTATACTGTATATACTTTAGCAGTGGTTGTTGGAGCCAGGAATCAATTTAAATGGAAAATAATTTTCATGGATCCCTCAGCTCAAATTTGTTTTATTAAAAAAAAAAAAAAAAAAAAAAAAAAAAAAAAAAAAAAAAAGGATTATTCACATAATCCGACTATTTAACCATTAGGCTCATAATTCAAATTATTCCAATAATATTCTGGCTATTTATCTATTTCAAGCCAAAAGAGCGTTTAGAATGGCAGGACACATTAGGGCCAACTTGTTTTTGAGTTTCTGAAGTTTTGGATTAAACCCATTCAATTCAAATGACAATTCAAATGATACATTTGAGGCTCCAGGCTTCCTGCGACACTGTGTAGGATAATCAGTACAGAGTGGAGAGTGATTACTATTTTTATTTTTTTTATTTTTTTTGAAGTACAGATCATCTGTGTCTATGCCTCACAGTCCCCACTGACAACCTGGGATTAAAATAAAGAAAGTGAACCATGACTGAAGTGACAGATGTAATCCCCTGTAGACAAATAGGTACAGTATATGTATAATATACAGTACTGTGCATAAGTTTTAGGCACATGCAAAGAAATGCTGTACAGCAAAGATGCCTTCAAAATAATGAAATTAAATGTTTCTACATAAAAAATAAATAAAAATAAAAATAGTAGTCTCCGGTACAATGTGTGCAGTTTTATAAGTTAATCAGTTGGTAAGTTTTATTGAGCATCTTGCAGAACCAGCCACAGTTCTTCTGGACACTTTGACTTTCGCACTTGCTTCTAATTTTTGCAGCAAAACCCAGCAGCCTTCATTGTGTTTTTTGTCTGAAAAGTGTCTCTTACGTAATATGCTGCTTTCTTTAATGATATACAAACATTTTTCAGTAACATTTAATTTTGTGCTAGAAAATGAATGTTTGGGAATCTAAAATGTTTTTTTGTGCTGGTAATGTAGTCATAAAATAAAAAAATCTATAAAAAAGTTTGCACTAAAAAAAAAAAAAAAATAGGGTGGTCCGGGGACCTCCAGGAGTCTGTGAAGCATAAGAAGAGGGTCTGTGAATTTTTTGGTGGAAATCACAAAACACATTATTTGAGTTCTTATAGTTGGTAGAGTGTTTGACTGTTCACTTGAACTGAATGGGTTTTAATCCCAAAAGCACAATATAAATGTAACGAATTATTATTATTATTATTATTATTATTATTATTATTAATCCAAATCTCAATAACATGTAGCCTATAAATAATGACAACTTGAACCTAAAGTTTTCTGTTGGTGCTCAGGAATCAAAAGCTGTCCAGAATATTACTCTACACGTTTAAATAATGAGCCTTGTATTTGAATAGTGTGATTATGTTTATAAAATAAATATGTGGAATGTATTTTATGCTGCCAGGAACGTCTGTACGTGTAAAATACATTCCACATATTTATTTTATAAACATAATCACACTATTCAAATACAAGGCTTAATACACCACATATGGGTGTGATGGGTAGGTGTCCACAAACTTCTGGCCTTATAGTAATCAACCCAAGGCTTGAACATACCGGCTAGTACGGTCTGGTGTTGACTCTCACTAGTGCATCTCTCTCTCTCTCTCTCTCTCTCTCTCTCTCTCTCTCTCTCTCTCTCTCTCTCTCTCTCTTTAATATTCCCAGGGGAAAGAGGTGGGTAAGTGTCTGGAATGCTTGATGAGCAGTGGCAGCTTGTCTATAGGGGCAACATATGTGTCAACAAGTCAATCTTCATAAAGTCCTCATTCACTGAAATTACCAATTAACTAATTAACTCTTTTCTGTGATCAATGTCCCATTGCTTTGTTTGGTTTGCCTTTCTAGATGGTGCACAATCATTTAGCTTGTTTTAAAACAAATATTGTAAACTACATCTAAAACATGTTCACAAACATAGTCAAATTGTAAGTGCAGACAGTATATCTATGGTGTACAGAACCATTTCTTTTGTAGATATAGTGCAAAGATTGGGAGAGGGAAAGGGGGATTATGGATTGTTTCCCCACACAAAGCCTGAGAAATAAAAGAAAGAAAAATGTGTCTCTTTTCCAGTGACTGTTTTTGGGGGGGCTTTCAGGTCTTTTGTGTAATTTTTGAGATGTAGGTAGGCTGGAAAGCTTGTTGAAGCCTGGCAACCATGGTTAAAGATATGACTCCTTCTGTGTGGTAGGAAACACCTTTTGCTGCATCGAACACACTTGAACAAAGATGCACTGAAAACCTGCTCAAAAAGAATATGCTAGATTGTACAGTATGTTGTAGACTTTCAACTCTTATTATGGAGCTACTCTAAAATGTACTAAATAGTAGCCTATAGCATAATTGTGAGAGCCTCTCAGCTTAATTTAGCTTGAGGCGTTGATGTTGTTATTAATGTCGTCCTGCTACACCAAAATCTACGGTCGTGAGCTGCTGGTGTTGATAAGGGTAACAATGTAGGGATGTTTCTGTGCCATATAAATCTATTTAATATAGAAAGAATTGTGTTCAACATCATTTCTGGGTGTCTTTAATAGTGTGTAAGTGGTCTGAAAAAGTTAATGATTCATTTTCAAGTCAATAACAAACATTTACTTGCACTGAAAAAGTGGGAAAATTGCCTTTACTTCACGGATGTTGATGACATACACTAGTGCTGGGGTGAAATGGCAGCTATAAACATGAAACATGTTGCTTTGCTTTGTCCACCATTTCAAAAGCTGCAAAAAAAACAAATTCATACATAGTAACAAAATTACAAATGGTGCTGCATCACTGTATAACAGCACTACAGTAAAAAAAAAAAAAAAAAAATCACCTTTATACATCTCTAGCACATAAAATAAAAAGGCAAATATTTAAAACTGAGAAAGAAAAGTGAATCGGAATAGAAAGCAACCGAAAGAAGAAATAAAATGAAAATGTCCTTATGGCTTATGAGTTCACACTCCATCTCACGCATTTCATCCAAAGACGTTTCACACGTGTCCTCATGTGAGTGGTTACAGATTTGAGATGACTTCAGATTTGAAATGTTTTCATTTGTGCTCAAATTTCATACAGTTTCAGAAAAATGTGAGCCCAGGCTCTTCTGATCCCCAAACTCACAATGTCTGTCATCCAGAACACTGAAAAATAACGGAAATAATGTGCAAAAGCTCACTGTGATTAACCAGTCACTCCAGCCCTGTACTGCACAGCTTTTAAACACACGTGAGTCAGATCAGTGGCTAATCAAACCTGGTATGAGTTAAATCAGGTGTGTTTGAACAGAGAAAAACGTTAAAAAAAAATGTACCTGTGTCTCAAATGGCATACTATTATCTGACAATACACTGTATACTCGAGTAGTACCTGTGAAGTTTTGTACTATAGTGGCGTCAGTGACGGCTGGTTGTGATGTTCAGTTGGAGGTCTTGAACCTAATATCTATCGTTAGCTGTACATTGAATCTATTAGGGTTGAGCTATGCATTATATCACGAGGTTTCACTGATGGTGTAATAAGGATGATGTTGGGAAATAGATTACACACACATTTCAAATCAGATAGGCAGCTGCATTCGTGATGTCTAAATGTTTCAAATCTGTAATGTCCAAGCATGATAAACAGAAAGGTTTTTTTTTTTACAAAAAAAAAAAACAGTAAACTTATAGTTCTTTCATCCATCCTTTTGTGTAATTTGTACTTTGATTGGACAATGTGTGCTTAGTCTATCTATTTTTAGTTTCTCCTCGAAAAGGCATTAATCCACTTTTTTCACTTTCTAAATCACTGCTGATGATGTGTTACGGATACGTCAGTGACGTTAGCCTCAGTGCACACAAAATCTATGAAACTTCCATGTATTATTCATACAACCATTGTTGTGCTTGGTTCCACCAAAATCTAAAATAATCCTCATTAAGACAACAGCAAATAATCTGATGTAAAGTTTTTTTTTTTTTTTTTTTTTTTTTAAATCTTTGAAAGACAGGGGGTCTTAACTCGTTTATCCCAGCCGTCCCTGAGTAACATCTCAGATCAAACACTGACATTTTGCTCTAAATGTGGTACATCACATCATTGACCTGTGGCAGAACAGCCTCCACAGGAACAGCATTCTGCTTATAATAAGCGTCACTTATGCTGCATAGAACAGGTTGATTCCGCCACTGATTTTTCAGCACATCATCGCTGTATTGTATTAACAGTACACTAACATCTTGCGCTACTCAAAGTACACCATTTGAAACACAGCTTGTGTATTAAGAGTTGGCTTCATGACTGGAGTAAAATAAAAATCCATTTAACCCAGGCTTTGAGTACAAGGGAAGTAGGATTTCTCTGAAACTGGTTCGGACTACACACATATCTGTGCACATAAAAAAAAACAACAACAAACAAGTATTCGAATTGACTGCAGTTCTGCAGCCCGATAAAAAGGTAACAAACTGAATTTTTAATTGCAACGTTATGTCTCAGGATGACATGCAACACAAAGAATCACTGCACGACTGATGCCGACGCTGGCTCACTGATTAATGGGCTCCGGTTGAGTAGACAGTGTAGTAAACTCTGGAGCTGTGGTCATGGCTGAGTCCCACTGCACTGTGCTTCCTCATCACACCTGTCACAGTTTTATGATCTTTTCGATCACAAGTAGAACACGTGTATATACAAAGAGACACTGAAGGTGAGTGAGATTATTCAGACTTGACAGTATATACAGTTTAAAGTATATTGTAATTACAGAGTGTTTGCCCTATGTAAAATCCTCCGTAAAGGGAATAGTGGCAGGAATGCTTGTGTAGACTGTGAATGTGTGCCACCATAAAGAGTCGCTGTAGGAATGTAGTGTCAGTTATCAAGTCTGTAACTAAACAGGAGTTCCCTGCTTAATCCCCAACCGGTAAAACAAGTCTTTACTCATCTGCATTATCTCCAGTCAAGTCTGGGCCTACCAGGGAGGAACATGTACAGTAATACACTCTGCTTTATTTTTCTCTCAGTCTGTGGTTCCAGTGATTATCCATGAGTTCTCCTCATTTACCCTTCCGAGAGGACATTCCTTTGTAGTTGTCCCTTGTAGTGCTCGTGCTGATAGTACAGCTAAAATGTCTTCCCATGTGTTGTGCCTTTTCCCAAATCCCTCAGTTACCAGAACGAGAGACCTGCAGAGGGGTCCTGCTCCTCGGGGAGCTTCACACAAAGGATGAGAAGCCTGTGAGAGGAGTACGCGAGCCAGGTGCAGGCTGCCCAGCGGGTGTGTACACTCCTCCCACGCTGTGCTGGGTCACGACAGTCTGATAGTAGCCCTCTCCGTCTCCGCTGGCGCACTCCTCATATGAGCAGGCCAGCGTCTCCTTCAGGCCTTTCTGCTGCCGCTTCCACGAGTTGAAGTAAGAGGGGTCGCTCATGTAGTGGTTCACGAACGAGTGCTTGATCGGTTCTTCCTCACACTCGCTGTCTGTGGCCTGGTGTAATCAAATCACACGGGCAGAAGCAGAAAGTCACATTATTAAAAGCTCAGAGAAATGTGTATAAACTGCTACACAAAAAAACCCCACACTGCTTATGACTTTTTAGCTAAAAGGCTACAATAAGAATGTCTCAGTGCTTCATATGGAGAATGACAATTGATTCTTTGAGGTTTTCATCATTTGAGTGTGTGTATCTATCTCTATATCAGTCTAATTCAAGACTTCACCTCAGATTCAGACAGCTCTGCAGCTCTTTCTGTAAGGGCTGTGGAGTCTGTGGACACTGCACCATTGTAGTTGTTGCAGATATCTTCGTCTGAATAGCGCAGACCTGCAGGGTTGGGCCGAGGCGGGGATCTGTCACAACAGAGGAGATATCTGTATAATAACTACTGCATAACTATATATAACTACTATAACATACTGTAAAATTAACATAGTGCATATAACATTTACCCTTAACGGCTTAACTCAAACTGACCTGTCTGCTTTCAGATATTTGACGAAGCCCAGAGTTCTGCTCATATAATATATAGAAATGAACAATTTAGAAACGATGTATCGGGTCGATCCTGAGCTTGGGTTACTGTCTGTGCTATCTGTGTATCACAAGTTCTTTGTGTTCGCGTGGGTTTCCTCCGGGTCCTCCTGTTTCCTCCCACATCCCAAAAAACATGCCATTACTTGGATTACCTAAGTGTATGTGTGAATGTGTGTGTATGTGTGTGTGTGTGTGTGTGTGTATGTGTGTGTGTTTGTGTGTGTGTGTGTGTGTGTGTGTGCGCATGGTGTCCTGTGATGGTGTCAATCCAGGGCGTTTTCCCACCTTGCATCCAGTGTTCCTGGGATAGGCTCTGGAGCCATTATGACCAGATAAAGTGGGACATGAATGAATGAATGAATGAATGAATTAATGAATTAATCATTTATGGGGATGTAGTAACTAGTAAATTTAATTATTTTTGATATTCAAATTTAAATATTCAGTGCTACATGATGGTGCAGAGGGTAATGTTTCCACCTGGGACTTGGCCCTAGGTGTGAATAATAACCTCCACTCTTCTATTATAATAACCTCCACTCTTCTATTATAATAACCTCCACTCTTTTATTATAATAACCTCCACTCTTCTGGGAAGGCTTTCCACTAGATTTTAGAGTATGGCTGTGGGGATTTGTGCTCATTCATCTACACGTGCATTAGTGAGGCCAGGCACTGATGTTGGGTGAGGAGTAGTAATATCAATTTTCAGACATGCACACCTGGAAAAATGAAAGAATTTGTGGACTGTTGAATAATTCTACTCAATTATACAAGGTGGTTATTACATTTTTTTGATTTGTTTTAATTGTGTATGTGAATATGCTACAGCCTATATGACCAAACTGGGAATCTACACCGAATTAGTTGTGGAAATGGGGTTATAGAATAAACAACATCATGCCCCAGAGGTGACAGTGTTTTGAAGAGTGATGTGTTCTGTTAATGCGACTCTACACATGAGGTAGGGAGTGTGTTCTCACCTGGTGCCGTTCTTCCTCAGGAAGGAGCTCTTGACATGGATAGATCTGCTGTTCAGCTCCAGAGCTGTGAAGCCTCCATTGTCCAGTGTGACCCTCTCTTCTACCGTGGACACAGCTTTACCTGCGGTGATTAGCATATCATCATTGTGGAAACACCACTAGGATCAATATCTGATACAGACCAACATTCAGCAGCTCAGTGTATGGAAATTGAGTATAAGGTGGATTTATCTGCATGACATGGTCTTAGTCACACCTGTTCCACAGCTCTTGTACTTCTTGTTCTGTCCATGCAAGACGAGCCCAAAAATGATCATCAGCAGCAGAATCAGACCACTCAGAGCGAGGATTATCAGAAACCACCACTCCTCATAAAATGGGGTGTCCATCTGGGCTGTGGGAGCGAAGATGTACAAATAAAGACAGAAGGCGAGAGAGAGAGAGAGAGAGAGAGAGAGAGAGAGAGAGAGAGAGAGAGAGAGAGATATGAGAGCAAGAACTGGACTCAGCCGAATTTCTTGTTTTACTAGAAAATACTTTTCATTCTTCTTTAAAAACAATAGCCACATAGATTGGCACAATAAACAGTGGTGGCTTGTCCATACACTGAAAAACAGCAATTTCAAGAAAGTAAAAAAGCCTTGTTTCTGAGAAATGAGTCTTATATTTTGTGCAGAAAGAAAAATAATCTTGTCAAGCATTAGAAAAGTAATCTCATTTTAAGATAATATATCTAACTTTGTCTTAATAAGATATTCCAGCTATCATTGAGCAAGATTTAACCAGGAACAAGGTACAACAATGATCTGCATAATATCCCAGCAGAGGAACACAATTCAACACACACACTTAAACTTTTCAGAGAAGCAGCTATGTGTCATGGTTATGCTGAAATCCACACTGAACTACATTACTCATTAGCCCCAGCATGTCACATGACCATGTCACACGTCCCACTGATCACTCACACCTGTTCAGTGTTACCCCTAATAAGCACCCCTATAGATGTTCTAGTTTTTCAGCACCTAACTGTCAAGCTTTTGTTGTTGTCGTGTTCATGCTGTTATCATGTGTGCTACAGACGCTCTCATAGTCCGCATGTTTTTGCCTTGCGTCCATTGTTACGTTTATGGTTCTTGTTTTCACAGTTTTGGTCGGTTGTTTTGCACTTTATACAATAAAATTCTGCGCTTGCATCCGCCGCCTTCTACAATCCCTGACACCATGTTGCAGAGTTTTTCCCTTTTTTACTAAAAATGCTAAAAAGTAACAATGCTTCTGGTGCCTTAATTTAAGACAAAGTCACTTATTTTTATTATGCTGTTTGAAGAAATTGTGTCTTATTGTAAGATGTTTTTTTTTTTTTTTGCTAATTATTAATCTTAGATTAAGGGATAAATTCTTAGTCAGCTCAATCAAGAGACCAAAATACTCATCTTAGTTATTCAAGATAGATTTACTTGAGTTTTCATTGCTTGTAATAAACACAACTTGCTTAAATTCTGGCATTTTTGTCTAGATTTATGATCCACTAGCATTTTTTTAGTGACTAGATATTTATGCTATTTTCAAGAATTCTCACCGAGTCAGATTTGCTTACTCCATTGGCAGATTTTCTTTGCTTGATATTAGTGCACCTTAATTAGATTTAAGTGTGTCTTCCTTGTTTCAAGAAAACAAGCAGTGTAGGGGCAGGTTGGGCAAAGCTTCACCATTCGGCCATTCAACAAATGTCAATTTTCAAAAAGTTTTCATTCACAACTCCATACATTTTAAATTACAATGAAATACTAATTACCTCTTTTGAGTGACCAAGAATAATAAAATTAATTTTCCTTTTTCACTCCTCCTCACTGCTCCTTTTAGATCCTTAGAATTATTACTGCACATAGTGGTAAAAAAAATGTGAACTGCAATAAATGAGGCCCATTAGGACAGGAATCACACTGCCCCATGCTCAAGGGATGAGCAGTGGACAGGATTTCCAAACTGGGCTAGTTTAAAATTACTCTGCAACTGCCAAGAGCTTGTTTTATAGTAAATAATCAGGAGTGTAAGTGCAGACAGTGTGTCTACGATGAACAGAATAAGTTCTATTGTAAGATTGATTGCAAAGGCTGAAATAAGTAAAGGGAGATTACGGAGTGGATAATGTCTCCCATGAAAGGCAGAATAAAGAAGAAAAAAGTGTCTGAATTTTTTGATCTAGTTTAAAACCTTTTGTGTGGTTTATGAAAGTTCGTCTGAAACCTGGCGACCCTGGTTAATGATATAGGTATGTCTAAAATGAGCCAGTAGACTGCATGCTGGATGAAAGTATGCTGTTATATAGTAGCCTATAGTTTAAGTGTGAGAGCCTCTCCACATCATTTTGTTTGAGGCTATGTCATTATTAATGTCATCCTTCTACTCCAACATCTATGGTCACGAGCTGCTGCTGACAGTAAAACATCTGCCTGTAATTCTCCTCTGTAAGTATGCTGATTATCTCTAACAGACAGCTGTAACCATGTTCTTTCATGGAGCTATTATTTTCTCATTTTTCTAGTGCTATAAGCAGGACGTGGACATAGAACCGGTATCTCTAGTAGACAGTCAGACAAAAAGCTGTTAGATAACAACCATGACATCGGCTTCAGTACCTAACCTGAAACTACTGATAACAGGGCACTCCCAAAACATATTTCCTAACACAGTCTATTCCAGTATTGCTTAAATGGAAGTCACCTTCAGCAGATGGTTTCACATTTCATTTCTTGGTGAAATTAGTCATGGGAATTGCTGGCAGAATGTGGAGAAACTCTACAGAAAATGTGATGGTGTGTGAATCTCTTCTTGAGAGAGCTGGAGAGAAAGTGGCCCAGATATGCCAATGATCTAAAGACACATCTTCTGACAAGGCTTGACTGACTGGTTGACAACAACATTGAGGCGGACTGACAAGGGCTCAGAGGTAGATGATGATGCCTGTGGTATGAAAGGTCTGCAGACTCATGACCCTTTCAGATAACCTTCTGCCTTTGATGCATACACAAAAGTCGAGGCTGGTGCACAAAAACACGTGACAGTATTCATCCTTCTGACTCAAATTTGAAAAAGACTGAATCACAAACATCTGTTTTAAAAAGTTAAAAAAGTGACTTTAAAAGATTTACTAATCCGAAGTGCACAATAAAAAATGCTCTCTCTTATAAGTTTATTAGGTACATTACCTTTGTACCTACATTCATTGGCCTTTTTATCAGGTAAACCTTCTATACAATTACAGACTGGAGCACTGCTGCTATACAGCCCCCATCTACCACATCCATCAATGGTTAAGAGATCACCACAGAACAACTGACAGCCACTTATTATTTGAGTTGGTGGACCATTTTCAGCATAGCAATGAAACTGACATGACTGTAGCAATGGGGGGCATGGTGGCTTAGTGGTTAGCACGTTTGCCTTGCACCTCCAGATTAGGGCATCCAATTCCCGCCTCCGCTGTTTGAGTGGAGTTTGCATGTTCTCCCCCTGTTTCACGGATTTCCTCCAGGCACTCCAGTTTCCTCCCCCAGTCCAAAAACATGCGTTGTAGGCTATTTGGCATTTCTAAATTGTCTGGAGTATGTGTGTGATTGTGCCCTGCGATGGGTTGGAACCCTGTCCAGTGTGTCCCCTGCCTTGTGCCGCAAGTTCCTTGGGATAGGCTCCAGATGCTGGTACGTGTGTATTGGTTTTAGACAGTATACTGTATACTGTACATTCTTTGGCCATTTTATGATGTACCTTGTTGATCCACCTTGCAACTGTACAGTTAGAATCTATAGCTCACTTTTTCCATGCCTTATTTATTTATTTATTTGTCTACCCTTCATCAGTGTCAATATTTAACTATAGGACTGCTGTTGGATAGAAACTTTTGGTGGATGCACTGTTCTCAATCCAGCTGTCACATTTACACTGCTTCATCTGACACACTCATATCAGCGCCACATACTCTGCCATGCCACTACCATTAGTCCACTACCTCTAGTGCTCCTCTGGTAGTCCCTTTCCCTTGATGGATGGGGTAGCGGGGATCCGAATAATTGTGCATACCAGCAGAAGGACTACAATGAGTAACTGTTTATTTACAAAGTGCACCAATAAGAAAATTGATAAACTGACCAATATACATGGAGTGTATAATGAATTCCTGACAAAATTTTTTACTAGCTTGACAAGCAATAAATATGACAAGTCATTTCTGTTGTTAAATGGTTGCACTGCATTTCCCATAGGTGATATTGCAGTCAAGGAAAATAAATGCATATTTCAAAATAGAGACTTGAAAAGACTCTCTTTATGAAACAAATGTCCACCAATATGCTAAGTGTCCCTGAATATCATTCTATTGCATGACTCGCATTGTGAATTCCAGTGAAACTTCATTGCTGCTGTTGCATTAATGATTAATTTTATCCTGTGGTATTATTTTTTTTGTGCTATTTTTTCTATGGATGATTAAAATAAGGATTTACTTGACCGCCCTAGTGCAGTTCAGAACAGTTCCCAGTAATACCACTGACCTGGGCTGAAGTGCACAAAACTACAACTAATCATGCTGTGATTTGGTGGGAAGTGCATAATTCTTTCTTGTTTTATTATTACAGAGTGAAACTAACCACATGAGGTATTCCATAGATATAATGGACAGAATTCATCAGTTAGCATTCTTCATACATGATTAGCTGACATATGAGAATGTGCAAGAGGTGGCTAGGAAAACGTTTTGAGGCAGCAGGCTACCATTAGGAGCCCTTGTATGCTATCACTAAAGTTAAAATTTTGTAGTTAATTAAGTCTGTTCAGTTAAATGATTCGTACAGTTGCACGGTTTGTCCAAATGGCAGCCTGGTAGGTCTCAACTACAGAAACAGACAATAGAGGAAGTACGCAGGCCATAGTGTTACAGATGAGCCCTCAATGCCAACTACCTATTGGACTGGACCTGCAGTCCCACATGAACAGGTCACTAAGACCCAGCGGACCAGGGTTCTTGACCCTAGGAGTGACCCCAGCATACTGGCATGTTTGCAAAGGAACATACCCACTCTTATGAGTGTGCATACTCCATCTAAGCACTGGCTGTATACGAAAAGTAGTATGTTTTCTCACTATGGCATGAAACACAGGGCATAAACCACTTATCTTGCACCATGAACATTGTTCTTCGCAGAATCAGCTACAGTAAAAGCACCTTTTTTGGGTGTACCCTAGGTGTACGTGGCAGGATTGTGTGTACACCTGGGACTGGTTGATGGTTTGCTATTGGGAACACATAACTTGTCAAAACTTTTCTTAAGAGTGTGGAATGTCTCCAGTCATTATGCAAACCAATGGTTCAGCAGTGGGATGGATCTCACTGCAGCAGTTTTTGCAATGTGCCAGCTAAACCAACAGAAGATGAAGATATAAAGTCTCTTTCACTAAAGACATGTTGGCCATCATTACGACCAAGCAAGTTGGTGAATTGTATAAGTTATCAGTCAGCACACAGTGTCTGCGTTGGGGTCCAGAATTCAAGCAAGCTACTGTATGATGCTGCCCAAGATATTATCACAGTGTTATATTAAGAAACCTACAATATATGGCCAGATGTATGTGGACACCTGACCATCACACCCATATGTGCCCATTTCAAAACCACTGGCACTGACATAGAGTTGGTCCCCCCCTTTGCTGTTATAATTACCTCCATTCTTCTGGGAAGGCTTTCCACTAGATTTGTGGCTGTGGGGATTTGTGCTCATTTTACCACAAAAGCATTAGTGAGGTCAGGCACTGATGTCTGGCGAGGAGGCCTGGTGCACAGTCTGCATTCCAGTTCATCCCAAAGATGTTCAGTGGGGTTGAGGTCAGGACTCTGTGTATGACACTTGAGTTCTTCCACTCCAATCTTGGCAAACCATGTCTTGGAGCTTGCATTGTGCACAGGGGCATTGTCATGCTGGAACAGGTTTGGGCCTCTTAGTTCCAGTGAAGGGAAGTCATAATACTATAGAAAGACATCCTATACAATTGTGTGCTTCAAATTATGTGGCAACAGTTTGGTGAAGAACCACATATGGGTATGATGGTCAGGTGTCCATAAACTTTTGGCCAGACAGTGTATCAACCTGTCTGTTATTGCATATGAGAATGTGCCTAGGCCAGACCAGTGTCCACTGAGGGTTTTCAGGAACTACTGCATGTGGAAGTGATTGCCATCTGACCCGTTGTTTGTGTGCTTTGGGGAGCACCATAAAGCGGCTCTGCTGTCTAAAAACAAGTTAGCCCATTGGATAAAGGAAGAGGATGGGGTTAGCATACTTGAAAACAGGTTAAGAGGTGTCTTCTTCCATTAAATACCATTTGGCGTGCACTATAGCTGCCTCCTGGGCAGCACTAAGAGGAGTATCAATAGCAGACATTTCTGAAAAGGTGACATGCAGGTCATTGTGTCATCTTCACCAGATCTGACAGACTGTATGTTGCTTTGGAGTAGCTCATGCGCTCTTTGGTTAGTTTGAGCATTTCTCATTCTCAGTAGTGAGCAGTATCAGAATAACCTATCAGAACCTGAGCTATTCTTATGCTTAGTACTGAACAATATCAGACTGTTGAGTGATTCTCATTCACAACAAAGAAGTGTGTCAGCACTTAAGTGATTATCATACTCAACAGGGAGCAGTATTCACACTCTGAGTGACTGTAACTATAAATAAAATATATATAAAAAAAAAAAAAATGCTGTTTGTTAGTGATGTCTGGTGAGGTGCTCTATCAGGATGAATCCTTGTGACGGCTTCGATACACAGCCTCCTCTAATGCCAAAGCAAACCACGCTGGTGGTCCTCCACTCAGTCGTAGAACCACAGTTACATACTGTATGTAATATTTTGTTTTCTCAAATAGTCATGAGGTCACATATATGAGTAAACCTTGAGGGCATCACTGTGGAGGAAGCGAGATCTTTAAATAAAACATTTTTTTTTTTTTTGCTTATGTTGCTAAATCTAATATACTTCAAGTATATTTGCCCTTAGTATTGTATATTTCTGCAACTTCTCAATGTTAAAAAAGAAAGAGTATTAAAAAATAAACATTTCAGAATGCCCAAGGACTTGTTTAGTTTATAAATATTTCTCAGCCATCTGATTAGCCATGTGATAGCTCGGAGAGCAAAAACAACATTATTATTTATGTTCACATGTGCAAACTTGTGCTCTATATGGAGTGTAAAAAAAAACAGTCACTGCGGCTTTATCACTGCTTATAAGGAGTTACTTAGACCAGTGTACAGTTCATGTGAATGCACAGCAATTGCAGAATGAAAAACCAACATCTAAATTATTAAATAAGTCTAAAGATTAACCTGACCCTGAACTAATTGCACGGTGCCACTGACTTTACATCCCAAATGACACATTGTTCCAACCCTCTGCACTTTGCACACCACATGACTTCTTAATAGTATTATATTTCAGGCTGAATTTAAGTTTATAAATTAAGAAACTGTAAACTTTAATGAGTAAAGTTTGCATGGACAAATGCTCAGACTTTGGGAAATCCAAAACATTAACATGCAAATGGGAATAACGGGGAAAACTCCAGGTCTAAATGAAATAGATGAATTTTGAATAAACCCGCCATCATAAGAATCTAAACCTTTTGGCTGAACTTTATAAACATGTAGTCGCTTTACTGGCAAATTTCAATTTGGGAATTTTTGCTGCAAATTACACACAATTTCACATGCATCCCTAAATGAAGTCTGTGCTGTTTGATGCTTTAGATGCAGCTCTTTTCTGTGCATGCAAAATAAAAAATTAAATGAAAAGATTGTTGATTGAGCCTCACTCAGTGAGCAGCCACGGCGTGAGTAAGGGGTATTTACCCGACATGGCAGCAGAGGGCGCACTTGGCTCGCCGTAGCCGTACTCGTTGACGGCCAGCACTCTGAACTGGTAGCTGACTCCGTGGCGCAGTCGCTCCAGACTCACAGTGTGGGAGGTGCTGGAGGGGGGCAGGTGCCTAACAAAGGTGTCCCATAATCCCTCATCTGCAGGACAAAGTCACAGTCACAGACAGCGAAACGTCATGCAATCTCCCAGACACTTGTTACATCTCTTGTCTGCTCATTCCTGGGTGCTATGGTATGTTTGGTATAATAAATACAGGATGAGAACAGATATGAATACATGCTTTGTGATGAAAACGTAATAAGACCTCAGTTGGTTATTCCACATGTTCCTGAGGCAAGTTGTTGCTATTCATTTACATCACTGTATTCATTTACATCCGATATGTAAAAGAGTTTATAGAGATTAAGCCTATGGTCTGCCTTATGCTGTATTTGCCTAATAGTTACACACCTGAAGGGCGTGCCTCGATGACATAGCCTGTCACGTGGCCATCTCCTGTGTCTCCCGGTATCCAGTGGATGGTCAGGCCAGAGCCAGACTTTGTGACTGATGTTTTGAGCGGGGATCCTGGAGATCCTACAAAAAAAAGTTGTACATATCTCTGAATGACGACAAATTATGTACTAAAGTTTCAGCAGCACCAGATATGTTTAATGAAAATGCGAATATTGATGTGACCATGCAACTTTTTTTTTTTTTTTTGCCTTAACATGTCGATACACTGTTAAACCTAAATAGAGGTTCCTTTCAAATGTATTTCAGACTGTCACAGCAGATAAGGGTTAATGACTACATGCGATTGTTGTATGGACAAAGGCAACCAGAGCATGAAATGAAGCTTTGCTCTGTCTAACCTGTGAGCCCACACTTCTGTCACCTATTGATTCATGCTCAATTAAGCATTTCTTTTGGCCCTGCTGTAGCCATGTTACCGTATGCATTGTGTGTCGTGTTAAGCAACACGAGCGGCTCACACACCTTGCACGGGTCCCGCTGTGATGTTGGCCTCGGCCTCGGGGCCATAGCTGATGGTTTTGGCCTGCACACGAAAGCAGTAGGTCACCCCCTTTGTCAGGTCTCGCACCTTTAACCAGCGTTGCCAGCTGCCCCGAATGTCCACTGTCACCACTTTACTTATGCCTACACACACACACACACACACACACACACACACACACTATTTTTATTATTATGATCTATTGATTAAAATGAAATACTTCTGTGAATGTTGACACTAAAGACAATTAACATAATTTTCAGCTCCAGGATATAGTGAAGGAAAACATCAAATGACAGAACTGGAACAGTGGCTTTGAAATGAGTTTCAGCAACAAGATGCTGCTTATGAGCCAATGATAATTTATGTGGAAAAACTTAAAGATTTACTGAGTCCCCTGAGGGCTTCTTGGCACTTGATCATTAATTCAGAGGTGTACGCAACTGCTGGCATCTGTGCTGTTTATTGGTATAAACTTACTGTACTGTGAATAATAATAATGATAAAAGCAGCTAAAATAATGACAAAAGTGTATTGTAAAAAAAAAAAAAAAAGAGTGTATATTGCTTCTTATGGAATAGCACATGAGGCGTACCGTGAATAGGGACAGTGGGCTCGTACACCACCCTGTAGCCCTCGACAACCCCGTTCGGCGACACAGGAAATCCCCACGACACGTTCAGAGTATTGCTGGTGATTTCAGAGAAAGTAATAAAGCTAGGAGCACTGGGGGCTAAGAGACAACGAGAAAGAGAGAAAAAGCAAAACTTTGGTGCGTGCTGAATAACAATGAAATAATGAGCCCAAACAGACACACCATGTTAAGAAAAGCAATAAAGGCGACCACAGGTTTTTTACTCTCCGTACAATTAATTCACAACATTTGTCGCCTCTGTGTTCTCTGTTCAGCATGTGCTCCCTGTTGCTTTGGGAAATGTCAACGACAGTACAAGAGCCTGTGTTTCTATGGCTTGTGCTAATGAGGTCACATCCAGACCAGTCGAATAAATTCTGAACTGTTATTTATTTATTTATTTTTTTTTTTTTTTTGAGATGACTCATGGGTAGAGGGTAGCTTGCTGCCATTACAACTAGTGAGAGCCTCAGGTCAAACGATTCCCTGCTAGTGCACGATTCAGAGCGTCAACAGCCACAGAGTACATGATTTAATGTGCAACACGTTACTCTGGAGGAATAAACCGGACCTGATTTTTGTGGCTTGGCAGTTGAACTTAGCTTGTTTTATGATTTAGCCCGTTCAGGGAATGATGCCTGGCTGATCCTATAACAGGTAAGAGAGAGTAAAGTGAAGTGAAGTGACACAGAGCCTGACCTGACTGAAGAGTGCGCCCCCTCCTGGGCTCGCTGAGTGGACCATCTCCTGCCGCGTTAAACGCAGACAGTTTGACCATGTAGTATGTGTAGCTGGTTAGGTTTTTCAGACGCACGCTTGTCTCGGGCAGAAAGAGGATCTTCACCTTTTCCGTCTCGTTCTGGTTGTCCATCTCCCAGTAGTGAATCTGAATGCAAAGTAATCGGAGTGGGGGGGGAAAAAGCATCAAAATGTGAGGAATGCAATCGAAAAGATGTCCTTGCTGCATTCTAAACGTTCAATTCCATGCCCCGGTTCACTGCTGCTTCCTAAAAGATGGCAGATATTTGCAGAATGCACATATTCAATAAAAGCTTCAGGAAAATGGAAAAACAATTCTGCTGTATTCATGCATGGGTTCCCTTACAGCCTCTGTCTCGGTGTCATGCATTTTTCAGCAAGGATCTGCTTAACCCCTGACCGGTCATAATTATTTCATGACCCAAATGACCCAGTCTTTTAAACACACTGTCGAACATGATTATCTATTACAATACTGGAAGCATTTATTGTAGTTATTTCTCATCACCAAAGAGATGGAGATGGGAATGAACGAGATCGAGAACCAGAAAAAATATTACGTTTAAAAAATAAGAGAACGAAGAGAAGAAGTTATGACCTTATAGCCCTGGATGATGCCATTCTGCGTCTCGACAGGGGGCGGCTCCCATTGCACCTCCAGCTGGGTGGATGACACCGTGTTGACCTGGATATTCTGAGGGGCCACGGAGGGAGCTGAAAGAGAGCATGAGAGGCAACAGTATAAACACACTGCCCACAATCACCACCCACAGCAACACTGGTTCAATACAAAGGCCCAGCACCAGCACCCATACTGACATGTATTTATTTCAGAAAACACACTTACACAAGCTGAATGCTAATACGAACTCAGCAGCTCCCTAACATAACTAATTTCAGTTTCTTGTCCAGATGGGCTGAGAACTGAGAAGCACTTCAACATCACAGATCACACTGACAGACCAAGCTGCATTCTACACTGATCGCTGAACATATCAAACTAGAGAAATATCAAATCAGTCAAGCCTTTAATACCAGAGAAAACTGAAGCATGCCAGCATGTTTGGTTCAATTTCTTGTACAAAAGCCCTGATTATGTATGGAAATGATGGTAAAATAATCAGTGAGTGGGAACAAAGCTTCTGAGTGACGTTGGAAAGAGCTCCATATTTGATATGCGTATGTAGTGCACTATAAAGACTGTTAAAGCCGTTATTTCATGTCAGATGAAGAATCACCCCCCTTTAAAATAATCACATTTTGTTGCTTTTCAGCCTGAAATGAAGACGGACACAGTTTTTGTTTTATCCAGCTGTATTTACTCAGTGCAACTTATAACATCCAAGTGAAAGATATAACACCAACATGTCAAAAAAACAAATAAATAAATAAAAAAACAGAATCATTGAGTTGGAAAAAGGATCACCCCCTTGCTTTAATTTGCCTTAATTTTGTAATTACAGCCTTTAGTCTGTTGGGATATGTCTCTACTAACTTTGCATATCTAGACTTTGCAATATTTGCCCACTCTTCTTTGCAGAACTGCTCAAGTTCAGTTAAATTTGATGGTGACTTTGGGTCATTGTCATGTTGGAAGGCAAACCTTCTTCCCATTGACAACTTTCTGGCAGAGGGCAGCAGATTTTCCTCAAGAATTTGGCAACATTTTGCCCCATCCATTTTCCTTCTATCCTGACAAGTGCTCCAGTCCCTGCTGCAGAGAAACATTGAATTTGCTTTTGGTAGCTGTTTATGTGTTCCAAAGGGGTGTCGATGCAAGTGAAGGAGGCCATCATTAGGGTGAAAAAACAAAACAGACCAGTCAGAGAGATAGCACAAACTTTAGGATGGAATGCAATGCCGAGTTCAGCAACACCTCAAGTGTACAGAGGCAAAATTACAAAAATTGTGTCACTGTCCAAATACTTGGACCTGACTGTAAACTGAAGTGGGAAGGTTAGAATGACATCAGAAGTGAGAAGCTTGGAATGACGTCATTTTCAACCTGCATTCGAGCTGCGAAGCTGGAAACAAAAATGGACGCCTCCATGTTGGTCTTTTGTTAGCAACGAATTAGCCAGCTAACTGTGCTGAGTGATGTATATTTACCTCCTCAAAAGAGGCAACTGTATAGTCAATGTTATAGATATAACAAGCTAATATCTCTGTGTTGATTGATAAAAAGCAAATACTGGCATTGTATATACAGCAGAACTCACAGAACTCAACTTAAACTTAAGAAGTGCTACTTTGTTTACTGCTGATGCTGTGAGCAGCCATGTTGATTTGACATCACTTGCTGAAATCGGAGGAACTCGGAGCTGAGGAGAGAATCCCGAGGTCCTGAGTAGGAATTCTGAGTTGAGGGGACATTTTCTTTGGTTTTTCCTGGTTGGAGGTCTAGATTAATGCAGTCTACTTACAAATCCTAAAAAATGACTTAAAATCCTTTCAGGCAACCTGTCTGTCTAATTTAAGCAGGGAAAATTATGAACATCAATGTTTCATTTTGACTTCCATGTAACCCTAACCCTAACCCTAACCCTTCCATGTAAGCACTTCAAGCCGCACCCACTTAAAACTGCTCTCATTTCCATATGCAGATTCATATGAACCATATGAAAAACACATCCTGTTAAAACCTAAACCTACACCTACACCTAAATCTAACCCTAATCTTAACCTCAGCTAAAAAAAAGTTGCGTACACACACACACACACACACACACACATTAGGAACGTAATCAATCTATCATATACAAATGTAGATACGAATAAGAAGTACACTATTGTTTTTTTGGCTTGAGCCACAGAGTTCCCCTGGCCTTGATCTTTCACACTCCATGCGTGTCTACAGATATATATATATATATATATATATATATATATATATATATATATATATATATATACACACACAGACCTCCACCCCCCACCCCCACCTTTAAATTCCTCACCCTCCCTGCTTCCCCTCGAGTGGTGCCAAAAGTTAATCATTAGGAAATTTGTTTGTTTGTTTGGCCGTCCCCCTTCCTGCTGCTGGGAGTAATCTGCCTGCCTGACCCCCTCTAATGATGCTGTTAATAACCTGATGCAGATAACCCTGTGCAGCTCCGCCAGCTGCTTGAGTTTCTTATGACAGATTCATATTTACTGCTTCATTAAGTCTCTTACGAGAGGCGGCCATAAGCAGCCGGAAGATGTGCAGGAAAGGAAACGCCAAAACTGTTGTCGCTGCTCTCAGTAACAACATCTTACCATTGCCACCATTTTACACATTCTGCACTGATCCGGTGTAAGGACCACAATGATAACGCCAAGTGTTATGCTGTGAGGCGTGCCTGAAAATGCCCAAAACTTCCAAGTTTACAAAAGCATGCTTTTGCTTACTATGATATTCAGGATTAAATAAAAGAAAAAAAAAACAAGCTGACACCTTGTATTTGTAGAAATTTTGTGCCGTTCAATATTCGTGAGCGAGTCAGCCAACTGAGGCACTAATGCATATTCAGATAGTGAACGATTTTTTTTTTTCCAACTAAAGGCTTTTATTAGAGGCATTGAATTGATCATACAGAAGATGATCTGCCTGAGTCGACACCGAACAGTGCCTTTTTGTAAATCCTAACCCATAATGCAGTGCAGCAATTATAGTCTGGTTTCTCATGGTGGGGTTCTGACGTTGTCGTGTCCTGTCCTGCTGTTTGGCAGCTCATTAGATACGGAAAGATGCTCGGGTTCAGCTGTTTGCCAGGCAAATGGAATATTGCTCCGCGAATAATTGCACTGAACATCGGCTGTTTTTAGCAATGAGGCGACTTGTGTTGAATTTGAAGAGCACTCAGATCCACCACTTCATTTCTTTCGGGTTGAAATGCCAGAGCAATGGAAAAGGATAATATTTTATGCTTAGATATATTGCTGCTCAGTGGTGAGATCATTAGCATGAAAGACAAACTCTCTTTTAAAAGGTAAGAGGTAGTCTATGTGTATGCGAGTGTCTGTGGGTATGAGTTATGTGTGTGTGTGTGTGTGTGTGTGTATATGTGTGTGTGTGTCTACATGTGTACTTGTCCAAGTTAGTGAAGAAACAATATGTTGAAACTGTCAACCAGACAGTCTCGGTCTGCTTGGCAAAATATCTATTTGAGCAAGGTCAAGCCTGCAGGTATGCAATGAAATGTCAAAGAAAAGTGGATAGTGAACAAGTAGGCTCTAGCCAGCACCCTTTTTAACTCCCTGCACAAACCCATCTGCAAGTCATTCTGCAAGCTGTGAATTTTGGCATCCCGCGACGTATTTCTGTGAACCTGACCATCATTTAGCCTCCTAAAGCCCCCTAATGTTTTCACTGAAGAGACTGACCAGCAGGAGAACTTATAGATTAGCCATTCGTAAACAACTTGCTCTTTTTGAAAGGCGATGTAGGCAAACTGACTCACAACCATGAATGATCATGAATGAATGATTACTTTTATCTACACAAAACAACCACAATATTGATGAGTGAACCTGTTCTCCAGAATGTCTCTTTGTTCTCAGATGAAAACATGTCATGTCCTGTATGTATTAGTTCCTGTCTAGAGTATTATAGTCGTCAGTTTTGTTTAGAGGGAGGTATGAAGTGCAATTGCACGTACTCACTGACTCAATGGATATAAAAAGTCTACACACCCCTGTTAAAGTGGCAGGTTTTTGTGATGTAAAAAAAATGAAACCAAGATAAATCATGTCAGAACGTGGCTGTGTTCGGAATGAACCAATCACATTCAATCTCATGTTCAAAAGTAATTATCACACAACTGTTATCAATGAAATTATTCTGATTAACCCCCAAATAAAGATCAGCTGTTTCTGTATTTTTTTTTTTTCACATCTTCTTGGTTTTCATCTGACTGCTGAAGCCATGGTCCTCAAAGATCTTACAAAGCATGCATGGTATCTCACTTGATGAAAAGTATCCATCAGGAGAGGGTATAATTTCCAAAACATTAGATGTACCATGGAACACCATGAAGGCCATCATCAATAAGTGGAGAAAATGGGGCAGCACAATGACATCACCAAGAACAGGACGTCCTTCCAAAATGTATAAAAGGACAAGACAAAAAATTACCAGCGAGGCTGACAAGAGACATACAGCAACATTAAATGAGCTGCAGGAATATCTGACAAGTTCTGATTACTCTCTGCATGCACCAACAATCTCTCATATTCTTCACATGTCTGGACTATGGGGTAGGGAGGCTAGTCGGAAGCCCTTTCTCATAAAAAAACCCAAAAAAAAAAACCCAAAAAAAACATCCAAGCTCAACTAAATCACCCCAAACCATGTAGCAAAATGTGTTATGGTCTGACGAGATCAATTCCAAAAGGTGTAATAATTTCATAATTCCAAAAGGTATGTTTGGTGCAAAAAAAAGCACACCACCAAAATAACACCATATCCACAGTGAAGCATGGTGGTGGCAGTATCATGCTTTAGGGCTGCTTTTATTTTATTTTATCAAGGTGGAGGGAATGATGAATAGCTACAAATACCAGCCGATTTTAGTGCAAAACATTCAGTCAAGTAAAGATGCTGACAGATTTTTCCTTTTTCCCTAAAAAGGTTTCTGATTGTTTTTCACTTTATTTGTATACTTTGCAATTTCACATTAAATCTGAGATCAATTAAAAGATAAATCTGACGTTTCATTCTTTTACTTCACAAAAACCTGACATTTTAACAGGCGTGGGTAGAATTTTTTTATATACACTGTAGTTCTGAGTTTATTTATAATTCTTCATTTTTTGACTCATACCCATGATCTCCCATCATACCTTATCAGCACAAATGCTGGCCCCCAAATATTTTGTTATCATCAGCTATTATGTCTGCCTTTTGACAAGAACAAGATATCTGTTTAGCACAGACTAAATCTTGTTTTGGTTGTTTTGTCTTTTTTCACTGTGTTGTCATACTTTTATGTGCAGAGCGCTGACTGCCAAAGACAACAAGGTTTGTATTAATTAAATGTTAAGTAGTGAAATTCGTCTTCACATGCTATACACAAAACAGCCAAAGCTGATGATTACCCGCTTCTCCTACAAACACCTCCACTGGAGTGCTAGCAGGACTCTCGCCAATGATGTTGTAGGCCGTCATCACGATTTCGTAGCGTTGGTATTTCTGCAGCTCTGTGAAACAAGGCATGGGTATAAAAGACAAAATCAAATAATTTCTTCAATGACGCAATGCAGAATGGTCCTCGGATAAGTTTCAAGTTTCAGATGTCCATCCTGGAAAAGGCTGTGGGTTCTAGGAAACTTCAATACTTTCAAAGTTTTCATTTAAATAGGTTAAAATTATGTCAGTAGGCTGATGATGATGTAAGGTGACTTAAGGCAACCAACACTGCTGAAAAAAAACAAACAATAGAAACAATCACAGAAATTCTAATGATTTCCACTACAAATACCATTACAAACCATCGGCTAATTATTGAAACCATTACCATTATGGTCCCTACTGGTATCCACCAGACATAACACCAATAGAAGGCAACAAATTACCAGTAAAGACCTACAGGGACCAGTACAATTCCAATTATAACCATTAAAACCATTACAAATTCTATGAGGGTTTCTATTGTTTGTTTGTTTTTTTCAGCAGGAAAGTGTGATTTTTACCCTTTATATTCTAAATTCTATTTTCAGGATCTTTAGCATACAGATAAAGAGTTTATTCAGTAACACAAGAGAGCTTACGCTCCTAGAAACAATTCGACAATGACAAGCGTACGTTTTGCCATAGTATCATTTTGCCATCTTAACAAATCTACTCAGAATGCAATAGGAAGAACTTGAGTCTATGATTAGTTCAGGGAACAGGATTCTGTCTCTCTTTATACCTTATATAGAAACTAGACGGTTCCTTGTAAGTAAAGATTACAAGATTTGCCTTGTCCTCTGGATGCAGAGAGTATCATCGACTTGGCTTTTTGTCAGAATGAGTAGGAATACATAATTTGGACTTTGCCTAATTCAGGAAGAAGTCTGAATAAAACTTACGGGTGAGTTCGAATTCCGTCAGTGAAGGATTGCTCACAGTCTTCACAGTACTTTTGGCTTGACAGGTACAGAGAATGAAAGAGAAATAAATGAGGAATATATTGCTAAAAGATCAGACAAGATGGCAATCTAAATCAAAGTGTTATTTCATCATGGCTGTAATTTTTGCGTTTTGACCCGAATTTCCCCATCAGATTTCTTCACAGGATCGATGAAATCCCACAATACTTACATCTACATGGACATGAAGCAAACCCCAAGAGCAAAACCAAAGAGACTGAGTGATTAATGATTCAGGAGTCAATATAGAACGGCGCATCAATTGGTTGAACTAAACCGCTAATAAGACGTCTAGAACATATTGCTTCTATGGCTGGGATTTGAATTTTTAAAGAAGATGGTTAAATTTAGGGCTGTGCTTCATGTAAGGGCGGCATGTTGGTGCAGTGGATATTGTTGCTGCCTTATAGCTCCAGGGTCCTCGGTTCGATCTTGAGCTCAGTTACAATCCGTGTGAAGTTTTGCATGTTCTCCTCATGTCCGTGTGGATTTCCTCTGCATTCTCTGGCTTCCTTCAAAAACGTCTACTCCAAACTGCACCTAGATGTGAATGTGTGTATGGTGCCCATTTAGGATGTATTCCCACCTCATGCCTAGTGTTCCTAGTATAGGCTCACAATCCACTGGGACACTGAATAGGATAAAGCAGTTACTGAAGATGAATGAATGAATGAATGAATGAATAGGCATGGCATCTCTTCAAGTATTTGTGTTTCATTCCCATATCATGAGTCTGACACACACAGCACTTCAAAACCGCTTTAAGTCGAATACTCCTGAAAGTCACAAAGGGCCTTGTGTGATTTTTTTTTTTTTTGTTTTTTTTTTTGCAGTACCTGCTGACGTCTGAACATGAGCTGTTAAGATTGAGCAAACAGCGCAGAGTTGTGGAAATTTGCTCATGGATCATCGCGTGAGAGCTCGAACGATGCAGAGAGTTAATAGCACTTAGCAGGGAGAGAGGACAAGAGCAGGAAGATGACAAGACAAGAAAAGAGAGAGAGAGAGAGAGAGAGGGGTAAAAAAATAAGTAATGAAAGATGAGAATAGTGGACAAGAAGGAGAGGAAGAAGAGAAAAAAATCTGAAGGGGAAAAAAAACAGAATACACTTCATTTTTCCTCAAACTGGTGAAAAGAAGAGTGTTAAATGCACGTTCTGTGCTTGGCTGCTCCAGACTTGTGCATTTAAATGCTGTCAACACTGCTGAGTCCAATTTGGCAATGGAGATTTAAAGGCTGTATTGAACGTACAGTGAGGAGTGCGATGGCATGCTCAGTGCCAATAGCTTTGAGCTTGTACTCATGATTCGGCCTCTCACGTAGCCCAGGGATCCAGTGAGCTCATTTTTGCTGAGAAAATGACTCTCCGGCCTTCAGGAACACAGTTAGGGAAAATGTTCCATTAATTTTACTGCCTTTTGACCACAGGCTTCAGTGTATTAACACATTTCTAATTCTTGTGTGCCTTAAATGATCTGTTGTTACTACTTACTTTTATCTTATTAGTAACCTGAAGTTATAAGGTCCATTCTATTATGTTTTTGTTAAAATGTAAGTTAATGTTATAAATATTCACTCATTAACTGAGTAACCAGTAGTAACCAGCTTGTCTGGGTCATGGTGGATCAGGAGCCTGTTCTGGGAGCACTGGGTGTGAGGTGGGAATACACCCCAGATTCCATACACAAATTCACAACTTGGGGCAATTTATTGTTGCCAATCAACTGATCAGCATGTTTTAAGAGGTGACAAGAAACCGAAGAACCAGAAGGAAACCAATGTGGACATTAGGAGGAGAACATTAAAAACACAGAGAGTAACCCTAGATCAGGATCAAATCAGGGATCCTGGAGCTGTGAGACAGCCACACTACACACTGCACCATGGCGTCACCTTGTTATAAATGTGTTCATTAAGTGCCCTTATGTGAAAAGTTTTATGCCAAAAGTTCAAATAGTGCAACATGGCTTAACATCTTCAAAATAATCTTAAAATTACAGAACTGTCAGATAGAATCTTATAACCTCAATGTTATCATGATATTAAGGACTTGTTTTTGAAACTTGTTTCAGCCTCAGAGGTCAGTGTGTATATGTAGCACATTAGATGTCTGGCCCCTACCTGTCAGGTCTGCCCGTGCTGAAGTGCTGTTGATGGTCTTCTTGGCCTCCTGCGGCATGCTGTCATACTGAAGTTCTCTGTAATACAACCGGTAGCCCACCAGCAGTCCGTTCATGCTCTCCTCCTTCGGTGGCTGCAACAGTGCAGATTAAATTAAAGGTCACATTCACCATCGCTGACCTTGTGCTCCCTATTAAAGACCTGGTACGTGGGAGTGGGAAAAAGAAGACAGACAGGCAGTAGGGAGGGTTTCTGCTGCGTGCTGTCTGTGTGGCAGCCACTCCATGAAGCAGATGGTAAAAATTTTATTTCTGGGCTGGTGGCTCATTAACAAAAGCTCTGCGTTGAAAGTAATCAAGCGAGGCGACGCCCCCGATAAAGCAGCCAGTCAGACAGACAGACCAGCCTGCCCTCATAAGTCAGCGTGGAAATGTTTCGGCTGCTAATTAATATCCCTTTGGTGTTTGCGTGAGTATTAATTATCCTGGTCCTGCCTGAGTCCTCATGAAAATGTGTTATCAATACTTCATGTGGCTGAGATAGACAAAGCTGCGGGACGAATACCAAGCAAGCCATGACAAGCCCCTCGGCACGTCCTGCCGAAGAGGGCCGTTCGTCAATGAAAACCAGATAATTAAACAGATAATGGCTGTAATGCGTGGATTTAACGGACCATTATCTCCACCAAGCCAGCCCATCTCCTCAGACTTGAATGGTCTGCTTGAAATGCTGCAAGTAAACATGCATCTGTGCACACTTAATAGTTCCTGAAGCTCATTAGAAGGGATGACGAAGGGGGAAAAAAAGTGCAATCATACCTGCCACTGCACCAGAACTGAGGTAGTGGTGGAGGGCTTCACAGACTGAATAACAGGAGCCTCATCCGGAACTGCCAGGAAATAAAAAGAAACAGGATCTATGAATATACATTTTTTTTGCCATCTCAAATAGCCTAACGCAGGGGTCTCTAATTTTATGCAAACAAGGGTTACACTTAATCGTCTCTGAAGGCCAAGATCAGTTGATTAAACGTGCAAATTCTGTAAAGGGCCGGTGTGGCCCCTATTTAGCTGGAATGAAAAATGTGCAGCCACGCTGGTCCTTTGTAGATAAGACTGAAGTTCCCTGGCTTAATATCACAAATGTTACCAAACATTACCTAGCCTTATAGTTAGTCGAGCTAAATAAACAAGCCCATTTGTCACAGATAGACACAAGTCGGATTTCACTTTTAGACTAATAATTTGCATGGTCATATCCATAACAGTTCATTTCATCAGAAGTCAAAACTTTGATAATATACCAAAACAACCAATAGTACATTTATGGCATTTGGCAGACGCCCTTATCCAGAGCAACTTACATTTATCTCATTTATTCAACTGAGCAGTTGAGGGTTAAAAGCCTTGCTCAAGGGGTCAGCAGTGGCAGTTTGGCAATGCCGGGCTTTGAACTCGTGACCTTCTGATTTATTAACCTTTGAGCTATTTTTGTCACTAACATTAGCTACTTTAACTAACCAGGTAGTAAACTAGCTAGGGATTTCAGTCCAGAGAGTCTTGTTTATAAAACATACCTGAATTTCATTCTAAATTTATTCTTAAGAAAAGTTCTCAGCATTTGCTTAGGAATGATATATAAAAATGGGTGTGAATATACGCATGTGCGACATTTATAAGTCAAACATTTTCGTGGAACTAATAGCATGTGAACCAGTTTCTCCGCTCCACCCACCATTTCACTAATTTGCATAAACAGCATTTCCAGCAACAGATGCACACACATAAAAATGGCTCAAAAGGTGTCTTAGTGAGTCTGAAATTGATGTGTACCTGTAGTCAGAAACCACAATATACAAAACACTCACGCAGGTACAGGTATAGCACCATTGCAGAAAATCAGCACTATATGGCCCAAAGCATGTGGACACCTGAACATCACGCCCATATGTGCTTGTTGAACATCCAATCCCAGATTTAGTCCCATTTAGCTGTTATAATAACCTCCACTCTTCTATCCACTAGACTTTGGAGCGTGGCTGTGGGGATTTGTGTTCAATCAGCTACAAGAGCATTAGTGAGCTTAGGCACTGATGTTGGGTGAGGAGGTCTGGGGTGCAGTCGGTGTTCCAGTTCATCCCAAAGGTGTTCAGTGGGGTTGAGGTCAGGGCTCTGTGGAGGACACTCGAGTTCTTCCACTCCAACCTTCTCAAACCATGTCATCATGGAGCTCGCATTGTCATGCTGGAACAGGTTTGAGTTCCAGTGAAGGGAAATTGTAAAGCTACAGCATACAAAGACGTCATGCAATTGTGTGCTTCCAAATTTGTGGCAACAGTTTGGTGATGGCCATCATATGGGTGTGATGGTCAGGTATCTACATACTTTTGGCCATACAGTGTATGTTCTCTGTATAGTGTATAGTGTGTCTGCTCATTGGTCATTGTCAGGTCCTCAAGAAGGGCTAACACAGCCATAATTTACCTTTAGCAAAGTGTCTGGATCTTGTCCAACCTAATTTGTCCTTAATAAACAACGAATTAAGTGCACTGGACCAAGTAGCAGAAAGTTGACCTAGATATTTGCCATTTTTATATTTTCACAAAAAAAAAATTAAACCAAATATAATTATTTAAAGTATTTATAGATTTTGCATAACCTATCATTTGTTGTCATGGCAACGGAAGCATCACTCCTACTACTTAAGTGAAAGTCATCACAGTTTACAGTTAATTATTGCAGCACACTGCCACGGCCACTTGGAAACGTTTTTACGTCAGATCGAAAAAACCTGCATCATCAAATTCTCTTTTTATAAATCGTTACTTAGAGGTGAATTTTTACATACGACCATCTTTAGATCAAATTCCTGTATACGAATGTTTTATAAATGAGGCCCCGCGAGTGTAGCAGGTGGGAGCGTGGTTTAGTGGGAGTCTGCAGCGTTGTTATATTAATGAGCTGTTAGTGTTTCTCTACTGAACAGTGAGCTGAAGATATGTGGAAGGGAGTGGAGAGCACTGAGTGAGCGCAAAAGCTGCCGAATTTTCTCTTCTGCTTAGATGCGGTTTTGTTTTTCCTTTTTCCTAATTCCTACTTTGCTTCAGAGCAAAATAAATAAGCTTGTTTCTCGAGTACCAGTGGAATTGCTAGAAGGACTTTCGATTTGCTCATAGTCAGAAGGACATTAAGAATCACTTCAAAAATCACAATAAAAGGTCAGAAGTACTGTAAATGTGTATTCCAGATGACATTGGATCAAATATGATTGTAGTGTGGGTTAGGTGAAAGGTAGTTAGCTTTAATATAAGTGGGACATCTATTAATTATTTTGAAAGTATTCAGCACTGCGACAAAATGGAGATTTTATACAAAGAAAGAAGACAGGCCACTTTCGGTGTTCCATATCCAGGTCCTCTCCTGCCATGACCTGCTTTCATGCTGATGACAAATTTCAGGCATCAAATAGCAAAAAAAAAAGCACATAATATGTTTTGACTGGTCAAACTGAGCCACAAGCCCAGATTTGAACAAATTTGGCTTGGATCTGAGTGAAAATATTATATAATATTTCATAGGTCTTTTTTTTCACGGTTCAGATTACAAATGTGCCATTAATTGTAACTGAGCCACCTGTCAAAACAAATCCTGTAATAGCTGTGTTTACTACGTAGCATGTTTTTTTTGTACATTTACAACGCAGCTCAAAGTACTTCACAAAAAGCTGCCAAAAATGAACAATAGACTTTAGTCGATTTCCATAGCACAGCATGCTTCTAGACTATGAGAAAGATAAGAGAGGCTTGTACTGCTCTTCTCCAGTTCTTTTATTGGAATCAATACTGTATCAGGTAGCGCCAGAGGGCACACGAGCGACATCTCCATCTATACTCACCATCTTGTAAAGTCGTAATTGCATCGGTCTCTCGGCTATACTTGCTGTCACCGATGTCATTAGTCGCCATCATTCTCAGCTTGTATGAAGTGTAGGGCTTCAGCCTGGGGATATTGTGCAACTCGAGTTATCTCACATTGGACACAGACTTACCATTGTCAATGATGCGCGACTTTACTCACACAATACACTGAAATCTAAGGCCATTGAAACAAAGGCCACTACTTTACAACTGAAGTGCCTGTTATAAACAGGTGACAAACTTCATTATCTGTGCAATTATGTCCAGGCACAAAAAAATTCACATCCAAGGATATTCTGCAGTCAAAATTCTTTTCAAAATCGGTTAATTTTTCTTACAACTTTTCTTATCTTTTCTGACTGAGTTCAAATCAAAGATATAATCAGTACGTTGTTGAAACTCCTATTTAAACATGTTCACGTAACTACAAAACCAAATTCCACATGCAGAAGTATTGTTAGGAAGTGAATATGTATGAGGTTTCTGCTTAGCTGGACAGGAAATATAACTCAAAAAGCCTCACAGTGTGCAACTCCTCCAGGGCTCCAAATGAGCCGAGCCACAAATCAGGCCTAAATAATCTATTCAACTCTTTAGAAGGCGATAAAGAGATGATGGGTTAGAAAGTCCTAAACAGAGGGAGGGGAGTCATCATAATCAAGATGAGATGGGCCTCTGAATGCATATAAAATGCCACTTGACTGGCCATATAATCACAGCGGCGGCTCAAGCGTAATTCAAATGCAGGGCTGGTGTACCAGCGGTCCAACAATGCAGAGTGGTCTCGGCTTTCCAAATGGGTCTCGAGCATCATAAATCGCTACAGGAGGTAAAAGAAAAGGCCTGCTAAGCTTTTAATAACACTCTAGGCATATATCTCTCACTGCACACTGTCAGCCTGGCAAGGCCAAGCATTGAGACAGAAACATGAAGGAAATGTTTATGAAGTTTAAAGCGATAAAATTGCCTTCGATGGAATTCGAGCTGGATCTCTGGGGTACACACAAAACTGTGTGAAAGAATGGAGGGGAAAAGAGAGAAAGAGAGAGAGAGAGAGAAGGAGGGGGAAAGGAAATCTCACCGGTCCACCACATAGGAGGTGCTGTTGTGGCTAATGGAGGATGAGTGTGTGATCCAGTCTCCGTCGGGCAACTGGCGTAGCTGCAATGTGAAATAGCGAACCGGTGAAGAACCATCTCCCCCTGGCACCCAGTCCAACTTGAGCTGGCGTGACTGAACCTGGTCCTGGGGCACACTGAGCTGCAGTGGAGGCTGCGGCCGCTCTGAGAGAGAGAGAGAGAGACAGAGCGATGAACAGGAGTGCAGAGGTCAGACCCATCTCGCTGACTAGTCTTAATCACACTGCATCAGTCAGTGCAGTGGCCTGTCTGTGAAGCACTACAATGCACCGGCCCCATCAATTTTAATGCTCCGAATCGATGCACACAGGCATAATTGTTTATTTAAAGGTGGGCAATATCGATCACTATTAAAGATGCAGATCATGCAAACAAAAAAGCCTCATTTGGCCCCTGCATCACCGATCACATCACCTTCCCCTGATATTTCTTTAAACAGGTCTGATCTATGGTATAAAAGGCTGAAGTGACTTTCTTTAAAAAGCTGTCTCAGAAATGAAGAAAGAACCCCATACACTATGGCAGAACCAAGACTTTCTCCATCTAGATTAGATTTAGCCATTAATCTGATTAAAAAAAGCTTAACTGCAAGGTCTTCAAAAGATTAACTCAAACATTGCCCTATTTGGCAAAAGCGAACAAATTAACTTGGCTCAAAAAGCTAGTATTTCTAAGGGTGATGTGAGCACTGTGACCCTGTCAAGGGCAGAAAATAAAGCAGCCTGTAAAGATTGATGGCCACTATATACTCTGTGTGTGTGTGTGTGTGTGTGTGTGTGTGTGTGTGTGTGTGAGGGGGGGGGGGTCAAAGAGAAAGAGAATCACCTCTGATCTCTGTAGTGATGACCACAGCTTGTGCGGCTGTACCCCAACCTTGCTGGGTCTTGGCTGAAATACGGAAGATGTACGCCGACTCAGGGAGTAAACCGCTGGCCGTGAACTGTGTGGTGTTTGCGCCCACTTCCACCGTGGTGAACTTATTAGGATCTCCAGAATCCAGCCGGTATGCTACCTGATACCCTAAAAAGTAGGCAACAAGAGATAATATGTTATATAAATGTAGATATAAATGTTTTGTCTGAAACACTTGGAATAAATGTTGCAGTGTCTACATTGAAAAGAAACAAACAAAAAAAAACAACCCAACCCCCCCCCCCCCCCCCCAAAAAAAAATAAAACAATTAAACAGATGCTCAAAACAGCTCAGTCAAAAACTCAAAGAAGATAAAGAACAAAAGCAGAGGAAATTAAAAAAATATATATATATTTCCTCATCAAACCCACACAACTGTTACTGTTACTGAAAGTAAAACCTGCTTTCAGAAACACCCACAACAGCAAGACATTTTGGATGATGAATGACTTTCAAAAGGTTCTCGTTGTATTGGAAAATCTGCTCTGCTATCACTAACTTCAATGAACCAGCCGTTCCCTTTGTCAGCCTTTCCTAATCAGTATCTAAAGAAAAAAACCCAACAACCCACAGTTCACAGTCAGCACAAACGCTGTATTGCATTGTTGTACAAAATGTTTGCTTATTACTTTGCTCATACTGTGTTCTAATGCAATCTAATAATATTTAAATGGGAGTGTTTGCTAACCCTCCATTTCTAAATGGAGGGTTTGAACAATCTTTGTTTTCCAGCTAAGAGGTGCAGAAGGAAGGCATGCCTAGTCGCATTATTCTTCAATCTTCCATCTGGGTAGTGTCAGGAGCAGCGACAAGTGTAGCAAACAAATGCTAACATTGCTGGGAAACTCTGCAGATCAGAACACGTGGGCTGAGTCTGGCTGAGTCAGAGATGAAACGTTATTACATTGATCATGCCGTGTGTTTGTCCGGTGCTTTGCCCCTTTGGCTGTACAGTAATAAGGTAGACCATCTCACATTGTGCAGCATGTAGTACTCTTGGACTGGTATTTCATCCTAATGTCCACTCCGGGCATGAGGGCCGTGAAAAATAACATCCATCTCTTCGCTATATGCATGCACATTGGCGCATACTGTATATGCCCTCAATATGTTTGTGCAAAGCTCTGTTTTCTAAGACGTGGTGGTGCGTCAAAACAAGACTGAGCTGAGTTTAGCTTTGCATGAGGATAAAATTAGTACTGCCAAAGGCCTGTGTGATAGTTTGGGTCGCTGGACTGCACTTGCTACGCTTCCACCAGGAATCACTGGACAGTAATTTCTAACATGAGCCTAACATGTTTTGTTTCTGTGCTACTAATTCTACTACTCCACTCTGATCCCTAGTGCTTCCAAAAAAACCCATGCCATAACCTCAGTAACACCATGGAAGTTCACTTCGTGTGTACTCTAACACCCGTGGCAAATTACAGCTCTAAATGAGATCTCGCCAAAGAATTCCTCTACCTACTGTACCTACATTGTTTGAAGTAAGCTTCTGCAAGACAGAATCAAGAGCACAAAGAAATAAAATGGGTCCCATGTGTAGCACTGCTTGTGTAAGAAAGGTAGAGAGGTAATTAACAAGGGTTCACAGCGAAGGAACTGTCCTCTTCTACGTTTGTTCGGCTCTGAGGCTTAATGTGAGCTCGCATGAAACCTAGAGTTATGCTTTCTCAGGTCAGGGAGTGCTCAGCTGGGAGTAGGGCTGTGGAGAGAGCAAGCTGGGGACAGATTTAAGAAGGATTATTCTCGCTGCTGAAAATTCAAAAAGCAAACTCCCAGCAATGCCTGCTCGCTCTGATTTTTTTTTAGCCCGGTGGATTTTTCATAGAGCACGTCTTTTGACGCCTTTCTGAAACTGGATTACATATAAGACTGGCTATGAATAAACCAAACCCACATGACTTAAAGCAGTGTCAGAGGTTTGAAGAAAAACAAAAACAAAAAAAAGTTCTGCTATTGTGTTTCATGATTTCGTGTTTCATGTCCTGTGTGCATGATGTTTGCATCTTCTCCCCGTGCTTCGGGGGTTTCCTCCAAAGACATGTGTTGTACGCTGATTGGGATTTCCAAATTGTCTGTAGTGCGTGAATGGGTGTGTGAGTGTGTGTGCGATTAGGCCCTGCGATGGGTTGGCACCCTGTCCAGGGTGTCCCCTGTGACCTTGTGTAGGACAAGCGGTACAGAAAATTAATGGATGGATGGATGGATGGATAGATGGATTTCGAGCAGCATTAGAGACTTAGGTCAGCCTTGTTTTTGTAGCAGTGGTATGATGAGCCAGCTGACTATTCTGAGCTTCATTCACTATGAGGTGTTAATCAGTATAATCTTATTAAAGCAGTGTTGTCCCTCCTCTCAGTCTCCTACTCCCTAACCATACAGATGTGGTTTTAATCTCAGGTGCAGTGGGTTTGCAACGTTTCAGGCCAGATGGAACTCAGCTGGAGATCAAAATCCTAGTAGGATCTCGCTCACGTAAGGTGAGGAACAACAAGCTCAGGGTTCACATTAGAGAACGTGAAGCAGATGGCTCATGAAGATTACTACATACTCAGGTGCATTTGTGACTTTCCTGAAAAATTGTGATCCTGTGAGGTTTGGAATAAAACACTACTATTTCTACTATTTTCTCAGAGTCAGTGTTCTCTTACCCATAATGATGCCATTCGGGTCTACAGGAGGCTGCCAGACCACCCTGACCTCCTTCAGACGCACCTCGGGGAACACCAGTCTCATGGGCGGCCCTGGAACTAAAAGCAACAAACAGAGGAGAAGAAGACATTAAATGTCAGTACAATATAACTGTAACTAGACTGTCTTATTGACGTGAGAAACAATAAATCACACGTGCTAAAGCAATTCCAATGCTTGCTTTAGTCCCACTAATCCTGCCTTAACAAAGGTATGAAAAATAAATGTTGAAGAAGAAAAACAAAACAACGCAAAGCTGCCAGGACTGCTTTTAAGTGACTGTAGTACAATAAATCCACCGCTGACTTCAGTGAGAGATGAATGAGTCTTCTGCTCTTCATCTCAGAGAGCTTATTATCTCTGTGTGTGTTTATATGCAGATAGAGTTACAGTACTCTTGCCTGAGGACGCCAAGCGAACTGCAGCGGTTGAACAAGATCAGTGACAGGATGGTTTCTCAGATTCTATGAAAACCCATGAGAAAGGAAAGAAAGAAAAAAAACTCTAGACAAACAAACAAACAGAGAGATGGATGTGTCTTCATTTTCAAACTCTGCTTGAGATTCAGTGGGCTGTGCTAGTAGAATACAGGCCCTAAATAATCTTGTGCAGGTTTAGGGAAGCATGTTGCCTAGGGCTGGGAAGTGATGAGGCTGGAGGACCTCAGGCTAGGACCTGATGTGCCCTCGTCTGATGTACACAAGCTGCCAGTTGAGCAAAACAGGGCCTGTAAGAAAGAGATCCTTAAATGTGGTCTGCTCTATTTCAAAAGTACCCCCTATAGATCCACAAACCGAACACCACCCTGTAGGCACTAACCTGATAATACTCCAGTAACACAGCAGAACATTCCCACAAACAGAACGCAGTGGCCGAATACAGACAGCGAGGCCTAATGGGAGCTTGTTGCCCTTCTCTGGTACACAACAAACACTATATCAAAATCTCTCAAATCTGTGGCTTCTCTTGGACCATTTGCTTACTTCTCTATGGATTTGTCGGGCTGTAATGGTTGGTTAGGCCGACTCTGTATTTCACTTCCTGGCAGTTATCGCACTTATAAATCTAAAACATCCAACACAGATTTGATTTGTATCGCTTTTTTGCCATCATGGTATGAGAGGCCATAGGGACGTGCGTTCACACACACACACACACACACACACACACACACACACACACACACACACACACACACACACACACACACACACACACACACACGTGAGAAGCTGTATTTGTATAGTGAGCTCTCTTGATGCGTCTCTTCTTGCCACTGTGTATTGCTTGCATCCATCATCCTGCTATCAGCCGCACTGTAGGTTTGGTGGGTGTTCCAGAGATTAGACTTAGCTGAGTGCGAGTGTTGTTGCGCAAATCATGAAAAGTACATTTCCTTTTAATTACTCCCTAATTAGAAAATCGGCAATGTAACCATTTTATAATAAAGTGCTGCTAATAAAAGCACTTTTGGACCAATCTTTACTTCCCATGAAACAGCTAATGATCCTGCCCCTAATCTGATCAACAGATTCGAGAATGGATGGATGTCTGGTTTGCCATCAAGTTTTGTTGATATGGCCTGATAAAACTCAATTACAGGGTGTTTGACCTAGCGAGTGAGCTACAGGGGGACCAGCAACTGCATTCCAGCAGTGATAAAAATAAATAAATAAATAAATAAAATCCTGCAATATCTCTAAATGCTGCAAAGGCAGGACTGTGTCTGCCTGTGTGTTATATTTTACATAATAGTTTAATGAGTCTTGCTCTGGATAGGATTTTAAAAGGCAAACAAAGATAATTACCACCAAGATTGAGTGAGCACAGATATTGGCTTGTTGCTTAGGTCTCACTCTTTCTTTCATAAGACAAGAGTTGAGATGGATTGTCCAACAGCAAGAGTAAAGAGAGACATTTATTTCATATTCACGTTTCATTCATTTATTCATCTTTGGTAAGTGGATCCAGGGGAACTCTGGGCATGAAGCAGGAAGACACCATGGATGGGATGCCAGTCCACCACAGGACACCATTCATACACTCATTCACACCTAGTAACTAATGCACATACAAGCATGCTTTTGGGAGGTGGAAGGAAACTGGAGAACCCGGAGGAAACCTAGCCAAACGCAAGAAAAACAAAAACAAAACTCCACACAGATAGCAACCTGAGCTCAGGATCAAACCTTAGAGCTGCGAGGTGGCAAAGCTACACACTGTACCACTGTGCTGCAACCATTTTCAGATTTATTTCATTTATTTACTTCACACATTCAGAGAGCTACTCTATTAACGTGACCCAGCTGCATTTAAAACTGCTCCACCAATATCACAGCGCTGGCTTGGTAAAATGCTCCAGCACACCATTACCTCTTATCCCTAAAAGGAATATTTAAACTCTAATATACAAAGTGATTCTAGTGCCTGGACTATTTACATGCAGTGCCCTTAATTTCCGAGTGTAAGTGCTTGATTAAATTAAGCGTAGCTTTGTGAATGCAGTGGACTTTTAATGAGATATATATTAGATAAACGGTTGCAGGCCGCACATGGCATTTTGATAAGAACAGTCTGACAAAGCTGTCAGCACGTCTCTAGGTTAAGAAGGGCAAACTTGAAGATACTTTCTTCACCCAACGCCTGAAATAAAAGGCCTCTCTCGACCACTCTACGAGTCCCCAGTGTGTGTATAAGCCTGAATGTGCTGTGGATTAGTTTCTGTGGTGATATGTTTGGGAAATCCTGACTGAGTCAATGACCATTATATGTAATAGATGGCAAAACAGCAGACCTCCCTTTGGAAGCTTTCACTGCGCAGATTTACACTGCTGGTTCACAGTGTGTTTCATTTTGCAGTCCATAGCATACACATTCGCAGGCCATCCTGGCTAAAAGCAACAGAGGTTGCTGCAACATTGATCTTTTTATTTAACAGATCGGTTTGTATGACAGCATAACTGAATCTAGCCCTTGAAGGCAATTTCAGAGCAGCGAGAAGCAGCGAATGAATGTATATAAATCCAGAGAATGCAAAGCTTCGCCTCATGAAGCAGCACAGTGAAAGAAACGACTTGCTGTCACAGCATATGTACGCGCTACATATGAAAAACATAGACTCTCTCGGTACGCTGCAGAACTGAGAGGGAGAGGCAGGGATTTTTTTTTTCCTTTACTGAGTAACTTTTTTTTTTTTTCAGGTCTTCCACTTTATTAAAGCGAGAGCTGTATCAGTCTGACCACTTCTGGTACAACGAGTGCGAGACGCCTCATAAAACGCGAGACATCTGACATCTCATAAAACGTGAGAGCGCTTGGTCAAGGAGCGCACACATAAAAGTCTTAGGCCTATGAGTCATAGCGCTCCGCTCCTGCTCTAGTAATCAAGAACGTGTCAAAGCCGCTTTTAATCTCCACAATGACACTGAAGCCTAAAACAGACTCTTAACAGATGAAGCTATTCCTCTGAATTGAACTGTATTGCACACACACACACTAACAAAGCGGGCATTTGTTTTAGGATACATTCATTGCCTAGTTTTAACTTCATTTGACATTCTATATACGGTTTGTTTGAGTCAACAAGGTTGACTTTAATGGTTTTTAAAAAATCCATCGGCTAGCCTACGATCCTGCTTGAAGAACCATGACAGGAATGCATGTGATTAAGCTAACAAATTTATATGACATACAATGTCAGAAAGATATCGGTCCTGCCTGCTGTCGATAAATGCCAGTGGGGACGTTTTACAACGCGAGTATATAATCGTGTCGCCGGAAATTGAGTCGTCAGTGTCCCAGTGGGGGACCAGTGCCCCTACTCGTGTACACGATACACCGATTCACCACCTAGGAAGCTGATTGAGACGCACCCTAAGAAAGTAACAGATGGATGGATGAACACTTTAATTCTCCCAGAAGCATCAACATGTAATGCTAGCACTCCCTAAGAGCAGTTGACTTTTTCTAATTTTAAATAAAGCACCTCTTGGAAATGTACACAATTTGTAATAATAATTTAAAAAAAAAATTGCTAGTATAATGTTCCTTTATCAATGCTTATGGGAATAATTCATTTCAGGCAAATACTACGCACCATCATCTTTAGTCCTTTCCAGCACAGAAGGGCTGCTGAGTTGACCGTCTCCGATGCGTGTGAAGGCCAGGACCTGGATCTCATACTGCACGTACTTGCGCAGGTTCCGCAGTAACACTGACTGCGTTAGGTTCCCCTTCACCAGCTGCACTTGTGGCTCCGTACCCGAATCTTTTTCCCGGTACAGCACCTAAACAAACACAAACACCAAGAACATTCAGGTCAATTCAGTGACTGGGATCTGAGTTGGATACTGAGATTAGCAGGTCCCTATGTTTTGCCAGGTGAACACTTCATTTTCCATTTGCCTTAATTAATGTTGATGTTAGACAGACAAAACTGCTCTGAACCAATGGGTTCATAGCTACTTCTTCCACCACAAATATTTGTCCTTCCATACATAAGTGGAGTGCACTTACTGCCCAGTTCATCACCAAGAGACAGCAGGAAACATTGCACATTCACTTTTAATGGAAAAGTCTATAATAATAATAATAATAATAATAAGAATAATAATAATAAGAAGAAGAAGAAGAAGAAGAATTAAATACAGAATAATAAATATTGGGCTAAATGTACTCCTTAACTACAAAATGCTACAAAAAGTTATTTCAGAATTATTTTTTTTCTTTGCCATCCTGCCTAAAATCCCCAACCCTAACTTTGTGTTTGTAATGAAGTTTTGGCAAATGGAGCATTCAAAATACCCAGGGAGGTCAGAAAACTTCACCGTGCACCGACAAATAAAACATATATTCTTATCGTAATGCCCGCTGTGCATTACTTGTTGTGTATTTGTTTTATTCCATTTTAAAATCACTCGAATTTGAGGAAATGTTTGAACACGGCAAGCACAATGAGACGACCTCTCTCAGCTGAAATTGAAAAAAAAAATATTTTACGATGGTTCCAGCTAGAGTTACAAAACAGCAGGGACGTGCTGATTTGCTCAAAATGCGAAAGCACAAGGCCTTCTCCTCAAAGGGGAAAACGATTCTGCTCTTGCATGCCATTTCATCATATGGAGTATGATCCAAGGATCTGGGAGGGTGTGATCATGCATGAAAGTCAAGCCTTTACCAAGTGAAAAACATTTATGCAGTAGAGCTGAGGACTTCTAAATGTATTCAGGATTTTTTTTTTTCTTGCCCTTCCAGTATCCTTCTAGGTAAAGGCCTTGACCACGGATTGACGGTTTCATGTATTTGGTCTGTACCTTATATCCAAGGATATTGCCGTTTTGCTGCGGCTCTGGAACAGGTCCCCATGTCACCAGCATGCGTGTCGAGCTCATGGCCTCGGCCGTCACGTTCTCCGGAGCTCCAGATGGTACTGTGCAATCAAACAAAACAAACATCATCTACAGTGCCCTTCACTAATATTGGCACCCTTGGTAAATATGAGCAAAAAAGGCAGTGAAAAATTTTCTTTATTGTTTAATTTTTTGATCTTTTGCTAAAAAAAATCACAAAAATACTCTGCTCTCATGGATATCAAACAATTGCAAACACAACACAGGTTTATCCAAAAAAAAAAAAAAACAACTTAAAATATAGGTGTGCAACAATTATTGGCACCCCTATGAATTCATATGAGAAAAATATATTTGAAGTATATTCCCATATTCCCATTCCCATTGATATTTTAATTTTTTTTTAGTACACCTGGGTGACTAGAAACAGGAAATTGTTCAACCATGACTTCCTGTTTCACAGGGGTATAAATATGAGGTAACACATAGGCTAAATTCCTTTAGTCATTCATAACAATGGGTAAGACCAAGGAATATAGCTGTGATGTGTGGCAAAAGATTGTTGAGCTTCACAAAATGGGAAGTGGCTATAAGAAAATAGCACAAGCATTGAAAATGCCCATTTCCACCATCAGGGCGATAACTAAGAAGTTCCAGTCAACTGGAAATGTTATGAATCAACCTGGAAGAGGACGTGTGTCTATCTTGTCTCAACGCACTGTGAAGAGGATGGTTCGAGTGGCCAAAAAATCTCCAAGTATCACAGCTGGAGAATTGCAGAAGTTAGTTACGTCTTGGGGTCAGAAAGTCTCCAAAACTACAATCCGAAGTCACCTACATCACCACAAGTTGTTTGGAAGGGTTTGCCAGACACTACTGGAACTTCAAACGGGATCGGGTTCTATGGTCAGATGAAACCAAAATGGAGCTTTTTGGCAATAAACACCAGAGGTGGTTTTGGCGCACACAGAGAGGTAGCCATATGGAAGAGTACCTCATGCCCACGGTTAAATATGGTGGTGGCTCTTTAATGTTCTGGGGCTGTTTTTCTGCCAGAGGACCTGGACATTTTGTTAGGATACATGGCATCATGGACTCAATCAAATATCAACAGATATTAAATGAAAACCTGACTGACTGGACAAAACATACATTAAAATCAACACAAAAATGGTTTACTGACCACAAAATCAAGGTCCTGCCATGGCCATCCCAGTCCCCTGTCTTGAAACCCATAGAAAACCTGTGGGGTGACCATCGTGGACCTCAAAATTTGAAGGATCTGGAGAGATTCTGTATGGAGGAATGGTCTCAGATCCCTTGCCATGTATTCTCCAACCTCATCAGGCATTATAGGAGAAGACTCAGAGCTGTTATCTTGGCAAAGGGAGGTAGCACAAAGTATTGACTAAAAGGGTGCCAATAATTGTTGCACACCTACATTTAACAAAGATATAGTTTTTTGGATAAACCTGTGTTGTGTTTGCAATTGTTTGATATCCATGAGAGCAGAGTATTTTTGTAAATTATTTGAACAAAAGATCAAAAGGTTAAATAATAAAGACAAATTTTCACAGCTTTCTTTGCTCATATTTACCAAGGGTGCCAATATTAGTGGAGGGCACTGTATGTCTACTTGCTGTGTAGCAAATAGACCAGATCAGATGCTACACTATCAGCAATAATAGAGGAAAGGGTAGCCAGAAACTGGAGGAAATATCATAAGTATGTGCATGTGTGTGTTGTGAGCAGACAAGTTTAGGTGGGATGGTGTGTGAGTGAGAGCAAACAACACTAAAAGATTGACAAACACTTAGCGGTAGCCAGAATTCATCAAGCAGCCAGGTTCCCATTAGAGATTGGCTACCTCAAACGCATGTGATTTTGCAATTACCGTTAACCAAGTATGATTCTCTGCTGTTTTATTAAAGTGTTTTTCACTCTTTTTGCCACCAGAGGCATGCAGTACCCATGCTGTTGGAACAACAGCAACAACAAAAAAGCCTGTTAAGTTGATGCAGAAGACCATGTCAATGATAGCATCAGTAGAATAAAATTGACCTGACACGTGTTCATATCCAGAGGAGCGATTAGCAAGAGAATGAACGTTTCCAGATGCTCCATCTGTGAAGCACTGGGAAAGCTGTATTCATTCAAAAAGCCATCTCTGCTCAAGATGCGCCAGATGAAAACAAAAACACGTGTGATTTATTTGGCAGATGTGATGCAAACTGCCATCATGTGTGTGGCCGTGTTTGTGTGTGTGTGAGTGTGTGTTCAGGTTTGTGATTAAGTTTCATTACCTGACTCGCGCGTGCGGCCCTTCACGGGCTCGCTCCAGGGTCCAGGGCCGATGGAGTTGAAAGCCTGGATCTGGAACATGTACTCGGTCCATTCTTCTAAGCCCTCCAACGTGATCTCTCTCTCCAGTCTGTCATTCACCACCCTAGTGCTGGCGTCGCCTTGCTGATCAGCACGCCACACCCGCACCCTGTAGCCCACGCTCTCTGGGTTCCCGTTATACTCTGTCTCCGGCAGAGGCTGGCACAGAGAGAGAGAGAGAGAGAGAGAGAGAGAGATGTAGAGAGAGGGCTATCAATCGCGTGCTCACGCTTGCTGGCGTCGGCATGCAGTGTCTGCAACGGGTGGCCTATTAAACTGGCATGCCCCCATAAAAGCATAACTCACGCTAGATTATCCTTCATCATCTTTATGCACCTTAAAAATCGACTTCTTGGCAGCGCTCCAAAAAAATTAAGCCAATGGCAGTGACTGGCAAAAAAAAAAAAACCATCAGCGCTTGTCCACTTTTAATTTGAGCTGTATTTAGAAAAGCTCAAAAAGAATTTGGGCACATGCTCTCACATATTGCCGTTCTTTTATTGATTTCATGTGGAAATCAATAGATGTCTAGCAGAAGAAGGCATTCAGTGGAGCACGCTTAATACAGCGTAACGACCTGCTCTATGAAAAGCGACTGAAGCATGGCTTGTCCTTTTGTTCGCTCGGTATCATTTTCTTACATAAATCACTTCTCTAAAAGACACAATAAAGAATGGATAGTTCTGAATAATGCAGTCTAATCCATCTGCACAGCACTCAGGAGTACAATTCTCTTTCAACACACAGGACCTCCTAGTAATACATCACTCTGAAGCCTCCCATGGCAACAGGCAGCGCTACAAATGTCAGGTGAGTATGAACTACACATGGTAATGTTTTTCAATAAGAGTCGGATTTAGTGCTGGAGTGATTTGCAAAGAAAATCTCTTGAAGGTTTTACTTTTTATCTTTAAACTATAGAATGGTAAAACTGCGCCAGAGAGAGACTGGCACGCTATAAAGCAGTAGTAGAATACCAAGCCAAGCTCCAACTGTATCACAGTGAAAGACATGCTCTACTTCATGTAAGATGTTAAAATGTGGTCAGTGATTCCTAACACTTTTTGTAGTATCTCCTCACATCCTGACAGCTTCAACAAAAAATAGGCTGAAAAATAGGCTCTCTGGAGCCCTAGGCTTTGTAAATGAGGGGGGGGAAATGATGTGGACCACCAACATCCAACCAATCAGGACAAATTGGCACCTCTACATGCCTGCCAATTCAAAAAGCTCCCTGTTTTGCAATACCATTCAGGTGTTTTGGCCTCTTGTCTGCATGAGACTTGGATTGTGAAGCAAACCCATTAAAACAAATACACTTCTGTTTTAACTAATGTTTTTGTCCAGAGTTTTTTCACTTGCATGCATGAAGTGAAGTGAAGTAGCATTACTAGTGTACGTCCACAAAAGAAACATTACAGGATGATTATTCCTGTTCTGAAGCTCAGGAAAAAAGATCATTTTGGCACCAAGCATCAAACAAACAAACAAACAAAAAAAAACACTGAGAGTGGATTTCGAATGCCATCATCCCGTTACACCACATCAATGCCAGCATGTTTGTTTCTGACCAGGAGAGTAGCAAAAAAAAAAAAAGAAACTGGCAAAAACCTATTTCCACCCATATTTCCAAATTTTGCCTTTGCTGGCTTTCTACCAGCAAATTATACTTCTGCCAAACTAGAGCACCAATACATCCTCATTGACATTCCCTTGCCATTTCCCCTTTGGGAGAATCCCTATCACTTCATTTCAAGGCCACCACTCTGTCTACCTCACACACACACACACACACACACACACACACACACACACACACACACACACACACACACACACACACACACACACACACACACACACACACACACACACACACACACACACACACACACACACACTCCTTATTGTCCTTGTAGCTTCTCGGTGAAACAGATCTACTGAGTTACAAGAGAGAGACAGTCAGTGAGGATGTGTTTTAAAAAACGGAGCATAGGAACACAAAGCCAGCGAGAAGGGAAAGTGAGAAGAGACAGCTTGTACATACCACCCAGCGCAACCACACGCTGGTCTCACTGGCCGTACGGACGCTCACACTGCTGGGAGCGACGTCAGGAGGAGCCTGAAGCGTCTGGATCACCCGAGATGGCTCACTCACTTCGCTCGAACCCACGATGTTCACTTGGCGCATGCGGAACCTGCAGCAACACTCTCAATCAGTTCTGGTGAACTGGTGCTATAAAAAAACAGGGTATGGGACTGGGCCCTCTTTCTCTTTCATGAGGAATAAATAACCAAAAGGTTACTTATTTGGGGGGGGGGGCATCACCAGCGATTGTAAGAAAAAAAAAACCCAGATGTATAAAGTAAAGTCTGGAGCAAATTTTTAAAATGTCTAGAAATAGGTTTAATAATCATCATCAGTGGTTGAGAAGGCGCAGATTAAATATAAGAGCGGGTATAATAACCATGAATGAGGTGGATTACTAATAATCAATCATTCATTTTTCCCCCAAAATGAGACTAGAATTAAATCTAGTGTGTATATATATATATATATATATATGTACAAACTATACAAAGGGACAAACTATAAGGGACAAGTTATAAGAAATACTTTGTAGTCTCTCCATTATTTACCGATTTTGCAACTGCAGAAATTAATGCAAAATCAAGCAAATTCCGCAATTTTCTTTCTTTTTTTACTAAATTACAGCAGATTTTCTGCAGATTTGGGCCAAGACCATCATGGTCATGATCATGGATGTGCATTCATCACAACGCACTTTCAGCTAAAGCCCTCATCGATTCATGTGCACTGAACATGAGTACAGCTAAAAGGTCTCATTTACCAACAAACATCACTGTGAGCGACCATGTAAAACAATTTCATGCAATTGCAATTTCACCAATTCAAGTAGTTTTCTGGAAAAAAGCACAAAAATCTCTGCAAGATGCATCGCAAATTTTGAAAAAACCCACCACTAAATCAAGAATTTTTGGCTGCAACAATCACAAAAAAACCTGTCTTTCAATGTGTGTGTGTGGTCTAATGTGTGTGCATAATATTGTTTTACTTTGAGGCTCCATGCTATGAGGCTCAGCCCTTATGGTTTCATAATAGCAACGGCGAGTTACTGATAGGTAGTTAAATTAGTTTTACCCCTCCCGTTCAATATCCGTACCAGACGTTATTGTTACAGGGTAAAAGCGGTCAAATGAAACAGCTGTTCAGGCAGCAGAGGAGCCCAGACACTATGAGCCTCATTCTAAATGCTTCTTTGTGCACTTAAGCATAAACCCGAAATTTATCAACCAGTCAAACAAATGGCTCCAACGTGCATAAGTTCTGACACAAACTGCAGAGACGAGAAAAGACATAAAGACACTGTAGTTTATCACACACTGATGGCGAGGGGAAAAAAAAACATCACAAGTGTAGCAGCATGGTTAATCAGGCAGAGCTCTTGCATTGTTGTGGGTGTGTGTACTGACCTATAGTGTGTGAAAGGGGTCAGGTTAGGCACCTCCAGGACCTGAGCTTCTGGATCATTCTCCTTCTCATACAGCACCTTCCATTCTTCTTCTTCTCCAGTGCTGCCCACCTGCACGCCATACATTCAAACTCAATCAAAAATTGATCAGTATAATAATAATCCATCCATTTTCCGTACTACTGATACTACACAGGGTCGTGGGGAGCCTGGAGCCTATCCCAGGAAACTCGGGACACAAGGTGGGGGACACCCTGGACAGAGTGCCAACCCACCGCAGGGCACAATCACAAACACATTCATATGCTATGGACAATCTGGAAATGCCAATCAGCTCACAATGCATTTCTTTGGACTGGGGAAGGAAACCAGAGTACATGGAGGAAACCCCCAAAGCATGGGGAGAACACGCAAGCGCCGCACACACAGGATGGGTTACAAATCCCCAACCCCGGAGGTGCAAGGCAAACATGCTAACCACTAAGCCACCGTGCCTTCCCCATATAATAATAATAATAATAATAATAATAATAATAATAATGATAATAATAATAATAATAATAATAATGGTGCAGTATACTGCTAGATAAACCAGAGTATGGGAGACACCGCACAGATTTAGGAGACTGATTATAGACATTCAGGTATGTGAGGCTAAAAACACAATCCTGCAGTTTAAAGTGCAGCACAGTACCAGATGTTTTGGTACTATTCAGATGTGCGAGCCAGGCCTGGACCAATCAAAGCTTGCAGCACTCAGAGAGATTTACGATGACCAATGGGGTGTACTGGATATGGTAAGCATTTATGCCAATGTGATCGATGTTTGACGCGTTGCACCTTATGCCAGTGACTGCTGCTGTATTTCATAGAGGGTGTGTACTCAGCAGCTCACACCCCTCCCTTTCTCTTTTTCTCTCTCTCTCTCTCTCTCTCTCTCACTCCGTCACTGACAGATTTCTGCAGCTGCAGATAGCCCTGCCTCAATCAACTTAGCAATTCAAGTGCTGCTAGATGAAAGGCTGAGCATCCCTCTGCAAGTCAGGTGCCGGCGCCCATCTTGAAGGTTAAGTCAATTACAAACTACAAGTCACTACTATGATTCAATCTATCATTACTTTTGCAGAAGTTGCCAGCAGCGTGAGTAGGGCGAATAGCAGCTCAAGATATGTTCAGCGGTACAGGGGATGCTGCTGAAGCCAATAGAAAGTTTCAACAGAGATTGTAAGTGGAGTGAAGCAAAGTCATGCATACCAAAACAGAACTTGCCAAATGATGCATTAGGACATTAACAAAGTCCTATGATAACAGAGTAATAAGTCAGAATTGAGTCAAGCGCATGTGCTGAGGAGCTAATACCGAAAGTGTGTATATCAGTCTTCAGATCTCATATATAACTACACACATAAGCGCTGCTAAAAAAAGAAAGAACGAAATGTGTCTCAGTTACTTGTAATTCTGACCTTGGATACTATAGCCTATTCTTCTTGCAATATATCGTCTTGAGCAAGGAGCAGTGTCTAACAGTTTGATATCACTGCAATATGGCACATTTGAATGTATGATTTGGGCTGTAAATACACTCAGAAAATATGGAATATCATTCAAAGGAAGTATTAAGTGCATAAATATGACAGTATTAATATATTCATCATATTGTCGCTGTAAAGTACACAGAAATGCTTGGTCAGCTTATCCTGCAAACTGTGGGCACATTTTCTTTCAAAGAGAGTGCATCTAATGAACCAAAACATTATTTGAATAATTTGACAAACTAAAAATTGTGAATAGAAAGTGCAGTTAAATTGCGTAGTATCTTGTGACCGCATTTAATCATGCACACAATTAACTGTACATAAAATGAGCATTTTTGGTGTCCTGTCCTGTCTGTGGCTGCAACTCTTCACACTTTCTACCACTGTACCTCTAGTTCATTATGCAAAATAGTACGATGTGCTGGATCAAGTGCTATTTTATATAAGCTGTCAATTATTGAGGGAGGAAGCTATATTCAACTAAACCAGATTTGCACTGATTAATGTAATAATTACAACTAGGACTCTTCATGTTGCAATATGTTGACGATATACTAGACTAGACTCCTGCTTGCTTTGCTTGTCTTTTCTTTCATATTATATCATCATATTCACTGTATCTTGCTTTTAGGTTGCATTGTATTACATTTGACAGCAAAGAAAAAAAGCTGAGAATTTCCTTCTTCAGTCTACATTTTCAATCCCCGATTTCAACAGGGAATTTTAGCCCTGTTATCCCAGGCTTAAAGGCAGGAGCTTGTGTTTAAAAATGGCAGTCTAGACACTATTGACAAATCCAGTCTCAGACACCACTGCCCAAGAAAGATCAGGCAACCTCGGAGGCATAAACTACATGCAGGTAATTTTGATAATCTGAAGGGACTACACAGGAAAACAACTTAAATACCTGCGGAAGCCAAACTTTCCCCACGTAAATACTGATGTATCATTTGAACTCAAGTCGCCAACTCTGAACATGGTCCTCTGCGTTTTTGCTTACACAATAGGCAGAGATTTGTTAAAACATATTTTTCATTTGTTATTATAAGAATTACAGATGACTGTACAGTATGCACCTTTAGACTTGCTTTATGCAACTTGTAGTATTACAGTGCCCTCCATTAATATTGGCACCCTTGCTAAATATGAACAAAGAAGGCTGTGAAAAATTCTCTTCATTGTTTAACCTGTTGATCTTTTGTTCAAAAAATTCACAAAAATACTCTGCTCTCATGGATATCAAACAATTGCAAACAAAACACAGGTTTATCCAAAACAAATATCTTTGTTAAATATAGGTGTGCAACAATTATTGGCACCCTTTTAGTCAATACTTTGTGCTACCTCCCTTTGCCAAGATAACAGCTCTGAGTCGTCTCCTATAATGCCTGATGAGGCAGAAAAACAGCCCCAAAACATTAAAGTGCCACCACCATATTTAACCGTGGGCATGAGGTACTTTTCCATATGGCTACCTCTCTGTGTGCACCAAAACCACCTCTGGTGTTTATTGACCATAGAACTCGATCCCATTTGAAGTTCCAGTAGTGTCTGGCAATCTGAAGATGCTCGAGTTTGTTTTTGGATGAAAGTAGAGGCGTTTTTCTTGAAACCCTTCCAAACAACTTGTGGTGATGTAGGTAACGAATTGTAGTTTTGATGACTTTCTGACCCCAAGACACAACTAACTTCTGCAATTCTCCAGCTTTGATCCTTGGAGATTTTTTTGGCCACTCGAACCATCCTCTTCACAGTGCGTTGAGACAATATAGACACATGTCCAGATCCAGGTTGATTCATAACATTTCCAGTTGACTGAAACTTCTTAACTATTGCCCTGATGGTGGAAATGGGCATTTTCAATGCTTGTGCTATTTTCTTATAGCCACTTCCTATTTTGTGAAGCTCAACAACCTTTTGCTGCACATCACAGCTATATTCCTTTGTTCCCTCTAATCCATTGTTATGAATGACTAAGGGAATTTGGCCTATGTGTTACCTCATATTTATACCCCTGTGAAACAGGAAGTCATGGTTGAACAATTTCCTGTTCCTAGTCACCCAGGTGTACTAAATAAAAAAAAAAAAAGGAATATACTTCAAATATATTTTTCTCATATGAATTCATAGGGATGCCAATAATAGTTGCACACCTATATATAACAAAGATAGTATTTTTGATAAACCTGTGTTGTGTTTGTAATTGTTAGCAGAGTATTTTTGTTAATTTTTTTTACACAAAATATCTAAAGGTTAAACAATAAAGACAATTTTTCACAGCCTTCTTTGCTCATATTTACCAAGGGTGTCAATATTAGTGGATGGCACTGTATATCATAGATTGGAAAATGAAGAATAGCCTGTACCACTTACCTGTCCCTCCACAATCCATTTAGAGATGGACGTTTTCCCATCATCCCCTGCCCGGAATTTCAAAGTGGCAGATCGTGGGCTGATTTTGGAGATTTGGAGGTTTGAAGGTGGTCCAGGAAGTTCTGGAATTACAAAGAGCCACTATAAACCTTTTCCTTACAAGAAATCAGAGGAACCATTTGACAGGAGGAGTCAATCACTTCTGAACTACTTTGTTTATTGCATTATTTAATCACTTCTGTGAACATCTTCGAATAAAATCAAGAGGTGTACCACGAAGCCCTTCAAAACTCTTTTCCCTTCAAGCACTGTGATAAAAAGGCTCGCTTTTAATTTTAAGAAACTTTGATGGAATTACATTGGAATTAAATCAAATAACAGACGATAGCCATGCATCTGTCTGAAATCCCCACTGAGCTTCATAGCTGTCTGTTCCTTTAATGTCTCACAATATGCCATTTATCAGCAGGCATTATGGCTCCAGCTTGGCATTCAGCCACTTAAACATTTGTCTCTTTTCTCAGAGAGAAAATCAGCTTCTGAGTTGGTTTAAGTGAATATTTCTCCTTTGCAGCAGGGTTTGATTTATAGATGAGCATATACAATGACTTGCCAGCTTCTAAGTGGAAAAGGCCAACATAAAAGATAATCACTCATCTTCATAACCACAAGCTGAAGATGACTAGCTCTGGGATGAGTAATGCAAGCTCTGTTGTACATTCACATGAGGAAATGGCAGTTTAGTGGATAGTAACAGGGGTGCATGAAGAAATCACTGATTGCAAATACATCACAGTGAATAATTCTTTGTAATCAAGGAGTCACTTTAGATCCAAAGTGAGGTGCTGTATAATGGGTAGAAAAACAGCAAAATGAGGCTGATTTGATACAACAGTCTTATGTAGCAAACAAAATTAGGCAAATATATGTTTATACAAACACCCAATTTTCACAATTATTCTTGTTATTATTACATTTGGAATTGTGAATGTGTGTAAATGAACGCAGAGCACGGAGAAAAGAATTCGAGTTGAAGCAAACATGCTGTGGGAGGTTCCTGTTTGGAAAGCATCTCACCTGGGGGCACACCAGAGGAAATCGTGGAAGAGGAGAGCGTGCCCATGCCTGCACCTGTCATGGCTGCCACCTCTAAGGTGTAGGTGGTGAGAGAGGTGAGGCCGGTCACCTTGTACTCCAGTGTGCTGTTGGACATGGTGCGCTCTACACGGGACTCCTTCAGCCCCTGAGCCTCCCAGGACAACAGGTAACCTGGGAAAAAAAAAAAACATTTTGATATTATAAAACATGAGTCATAACCACTAACCAGCTAACAGCTGCTGGGAATAAGACAACGCCGAAATCCTCATTTCATCAACTCCAAAGTGTGATAAATGCTTTCATGGGTCCGGAGAAGAGAAGGAATTTTTCAGAGGCTCCAGTAAAAACTAAGCAATCTCATACTCTCTGCTGGGTGAGATGGGGGACTCGGTGGAGTGACGGGTTCAGACCTTGGACCCCGTTACCAAACCTGGATCTAACTGAGACTAATAGCCGGCAGAGGTCCTGTGTAATTTGCTGTTTATTGGGAGTATTTTCCACCGCAGTCAGCACTGTTTCCAATCACTGAATGTCCTGTTCCATTGAGGCACTCATAAATCAAGCTTTGCACCGAGACACCCGGCTTGAAAACAAGCATACAACATTCAAAGGGTACCGATGCTGTGTATACTGATATAGACAAGAGCTGTTCCTTCTAATGCGCTTCTAATCTCATCCGTCTCCGTGCTCTTAATCTACATTCAATGCCTTTCCTTCATGAGGGCTGTTTAATCTATGTCCAGTATCACCGTGTTGCTCACACATTTGTCTTCATCTCTTTTTCTCTCTATTGAGTGTATGTGGGAGGAAGCCTTTCAGCTCGCTGGATCCACTACATCACAGAATAAGAACATTGAAATTTTTTTTTTTTTTATGTGTTTCAAATTTGTTCATTCCTGGTGATAACTAGTAATTGTGAGACCAGATGCACACACACACACACACACACACACACACAGACACACTGTTCTTTTCAGAGCAGAGCTTTTGGGACTGAATTGTTTCTGGCAACTGTGCTGAAAACAATAATACCATAAATGTAAATGTAATAATTGTCTTTGTGTGAAAAACCAATGAGGTTTTAAACAAAGGTACTGTACATGCATTAGTACAGCTTTATGAACACTGGCATATTTAACAAAAATACTCCCTTGTGCTGTGTAATGAAATGTTTGGCTACAGAGAGGGAGGGAACTGATTACATTCACACACAAAAAATATCACTTGTGCAACGTTTTGGCTTTTTAAAAGCAGCTTTAGTAACACTTGAAAATATAACAAAGAGATTTTAGCCAGAACGGATAATCCCAGACTCATCCTGGTGACTAAGATAAGGCTGGGCTTTTTCACAACATCCGCTTCCCAGGGGTGTTGTACTGCAAGCAAGGAGCTGCTGTTTGACGTGGGAACACAACATGTAGGACAAAAACCTACCTGTGATGATTCCGTTTTTCTCCACAGGCTCCTCCCAGCTAACTCGCAGAGATGTGTCGAGGATTTCAGTAAAGCTCAGACGCCCTACAGGGCCTGGAACTGAGGTGTACACGCAGAGACACACACACACACACACACAATGGAAAAATGTTACAGAGTTTACCCTGCCTAATGCTGCATTCTGACACATTGCACTACACCGCCGGCTCTCTATAGCAACCACTGCTGATGAACTAATCAAATTGCCCTCACTTGTAAAATTACAGATGCATTTATGCACACTCCGAAATGTCGAAGCATGTTGACATTATATTTCTGGAACAATGCATTTCATTAAAGTCACTTTTTAAGCTTTTGACAATTAGTATTCCACACCTTGCCCTTTGCAGCCACAAAACAGCAGCAGCAGACCCAGTGTAAAGTCACACACATCACAGTGGCATGGCATATTAATTAAACACAAAAAGCGGCATTTTGGTCTTTAGGCAATTAATGAGCACAAGAAGTCTTAAGATCTCTGTCATGGCTTAGAGCTGAAGTAGGATGAGTGGGCGGCATGGTCAGTACTCACTGTCCTCGTGCGTCTGGACGAGTTTTGTAGTGCTGCGAGGGCCATTTCCTGGTGTGGTGAAGCACAGCACTGAGGTGAGGTACCAGGTAAACTTCTTCAGGCCACTGATGTAGCCCTGATGACGGGTACCGTGGTAATCAGGGGTGATAGTCACCACTGTGCTGGCTTCAGGAGAGTGTTCAGGCCAAGCCATTAGCTGAAAGAGATTGAGATAGAGAGAGGTGTCATTCAGACTCCAAACAACTCCAAACAACCCAAGCTTCATGAGCTGGAGCTCAGACTCACTCACACAAGGGATACTAGTTGGGAATTGGATTTTGAAACTAGATACATCAGTTTGTGGGATATTTTCATCAAACCACTCCATAAGCTTGTAGGAACACGTATAGTTTAGCCTGCTAGTGCACTGTCTGCTCTGTCATTCTGCACTTACCCCACTATCATTGTTGGTAATATGACAGATATGATCATTGTTGGTGATATGACACCAGTCGAAGCATCTAATTCTGAAGTGTGCAAACTGCAGGGGTAATTCATAAAGTAGCACAATGAATCAGAGTGTTTTCTAAATGACAGTAAGTTGCCCATCTGAATAAGCTGTAGCTCAGTGGTTAAGATGTTGGGCTACTGATCAGAAGGTTGTGAGTTCAAATCCCAGCACTGCCAAGCTTCCACTCTTGGGCCCTTGAGCAAGGCCCTTAACCCTCAATTGCTTGGATGTATAAATTAAATAAATGTAAGTTGCCCTGGATAAGGGCGTCTGGTAAATGTAAGTTACACCAGCTTATGCTCCTCTGACTGGCTAACCTGACCAAGCCACTTCGAGTGTTAGCTAAGGACATACAATAGTAAATTGTTATGAAATTTAGCTAGCCTTGGTTTATAACATCACTTTGTTCACTCGCATTGGTTTGCTAGTTATAATATCAGTTCAACGAGCTAGCGTAGACATCAAAATAATCAACATACCAGAAAAACCACAAAGAATGAGGTTCGACTGTCTTGTCCAAAACTGTCAATCAGCTCATCAACCACACCCTTTTAATTATCATCATATTTATCGTAAGGCAAAATATGTGGGAGATCTCACATCAAGGTCAGATGAACTTGTAAAAATGATCGAACACTATTCCCGATAATTTATAAAAAAAATTATATTTAAAATAATTTGTACTGACATAACTTAAATGTAAATTTGGCTCATTCTCCATTCACTAACACAGGAATGGATGTCGTTAAATATTGTACTGCAGCCAACCACTAGAGACATTTTGGCATTAGACATTTTGATCCCTGTTCCGACTTCCATCCATATACACAGTCATTGGTGCCTACATACTTTATACATCTGAAGGGTTAAAAGGTCACTAGACAGGTCAGAGCCAACATATACCTCACCAGCACCAGAATACCTTCTTTGGTCACTTACTTTGATTTTCTACAACAAGGTGCAAAGTGTTGAAGAGTTGAGGAGGCTATAATAATGAGTACCTGTTAGAGGCACAAATGCAGGTTGCCAGACATCATTATCACAGTTCGCAGGGTTTGATTCTGAGCTCATGTTACTGTCTGTGTGGATTTCCGCATGTTCGCCACATGTCCATGTGAGTTTCCTCCTGATTCTCCAGTTTCCTCCCAGTTCCCAAAAACATGCTGGTGGGTAGATTGGCTATGCTTAATTGCCAATAGGTGTGAATAATTGTGTGAATGTGTGTGCATGGTGCCCTAGAATGGACGGGTACCCAGTGTTCCTGAGATCCATATCCACCATGACCCTGGCCAGGATAAAGTGGTTGAATGAGTGAATGAATGAGTGAATGTTGATAGAATTGTGTACATTTATAAGAGTGTATTCTTAGCTGACTGATGAGAGAAACTGACAGTGAGAAAACTATAACATTGATTCACACACTACCTCTACTGTTTATGTTAGTATTGCAATACACATACACTTTCTTTTGACGTGCACAATTGGTCTGCCAAAGAAACCCATAGTTAAAAGCAAACCGTCCTTAGTTTGGTAATTTCTGTGATAATGTAGCCTGCCTGAAACTAGCACTACATAATGTGTAGTTTAAAGAGATAACCTTCTGCATCGGAATTAAAATCAGCCTGTTCCTAAAAATACGGTCTGGTTATATCCTCAGCACAAAGCTGCATTAAGTAATAAACAAATGGATTACCTTGTAACCTTGATTAATGCCGTTTATGAACTGCTGAGGTGGCGGATTCCAAGTAAATTTGATGGTGGTTGAGTTGACAGCAACAGCCTCTACGTCCTGAGGGGGTGCTGTGGGAACTAGTCAAAACAAACAAAGGGAACAATTCTTTATTTCTCTCCTTGTTCAGTGAGTTTCAATGTAGTTCGTCTTTCTGTAGGCAATATGTTTTTTGGGATTATCTGGGAAAATCTCATGAATCATTAATGAATGTGTGCGGCTTCATACAATCACAAAGCACCAAGTCCCTTTGACTCGAGGTCACACACAAAAAAAAACTTAATCGACATGTAAATATATGTAAATATAAACATACTGCCAGTGCATCATTGATGGGATGTTTTATTGTATTACTGCCAACTTTGATCCAATATATTGATGTATAAGTGATATAGCTTTAACACAAGTTCTCCCTCCTGATTTTTCCCATTTTTCCGATTTCAGAGTGATTACACATTAATTCACATTTATGCTTTAGATGTCAAATAAAGGCAAGTACAATGTCCCAAAATGTCAATCATTTCTGCTTGCCATTGGACCCACGCGTGGACCAAACTCATATGAAACTCTGATGAAAGAGCACATAATACCTTAATACTGGTTTTAGTGTAGCCTACAACATTATTTATTCCTCACTTAAACCATTACCTTTTGCCTGCTGAAACATTTCATCTATGAAATGATAATGGATCAGAATGACTTGTTCTCTTTTCATGTCCATATTCCTGACGCAGGCTAACAATTGGTTTGGAGAAAATATGGTTCGCAAAAAGCACTTCAAAAGGTCTCTAAGTCCACTTTTACCATCAGGGGAAAGACATCTACCAAGAATGAAAGCTAATGTCCTGGATGCAGTAGCCTTTGTCTAATGACTACTCATTTCTGACGTCACTGGATGCTCTCAATGCCAGATCTAGACTTTGGCTCTGCTGCTTTATGATGTAAGTTAATGTACATGTTTTGAAGACCTACCAGCCTTGGCAGAGCCCCTCAGAGTCAAGTGGAACACAAGGAAAAAGGAACTTTTTTTGAGACGTAAAGAAGGCAAAAAGCCATGACCATCTGAAATGCACTTGTGGCTTCTTGCTTACTGTGTCGGAAAAAAGGAGGTACCTGCTTTTGTATGTAGAATAAGAATAACGATATCGTAATTGTTAATAGCCTTCTGCTTGCTGCATTTACAGCTCTCAGATATCCCAAGTCTTTTAAAATCATAAATTGAGGAGAAAGACACAATCAGGCATGGCTGATAAAAACTTAACATGCTATGTGTATTTGTATTTGGTGTCCACTCCAAAAGGCCAGAGCTAGACAGGTAGACAGCTGTTGCAGCAGCTGGAAGAAATCTCATTTAAACAAAAGACTGTTACGACACCGGGGATATGAAGGAAGCAGGATGCACTAGACAGGGAAAATCACTCGAAACTAGGAAGTGGTCTGGGAACCACGAATGTGGAACTACGGACATCGGAGAAAAGGACTATGGATTAAAGAGCTTGAAACATTTCTAAACTAAACTAACATCAAACTACGCTAATACTCCGCACCGAAGCGGAAACAAACAGGGCTTTTTAAACACAAGGAAATCATACACGAAATCAAAGACACCTGGAAATCATGATTACATCAAATGAACAAGAACCAATGAGGAAACAGCAGAGACATGACGCAACACAAAAACAAAAGCACATGGGGAAACACAGGAGGCGGAGACATGAGGTGAATATGAAAACACAAAGCACATGGCAAAGGTAAACAAAACGTGAGTCTTTGTGAATGGCACTGGAATGCGCTCCGTGGAATGCGGAAGTAGGCTACGCTCCATTTGTAGCGTAGCGAGAGAGAGAGAACCTAACAGAGCCCCCCCCCTTAAGGCGCGGCTCCTGAAGCGCCGCAAGTTCCATCCACTCTGGCGGACCTGGGCCCCTGGGCAGGATCTTAACCTCTGTCCACCAGGACCTGAGGCTGGTGATGTTCAGTGTCCCGAAACCAGAGCAGGGCTCGTCGGGTTTCCTTTCAGCCTTGGACGAGAACTTGGACAAGAACTTGGACGAGAACTTGGAGTGGTGCTTGACCTTCTGCTTGACTTGGAGCTTGACCTGGTGCTTGACTTGGAGCTTGCCTTGAAGCTTGACTTGGTGCTTAGCTTGAAGCTTGGCCTGGAACCAGGATCGGAGTCAGCTTTAGCACCTGGATCAGAGTCAGCTTTAGCACCTGGATCAGGGACAGCTTTGGCACCTGGATCAGGGACAGCTTTGGCACCTGGATCGGAGACAGACTTGGAGACAGACTTGGAGACAGACCTCGAGACAGACCTCGAGACAGACCTCGAGACAGACCTCGAGACAGACCTCGAGACAGACCTCGAGACAGACTTGGAAACTGGACAGAGAACTAGGTTAGACCCAGAACCATAAACAAAATCAAATAGAGCTGAAAACTAAATTAGAGACAGGGCTGGAAACAGAGCTGGAAATTAAATTAGAGACAGGGCTGGAGACAGAGATGGAAACAGAGCTGGAAACTAAATTAGAGACAGGGCTGCAGACAGGGCTGGAAACAGAGCTGGAAATTAAATTGGAGACAGATTCTGAAACTGGACTGGAAGCTCAGCTAGGAAGGTAATTAGAGACAGAGGAGGAGACAGAGGAGGAGACAGAAGAGTGTGCTGGGTCAGAAACGGAGCTGGGAACGGAGCTGGAAATGGAGCTGGGAATTAAATCAGCAACCAAACTGAGAATGAGAGCAAAAACATAACCAGAAATTAAAGCAATATAGCTAGCAACTAAATCAGGAACAGGACTGGAAACAAAGTTAGAACCTGAACTAGAAAGTGGATTTGCAACAAAACTAGCAACTGGACTGAGAACTAAGCTAGAAATAGAACTGGAAATGAAGTTAGAAACCTGACTGGAAACAGGGCTGGAAACAGGATCAAAAATTGGAGTGGAACCTGAGCTGGAACTGGAACTAGAAACCATACAGGAGACAGAGGTTGAGACAGAGGTGGAGGGAACAGGATTGTGTATGGAACTGGAAACCTGGCCAGAAACAGAACCGTCAACAGAATCTAAAACTTGACTGGGAACAGAACTGGCAACAGAACTAGAAATGAAATTCGAAACCTGACTGGAGACAGAGCTGGAAACAGGACTGGGACCTGGACGTGACTCTAGGTCTGAACTGAGGCATAGACTTGGACTTGGTAAGGAGGTCATCCCGTGGACCTCTGACATGAACTTGACTTCGGAGGAGGTCATCCCGTGGACCTCTGACATGGACTTGACTTCGGAGGAGGTCATCCCGTGGACCTCTGACATGAACTTGGCTTTGGAGGAGGTCATCCCGTGGACCTCTGACATGGACTTGACTTCGGAGGAGGTCATTCCGTGGACCTCTGACATGGACTTGACTTCGGAGGAGGTCATCCTCTGGACCTCTGACATGGACAGGGCAGGAGTGGAGGTTTCTTCTCGAGCCTCTGACGAGAACATGGCTTGGGCGGAGGTCTCCTCGTGGACCTCCGGTATAAGCAGGACAGGAGAGGAGGTTTCCTCTTGAACCTCAGGCATGAACAGGACAGGAGTGGAGGTTTTTTCTTGAACCTCCAAGAGCAGCTCAGCTGAAGGGACCTCCTGCTGGGTCTCTGGCTGGAGCTCGGGGCTGGAGGTTGCCTCGTTAACCTCCAGGAGCAGCTCCGCTGTGGAGGCCTCCTGCTGGGCCTCCGGCTGGAACTCGGGGCTGGAGGTCGCCACGTTTACCTCCAGGGCCAGCTCCGCTGTGGAGACCTCTTGCTGGGCCTCCGGCTGGAGCTCGGGACTGAAGGTTGCTACGTTTACCTCCAGGTGTAGCTCCATGGAGGAGACTTCCTGCTGGGTCTCCGGCTGGAGCTCGGGGCTGGAGGTTGCCACGTTTACCTCCAGGTGCAGCTCCCTTGAGGAGACCTCCTGCTGGGCCTCCTGCTGGAGCTCGGGGCTGGAGGTTGCCACGTTTACCTCCAGGTGTAGCTCCGTGGAGGAGACTTCCTGCTGGGTCTCCGGCTGGAGCTCGGGGCTGGAGGTTGCCACGTTTACCTCCAGGTGCAGCTCCCTTGAGGAGATCTCCTGCTGGGCCTCCTGCTGGAGCTCTGAGGATGCCCGCCTGTGGAGCCGCTTATGCACCCGCCAGCTGCCCTTAAAACAGCCTTGGGAGCAGAAGTAGCTGCTCCTTACTCCCTGTTTCCTGCAGGTGGGGCACTGCAGGATGGCTGGTCGGGTGCATCCCTCGGTGGCACACTCCTGGGTTAGGGGATGAGAGGTGCAGGCCGCCACGTTAGCCCGCTTACTCTCATAAAATTCCAAAAAAGTTTGGCTAGGTCGGTCGCCCAGACGGTCCTTCCCCAAAAAGGTCCTGAGGTCGGGTTGGAAGTCTGGGCTCCCGAACACCTGGACCAGTAGATCCACAAAGCCCGAAACTGTTTTGAGCTGCGTGGATCTACTGGCAAGGTGAAGCTCCACACATTGGCGAGCGGAGCCGACCAAACGAGAGAGGAGGAACCCCAACCACTCTTCTTCGTCGGGTTTGGGGTCCTCCAAACTCAAAAAATAAAGTTGTGCCTGCAACAAAAAGCATTGTGGCCAAGTGGCAAAGCCGTCATAATCATCCGGGGGATGAACGAAAGTCCACTGAGGAAAAAAAATAGAATCATGAGCAGGCATTTTAAATGTGGCATGGCATGGCGTGGTGTGCCCTCACTTTCCCCGCTGCATCCATTTTTAGGCGGAGTATTCTGTTACGACACCGGGGATATGAAGGAAGCAGGATGCACTAGACAGGGAAAATCACTCGAAACTAGGAAGTGGTCTAGGAACCACGAATCTGGAACTACGGACATCGGAGAAAAGGACTACGGATTAAAGAGCTCGAAACATTTCTAAACTAAACTAACATCAAACTACGCTAATACTCCGCGCCGAAGCGGAAACAAACAGGGCTTTTTAAACACAAGGAAATCATACACGAAATCAAAGACACCTGGAAATCATGATTACATCAAATGAACAAGAACCAATGAGGAAACGGCAGAGACATGACGCAACACAAAAACAAAAGCACATGGGGAAACACAGGAGGCGGAGACATGAGGTGAATATGAAAACACAAAGCACATGGCAAAGGTAAACAAAACGTGAGTCATTGTGAATGGCACTGGACTGCGCTCCGTGGAATGCGGAAGTAGGCTACGCTCCATTTGTAGCGTAGCGAGAGAGAGAGAACCTAACAAAGACATTCTTATTTAAAAAAAAAGAAAAAAAGCCAGACTGCTCTTATTTTTTGACGTGCTGTAAAGCCTAATTCTTAAATCTGAGAATATGCTATGTTCGTAGCATACATTATACTGTATGTCAGTTGCTTATACACCACCATAATTTCAGACTGTATGTGTCAAAATTTCTACATTTACTGCACCTAATAAGTAATAATAATATTCAGAAGTAGTAAATTCATAAAGGCTCTGAGAGAAGTACTATATTTCTGAGAATATCATTTCATACTGCCAGTCAAGCTTGTAATAACTTATGATATGAAAACACTCTCACTCAAATGTTAACCAATTAAAGGCATGCTCTTAAAAGATGTTTACATATTCAAAATGCATAACTTTGCTTCAAAATTGCCTTCCACTATCAAGTTTTTACACAATTAGCATGTGATAACTGAGAAACTGACTCAAATAGACATTTATTTAACCAAATTATTAAAAGTCTGTGGTACAGATTTGAACTTTCATCTTGATACTGAAGCAAGCCACCAAGAAATTAAGTCAGTCTGCCTAACATTTAGCTGCACAAAGGAAGCCTTTTCAAGCATGATAAATTCAGCAAATGAAGTATCTCAGTGTGGTTTCGGTACGTTTGCTCTCAATCATCTAAATGACCAATCAGATGTGTCTGCAATGGATAGTCTCCTTGTTGAATTGAAATTTATAGCAACGGATTAAAAAAAAAAAAAAAAAAAAACGCCCAAGGAATAATTGATGTTATAGTTTCAAACAGGATTAACATCAACGGGAGTTTGCAGCTTGTGAAACGAGTACCAGGTTTGCTTAGGGCCAGCCTACTCTAAAACCTGGTCTCTAGCCAGCTCTTGTCTTGCTGGCCCACTTTCCATCTCGTCATCTGCAAGTTCACCTTAAAGGTTAACAAAAGAATGGAAGAAGTTAGCAAAAGAAAGGAAGAAAGAAAGAAAGAGAGTGATTGAGGTCTCACCTCCCTGGAGCGTGTACTCAACGACAGGCTGGCTGAAGACACCGAGGCCCGCTCCTGTGTACGCCGCCACCTGGATCTCATACTGCGTCCAGATGATGAGCTCGGTGATGAGGCAGTAGTTGATATCAGGGCTGGTGATATTTTGCTGTTGGTACTCGCCAGGGAGCCCCGCCAGCCGATACCTGCAGTGGACGGGAGAATCGGTGAATCCATGAATGAGCAGTCAGCCACAATGATTTCTTCGCAGGACGCCGCTTCATTAGAAGTCATTGCAAGAGGATACAACCTCCTTTTTTTCTACTCACTTGAGGAATCCTATTCATCACCATACTGTGCTAGACACCGTTATTTACAAGCAATCATACTTACATTACAGGCTGGTGGAGCTTAAGAACAGTTGGTCAAACATCGGGAGTGCAGAAGGTGATAAGGGATTTACTTCTATAGGTCATTAGATCTGTTAACTACAAATTTCTGTTTATCGTGCTATTATTCTACGTTGGAAAGGTGAATATGAGGTGAATGTGTTAACAGCCTGAGCAGATGGGTTCCCTGTCAGATGCTCTGTGTCTTTCCTCAGCTACATGAGGCCTGTAGGGGATGATTGTTTGGATCTCCTCATGCTGTACAGGCTTTCATTGCTGTGCCGAGCATCTCAGCCCCAACAGTGAGAGCAGCTGTGGGTATGAGACGTGGTCCCCCAGACACACTGCAGGCCCGGGCAAACACAATTTAGCTATCAATCTCCCATCAGAAAGTGAGAAACATACACCCTGCCTCCAGGAACCGTAAACTTAAACCAAGTGTGCATTAAATCCAAAAACTGCTGTTCCACTTACTGTACAAAACATTTTTTTTTTCATAAACCTGTTACCTTTGTTTTCATGCTACGCGATTCAACTGAGACGAGCTTCCTAAATTACTCTGTTTTTCACCAGTACGGATACACGACAAAAAGTGCAGCCTGAGCTCAGTCCTCACATAAAAACACTTGGAAGATAATTCTTTCTAGGCATGTGAATGGATCTGGCAGCTTGAACAGCTTGCCATTAATGTTGTTTGTACTGTAAAAAAAAAAAGAAAGAAAAAAAAAGAAACTAAACTAGAATGATGGAAGAGAAAACTGTCAGAGAAACACAGGAAGCAAGGTCTGTCCACTTCAAATGTTTAAACTAGACTTTTCTTCTATCAAGTTAGCTTATTAGCCATCTGGTTAGCATTGGCATTAAAGCTGATACACAATATGAATATGACTTAAAATCCTTTCAGAATTCCTGTCAGGTTAGTGCTTGTTGTTGTTGGCTAGCAGGGAAGATAAACATTAATAAATATGACTTCAAATTTCTGTCAGAAATTGTGTCAAACTAGCTCATGTTAGCTTGCTGGCTAGAGGTAACAGGAACATCTATAAATATCAGCTATTTCAAACTTCTCTCAGTAATTATGTCACGTTAGCTCATTTTAGCCATCTAGCTAGCATTACCAGTGAAGATTTTACACATTTAATAGTAGGACAAATCAGATTATCTCATTTTAGCCATCTAACTGGCATTAGCAGTCACAACTTTAAGCAATTATGAATAGGACAAAACAATTATCTCAGAAACAGTGTCATGCTAGCACATATTGGCAAGCTAGCTAGCATTATCGGTGAAGATTTTATACATTTATGAACAGGATAAAAAAAAAATCCTCTCAGTCATTGTCAGTCTACCTCATATTTGCAATCTAGCTCGCATTAGCAGTGAAGATTAACCTCTACCAAAGTGATGGAAAAGCCAAAAGTGAGGAGAAAGAAAGGATCTGCTCATGATCCAAAACACAGAAGCTCATCTGTGAAACATGGTGGAGGTAGTGTCATGGCTTTCACTTCCTGAAGAGGAGATTGAAGCAAGAAACCCCCAGAAACAAACAACAACTATAAGATGCTACGGTAAAAGCCTGGAAAAGAATTCGGTGATGTCAATGGGTCGCCAGCTTGATGCAGTTAATTCAAGCAAGGGATATGCAACCAAATATTAAAAAGTCTTATTTAATCTATTTACGTTAAGACTATTTGTTCCAATACTTTTGCTCACCTAACATTTGGGTGGTCTGCCACCAAAGGTGCCAAGTTGTTTAACATCTAGATGTAAATATCAGGAAATGAAAGCTGAATTTTTGTCCATCGTCTCATATTCATCTTTTGAGCTCAAACCTAAATATCTTTGGTATATAGCAAAAACAAAAGAATTGGCATTGCTGTTCCAATACTTTCGAAGGACACTCAGAAAATTAGACTTAAATAAAACCAGTAGAAATAACTGCCAGAAGATGCAAGTGCTAAACCTGTGTAGAGTGCATTCAGCTATAATAACTGTCCTTCAGAGTTACAGCAGGGATTTCAGTGGTATTTTATACAGAGGCTTACTGAATTGCCTATATTCACGGTCAAGAACAGACGAGTGCAGTGAACCTAATTGGCACTTGTTTGTTGTGAGACAGCAGTGTGGTGAAGGTCCTACCTGAGGACGTAACCTCTGAGCACACCGTTGAGCTGTGGCTCCGGAGGGGGCTGCCACTGCACCATAATGGACTGGTTTGTTCGTCCGCTGGCTACTATGTTTTTGGGTGGAGCGCTGGGCGGCTCTTCCCGCAGCATCAGTCTACAGGGGAAGAAAGAAAAAAACAGAAGGACATACTTTACATAAGAGCACCAACTGCTCAGACATTACTTCTTCACATACACACATACACATACAAGTGGTCTTATGTAACTGATTCACTGCTCGCTATTTATTTATTTTTTATCTGAATTTGAGTTTGCTGACTGGCTCTAGGGCATAACAAAAAAAATTCCTAGTGAGCTGAAAAAGTATAACCCTCTGGTCAAAAGACCATTTCCCAATCTGGCTCGCTACGATGCATCCGCCCACTTCATCAAAAGCACTCAAAGCCCTCGCTGTTTTCCTGGAAGAGCCTCCCTGTGCTCAGAGCACCCTGGGGTCCTCTGACCTGTAAGGTCACCTCTTTTTCAGCTGTTTTTATTTCTGGAGAGCATGGCCTTGACTCCATGACAAGTTTAGGGAATAATCAGTGCTGATCTGCCTTCAGATCATTCATTCTGCTTTGTTACGCCTGCATCCAGCATTAGTATTTACATGTGAAAATGTGTAATCTACCTTTCATCAAAGTCGAGGCTATTTATGCTGGAAGACAGGCCACTTTATTGCTTTCAGGGGCCTGTGGCGCTCACTTCCTCTCACAATATGGGCCCTGCTGGAGCCCGAGGAAGGTTAAAAGCTTAAAAGCTGTGGCCTTTTCAGTGTATGTACATGCTCCATAATGACATTTATCCCATCCTGTGCCAAGAGTAAAAAAACAACCTTCAGCTTCAAAGCCTTTGGTCTGTTGTCCGTGTGTTCGCTCCAACTGTGTGCGGTCTGTCCGAAAGAGCAATTAGAAAAGATTCAAACAAACATACCAAATATATAGCAAGATAAGTAAGTTACAAGCATTAGGGATACTCTTAGACAACCGCAGTGTCCATACTAGAGGTCGACCAATTGATCAGTTTTGCCAATTAATTGGCACCGATAACCGATTGCTAGAACTATTGGTTATCAGCAAAAATCCACACTGATAGTTTTTCCCGATTGCGGCCGTTGCTGGAGCAGCTGAGAAGGGTCTGCTGTCATTATACAGTACGAGAGCGGCCTCTACAGGTGAAATAAAAACTATCACTGTAAAATTTTGTTGTGTTATTTGTTGTTTTGTTTTTTTTTAATTCATTTTGGATTTCTCTATTTTTATTTGTTATTTGGAGTGTAATTTTTTGTTCAGTATGGATGTATATCTTTTATTTTAATTAATATATATTAATAGTTAATATACATGAATACTTACATATTTCATTTAAAAAAGTACAGTACATTTTCCTGGTACAGTCAGTACTGTTTATTTTTGTAATAAGGTTCAGCAATATTTTACTTGGAGTGTTATGTTTTCATTCAGTATCAATTTGAAAAACTTTAGGTTGATTAACCGGTTATCGGCAGGTACTGTCCAACTTAGTTATCGGTATCGCTAAAATCCACTATCGGTCGACCTCTAATCCATACCACCCAAATGTATGCTCTTTTTTAATTAATGGAATATAAAAAATCTATCCGAGCTGGACGCTTCATAAAGTCCACGGGTTCATTCCGCCCTATGTATTTCATGCTAATGGACAGTTAAATCTGCATTAAATTTTAATGGGATCATTGGATTATTCAGATTTATAGTCACTGCCTTCTTAAAACTCCTTCCACTTGTTATTTCTCCCCAGAACTCCATTTCATAATTAATGTCCCCAATAACCGATACTGTGGTGCCTCTTGCTCTGTAAATCTGCCTAATCATGGCCATAAGGAAGAGTCACTCTGCTGGCTCTCAGACACCTGTCTTCCTGCCTTGTCCTGTCCTTCAAGCAGTATTTACACATTTGCTTCACATAGTCACAGTGAATCACTGGACATTAAACATCTGCCTCGGCGCATAAACAATGCAAAGAAGCGGTCATTAATTTGCCTACATATAGCCACTAGGGACGGTGGGGGCTAATGGAACGGCCTAAAAGAGTCTGGCAGCGAATGAAACACAGTCAGTTAATCATGCCTGGCGTTTAAAGTCCACTGGTTATTAATGGACCCCTCCATCAACAGTAGAGCTTGAGTGATTGCTAGGATTTTGCATTTGGAGCCCAATATTCATGGTAGGTTTTGGCAAGCAACCCTTGTTGAGCACAAAAACCCAGCGGCATATAAACAGGAGTGTGTGTGTATGTGTGTGTGTACGCAAGCTCATTATCTGCTGTTCCGGTATGTTTTTATGGCCTCGTCAGGCGTTTACGCTTGCCTCTGCTTAATAAGGCCAAAAAGGACAGATGTGACAGCATGCAGGAAGACATATGCCTGCAGGGAGAAGAGTGATTGGCTCCTTCAAGGCACCAGTCTCAGCCAACTGTGTCCCCAAGCTGACTGTCTTCAGCAAAGTGCCTGACATGGTCTAGTTTGCTGTATTAGACACCTCTGCTTGCTGTATTAGACACTTCTGTTGAAAAAAATATTTTCAAGAGAATATATTTGGTGCCACACTTCATATTTGAGAAAAAGAGCCTGGTGCCTCTGGATTAAACACCTCTGCCTGTTGTAAAAAAAAAATAAAAAATAAAAAAATTCATAAGAAATATCTATTACTTTTGGCTGAACACCATACAGTATTTTGGGGGGGGGGGGGGGTGGGGGGGATGTATATATATATTTGTTTGTTCTGCTCTGTTTTTTTACTCTCCTGACTAAAAATTCAGTAAGGTCCTAATTCAAGCTCTACCTCAAATTTGAATTAAAACACGTTCAGTCATATTCCCGCAGCTATAAATGTACCTTAATTGTACTAGATGAACTAATAAGAGCCGAGGTGCAAATCGGTACATATTAATCATGCACCTGTTTTATAATGAAACAAAACCCAGCAGTGATCAGCTCCAGTGAAAACTCAGTCATGGCAATAATTGCTAAATGAAAGCAAAAGAAAAATGAATTGGTTTGGACAGGCTTTGCTTAAACCTTCGGGGACTTGTTTCTCTGAAATGAACCGAGGTCACGCACGAATTAAAAACCTACTACAGCTCTTTAAAAATACTTTCATTAGTTTCTGCACCAGTATTAACCTGGATGACATTAATAATTTTAGAAAGATAAACTAACTAAAATATGTATTCATAGAGTGGGACCACTACAAGTCTAATAACTAAATTTACCCACTGCTTTGTATGGAGTGGCAGAGTTTTTAATCACTGTTTTGGGAACAAGGTGTTCAGATAAGGCAGAAATAATCACCAGGGGAGAACAGATGGAAGAGGCTATTGGCCATGTCATATGATTAGAATTGTTCTTGGCTGAGAACTGCGATAATGTCGGCAAACTTAATCCTCTCCTTGTTTGCTTTTACTGGAATTGTTTTCTCACAATCACACACATTAAATGGATTAAATGGTTTGCCCCATGACATGTTTTGCACCACGGTTACCTCTACTACTCCACATCCTGTTTAGCTTGCGGCTAAAATCCGAACGTGTTAAACCCGCTATTTATATCCAAGCTCCGGCAACAGAAGTGACTAATTTCGAAATGAAAATATGCTATCGAGGGCGTGTGATAGCAGTTTCGTTCCTTCTCCCTGAGCAGAGGTGCCATGTTTTAGCATGTCTGGCGCTGATAAGGGCTGCTGGTGCGAGCGGGGCTGAGGTGTCTGCCACCCACAGCTCCAGGCTGTGTAGATGTGAGCTGCTCGAGGCGCTGATTACAGCACAATGTGCGAGCACAAGCCTGCCACTCGGTGCCCGAACGGTACGTGTGTTTGCCGCACGCTGAGAGTGCTACAGGGCTATGACAGGAGAAATCACATTTAAAATCACAGTACAGTGGAGCTGTATAAGTGGGATATATTTATCCTTATCTTTTTCTGATAGAGCAGCAAAGGCTGCTGCTCCGTGCTGGTGCTTCCAAATAAATGGATTGCAACTGTCAGCTAATTCATGCAGTGCTAAATTATACACATTTTTAAAAAATAGCAGTACATCATGCTGGCATTGTGAGATAAATCTGCATGTCAAATCTGAGCTTTCTCTGAGTCACTACTCAGAAAATGACAGACTACATCGCTTGTTAAGTGCTATTCAAGCTCGTGTCTTTATCACTATTCAGATCACAGACGCTTGAACTGAAGTGTGAAGTCAATATACATATCTAGGCCCATTTGTTTACTCACTTTGGTGTCTTATGAAAAGAAAAAAAAAACATGCATTTTTTTCCCCCAGACTTCATTCTGCTTTCATAACCAAATAATACAAAATGGATCTGTTAAAACTGTGTCATTACTCATATTCCTTACCGGTTTGTCTCACTGCTGTACTGTCCTTTCCCTACTTGATTGACAGCACACACTCTGAACTGGTAGGTTCGTGCCGGAGTGAGACCGGTCACCTCGGCCGTCGTCAGCATCGGATCCACGTTTGGCAAGTACACCCTCCACGGAGAATCTGGAATCATGTGAGCGATGTTCGTTCAGAGATGCACCGACATACAACGATATTCACTCATGTGGCAGATATCAAATTCCTACTGAGTGGAGTTAGTGTACAGTAGCTGTCTCATTCGCTCAGTGTAGGGCTCTAACCGAGGCTCCTAATCGCACATCATTTTCAAGCCTGGATTCCCCAGTAGAACACAAGCAATTATTAATATGTAATGATCAGATCAAACAACATCAGGCCCTTTAGAGAAATTAGCCTGAATATTACACAAAGGATTGTGCTGTGGATTTGTAATCAAAGCACATTAAAGCAGGGGTACACTTTATTATAGGAGGCAGTGCTGATGCTGAAAAACTACTAATAGAATTATGACCATTATAGATAATTTGTTCGCGCTACAGGCACTACAGATGTATGGACTGGAGGAGTTTGCTAGTGGAGATGAGTCAGAAAAGCAGGGATGGTGAAAATAACAGAAAGAGAGACAGAGTGGGCTTGAGGTCGCTCACACTGAGCCTGGCTTTATCTGATACTACAGCATGTATACAGTTAAATCCACAAATCATGCATGATTATACATCGTCATGTTCAAAATCGACTTTTAGTGAATGACATATGGTGAAATGAAAAGATTTTTAGAAGCAGGCTTTTCACTAACAGTGGCACAGGTGTTTCTGACATCCTAGGGGCATTCAGCAGTGTTACACCTCCACCTCCACCTCCACCAGAGCCCATTTCTCACTGTCCACTCACACCCCGAGCAGATTAATCTGCCCCATTCTGGCATGATGGCGGTGATGGAGTGTCTCCACGCGTCTATACATCTCTATTCTTTCACAAGACAGCACTATTTAAGTAAGATCAACCTTCTTTATCTAGTTTAATTTATCTTTATCTGAGCACACTTAGGAATGAGCATTACTCTGACCATCTCATGCTACCTCACACTCATTGAGTGTGTGTGTGTGTGTGTGTGTGTGTGTGTGTGTGTGTGTGTTTTAGGGGTTGGATAGAATACTATAATCACTGGCTATGTTTACATGCAAATCAAATTCCGTTTAAGGTCTATATTCGGGTTGCAGTTTATATGTGTACAGGCATCGGAATATTCCTTTATACATGGTTGTTTAAGTATGCCTGAGTTGCCATTCCTATATACCTAGCCTACAACTAAGCATCTGTTAGCACCCACAATTCCTTGCAAACTGAGCACGCGCATATATCTCCTTTCAGTGGATTTTCTGAATAAGGTGTTTACATGCAACAAATTTCCGATTAAAGCAGACATATTCCAGGGGTGGGAATCAGAATTTTTGGGAAATAGAATTAGAATTAAGCATTTAGCTTTAATTGAATGTTATCTTTTTCACCAGTCTTACTGTGACGAGGAGGAGGGAGGGGGTTGTATCGCAAATTTTGAAAAAAGTCACAGCAAAATCATGCATTTTTGGCCGCAACAATAAAAAAAAAAAAATCCATGAAATCCTGTACGGACTGCTTAAGAACCATCCTGCCCACTCCTACAGCTATTTTTGTTATCCTTTAAAGCTAAATAATGTGGCACAGTAAATCCAGTAGTGACCAGTGCTGTACGTTAAGAGTACAGTAGATGGACACGAGCTGCAACGCTGTGCCCTCTTAGTTACAGGACAGACCATTTAAGCCGAGACGTTTTTGTCACCAAGTTGTTCACTATCGTACATTTTAAGAATAGGTATGTCATTAAATACTATAATATGATACATTAGATTTATTATTATTTTTTTGCACACCTACTGTATCATTGTGGATGGTGCAGTCTAAAAAGCATTGAAGCTGGGAATGTGATTTGTAGCCTGTGGATGCAATAATTAAGTGTGAGTTGATGGTTTTTTTTTTTTTGCTGGTGTTTGACAGCATTTTAAATTTGCTTTAACTATGAAAACTACTACAAATGAATAGTCGTGCAACACCTCATCATGGCACAAAGTGAACACATACTGTTCTCTGAGAGCTCTACGATGTAGTGCAGCAGGGGGCTGTTGCCGTCGAAGGGCCTCATCCAGGACAGGTGCACGCTGCGGCTGTCTGTGGCGTTCAGGCTGGCCTGCAGGTTCCGTGGTGAGTGAGGCAACTCGCTGGGAAGAGAGAAAAGAAAAAACTACTTTAGAGTCAGCACACATACACACACACACACACACACACACATGCAATACAGATGTAAAATCATCCTTAGAGGTTTAGGAAACATTTCCAATGTGATGCAGCACTTTCTCAACATGTCTGTTTGAGGCTTTCCCTAATACTCTGCGCAGTGCCTCCCTCTGGGCCTTTCACGATCAGATCTCCTCTCTGGTTGGTCTGCTCCCCTTTCCCTTCTGTCCTCAGTGTTCAAAGACAGAATCAGCCAGATTTTCTCCTGATTTTTTCCAAATTCCCCTGCCAATCTGCTTAATTATGTTCGACTTGATTCTGTTTATCATTTTTGATTTTATTAATCGCTTCACTAATTAGAGTTGGCAAGGTTGGGCTTCATGCTGCAGTCATGTATCAACGTATCACCAACACTTCCAATCTCGCGAAAGTTTGTTTTCTTCTCTAAATTAAACCCAGAGAAAGAATCATCAAAGCTCCAGGTTCCATCACTTTTTTTTTTTTTTTTTTTTGTTCTTTCTAACTAGGCAAGAAACCTTTAACAACCTCACAGAACAGCACCGATACATGCCTTTCATCTTGTGCAAGTCTGGTGATGGGGGAAAAAGAAATGAAGAGACAAGCATATTGAAGAAGTGATACATTCTTCTACAACTATACACATTACCTTCCACTTAAAGAATGTTAAAGCTCAGTGCAGAACTTGATTTTCCATGAACATCTGAACTGGAAACAAAAGCCCATAAGACTGTATTTAAAGCAGTAATGCCTCAATCCCAAGCAATATCTCTGCTGCCATGGTTAAGTAATCTATTGCCAGTGGAAAGTACATCTGACTAAAAAGCCATTTCACTCTAATGACATGGGCAGCTGTGCTCGAGGGAAGGCAGGATGAGTTGAGCCATGTGGGAGAGAACCGCTTGAATGCCTCTTTCAGGACATACGGCTTCAGCTGTTAATAAGGACCGAACGTCGCCACAGAAAAAATAAAGAGTCTTAATCCTACATAATTCTCCACAAACCTGCGCAAACACCCACGATGCCTTTTCTGGCCTCTTGTATTGTTTTTTTTTTTTTTTTTTTTTTTTAATTAGCTGTGAATTTTTTCCTTCATGTCTTGAACCTGAGACAATAAGCAATAAAAGTTAAGCAATAAGCGGTTATATTTAAGTGAAGACGTCAAAAGGGAAATCTTCATCAGACCCCGAGCTTCACATATCTCTAAACACCTCTCAGAGCCCAAAGTAAGCAGATTTTTAAAAGATGAATGCTTTGATGGCACACAATTTGAAAAATAAACCGAAACCTCATATAACACATACACACAACATCGGAAGGCTCGAAAGAAGAGCGAGAAAATCTGAAGCACAATCTGAAATACGATTAGCAGCCTGCTGCTTTCCAAATGTTTTTTGGATGTTAGTGTTAGCAGGCTTCTGAAAAATAAAAAAGGAAAGCGCTTGAAAACCAGATGGAATGGGTACGGTGAAAAAGTTTCCACCAAAAAAAGGTCAGTCTACAAGTTCCTGCTGGGAAAAGTACCCCACATGTGCAAACGAACACGCAGGCCTGGATTTACACACAGCTTAATGAACAAAGGGCTGCTGTTAAATACACTTTGTTTTTTTAGCTTCTTCAGCAGAGTAAATATGTGTATGCAGAGTGCACAGACTGCCTGGAGAGAGAGAGAGAGGCCATGTGTCCAGACTTTGCTAGAGCTTCGAAGCCACTGTGTCACTGTGTCAAGCCTTTCCTGGCATACAAGCCATGCGTCCAGTGGTGTTGCTGAGATAACAGATTACTGGAACTTTGTTGAGATAACAGATTACTGGCATTTCCCCATGTGTCACTAAGTACCAACACTGTTAGTATGACACAATAAATGTTCCACTGGGTCATTTCACTGGCATCCCCCATCCCGTTACACTCTTTCCTTGCTCCAGCACACACCCGTCTCTCAAAACGACTTTCTGCGCCATGTGTTTTTGTGTCATCCAATGAATAAAAACGATGATTGAAACTTTTGAAAATGCACGAAATAATAGACTCACTGTTATGCCACAATGTTCTTCAAAACCATAACATGAACATCAGTTCAGATAATTACACTGTGCTTTTCATCTTTTCATTAGAAAGGAAAATGTTTGGAAAGAGCAAGAGTGGGTGTCAAAAAGGCAAAAGACAAAGAATAGCAAGAATCATATTTGTTCATTAAAAAAAAAAAATAAAATCTCAGCATGCAAATGCGAAAGCTGAAAAAGAAACGCAGAAATTCACAAAAGGAAGGCAATTTTAGGTAATGCATGTGCTACTTTGTAAGTTGCAATTAACCTGTTAAATGAATAAAAACAGCTGGAAAGCAGAGGGAAAAGGTTGCAACAATGATATGCTCATGCTGAAGAATATTTCTGTGCTGAAACTCCTGCATTGATTATACAACATCCTAGCCATTATTATTCTAGCTGCTATTTAGCTAATTGCACAAACATGTGTTGAGTAGAGTGTTTCTTATTGTGAAAAATGCTTCTGTACATGATTATATTGGGCACAAGTTGGCTTTTTGCAACTGGAAGAATAAATTATACTATAGTTTTGACAGAGCATTCGGTCAAAAGTAGTACGGTGCCTCAAAACACATTCATAAGGATTACATGCATATTTTATAAAGCGATGGGGAAAGTCAAAACTTCATGAGGTAAGATTAAAGATTTTTTTAATGTAGAGAGAGGAGAGAAAGAACCCTCTTTATAGGTACTGTTCGAGACTGTTGTATATATCTATAGTCTTATAATTTCTTCAAAAGTTATAATTTAATATCATTTTCTTCAAATTTATTAGTTTGTCTATAATAACAGCAACGTTATGAAGCTTCGAAACATTTTCTAAAAAGTTTCCATCTCGTTACCTTACGTTCTGGGAAGTGCATTTACAGAATTTACTATGGAGTTGGATGGAATCTGAAAGCTATTTTGATCCATTTGGATTCATATTGACTATTAAGCACTAGTCCAACATGTCAGTCAGTGTCATGTCAAGTTTTCAAATTAACAGGGTGTCCCAAAATTCTCCATACATACGGGAAATTAACACTTTTTAGCAAAATTTTTCATACTTAGTTTATATACAGTATCTCACAAAAGTGAGTACACCCCTCACATTTTTGTAAATATTTTATTATATCTTTTCACGGGACAACACTGAAGAAATGACACTTTGCTACAATGTAAAGTAGTGAGTGTACAGCTTGTATAACAGTGTAAATTTGCTGTCCCCTCAAAATAACTCAACACACAGCCATTAATGTCTAAACCGCTGGCAACAAAAGTGAGTACACCCCTAAAATGTCCAAATTGGGACCAAAGTGTCAATATTTTGTGTGGCCACCATTATTTTCCAGCACTGCCTTAACCCTGTTGGGCATGGAGTTCACCAGAGCTTCACAGGTTGCCACTGGAGTCCTCTTCCACTCCTCCATGATGACATCACAGAGCTGGTGGATGTTAGAGACCTTGTGCCCCTCCACCTTCCGTTTGAGGATGCCCCACAGATGCTCAATAGGGTTTAGGTCTGGAGACATGCTTGGCCAGTCCATCACCTTTACCCTCAGCTTCTTTAGCAAGGCAGTGGTCGTCTTGGAGGTATGTTTGGGGTCGTTATCATGTTGGAATACTGCCCTGCGGCCCAGTTTCCGAAGGGAGGGGATCATGCTCTGCTTCAGTATGTCACAGTACATGTTGGCATTCATGGTTCCCTCAATGAACTGTAGCTCCCCAGTGCTGGCAGCACTCATGCAGCCCCAGACCATGACACTCCCACCACCATGCTTGACTGTAGGCAAGAAACACTTGTCTTTGTACTCCTCACCTGGTTGCCACCACACACGCTTGACACCATCTGAACCAAATAAGTTTATCTTGGTCTCATCAGACCACAGGACATGGTTCCAGTAATCCATGTCCTTAGTCTGCTTGTCTTCAGCAAACTGTTTGCGGGCTTTCTTGTGCATCATCTTTAGAAGAGGCTTCCTTCTGGGACGACGGTCATGCAGACCAATTTGATGCAGTGTGCGGTGTATGGTCTGAGCACTGACAGGCTGACTCCCCACCCCTTCAACCTCTGCAGCAATGCTGGCAGCACTCATACGTCTATTCTGCAAAACCAGCCTCTGGATATGATGCTGAGCACGTGCACTCAACTTCTTTGGTCGACCATGGCGAGGCCTGTTCTGAGTGGAACCTGTCCTGTTAAACCGCTGTATGGTCTTGGCCACCGTGCTGCAGCTCAGTTTCAGGGTGTTGGCAATCTTCTTATAGCCTAGGCCATCTTTATGTAGAGCAACAATTCTTTTTTTCAGATCCTCAGAGAGTTCTTTGCCATGAGGTGCCATGTTGAACTTCCAGTGACCAGTATGAGAGAGTGTGAGAGCGATAACACCAAACTTAACACACCTGCTCCCCATTCACACCTGAGACCTTGTAACACTAACGAGTCACATGACACCGGGGAGGGAAATGGCTAATTGGGCCCAATTTGGACATTTTCACTTAGGGGTGTACTCACTTTTGTGAGATACTGTATATAAACTAAGTATGAAAAATTTTGCTAAAAAGTGTTAATTTCCCGTATGTATGGAGAATTTTGGGACACCCTGTTAGTTTGAAAACTTGACATGACACTGACTGACATGTTGGACTAGTGCTTCATAATCAATATGAATCCAAATGGATCAAAATGTACTCACTTTTGTGAGATACTGTATATATATATATATATATATATATATATATATATATATATATATATATATATATATATATATATATATATAAATGCTGTAGAGCAAAGATACCTTCAATGAAATTACCTAATGAAATTAAATGTTTCTACATAAAAAAAATACCGTAAAGAGCAGTAAGCAGTAGTAAATGAAACAAAGTCAATATTTGGTGTGACAAAAATATAAAAATTTAAATAAAAATAGTAGTCTCCGGTACAATTTGTGCAGTTTTATAAGGAAATTAAGTTTTATTGAGCATCTTGCAGAACCAGCCACAGTTCTTCTGGAGACTTTGACTGTCGCACTTGCTAGAAAAATAATGTTTGGGAATCTAAATGTTTTTGTACTGACATGATAATATAGAAGTCATAAAATAAAAAAATCTATAACAGAGTTTGTACTAAAAGAATAGGGTGCCTAAAACTTTTACACAGTATTGTGTATATATATATATATATATATATATATATATATATATATATATATATATATATATATATATATATATATATATATAACTGTACTTAGTTAAGAAGTCCATATGGTAGCTAAATTGAAAGAAATTTTGTGAATGTGCTGTTAGTATACATAAACTAATAAAATATGGTATAAAACCTCTGATGTCAGCTTACATAAGTTGATATAAGATTTTCATAAAAGATTTATGAAATGGTTATGAAGGTACTTTTTAATAAAGTGTTAATGACCTTTTTTTAACTACCATACTCTATATGATGATAGAAGGTAGGGAACATTTTGTAGTTGGGATTTGCCAAAAGATCTGCACCCCGCAAAGCCGCAGTCATCATGAGCTTCACAAAGCCCAGCTGTTGCTGAAGAAAAGAAGCTTTTTGAAAGCTAAGGGCTGAGACTAAAAATGTGCATTTGAAAGGCGCTTATACATCATACAGCATATAACTGTAAAAGGGATACGCATCAAGCCGGAGGGAATTAACTAGAAGCCATGGAGCTTGTTTGGAGCTTACATCACTTCCAGGCGTGCAGTCTTGGAGTCATTGCCGGCGAGTGAAATCACATCGCAAGTGTAATCGCCTATATCCCCCGACCACGTCTGAGAGATGTGCAGAGAGCCTTGTTGCACACTAATCCGTCCTCCTCTGGACTGACTGACCACCTCGCCGCCCTTCATCCACACAAACCTGCACGGGAACAGCAGAGAGATACAGGGTAGAAGTGAGACAGTGAGAGAAGAGGAGAGCAAACGAACAGAGAAAGAAAAAATATAGAGGAAAGATGAAAAAAAACAACAACAAAGAAATAGATAGGGAAGAAAAGACAAAGTTAGTCAGGAGATCAAGAGGGTCAAGAGTGAGAGGAGAGAGAGGGCAGGAAACAGGAAGATGGAGAGAATGAGACAGAGGGAGAATGAGCGGACAGGAGCAGGGAACGCATGAGTGCTTCATTACACCGATTTCCTGCATATTAGCTCTGAATTAGGTTTACAGCATAACGGATTGCATTTTGAATCTACTTAACGTCGCACGGGCTGGCACTTCTAATTAACGTTATAGTCAGTATGGATGGGGCAAGCCTGGCCCCGGGGAGCGCAGTCTGGACACACAAGCATCCAGAACTCTACATCACCACCCACCTTACGTGCACGCGTGCATCATGTATGGCGCCGCACTCCAAAATGGCCGTTGTTCCCTTGATGACACGCCGGTCTACAGGAGGCTGGGAAATATAGGTGCGACCTTTGGGAAGACACAGAACCAGACACTTCACTCAACACAGCGATACAGGTACACACACCGAAATGGATATAAAATGTATATGCAAATAAAAATGCATTATGGCACTGAGCTTCAGAGTCACACATATTTTAGCTATTTACTTTTCCCCAGCCAGTTTGGGTCACGTTTACATTTCAATGTGTCTCTGTGTATGTTAGTTCGACAGCAGGTGGCCAATTTTAGCCTCAGTTTAGTCTCACAAACTGTCACTAGAAAGTCTGGTACTTTAAGTAACAAAATGTTCCACAGATCACTGCAAAGAACCAGCCACTCTTTTTATATGGAGCATCATGTTTAGTCACCACTAACTCATTTTAATAAAACTCTGGTATAACCTTTAAGGACAGGGATGTCTTTAAGGACAGACATTTGCCAACCCAGTGGTTATTTCAGTCAGTGTTTAAAAGTGTTTCTCACTCAGAAACTGGAGTATGAATATTGATTATACACTTACAGTGGGGACCAAATGTCTGAACCCACTAGTGAACATGCTTTTGTTTTGCATTTGTAATTTAATTAAAAAAATAAATAAATAATTATATTATGAGGAATGACTTGAGCAAATTGTAGAATTTTGAAAAATATTCAAATATTGACCTGCACTTATTAGTATTTTATGATAGCTCTAAAAGGCCACACATTATTATTATTATTATTATTATTATTATTATTATTATTATTATTATTATTATTATGCATTTTTTCTTTCTTGTTTTCTCGTGAGCACAACTTAATTTTCTTGTGATCTTGACATAACAAAAGTGGTTTTCTCATGATCCTGACTTAATTTTTTATTGTTCTGGAGGCAGCAAAAGCTTAGCGCAGTCCCTCAGCATCATGGATGAACAGATAAATTTTTACTTCGATCAGGGACTCAATCAGTGATTGACAACTTCCCCTTCTCTCTTAATGCAGAGATATAATGGTGATGGCGAAGACGCCAACTTGCATGCAACACCAGTCCCATTGACAAGGTGCGAGATTTTCTCGTGATACGCTTACGTCGTGAGAAAACAGCTTTTGTTACGTCGTGATCACAAGGAAATTAAATCGTGATCATAAGAGAACAAGAAAGAACAAAACAGTAATGCATGGCCTCAGGGCTTCTGTAGTATTTGGTTCATCCCCATTTTGCTTTAATGACAGCATGAACTCGAGCTGGCACGGACTCCACAAGTTTGTGTAAAACCTGATAACCCAGCTTCCATCATATATTGAACACGTGCTTCAATAGAAGGGGTAAGTTTCAAGGAAAACCTGATCTTTGATACAAAGGAGGTAACATGTTGAGTATCTTGAACATTTCCTGTCTTTGCTTTAAATTTACTGGAAATAAACGTTATGGGGAAAAAAAACACCAAAATCCCAGATTTTCCAATGTGGTCTCAGACGTTTGGACGCCACTGTAGGAGCAAATAGTCACTTTCTAAAGCTTATGACCAACTAAATGTACAATATGTGAATGACCTTGTATCCTGGTGTAATATCAGATGATTTTTAAACAGATTCGATGGCTAATAAAAAAACAAAACAAAACAAAAACAACCTGAACAGACCAAATAACCTTAAAATGAATGTAAGACGATCGAACCCTGATTAATGCCTTTAGCTCCACACATTCATCAAACTCTCATAATTACATACCTTTCCTATTAGTTTCACTGTAGTTAATGAATAATTCATAGTAACTACTGAATAATATGATTTAAGATAAATAACTGGATAGTAAGCTGCGACTTTAAGGTGTTCATTTGTAAAATGTAATCTCAGACAAATTACTTAAGATTCATAACCCTCTAGTTATGACTCCTTCACTCATACTTTTGTTCTTTAGTAACAAAAGAGAGCAGAGAGAAGCAGATTTCTGTGTGAAAGTGCACAGAAATGTGTGTGTGTGTCTGTGTGTGTGTGTTTGCATGAGGAAATGAAGATCTTACTCCACACAGTAAGCTCAGCGCTGGCATTGATCGCCCCCTCACTGTTAGCGGCGTAGCAGGTGTATGTCCCCGCGTCCTGCAGCGCCACCGGCTGCACCTGCAGTCCCCCAGACTCCAGTAGTGTAAAGCGTGGAATTTGCACCGAGCCACTGGCTAGTATCTGTGCATCTGTAAATACACACACAGTGTTCAGTGTCTCATTTCTGTGACGACGCAAAGGATTAACAAAGTATCATGAGTGGCTGTTTAGTTGTGCCTGATGTTTTATTACACGCTTGAAGTTTTCCCAGGGGGAAATTCTTCAGTTCAGCCTGTCTCATTAGGAGAGCTCGATGCACATAATTGGGAAGGCTATGGAAATGACTTCATGAATAAAAGCCAGAAACGGTGCTGGGATACACAGAGAGAGTGCGCGTTTCGACAAAATGATCTTTGTTATATTGCCAATCAGCCGCAACAAAGACGTTTTAATAGCGCTCTGCAACACACAAAAACTCGCAACGTTGTGGCTGTCAATTTGTCGTACTCGGCTAAAGAGCACTAAAAGCCTGTGCAAGTGATAAATAACTTTTATAAAATAGGTGACAAGCTGTGCTGTATTTAGCTGCATTCATTCGTCCGTCCGTCCGTTCATTCGTTCGTTCATTCAGTATCTTCAGTGAATACATTGTGGATGGAATACCAGTCCATCACACGGCACCATGCACAACTACATTCACACGTTCATTCACAACTAGGGGCAATTTAACATAGCCAATCTACCTACTGGCATGTTTTTGAGAAGTGGGAGGAAACCGGAGTACCTGGAGGAAACCCACACAGACATGCACTGCGACTCTGGAGCTTTCAGGTGGCAATGCTACCTGCTGCACCACTGTGCCACCTTTTTATTATTCATACATTCTTACAAAAAACATCCCTTTATGAGAAGCCTTTCCATAACCACTGTTATTTGTTAATTTGAAGGGAAAAAAAGGAAATCCCAGGGTTAACCGGAGCTTCTTTGCAATGTACTGAACAGAATATTAGGGTTAAACAAGCCTTATTAGAGACTTGCTAATACTCTAATCTCTTTATGATGTGTATATCTGTTGACACTCCACAAAGTTGGTGGTGTGCCGTCTGATATCCTGTTTGGAGTATCAAAAGTATCAAACGTGGAAAAAGTTTCTCTGGTCTGATTAAACCAAAACCAAGTTGACACAAAACTCAACATTTGGTGGAAACCCCAAACTGCACATCACCCTGATTACAGTATCCTCACTGATCTTCTGATTGATCTTCATGTTGCTCCCTGTTTAGGTTTGTTCTCTACTTTGGTCACATGACACATGCGAACTCCATTCAACAAATTATGTGACTTCTGATGGCACCAGAACTACTTTGTGGGTTTCACAGCAACAGGGTGAATACTTATGCAAGGTACTGTAAGCTGTATAAGCCATGTGGTCACACTGCAAGTTAATGAATACCTTTCCTCCAGGTGATGGCTGGTTTCGGGGCACCAGAGACCTGACAGGTGAAGGAGGCCACAGCGCCGTCTGTCACGTTGATGTTAACTGGTGGAGCGCTGAATGCTGGAGTGATACCTGCACAATCCATAAACAGAGGTGTAGCCAAGCAGGCAGCAACACTTCTCAAGCCACTCTGCTTAATGCAGCTCACATACACAAACAAACATGTGTGAATGTACAAATCATTACAAGAGGACTAACAACAGGAAATTGAATTAAAGCCCAACTCTATTCCTACTTTCACCCCAGTGCTATTGTTTGTTGTTCTGATTGGTGTTTTTCCACTCATTCAGCAAATCTGTGTTACAAATCAGAAACAGTAAACAACCTGTATAAATCCAATTAAGCTTCTCTGATTGGGCGGTCATAATGGAAGTATTTTGGAGGTGGTAGGTTATTTTATCATAGGCAGAGATGTGTAAATGAATAGGTATATCCACTGGGGTTGGTGGTGCCTGTCGTTGATTAAAGGGAAAACAGGATTATTTGGATTCTGAATTGAATTTTTTTGCCATATCAATTTGGAGCCAAGATGCGAAAATAAACCTCATAACAGCTCAATTTGCTCAGTGGCTAAAAGGCTAGTTTCCTCTCAACCCTTTAGATGTAACTTCATAAAGATTGATGAGGTAAAAGCCCAAGAAAGAACATTTCGAAATGACCCTGAAGTCACATTTACATATTTTAAAAACATACACCGCTCCTGAATATATACTGGGCATATTTTTGTGCACATGCATTACGTGGCCCAGTAATGAGTAATGCTTTTTCCAGCTCATGTGGTCATTGAATTTCTGGTACAATATTACACACTCCTTTAAGCCTTCCAGGCGGAGTTATAGAGAATGGTCATGTTCTTTTTCGTAATGGCTTTGCTGGCACACTTGAACAGCAGTTTGCAGTCTCTCTTTAGACTGGGTGCTGAATATTCACAGTGCATGCCGGTATTCATACACTGTTCTTGCCCTTGATCACTTTGGCATGAATCAGATCTACACAGGAACAATACACCTAGGAGGCTTTAAATGGCTTTTATTGAACCACCGGTCAATATGAGGGTCAAGATATATACGCTCACTACAGCAACACAGAAGCAGCATCCAGACGTCAATACCTGATCTTCCACCTCCTCAAGATGAATTGCTCAGGATTTTTTTTTTCATTCCATACTGTCTCGCATTATGGAATGATATGCTATAAAGCTCATTCAGATTTGAGACAAGAGACTCCTGGGATCACAGGTAGCAAGTTTTTTCTCAAATCTGAATGTGAAGTGCTTCATTGAAGTACCAACTGAGTCTGGACCAGCACTCCGACAAAGACACTTCAGACATCCATCCATTTTCCATACTGCTTATCCTACATGGGGTTGTGGGGGAGCCTGGAGCCTATCCCAGGGATCTTGGGGCACAAAGCAAACAAAGCCAACATATCACAGGGCACATTCACACAAACTACGGACGTGGAAATGCCATTCAGCCTACAACGCACGTCTTTGGACTGGGGAGGAAACCAGAGTACCCCCGAAGCACGGGGAGAACACGCAAACTCCGCAAATGCAGGGCAGAGGCGAGATTTGAACTCCCAACCCCGGAGGTGCGAGGCAAACATGCTAACCACTAAGCCACTGTGCTTCCCCACATCAGACATACAATATTTAATATATGTAATGGTATCTAATAATAATGTACAATATATGTAACAGGTCTTGCTTCCAGTCTGATGTCATTTCGAGGAAATAATCAGGGAAATTCAGTAATCAGAGAAAATAGGATCGTCTAAAGGTCAGTGTGTAAAGTTAAAAATCATTATCGCAATCCAGCCAGTGTGATCACACAACGGCAGTGTAATTATCAGCATGATGGGAGTGTTTCTCCTAGACACCTTTATAGCCTCACACGGCACATGCAAGAGGAGCCTCGACACAGCAAACATTATGAAGTAATCAGCACCAGACAGGCTTTTCCACAGGGAAAAGCTTCAATTTCCTAACTGGCGAGCGAGAAGACATTTGGTTTTACATTAGCAGAAATGTATTTGTGACTGCGAGACGTTAAAGAATAGGGAGTGAGTTCTCTTCGGTCCGTCACACATAATGCCTTTTATTATGCTTCCGCTGTCTCCGCGAGCCAGTAATTATGGCCAGACAGAGCGCGCTTTCCCAACACTTGGCAAACCCTGAATACAAATTTTCTCTTCGCTTGGCTTCTGACTCACTTGTCACATCTAGATAGGTGTGGACCTGCATCTCTCCAGCCGGGTTCCTAGCGAAGCACTGGAAGATACCGGCGTCGTTAGGCTGCAGTCTCCTGATCTGCAGTCCCATGCTGGAGATGACCTTATAGCGTGGATTATTCAGCTTGCTGAGAGGCACTGCATCCTTATACCACTCCAGCTTGGGCATGGGCACACCTGAGGGTTAAAAGCCAAGAGGGACATGTGGTCAACAGTATGGACTGCTTCATAAAATGCACTATAACTAGGTTGAAGGTGAATAGAGTGTAACAAGGATGTCAGGGAAAGATCTAGATTCTAGTAGCAGGTCTGACGTACACATACACATAAGACAAGAACATTGTGTTATATTTACCTTAGAGAAGGACCTTTTGAAAGCTTTAAATCAGGGGAATTGAACTAAAATTTGCTTCCTTAATATAAAATTCCTAGCTTACAAAGAACCAGATAAGCAACTAACATGACTGACTCTTGACAACTGTTAACTTTTGATGCTTAATCATGATTAGCTATAAGACATCAATTTCGAGTGATTATGTTTTCTTTCACACTTCACTGTACCACTTTTGACAAACACCATTTTAACTCTGAACAGATGAGACACCCGTTTCGAACTTAACGTTCTGAAATAAATGCATACTTTATTCGTCATAAAGCGTTTTCCTTGTTTGTTTTTTTTAAATCATATCAGAGTGGGTAAATGAAATAAATAAAAAAAAATTAATGCCTGTGAAAATGATTTTGCTTCTTGATGAGCCACCGTCAGGTAAATAATTTACATAAAACATGAATGCTGCAGAAGCCGCCCTGGTTCATGTTTTAAAAATGGGTGTTGCTAAACTATAGCTAGTTTTGATCCACTGGTATACTTTGCTGGGTCTGCATTTGGACCACAGACTGCTAGTTGACAACCTCTGCTGTGCTAGTGGCCTTGCCATGAATTAAATTATGGTTACACATTTACACACACACTGACCACCTGTTAGAGGATTACACTACATATGCGTCTAGTAAAATATTTCATTTTGTGTCCACTGGCAGTACAGCAAAATTCCACAAAAATTTTTTCCAGTTCAGGCCTTGTGGACTGGACATGCATGCCAGTCATCTCCTAATGATAACTTTGGAAGTTCATTTTAATTTTGGAAGTTGGCACAAAAATGTGGACTGGTTAAGGGTCCTTGAGGATCCTGCAATGGGAACTGCTGCTACGTAAGATGTAGAAATGAATATCAAGTGGAAATGAGATGATCAGACACAAGCCTGAGATCGCTTCAACTTCAACTCTTCAACTAAGAATTATTCTGGCAGCTTGAGAAGCGCTCTCAAGGGATGCTTTAAGTATCCTGAAAGAGCTGTCTGGGAAAATTCAGCACTCGTATCAGCTCCAGCGTACTTCAAAGGAAAGTCACTGGACTGTGTAACTTATTTAGCTGCCAATCTGCCAATCGTTAACTGATGAAGTTTTTGTTTCCAAAACATGTTAAATGCCAAACTGTACCATTATGAGTTTATTAGTGGAATTGAATGAAATTGAATGCAAAAGTCTGAGCGCACTAGTGAAAAAGCTTCTGTTTTTAATTATTTTATAACTGAATACAACAAATTTCATTACAAATTATGTTACTGACAACAACTTGAGTGAGAAGTAGAATCTTTCAAATGTTTACATTAATTTCAGAGTTTCTAAGTATTTGGTTTGTCCCCCTTTTGCTTTAATGACAGTGTGCACTCGAGCTGGCATGGACTCCACATGTTTGTGCAAAACCTGATGATCCATTTTAGATCAAATCCAACAGAGTGCTGTCTGAACACGTGCTTCAATAGAAGAGATTAGACATGAGGAAAATCTGACCTTTTGTACAAAGCAGTTAACATGATCTATATCACACATTTGCTTACATTTAAATAGGGACCTAGAAATAGTGCAGTCTTAAATATTAAATATTAAAGATATGGAACATTAACTTTCTTTGTTTTAAATATTGAAATATTTAATACATTCTAAAACCTTCTGGTTATTTCTAGTCTTAAATGAAAAAAAAAAAAAAAACTCAGATTTTTCAACGTGGTCTCATTCTTTTATCTTAACCACATTATTGACTATTCTGTATCTACAATGCCCTCCACTAATATTGGCACCCTTGGTAAATATGAGCAAAGAAAAAAAGTTAAAAAGTTTTCTTTATTGTTTAAACTTTTAATCTTTTGCTAAAAAAATTAAAAAATACTCTGCTCTCATGGGTATCAAACAATTACAAACAAAAGACAGGTTTTCGGTTTTCAGTCAGTCTTGACAAAAGAGTAAGCCATGCTTCTTTAGAATATGATATAAACATTTTTTATTTACGTGTTGATACTCAAGTCCTTGAGGATTTCAGAAACGTTTCATGTGTGGGGGTATTTTGTTTTATTAATGACAAGAAAGCTGAAAAATTTGGAAATTCATGAACTGCCCCAACATATTTGAATTCACCCAATATTTATGTGTTCATACACATGCCTCTGCCTAAACACATTATACAAATATTAAATACTTGTACAAGGTGTTTTATTATTATTATTATTATTATTATTATTTAATTTTTTTTTTTAATCGAAATTTTGGAATAAAACCAAGCACCACTCCATGGCAAGTAATGCTTGAATTTTCCATGCAGACTTTCCTCAGACTGGTTCTGAAGAAACCATCAGACAAAAGGTTTCTTCAAAACCTGGCCCACCAACACGCTTCAAATATTCCAGGAGCAGGACCCTAGTGAAGCACTCTAGTGATCTGATTCTATTTCCCACTCTGTTAAATTAGAAATAGCCCGGTTGATTGTCTTTATTTCTCTCAGTGCATCTGATGTTGACAGGATAATTTTTCCCAATCACCCCTGAAACTGCAGAAGTGTGACACCTGGATGCAGCACTGACAAATATTGTATGAATGGCCCTGAGTATTGGCTGACCTTCCACTTTTAGGCTATTAGAAAACTGGTGGGGAAAGCAATGGAGAATAATTCTGGCAGAAAGCCAATACCATTTTCACTGCCCATTTTTTCTCAACATAACGCTAGCCGGACTGGCCCTTTCCCCTCAACTACTCATCTCTCACAGGTAATCATGACTTCGCTACTCCTCCAAAAGGCCACCATTTCTCTTACGGTCAACTCAAAATGACATTCTCAGAGCTGTAATGATTTTATAAATCACTCCTAACAATTTTCCAGTTCCCTGTCAATAGACACTTTTAGATATTGGCTGCATTGTACTAAATTCACTGCAGATCACCGGATGCTTCGCATGACGTTTCTCTATGGTCATAGCTTTGGGTCTTTGGGTGAGCGAAGAGAATACATGCTGAAAATGGATCCCATCTACAGAAGTGGTGAACAATCATACTAAACTTTATATAAAAGTATATTTTCCAGTGCTGACCTCGAGCCTGGCACGGGATATCCATGCTTTTCTCCATTTCTCCCATCATCTTCCTCCTGGGCTCGGCTGTGAAGTAGGGGATCTCTGCCAAAACCAAAGAAGCAGTAAGCACAACACTGTTGTCACTCTATGCTCTATGTAGAACCTTACAAAAGAGGTTTTCCCTTTCAGTAGAGGTTCCAAGTAGAGCTGTAAACTAAGGACCATCTGACAATCATTCTTTCTCAGAATGCAGGGCTTTTACTGGTATATTTACTATATACATAAAAACAAAAACTATGGTAGCAACCAGTGGATTCAATGAAGATTAAGTTCAATAATTTGTCGGTTACAGACATGACCCCTTCAAAATGGACCGTACCATGCACATAGTTAACATTTTCCAACAGGAACTTATGGTTCAATAGATAAATAGATGGATGGATGGATGGATGGATAGATAGATCACTTTATTCATCCCAGAGGGAAAGTCACCTATTACAGCAGCACAGAAAGTTAGAACGTATACTAAAAGTAATTTAACATTATAGATGAAACAAAATAAGAATAAATATATAAAAAAGAATACAGTGTAAGAGTGTGATGTGGTAGTGCAGTGGGGTGTAAACATTGTAGATATTAGCAACTGACTTGAGTGGAATTAATGTGGCAGTGCGGTGCAAACATTGTCAACAGTGTCCATCCATCCATCCATTTTCTGTACCGCTTATATTACACAAAGGGTCGTGGGGAGCCTGGAGCCTATCCCATGAGACTCAGGGCAGACACCCTGGATGAGGTGACAACCCATCGCAGGGCACAATCGCACACACATTCACACACCCATTTGCACACTACGGACAATTTGGGAATTCCAATTAGTCTACAACGCATATCTTTGGACGGGGGAAGGAAACCGGAGTACCTGGAGGAAACCCCCAAAGCACGGGGAGAACATGCAAACTCTGTGCACACAGGGCCGAGGGAAGAATCAAACCCCCAACCCCGGAGGTGTAAGACAAACGTGCTAACCCCTACCCCTACCCCTGTCAACAGTGTAAACATTGTAAACAGCGATAAAATGAATAGGGATATACAGTATTGTATAGAGTAAATATGAGAAAAGGAAAGAAAAAAATAATGCAAAAAAATAATGTAAAAAAAAGGAATGTAAAAGTAAATAATGAATAGAAGTAAAATGGCAAGTGCATATTGGATGAATAGTGAATGGTAGTAAAGTTCAACTATTGTCCAATGAGCTTGTCTTAAGAACTTAAGTGCTTATCCGCAATAGGGATATAATACACATGTTCTAGAACATGACATGTTATAGTCACGTAGTAAGCATGTAGTATATAGTGAGTACGAAGCCATTGGGCATTCAACTTAACTGTGTTTTTAAGGGGGTTTAAATATTAAAAAAAAAAAAAATCCTAGGCAAATGTTAAGGAAGTTTGTGGAGTGAAATTCACAGAAATTACTAAACAGCAATCTTCCTTTTAAATGAATGCACTCCAGCTGCTACTCTAAACCATGTCTCTGGTATCCCAACATATGGTTACTAAGCTCTGCTATATTCTGTAAGCTTTGCCACACCGATGTTAATTAGATCTACATCTCTGAGGAAATAAAAATCTAATGTTCTTCCCTTTTTGTTCCTTTTAGGTTCTCTGAGTCTTTCAGAATCCTAATGGATATCTAGCCCTCGAGGACTGTTGCTTTTGTAAAGCTTTAAGCTTAAGGGACAGTCTTTCTGAGTGCATTCCTAGTGAGAAGCCCTACCGTGTCACTTGCTCTGATGGCAAGAGTGCTGAAGTGGACTTTTACATCTATAAGTAGATGAATAAATGCATATTTAGGGATCTTGCATCTTGCATGACAACCAGGCAAACAACCACTGAGTGCCAGACTTATGAGGGATGTCACAGTGACAGGCCACATTCATCATCTCGTGCCACCTCAATCCCCATGACTCACCCTCCTGCGGCTCTGCTTCTTTATATGCATACTTATAGAACTTCTGACGATACGCACACCTCTATCCAGTTTCACTCATACAAGGATAATGAAGTGTGCTAACTATTTCATATGAAACTGTATAGATAAAGTTCAGTAAGAAGATAAAGTATCAGCAATTCACCAAACAGAGCAAAGAATGTCATAGATCCAAAGGTTGTAATTTTAAGGTTGGATAGGTGAATTCTTGTTTGAAAGCGCTTTAAATTTATACAAATACTGACATCGTTCATTCAAAATCAATCTTAGCTGATTTGTTCTTTTTTCTGTACTTTTGCGCAATAGTTTATTATGAAAGATGCGTAAGTAGTAAAACTGCACTACAGTCAGAAAATACTCAAAGAAAGTACAAGCAGGGCAAGGTGGCTTAGTGGTTAGCACTTTTGCCTCGCACCTCTGTGGTTGGAGGTTCGAATCACCACCTCTGCCCTGTGTGCGTTTGAATGTTCTCCCCGTGCTTCGGAGGTTTGCTCCAGGTACTCCAGGCTCCTCCCCTAGTCCAAAGACATGTGTTGTATGCTGATTGGCATTTCCAAATTGTCTCTAGTGTGTGAATGTGTGTGCGGTTGTGCCCTGCGATGGATTGGCACCCCGTCCAGGGTTTCCCCCACACTGTGATCCGAGTTCCCTGGGACAGGTTCCAGGCTTCCCCCTGTGTAGGATAAGCGGTATGAAAAATGGTTGGATGGAAATTACAAGCAAGGGCTCCCGAGTGGTGAAAACATAAAAGAGCTCTCCCTGACGTTATCCAACTGAGCAAAACTGGCTGTAGGTGGGAGGGGCAGTGTTACTCTCTCTTCCTTGTCAGTCAGAGTGACACAAGCCAGTTGTGGGCATCTGTGAGCTCATGTACACAGAAGAGGGTAGATGGCGCTTTCCTCCGAGTGTGTTAAGCTGCCATGTTTGCCCCACCCTTGTAAGAAATTACAGACGGCCTCTAAACAGATTCCACTCCAAGGTAGTGGTTGGAAAAGCTCATCCCTGAAAAAGGCTTAATTATCAAAGGAACAATACAACTCAGTCTCAGCAGTATGTGTATAATACCACCTAAAGCGACATTAATCAGTTATAGCATGGGAGCGGCATTGGGACCTCAAGAACCATCCCTGAACAAAGGGTTACGTGAGTTTAATTATCATTCAGAAAGACATCTGTCTAGACAATCCTATCACCTCACCATTTGGGGGTCACACCTGTAACGACATCGGTACTGTGAGAACGGAAAGTGATCACATCAAATGCTACCCTTAATTTACATTTAGAGTGAAACTTCATTTACATTACATGCAGAAAACCTGGTTTGAAATACAGTATAAAAGGTCTGTGCTGATGTTGTTTGGCGTTCACTTTGACTCCGATGAACCCGAAGTGCTTCATGTAATTTGCCACTGCCATGCTGCAATAAAGTTTTTCTTCATTGAGATCTTCAACATCAGCATCTTCTTTTTTTCTTACACACTCCTCGGTTGGTTGGGGAGAATTTAGCAAAATTACCAAATTGGGTTAATAAGGGGTAAAATAAAGGGCAATAAAGAATGACATGCAAGTCACTAATCCTCAGCAGAGCTCTGCTCAGTATTAGAATTTCATATTAGAAAGACCAAGTGGAAAAAAGATGATTTTATACCTATAATAGACAGGAAAGCTCTGGCCTCGGCTGGCTTGACGCTGCTGTCAGGCAGTGAGGCCTCACACACGTACAGTCCCATGTCCGCCGTGGTGGGGTTAACGATGGTCAGGCGGCGTCCAAAAGAGCCCACGCCACTGGCCACCTCCACACCGTTCCTCCTCCACACCAAGCTCAGCTTGTCCACAGGCCTAGAGAGAGAAAAACAGAGAGAGAGGAAAGGAAACTAAGAGATGGTAAGAGAGTGAGACAGAAAAAAGCAGAGGTAAAAACCCAACCAGCAACAAATGGCCATTAAGAGGCGATAGATCTCTCAGTTCTTATGTGAGATGTATATGTTCTACTTAAAAGTAAGCTTGTCAGATTGGAGTTTCAAAGTTCATACTTTTAAGAGGTTATAAAATAAGAAATGTTCAAGCTGTCTGTATGAGATTTAATGGGCTAGGAATGTCTTGTTCTGAGTGTCTGCTGCTCACCTAAAGCAAGTGGGCTAGGATGGACATGAAGGCCAGAGCACTGCACTAATGCTTTACTCACCGTGCATTAGCGACACACTCCAGCGTGGCCTCGCTCACCCCTGCCACTACCGTTGTATTCCTTGGGGGGATCACTATTACTGGGGCTACCGGGTCCGCAGGGGCCTCCCAGTCTATCAGTGGGCAGAGATGAAGAGGAGGAGAGCGTAGTGAGGAAGAAACTCAAAAGCTTTCTGCACTTATAGGCCATTAGTTTTTAAAACAGTCTTAAATTCCTTAAAACAGGAATTCCACAATGCAGAGTCGAGAAAAGGAACAAATCTCTTTAAATCCAAGCCACCACATGTTGACTATACTGCTGTGTCACAGTAGGCTGCTCCAGAGCCCAAGCTGATGAGCTGTTTCATATCCGTCCTGCTCAGAAGAGAATGTTTTGAATAATTGGTCTCTTGGCACTGGTCCTGCGCCATGGTTCAAAGGGCTCGGGTCCTCTCCCTACTCGTTTGACTTTTAGACCGAATCACTCTTCCATGAAAGTGAGCTTTTAAAATTTTTTAATATGAGCCAAGTCAATCTGTATTCTAATTGCAAAAAATTAGACTGTCTCTTAAATCAGATTCATTCTTGTAACAGGGAAATTGGAGAACAACTAAAATATTGAAATTATACAGCCATGAGGGCTTGTTTCTTATAGAGTTGAATCTAGCCTTTGACTAACCGTGTAATGAAGGTAAAGAAGCATGTGAAAGTTTGCACACCCTTAATTTAAAATGACGCAATGAGATGTTCCTTCATCAGAAGAAACATAAATAGTCCGAAAGTGTATGTTACGATGTTTAGATATTAATAGTGAAACATTCAATTGAATATTCTGTTATAAATATTCTCTAGTTATTGCATAACCACCCTCTGTTTTTACAACTTCCTCAGTTATAAATGTTCACTCATTTTTCCCCAACATATCAGATTGCTTGACCATCTGTCTTCAAATCTATCCAACAACTTACTATTATATTAAGGTCTGAAGACTCAAAGGGTCAAGGCAAAACTTTGACTTTCCTCTGTTCAAACCATTTTTCTGTTGATTTTGCCTTATGTTTTGAGTTGTTGTCCTGAATATTTCACCCACATTTCATTTTTAACTTCTTGATTGATGGAAAGAGGCTTTTTTTCCCTAAAATCTGTTGATATTGGACTGCATTAATCCTACCTTCTACTTTCCTCAGAGCTTCAGTATGACACAATCCTGCTACAGAGCCCAAGTGGTTTGTTGGTGTGTTCCTCAGCATATGCCAAGTGAGCTGCCTTGTGTCTAAAACTTAACAGCTTCCATCGAGTTTTTTTTTTTTTTTTTTTTTTAAATCTTCTTATCATTTACCATACAATCTGTGCTTGACTCTCTAACAATTATGACAACTTTTCAGTCTTTTTGGCCTTTGCTCCACATACACTGGCAGTGTATGGTGGCCCGACAAGCGAATCTTGATGCGACGGCAAATCAGAAATCACAATGGCAAAACTAAAAAACACAACATTAACATTAACTCAAAATAGAACGCATAGATCCTTATTGAACATCATATGCATGTTGCTGATTGGTTACAACACACGTGAGTCTGCGAAGAGTGAGACAGAAAAAAGCAGAGAGCTAGATGATATTTACAGAAGGGGATATTATGTGCCTAAACTTGAATCTAATGATGTTTTTATTCATGCTTATTATTATTATTTTTTTATCAAGGACATTCGTATTTTAGAAATGCTCTCAAATTTACATGGCATTAATATGAGTATGCAAATGCTGAAAGAAGAAGGAATTACTCCTCACTAAAATAGCCAAATAAATAATAACTAGATAACCAAATGAAAAAGTGTTATTCTTTTTAGTTATATGCCATGTCCAGTCAGCAATGAGCATGTGATGATAGGATTTTCCTCCTATTTTTGAACTGCTGCTCATGCTGCATCACAGGGCAGTGTAACACACGTACGAAAGTGCTATCTGCCCTCTTCTGCATACAGATGCCTGTGATTGGCTAGTTTTGCTCTAATTGACAGGGTAGAGATAGTACTGTAATCCCTGAGAGCATGGCCAATTTTGCTCTCTTTACTCTGAATTATGGTATTTGCTGTTGGTAATGGTGTCTATAAACACTTCAATAAAATTTTATATCCATTCTCCAGCTTTATGAAATACCATTATTTTCTGTTTTAGGTCTTCTGAAAGCTGTATCCCTGCCCCCATTGTACATTCTTGACTCTCGACTGCTTACAACAAAATTTGCATGCCTGAAACAAGACTTAACCAAGTAAACATGTTAAAGAGGCACATTACATTCAAGCTATCTAATAAGAACAGGTCAAAATGGATGTGGACATTTGAGCTTAATAGTATACATAAGCGCTCACGTAGACTGAAGTACTGTAATATTTATGCTGTGTTGTAATAAAAACACAGTGAAACTTATTTATTTATTGTGTAGACAGTTGGTTAAATAGAGGTACGTTTTTCATCACTCAGAAACCAAGGGGGATGCAAACTCTTGCACTCGGCTGTAACTGAGCTAAAGTTTTCTCTTTTAATGACCTCTGATTAACACCAGGCACTAGCATCTTACGCTTTAAGTGCTCAACCCAGAAAGCACCCAAACATAAAAAAAGCAAAGAAAAGATAACAAGACAACCTGCAATTGATTGTGGTAGAAAGTGCTAGGAATGGCTTGTTCTGTATACAGAGCTGCAGGTTGTGTTAAAACCATAAGGCATTTGAGGCCATATTATGCTGAATCCGATCACAGTAAAAAAATTAATTAATTAAAACATTTCCTACCAAAAAAGTGGTAGGAAATGAGGCTCCAGGTAGGAAATGAGGCTCAGTGCTGGTAAGCTTTTCATCTGTAACTATATTTAAAATACTTCATGAACTTACATCCTGCTTTGTCTGTTTCTACACACACGCTACATGATGGACATCACCAAATGACACTCACAGTTTTCCATCACCGGGAGTCTTATGACAAGTAATTACAGTGTTTCTTGAATTTGTGAATTAAGCAGGGATTGAGTAGACACTATGGTTCTAGCAGTGTTTGTTAGAGTTGTACAATTGGCCTCAGTTATCAATCTTTTATTAAAATTAATAACTGAACTAAAAAGTTCTAGAAAACCTTCAGTGTATTCCTTTGTACTCCTGTACATACAGTATGTTGATTAAAGACAGTAAGCCATAAATAGCCAAGTGCTGAAAAGGACAAAATGACGATTAAACGGTGAAACAAATGTATTTTTGTGTTAATTTCTTTCTTTCAATTCATTAAAATGAAATGATTGGGTTTTACAAAAAAAATTTTCACAATTGGCTGCTGATCACTCAAGGTTTACATAACTGAGTCCCCTTATATGTAAACGTACGCAAACTCAGGAGCTCTCACAGGATATGTTTTTCATGACTACCACATTTCTTGAGTAAACACTTTATAAATAAATTCATTCGTATCCAGCCCATAACCTATTCAAACATCACTCTGCTCTTCTTCAGCCCTATCAGGCATGAACACTAAACTATGTTACACACTTAAATACCTCAATTATGTCAAAAAAAAAAAAAAAAGTTAAAAATGAGGACATGGCAATTTCTCTTGTTTTCTTTAAAGGGTCAAGAAATCCATTTCCATGTGATATTGACTACATCAGTATGTGTTTCCTCTAACAAGCAAACAAGCAAGTCTAAATTATACCAAGGTAAAACACAAGGGACACTAAAATGGTAAACTCATATCAGCTCAGTGTTGGAAACTCTTGCCATTAGCATAGTGCTTACAGAGTTCGGCACCATGGAACTGCTTCAAGTTCTAGACTATTGATAGATTCCTGCCTTCTCAACTGAAGTCACAGGATTAATGACTGGGATTAAATATTTCACAGTGCAAAAATATTATGAACAGAAAACTGAAGCCAGGGAGAAAAGATGTTTTTGTATTTATTTATTTATGAATGTCGTGCTTAAAAATCCTAAGCTTCCAGTGCATCAGAGGCACAAACAGTCCAGGTCTGAGCGCCTGAGATTCCTTCCGACACAACAGCTTTTTGCACCACTCATATTAGTATTATTAGATGCCTGGTATCTGCTCCTATTGAGAAGAAACACTGTGCTCTGCCATACTGGGCAGGAGGGCTCTCAAGTAAGTGGCAGCTTGGAGTTTTTCTCTCTTGCCTCGCCTCAGCGCCTCTGTTTTTATTGCCTATGCCTTCTGAAAGCCGTGGGAGTCACGAGGGATCTGTTTAACAGCGGTATCTCCCAAGCGCTGTGATCTCAGGCTATGTCAGAAGGCATTGGATATAGCTTCTTTAAGATTGCTCTGGAAAAAAAAAAAAAAAGACACAAGCTTATCTTCAAAGACTGTGTCTTTTCCTCCCAAAGCCTCCTGACTAGGCTGTTGTTTTCCATTTACAATAATTCTCTAAAATATAATGGCTCATGAATATTAAGATAGATCATCTCCGTCTCTGAGCTTGTTTATGGTTTTCTTTTTTGTAAGTATTGCTGTGAAATAATTGCACTAGGTGCATTTGTACTCTGCTGAAACCGTATTTGCATGGCTTCCACAGTGGGTCATCCTTCTGCATTGTTAGTAATGACTTGATCTCTCTTGATCCGCCCTTCTCACTTTCTCGAAGGTTCCGCACCAGGCTGCACAGGAACGTGGCTGTTTACTTGGGGTGTAGAAAAAATATGCAAGAATATCTGCCCTAATCCTCGAGTCTGTCTCTGGCGAACAATCAATATGGAGACAATTTCTCTGTGTGGCATGCCCCTGCTGCCAACAGAGCCAGATTAGTCACACATTAATTATTCGAGTGTACAAAAAGCTTCGGAGTAAAAAGCAGCAAGCATGTGGTGCTGGTAGGAGCACCAAGGGAAGAAGCAATAGCAGTCAAGTGTATTTTAATCAGGTTTCACTGAAAGTATGTTTAATAATCAGCATTACCATGAAGGGCTGAAGCGAATAACTACAAGACGCTACATTCTGTTTATGGCTGGAATATAAAGTGAATAGCATGATAACATTTTAAAGAATGAATCAGGAGAAGGATAAAAAAGATTTTCCTTCACTGCCGTGGTACCATTAAGGGTACATCTTTTCGACATTTATGTATATGTACTATTTTTCATGTACAAAGTGACTATAGTGTACATGTAAATTGAATTTAAGGGATATACAGTATCTCACAAAAGTGAGTACACCCCTCACATTTTTGTAAATATTTTATTATATCTTTTCATGGGACAACACTGAAGAAATGACACTTTGCTACAATGTAAAGTAGTGAGTGTACAGCTTGTATAAATTTGTATAAATTTGCTGACCCCTCAAAATAACTCAATACACAGCCATTAATGTCTAAACCACTGGCAACAAAAGTGAGTACACCCCTAAGTGAAAATGTCCAAATTGGGCCCAAAATGTCAATATTTTGTGTGGCCACCATTATTTTCCAGCACTGCCTTAACCCTGTTGGGCATGGAGTTCACCACAGCTTCACAGGTTGCCACTGGAGTCCTCTTCCACTCCTCCATGATGACATCACAGAGCTGGTGGATGTTAGAGACCTTGCACTTCTGTCTGAGGATGCCCCACAGATGCTCAATAGGGTTTAGGAGACATGCTTGGCCAGTCCATCACCTTTACCCTCAGCTTCTTTAGCAAGGCAGTGGTCGTCTTGGAGGTGTGTTTGGGGTCGTTATCATGTTGGAATACTGCCCTGCGGCCCAGTTTCCGAAGGGAGGGGATCATGCTCTGCTTCAGTATGTCACAGTACATGTCGCAGTACACTCCCCAGTGCCGGCAGCACTCATGCAGCCCCAGACCATGACACTCCCACCACCATGCTTGACTGTAGGCAAGACACACTTGTCTTTGTACTCCTCACCTGGTTGCCGCCACACACGCTTGACACCATTTGAACCAAATAAGTTTATCTTGGTCTCATCAGACCACAGGACATGGTTCCAGTAATCCATGTCCTTAGTCTGCTTGTCTTCAGCAAACTGTTTGCGGGCTTTCTTGTGTACCATCTTTAGAAGAGGCTTCCTTCTGGGACGACAGCCATGCAGACCAATTTGATGCAGTGTACGGCGTATGGTCTGAGCACTGACAGGCTGACCCCCCACCCCTTCAACCTCTGCAGCAATGCTGGCAGCACTCATACATCTATTCTTCAAAGCCAACCTCTGGATATAATGCTGAGCACGTGCACTCAACTTCTTTGGTCGACCATGACGAGGGCTGTTCTGAGTGGAACCTGTCCTGTTAAACCGCTGTATGGTCTTGGCCACCGTGCTGCAGCTCAGTTTCAGGGTGTTGGCAATCTTCTTATAGCCTAGGCCATCTTTATGTAGAGCAACAATTCTTTTTTTCAGATCCTCAGAGAGTTCTTTGCCATGAGGTGCCATATTGAACTTCCAGTGACCATTATGAGAGAGTGTGAGAGTGATAACACCAAACCTAACACTCCTGCTCCCCATTCACACCCGAGACCTTGTAACACTAACGAGTCACATGACACCGGGGAGGGAAAATGGCTAATTGGGCCCAATTTGGACATTTTCACTTAGGGGTGTACTCACTTTTGTTGCCAGCGGTTTAGACATTAATGGCTGTGTGTTGAGTTATTTTGAGGGGACAGCAAATTTACACTGTTATACAAGCTGTACACTCACTACTTTACATTGTAGCAAAGTGTCATTTCTTCAGTGTTGTCCCATGAAAAGATATAATATTTACAAAAATGTGAGGGGTGTACTCACTTTTGTGAGATACAGTAATTGGACCAGTGATATACAGGACTCTGCACCAGTCGTAGACAAAAATAATGCCTTGAAAAATAATGCAAGTAAATGTTTTCTACATTAAAAGAAAATTCTGTAAAGAGCAGTAAACATTAATAAAAGGAACAAAGTCAATATTTGGCATGATAACCTTTTTTGTCTTTAAAAATGCATCAGTACTCTCAGGTACATTTTGTGCAGTTTAAAAAGGAAACTGGCTGGTAATTTTTTTCTAAGCATCTTGGAGAGTCTGTTAATTTCCCAGATAATCCCTGACAGCCAGCATTGTTTTTTTTTGTTTTGTTTTGTCTGAAAAGTGGTCTATTATGTAATATGTTACCTTTAGCATTTAATTTTGGTTGGGAAAGTAATGACTAAAATGTTTTTGCTATAATGGAGAAGTCAGAAAATCAACATCTAAGACAAAATTATTACTATTATTACAAGAAACATTTAAGTGCCTAAGACATTTTGGTCCCTTCAGGATTTTGTGATTTTGCGATCGCAGAAATTAACACAAAACAAGCAAACTCTGCGATCTTTGGAGGAGCTTGCAATTTTTTAAAAATTACCACAGATTCTCCGCAGATCTGGGCCAAGACGCGTCATCACAACGCGCATTCAGACAAAGCCCTCTTCGGTTCATGTGCGTCGAACATGAGTACAGTTAAAAGGTCTCATTTACCAACAAACATCACTGTGAAAGACCATGCAAAACAATTTCGTGCAATTTCAATTTCGCCAATTCAAGTAGTTTTCTGAAAAAAAAGCATAAATCTCTGCAAGTTGCATCGCAAATTTTGCAAAAAAAGCCGCCGCAAAATTAAGCATTTTTAGCCGCAACATGCACATAAAAAAAAAAAAAAAAACCTCCTGTATGGACTGACATTTCCACAGTACTGTAACATTAAAGCTTTAAAACTCTAAAAGCTACAGGCACATTCCCAGGTAAAACATAGATATTAAAGATATAAAAAAATTTCCCATGATGGTTCCACCCCAGCGACAAGGAAAAGTCTCTGGTATGGCATCTTTATTTCTAAAAGTTTGGATTCTAAAACAAAGTCTTACCACGTGATCCACGATTCCTCTTGCTTACTGTCCGGCGGCAGAGGCAAAAAAAGACAAATACCAGCCAATACAGTAAGTATATTTGAAATAAAAGTGACTACATCATAAAAGTGGCAACAATATTTATTGTCAATAAATATGGTTAATAAATTGCAAACTACTAAACAGACAAGAAATATCAGATCTAGGTTTAAAAAAAAAAAAAAGAAAAGAAAAAAAAAGAAACACACACACACACACACATTAGACTTTATGTAACCCAGTGACAACATGTGTCATTCTCTTCCACACAAGACTGCTATCTGGAAAGAAAATATCCTATCAAAGTTGGACTGGCTTGTAGTGGCACATTTTGGCTCGACAGCCACCGGAGGTTGGCAGGAATTTGCGAGGCAGTAAATTGAAACAGAAGGGCCTTAAATTGCAAAGCTGTCCTTGTTTATTTCCCTCCTAAATCAGTGCTCTGGCCTTAATTTAGACGGCGCCTAATGAATTCACGTGAAGCGTGAAAGGTGGTCTGATAACACTTTTAAGTGGAAAAACGAGACAAACAGCAGAACAGCTGCCAGATTGCTTTCAAAAAAAAAAAAAAAAAAAAAAAAAAAAAACAACAGGCACTAAAGCCAAGAAAAAAGCAAAACTTTAGGGACAGAGAAGCTTCATGGAGCAAGGTTCAGTCGGAGACAAACCTGGCCAGATGAGCCTGAAATCAAACACCATACAGTACAGAGGAGAAAATGTTGTTGTGGGAGAGATATGTGTGTGTGTGTGTGTGTGTGTGTGTGTGTTTGCAGATAATGCCTGGAAGTCAAATATTTGTCAGTTGCTGCTTGGAGGGTTTGGGTTAAACACTAGGATTATGTGGAGCTGTTTTTGGCTGGCAGTACGGCTTAATTCTGTGGCTGTAGCCAGTCAGTAGTCCGTTATTCCACTAGGACCAGTGATTAGTGAGCTATTAACTGCCAGGCTACTGAGCAAGTGGGATCGCTGGAAGATCTACAGCATGGAACAACACGCTGAATAACAAAAAAAAAATTATTGATAAAAATAGGATTGAAGGAAAAATTAGCTGACCAAAAACCCAAGAAATTTGATTTGATAAATCTATATATCACCATGTTGTTTCAATTCAGCTTAATATTTATACCACAAAACTACCATTAACACAGAAGGTGGTCATGGAAAAGAGCTGATATTAATAAAAGTCAACGAAAAAGTAAATTATTCTTTAGAATTCTTCGAGTTAACATAAATGTAAGTCGCTCTGGATAAGGGCGTCTGCCAAATGCCATAAATGTAAATGTAAATGAGTTGTTTTTGCTAAGGCTGTGGCATTTTATAATTTAAGAATTTGCCAAGTTAATTGTTTGCTTTGTCATATAAGTGATGACTTCTAAAAGAAAGAACAAGGTGATTAAATGATGAGTTTGAGTTCTGTCTTAATCAAATTATCTATGAACACTGTCAAATCAAATGATTAGTTATGACATGTTTTTGGATTCACTTGCATTTTTGTTGACTATTTTTTATTTTTTTTTTCCACAATTAATTTTTTGGTACTTTCACATCTCATGGTTGTCCTTGTTTAATGGCTGTTTTTATTTTATTTGTTCTACAGTATTGTGCCAATATTAAGATTTTTTTTTTGGCAGGCAACAGCCACAAATGACAGCAATTAAAATAAAAGACAGCAATTTTGAGACAGCTGGTGAGATTGGTGATTGCAAGCAGCGTTCTGTCTTCCCATCAAACTGTACTCTCATGCTTGTCGTGTGTTGGCTTGGTAAATAGAGATGGCGCTGTGGCTGTTCCAGATGTTGTCACCGGTGCTGAGGGGGCCGTGTCCCTGCAGGCTTGTGTAACTTGTTATGCCAGGTGATCGGCCTGGCAGAGGCGCTCCACTGAGCTGGGTGGCCTTTGTCTTGTCGGTGGGCCCTGGGGGCAGAAGTTGGTGCTCAGCTCCTGTTCAGAGACACTCTACATAAATGCATGTGAACAGCACCGGTGGCCCAGACTCCCATGCATGTCTGTGGAGGTTACAGCGGGATGTCGGGGCTGATCCGTATTCATTGTCTGTTCCTCGCTATCAGTTAGGATGTCTTGTTTCTCTTGCCTCCTTCACCATCTGCCTCTGGGGAAATGTGGGCCAGCATTGGACGGACTCAATTCAATCAGTGGCGCATGTCAGCATCGCTTGGGCTTTGGAGGATTAAAAAGCAATGATCACTTGTGTTCGACCTACAGTTATCCTGTGGGTCTTCCTCTGCCTCAAACCTCACAGTCAAGCAACAGGTCCAAGCAATGACCCACAAGCATACTGGCCTGTGATTACACCAGCTTTTCTGAGACTTTCTCTACACCCATCACGAACAGAAAAAGCAATATAATACTGGCTTTGATTCCACTAACGTGACTGATTGGCTCCACTTGTGGCTGGTAGGCTGGTGAAAGTAACAGAGAGGGTCTGCTGTCTTTCCAAACCAGTCCAGACCCTTAGGAAAAGCAGATTACCTGCTGGGATGACAGGAGGTGATACTTTGGCATGAACTTTCAGAAAATGTGCATGCCTGGCATGTGGTGGGTGCAAGGTGCAGGATAATCAGCCCAACTGCTGCTTTGGTTTGAAATTCACATCTCATCTGTATTTTTTTTTAAAAAGAGAAATGAGAGGCAGAGCAGTGCCAGGCTGAAAGCTGGGCTCTCACCCTACTAAAATCTCAGCTACTAAAAACCTCTCCATCTAAAAACAGAAAAGACCATTTCATAATAGCTATTCTTGACTGCATAAAATCCTGCACTCTTTTGCTTTTAAAGTCAAAAGCTACAACAGAAGTTCTGAAGTGAAATATAAAATGCGGCGTATGAAACGTAGCATAAAGAGAGACAGCCATTCCCTGTTCGTGACAGTGCAAAATATCAAGCACTGCTGCATGCCAATAAGGATAGATGGGGGGAGACAGGTTCATAAAAGCATGGTCTGTTGCATTGGCTACCATAAGAACCGTCAATCAACAGGTTTCTTCTTGACATTCAATACAAGGGTACAATACACAACACAGCAGCTCAGAAAATAGGAAGAGTCTTGTGATTAAATTAGTCATAGAGATAATCCCCCGTCTGACTCCGTCTCATCTCCCTGCCACCTCCTCTTTACATTCTTTACGAGATGGCGTCTGTATGCATTTTAAATTCCAGCAGGTGCAAAAAGCATCAACGCTCCGACTTGTGTGAAGTGCAGCGAGACAGTGGGCAAAGAGAATAATGGATGAAACATGGAAAGCTCGTTAAAAACCAAGTGTCCGTAAAACCAGGTTCCCAAAAGTTATAGGAGGCAGTGTTCACTCTTTAGGTTTGTCCACAAGGCCAGGGGTGGTTGGCATTCTGCCCTCAGAAACCCTCCTCATCGATTGACACCTTCCCCTTTTGTTATTCACATCCCTACCTGTTTCACAACTTTTCCATTCTTTCAGCCCTAAAAAAAATCTCTCGGTCATCACTATTGATCTTCCATCCCACGACACCCTGAAGTTTATCAACACTTGGCCTTATTTTCCGTGCATGTACAAGAGACCGGAAAGACCAGAATGGATTTCGAAAAAGAGTAAATCCCCTCCGAGAGTACAGGACCTTCAGCAACCTTTTCAACGCTCAGTGCCAATCAGTCCAGCCGGCACCTGTGGGGCAGGCGCCTAAACTTTAAAGAGCGCTGGCATTTCACCTGGAGAAGAGGAGCTGCCACTATGGCCCGAGTTCACTTCTGCTGCTGGAGAAAGAACTATGCTTACACACGTATCCGTATGCCCAAACAGAGCACTGGCATAGACCATGCTTTCTGCTTTTTTTGCTTTATCAGAGCACACAGCTGGAGAGAAACACAACTCATCAAGTGTCTAATTGAATAGTTAAATAATTCCTCATCACTGATCACATTAGTAAAAAAGGTGAATAGACTCTTCCTGTAGTTCATAATTAAATTATATGAATGTAGTAAGAAAACAAAACAGTGCTGTTGTGGAGCTTTGGAGTAAAGCTTCCTGTTGAGACAAGAAAAACTCTCAGACGTTAATATAATTACCAAAAAAAAAAAAAAGTGCTTGTCTTTTGGGTTTTATTTCAAATTGCCACCTTAGACTGTCAATTTAAGTTCCACATATTCAGAGAGGCGATCAGTAATTCCAAACTGAAAGCAGTGTTGGAGAAAAACAACGATGACAGCAAGTGCTTAAGCGCAAATTAATTCCATGCGTTTGAAAGGTTGGCACTGGAACAGTAGCGCTAATACTTTGGTACCACCAAAACTGTGTTTTCACTCACTTCAGTTTAGGGAAAGACATGTTTGCAGTTCATTTATTAGCCTTTATCCATTTGGTCTAATGCACAGCTTCAACAGATGACAGTTGGCTCTGTTCTACTAGAAGGAAAAGCACACTTCAAGCTCAATGCAGCCTTGTGCGAGATTGTAATCATTTTAAAAGGAGTGAAATTGCTTTTTAAGAGTTACACAAGCCTGTCTATCGAACCCGTGCCAAATGAAGAGATGCGCCTACTCAAAATTCACTTGACTACAAAGAAAGTCATTGAAATCCTTCATCAGCAACCTGCTCTTTTCGTTTTTTGGCTCCATGAGTGATTTCTCAGACACTTCAAGCATTATGCTTCACTAAGCTAGTCTGTAGCGCAACACATACGGTGGCCTTGATGGTCTTAAAATTACCTCCACATGAAATAAAGTGGCTAATTTCTTTTGTTCGCAACGCACACATCTATTCGGCTCATCCATCCTCGTAGTAGTAGCCAGGGGGGGTGAAGGGAGACGAAGCTGTTGGAAATCTCGCTGGCTTAAATGTTACACTCCTCTACACCAATCTCCAATGTTAAGAGTTTTTTTTTTTTTTTTTTTTTTTCTCATCCAGTGCACTCCTCACCAGGGACATCATTACAGAATTCCATCTCCCTGCAAAATTACAAGCCTGGCACAGGAGTGGACTGGGCTGGAAATTAAACCACACAGATAAGAGGGTGGATGGTGGGTTGCGGTGGTGCAGTATGGATCGGTTTTCACCTCTTAGAGCTGTCTGATGGGGAGACGGCACCGGGTATTTCCTAGAACCTTTAATATTTAAGTTCGGCTCGGTTTTATTTCGCAATACACACATGAAGGATACACATTTGAATGGACTTTTAAAAAATTTTTTTAATTGAAATAAACTAAGATGAAAATAGTGAAAGACAAGTCAGGGCTTGTTATGCTGCCTGTGTGTAGTAGTTACCAGGCTTAGTTTTGAAAATCCTGTGATAATTACAAGGCTGTGCTAAAGCTCTTATAGAAATGATTCCAGCAACAGCTTAAAACGGTCTGATGTTTTATTTGGATGAGCATGGACGCCAAAATGACTGAAATAATCATAAAGGCTCAATAAAGTGTAGGAAAACAACCAATTACTACAAGTGTGATGTGCAGATGTGGACAGTAACGAAGTACTTTTACTTGAGTGCTGTACTTAAGTACACTTTTTGAGTATCTGTACTTTACTTGAGTATTATTTTTTCTGGAAACTTGTGACTTTAAATTCACTACATTTGAAAGACAAATATCGTACTTTTCACTCCATTACATTTCCATCAAGGTCCTCGAGTCGAAAGTCATTACTATGTAGCAGCTTAGAAAATCAGTGGATGATCTTTTTTCCTTCTCTAAAACGTGATTGGTTTTTTTGCAGGTGACAGACAGCCTATCAATAATCACTCTTGTAGGGTCACGTGTAATGAAGTTCAATGATTTCCCAGCACTTTTTGAACACTGATCAGTTGGCAAAATGGAAGAAGACGGTTCCTCGGCGCAGCGCGCGCACCCATGGCCATACTTAAAAAGTATTTCCCAGTTTTATGAAAAGGTCAAAGATTCTTTTCGTTTTAAATGTTTGCTTTGTTTGCCTAAAACAAAGCAAATCTCAGCCTTCAAAAACTCGCCGTCCAACCTGCAGAAGCATATTGAGGTATGTAAACTTTTAATTTCTTGTGAAAGCTTGAAATTGTCTGTGCTTTAGAGCTAAAGTTTCAGTATGAAGTCTGGTCGGTCAAATGATTTATGGATTTGCCATAGCCTTGTGGATACACCGCTTACGCATAGGTAAGGTTCGACAGTGATGTTAGTTAGCATGGAAAAGCATGACTTCAAATGTAAATGAGCTTAAGAGTTAAATAAGTTAATATCTTGTAACTTTTATAGTTTTTTTTGTTACCTTGCATAATTACTATAGTTATGTGTAGAGCTGCACCGATTAATCATAAAAAGATCGCGATCTCGATTCGAACACCCACACCATCTCTTTCCTAAATGATAACGATTCACCCGTCTATTAAAACTTTGACAAAAATCACACCGGAACATTCAAATGTGTGTTGGTGCTGCCGCTGAGCCACAGAGAGAGCAGTTATCATTTCTATAGGTTTTTTAACAATCTAAAAGCTCTTTATTCCACAGACACTCCAAGCTAGTCAGTGAATTCAGTAGGTTGCTTCAGAGGCATAAGGTATTGTAAGCATTACATACAACAATGCAACAATAATAAAACAGTGCGTTGACATGAAAAAGGAAATTTACTTTTGATACTTAAGTACTTTTAAAAGCAAGTACTTCTGTAGTTTTACTTAAGTAAAAATCTGTCTTTACAACTTTCACTTGTAATGGAGTAATATTTGACCAGTAATATCTGTACTTTCACTCAAGTAATAGAGTTGTGTACTTTGTCCACCTCTGGCGATGTGTCAGTTACAGAAATGTATGTAAAAAAAAACAAAACAAAACAGTGCATGATTAGATTTGAACTCAAACATTTACACACATGCAAAGAACACACACACACACACACACACACACACACACACACACACACACACACACACACACACACACACACTATTATTATTGCTTCTCACTATTCTTGTAAGGAACGTCCACTGACATAATTATTAATGCAGCTAATTAATGTTATGCCTACGCTTCAATCTTAACAAAACTAAACATTTTGACGCTTTTAGTTTTTTAATTAAAAGCTGCAAGCTTTATTGAAAAAATTAAACACACACACACACACAACACACACACACACACACACACACACACACACACACACACACACACACACACACACACACACACACACACACGTATCAGATTACAGTCTTGCTTTTATCCTCTAGCATCTCATTTGCACAGAAGTAAGGTAGTAAAAGTCAGGGAATAGAGGTGAAGTTTAGAGGCTGCATGTGTTTTCAGTTTTCAGTCTTACTTTTAGTCTGTGCTTCCTGACCGCATGATGAGGGGATTCCTAGAGGCAGAGGGGGGGTGGAGGGGGGTGGGGGTTTTGGCGGGATACAGAGCCACTGACTTTTTAAAAGGTTAACGATCCAGTGGACGGAGGGCTGCTCTCCAGAGAGCAGATTAGTAATGGAGTACAGTGAGTGCTGTTGGGTAAAGGAAAAGCCTTGTGAGAGGTTCTCTGGTTGCTCTCTCTCTCTCTCTCTCTTTCTCTCTCTCTCTCTCTCTTACATACACCACACACGTACACACACACTACTGAGCCATGCTGGTCCTCCTGTCTATATGCTAACCACACGGTTCCTGCCCCAACGGGTAGCAGCCAGAAGCAAATCACACGCTGTCATGCGCCCAGCTGATGGAGGGGGAAAAATAAAAAGGAAACAGTCCTGGCTCTTTTTATGACCACACAGGAAGATGAGAGTCAGGAGGAAAAAAGACTCATAAAGCTCCAAAGCTCCTGGTGGGTAAATTAAAAGGGAGAGCCCACTGTTTGTCGTGAATGCTTTCATAGATTCCAAATCATCCACTACAATGGTTTTAAAAACAAATCCGGTTGCGCAGCATCTCAGATCAAAGCAGAGGAAGAAGCGTTAAGGGTAATGACTCCAGGCTTTTCCTCTCCCACATTCTTTCCATCTACCAATGGCAGGATGGTCGTCATCAACCGAATTGCCGAAATGCTCGGGATGTCTTTTTTAGATCTGTTGATCTGTTGCTAGAGTTTCTCGCTGCAATAATATCTGCAGATGGTCCCCTAAAAACCACAAACGACTCTGATAACACCACAGAAGCATGTCCTACACAACCCTAAGTATGCCATCATTAAAAAATAAGCACAAAATGGCTCACCTCCATTGGCCCTGAGCGTGTTTGAGCTGTCACACACTGCCAACGCTCTCTACAAATCCATTTCCAAAACTCATCATAGGCTCAAGATATTCTATTGTACGGCTGTCCTTGGGACGGAACTCAACAGCAAATACCAATAATATTACAGCAAGTGCTCTTTTATAGGCATCACATTAACAGCCATTGTTCAGATAACATTGCAAAATGGCTCTCAGAAAAGCAATGGCAAGGTAATTCAGATAAGCAGATAGCGCAAGGAGACGGCAGCTGTCGGCCTCAGAATACAGAGCGGGGCCACAAACGACAAGACGTGCAAGCTGAATCCCAAGAGCGTTCAGAAGCAGACAGAGCAAACTAAGTGTATGAGCATCCAGCGTTTAATAGTATTAATAGAATAATTGTATAAAACCTGGAATAACAAAAGAAACAAACAAACAAAAGAAAAAAACCCCAACTTAAACGTCAATGCCACTGGATCTGCACAATCATACTGGAATACAAATGTGATGAAAGAAGGCAAACCTGTGTTCATTTGATTCAGTGTACCAGCTCTGCTCTGTTACTCTGACACTAATGACATAGCTCATTATAATTACAGATAAGAGCTGCTTCCTCGGCGCTGCAGCAAACTGGATTAGACAAGAGGAGGACTTCCAAAGCTTACCTACACCACGGAACTGGCGCTGCACCTTGTATTATCATAATCATAAAACAACCCCCTCGGCACAAGACAAGTTGAATACACCAGAGCTCATTTGCGATGTACAACGAGGCCATTATTTTTGTATGATATATATCTGTCCAGAGATGCCAGAGTGAGAGGTAAAATGTCTTATTGTGCATTCTAGAAATAAAAACACACATTGATGCCAGACCTCCTGCTAGCACATTATCATAAAATGTCACGCGATGGTGGACTTCCCGTAACACGGAGGAGGCCTGCATACAGCTGTGTTCCCCAGCTGGAAGGATACAGACACTTTACTGCAAGACAGCTACTGTCTGTTTGTTGACATGAAACGGGACATAGTGATAATGACAAGCTGACATGCTGTAGTCTCACCAGTTACCAGATACATTCAAGCAGCATTCAAGGCATTCATGTTTTGCTAAAATGGCAAATAAATAGTGCTAATCTGTGTGCACAATCTGAGAAACGGGGCACAATGTTAGTCGGTGTACTACAAGTGATTTGCTCTTAAAAGCCGCAATATGTTCCGATTTTTAGCAAAGTCCTGGAAGACTGAAACTCAACCCCGAGTTCAGCAAGTGACGTCAAATCAACATGGCTGCTCACCGCGTCAACATTAAACAAATGAGCGCTTCTTACATGTAAATGAGTTATACTGTATATACATACAGGTATTAGCTTTAGATCAATCAACATACAGAGATATTTGTTTGTTGAATGTATAACACTGACTATACAGTTCACTGGTTTGAGGAGGTAAATATACATCACTCATCACAGTTAGCTGGCTAGCTTGTACATGGAGGCGTCCATGTTTTGTTTCCCCACTTTGTAGCTCAGACGCACTGAGGTAAAAAATGACATAATCCCGAGCGACGACTTCCCAAAAGTCAAAGGCAACAGTATAACACCGATTAAAGGCGGTGAGATGCATTGAACAGCAGCTCAAAATAAAGTATAAATACAAAAATAATACAGCACAATAACATGTGCAAATAAGAAAATAAGGCTCTCATTGTATGCTGTTGGCCCCAGAGGTGCAAATGTGCAGCATTATATTGAATATCAAAGCAACTTTGCTAGTATAGTTTCTTCTCACAATTTTCAGATAGTAAGACCAAATTGCAAGAAACTCTAATAAAATATTATGTTTTGTTTTGAAACGGGCTTATGCAAATTTAATACCTGGCCTTCGGCCGTATTCATTTGGAGACATAATCACCGGTCCTGCACTACAGGTGCTAAATAAGTATATTTTTATATTTTCACCGCGTTGTGTTTTGCACTGTCAGGTAAAAAAAAAACATCCCAAATTACTTATTCATTAAGGAAAATGTGCCAAATAGACATGTTGTTTTTCTCATGTGAAAGATCCTCTGTACTCCCTATCAGCAAATCAGATTACATGTTTCTTTCTTTGCAGATGTTAACATGGTTTGCTCATGCAAACCTTTACTGAATAAAAACAGGAAACCATTTTGTAATTTGTGGAATGTAATGGATTAAATATAATGATCGGCTGTGATGACTCACATTACAACAATAAGAGATCCGGTCTAATACTTCTTTTTAACAACAGATGTTAAGTGTTGAATTTGAGTCATTTTTGGAGGCGAAATAAAGAAACGAAAAACAACAAAAGATGAAAAGATGAAAAAGGAGGCTGGCACAGAAGTGACACTGTCAACTCCTCGAGCAACCGTTAGATGCAGTGAAAGCCACAAGAGACCCCTGCTTTCTTGACTCATGCAAAACAAATGTCTGTTTATTTTTACATCCCAATCATGCCGCCTTGTTTTTCCTTCCAAACAAAATAACTCAGACGCACAAACCCAACCTTGAATGCACTGTTTTTCATTCGGCCTTTGTAGCGGGAACATCAAAACTGAAACGCTGGCTTTCCTATTTGCAGTCGCTGCCTCGCTGTGACCTACTTCCACCAACAGCTGTGTGACTGACAAGCTGAGCGGGACCTGGAGAACCCTGAGCATGGCTTGACTTGCTTCGTTCTCCTTGACCACAGAGCTGTGGCTTTGTAAACTGAACTGCAAATCAAAACTGTACATTTAATTATACTGGCCCTTGTTTATTTCTGGAAAGCCAAGAACTGTCACTGAAGTAAAAAATTATGATCCCATGTGCAAGCTAAAGGATCTAGGGGCCCGAGAACCATGTGCAAATTGAGTGCCTTGGGTACAGCATGTCTAACTCTCCAGTGCTGTCTGTAGTAATTTCATTTGGCAATCCTCCACATTACAGAGTCATTATAGTAAAACCGCAGTAGGCATAAAAAGTGAGTTACTAAGGCCATTATGTATGATGCTGCATGCTTTTAACTAGTTCATCTGTAATTTACTATGAACCTGCATAGCATCAGGTAAAATAGTTATTAGATCTAATATCTATCTATCTAATATATGGACTGGAGAGAAATTTGTTTTAATCCGCTTCGTTATAAATGGCCATGAGACCACAAAAACTGTCCAGATTATCAGCCTGTGCTGAGCACTAAATCTGATGCTCCAAATCTACTCCATTACTTCATGCAACCCATTAAAATAATGAAAATACTAAAGAAATTGAGATAAGAGCAGCAAAGTGGGGACTAAGTGCGAGATAAGGCTGCTGTGATTAGCAGGCTGTAATTGAGAGCGGTATCATCTTTAAACATCAAGAGGCTCGCTCGCCATAAACATGTACTAGCTTGAGAGCTGATGGACAGCTTATTATTTGTTTGTCAAGTGCACTGTGAAGCCATAGGCCCAGAGAGTCTGCCACACACTAATGAGAAGCAAAGCACGGCGCCCGCAGCAGCTTCACTACCGTGGCCCTGCGAATCAGCTGCCGTCACGTCCTATCCATCTCTGCTCAAATTACAGGTGACAAGTTATCAAATCTGCGATATTACAAAACTAAACAGAGACCTCCCAAAGGACCTATTTGTTTAAGATATAGGCAATTAAACAAGGCACGGCCTGTCAGGGCCGGAGACTTCGCACCACGGCTTCAGAGCTAATTTCATCCTCCTAATGGAAACCAAAAAAATAAATAAATAAAAAAGTGAGAGAAGGCAGAAAAATAAATGAAAAAATGTTGAAACACAGACAATAAATGTGGTAAAATTTTTATTTTTTTTTTTAAAACTATGAAAAAAAGAAAAAGAAAAGAAATGGTGGCAGTGGGATGGGGGGCCCATGCTTCAGAGCTGATGCTTTAATCATCTTGGGTCCCTTGGGTCAGCTTACAGTGCAAGAAAGCAGCTTTTGTTTGAATATAATCTGCCGGTAGGAAGAACATAATAAAAATTTATGGAGGTGTTCATTAAATCTTAACGATACAACTCTCCAGATATTCCAGGCTCGGCTCTTGTCAAACCCCCAAACCCCCCACCCCCCACACACCCTTTTTAATGATCCAGATGTTCACATGTGGAGATAGAGTCATGTCAGTGGTTGTAAATACACTTGGAGTGCTTCCATCAGACCTCCGTACTTCTTACTGGCTCGTAGTCAGTCTCGCTAGTTTCGCTATCACACCAAAACACACGCTGCACAGGAGCGACATTGGAACTCCGCTCGCACACAATAGCTGCAGGTGCAACTGATTATCATATATCATTGGCTGAGTTCGACATAAACGCATCCCAGTAATGGACGAAAAAAGACAAATATTTCTACACTAAGCTGACCTGAAGGAAAACGCAGTAAAGAAGGGGCTTCTTCAGCCCCACAGGTGATCAATTAGTGCGAATCAATACAACATCACACGTGCAAGTCTGGCTATAGGTTTGTGTTTCATTTTGTGTCGCTTGAAGCTGAAGATAATTTGAAAAACAAGAGACATTGCGTGAAATTGTTATGGGATCGAGTCGGGGTGGGGAGGGGAGGGGGGGTTGTTTGGGGCTGGCTGGGAACTTGGCACAACATCTGGACCAAACAGCTATGAATTTTTCATGGCTGCATCTCCAGCCTTAACAACGTGTGTTTCTGTTGTTGTGTTTAAATCTCATATGTAATTTCTAATCAGACAGCTGAGAACTCTATTGACCTTTTTTTGTTGGTGACTGATTTGCCAATTCAGGAGAGAGATAAAATACAGATTTGATTATGCTTCTGTTAGTGAGGCGTGATGTACTGGGCCAACAACAAACACTATCTATCTCTTCTCTGTCTAGCTCTTCCAGCAGTTTCTCCCATTTCCAAACCTACAAAAGGGGCTCAGGGACTTGACGCCTAGTCTGTTCCTATTAGCGCATTCCTATTCTCAATAGTAAAATCATTACAAACGAACACAAATACATCCTGGTAATTACTTAATAAATATTATGTTCAGTTAATTTCTATAAACGTGTTGCAGCATTCTGTCTAGCAAATTGTATCATCCATACATGCTATTGAAAGTTAATAGGAAGACGTTCGACTACAACGGGTTAGCAAACGATAGTAAATTTCTAACGCAACAGCTAGCTCTGTTTTTAAAATGGTTGATGATTATTTCAGCTGGAAGAAATGAAACAGACCCAAGCACACGGTTGCCTCCAAATGAGATCATTAGTAACGGCAAATAATGACTGAGCTGGTTAGTCGAAGCCTATTTCCTCTGAAATAAATCAAGCTGCTGAATGCTAAAAACCCACTGAAAATGCCAGCGAGAGCGAACAACAGACCACGTTCAGATAAATGGTTCGAAGCAGGACCGCCACGTCCATGCATTTACTGCACAAAAAGCACAAAATATATTCAACAATAATTAAGTGCCATCAACTCTTCATACGTCTCTTTTCACGGTCACTTCCAAGCCAGATACAGGCTCAGAAGAAAAGACGACAACGTCTGATGACAGCATCCCAAGTGCCGTCAATTAAGCATGTCTGATCAGATGGTGTTGTGCCGGTGTTCTTTACCTGAGCTGACCTTTTTCCAGCCCAAAGGCGACTGATAATGGAGGTAGAACTGAATGAGGCTTCAAGTTCGACAGCTCCAAATGAGATCCATGTCACCCATGACAAAAGATTCTGTGCAGGCGGACAATAATTCACTCATGATTGGATGGATGGACAATCAGCCTCAAGAAATTGCTTTTAAAAAAAGATGCTAAAAGGACACTTAGGATTCCATCCAGTTTTGTTTTTCCTTGTTTCGTGTCTTTGGCAGTGTGAGGTTAGAACTGGCTTTGTAACTCCATTCTACTGAATTTGACTGACAATTATACTGGGTGTAATGAGTTTTTAAATAAACATTCCCATCCAACCAATGGGACAAACCAAAAAAAAAAAAAAAAAATCTGAAAAGATGAAAAGAGAAGCCATTCTGACCGCTGATTCATTCCGCACACTTCTGGCTCTAAGGTGATTTTATTTTAAACCGGGTGAGTCATAAGGGCAAGCTTGACATTTAAATGCAACTTTTCAGAACATTTTATTTCATGTGCCAGTGTCTCAGTCTGACCATATGTGCAACTTATTCTAGCAGATGCTTTAGTTTGTATGTACAAAAAAACAGAGGCATGGAAAGACTTTTGTGTTGATGCCACCCACAGTGCTAACACCTGCATTAGCCTCCTCCATATCTGTGCTCTGTGCTATTTTACAATTCACCTCAAGAGAAGAATTAATTATAGACCCATTAGACACCTGTACACAAGCGTGCACACAAGAGCACATGAAGACACATGTGCACTGCACATGCACACAAATGGGGACCAAAAACAACGCAACACATTTGTTGATGTGAAAGTGTGAAATCAAACACTGGCGAAAAAGGAAAAGAGATTCGATAGTCCCGTTCAAATTTAAAAGACTCATTCATGTGGATATTAAAATATGTCATTTCATTTAAACATCTTACAGAACCTAGATGCTGATCTCGACTTATTCGAGAACCTTGAGCCAAGTGAAAGTTGAAATGAAATCGTGAAATCATATTGCTTCATGTTGCATTGGTGTATCTGATTCTGGTTTCTACATATCCTATGACTATGACCCCAGTGGTTGGTGTAACCCCAGAGACAGAAGTACTGTATTTACACACTGTCTTCACTGGACAGACAGTTTGGATAACTCTTCTATTCTTCTACAGCAGTCTGGCCATTAGAGAGTGAAAAAAAAGACGCTTGAACATTAACCAGAGGCGAGCCTCGTCGCTGTAGAGTTAGTGCCTAGTGGAAGTTACACTATGTTCAAAATCTGAAAATCGTTATACTGCTTACATTTTATTGCCTGCTAGACGACTGAGTGGAAATGAACCTCACTAATTCTTTCACCTGGAGGAACCCCAGACAAAGAGCAGCCAATAAAATCCCACTGCCTCACCAAATCAGTGTACGTGAGTGCAAAATGGAGTGTGAGCAATTGTTGTTTCTGCACTCAGTTGAAATCAGTTTTAAAATGTACAGGAGCGGGAGGAGATGTTTTTTGATGAGACACAGGCAGAAGAGTTGTCTGATCTGCAAAAGAGTGTCAGAGAGTTTTGGTTCCTAACACCCATTTGTGTATGCCATGCCGAATTATTTAATTCAGACAGGACCAACACAACATTTTTCGTTAGGTTTCGATTTTTGGAAACCTTCGCTCCAATCTATTAGCTCCTCCACCAAATATTTTTCGGCGGCAAAAAAAAAAAATATATCAGCGCTGAAATCACACCTGAATCAAATCATCAACTAATTACCAAGGGTGTTTTGGGCTGAAACTGTGTTAGAAAAATGGGGAAGTGTAAATCTTTGTTAGGACCTGAGTTTGACACTCTTTTCAGAGACAGACACTCCCTATCACTTGCCAAGGCAAAACAAGTAGGGAAGTGCCAGTGAGGAGATCCGAGTATATCCCTTCGCCATATTCTTCTAGCAATTTCTCTGCTGCTTCACTCTTTCACCCCTGAGTGATGCCCTCAAACACAGAGCCTAGAAATGCACCAGGAATAGAAGTGTAAATACGAGGCTACAGCAATGAGGTGATAATAAGGCACTCGCAGTCGATAGCAGTGTCTGAGATTCCTCTAGAGCTGCAGGAAGAGGAGAAGTGATACAACAAACTCCCTCGTTTCTCTGCTTACCTGCCACATTCAGGTAAATGGATGGGCTCGTCTTGTTCTCGCCATTCTTCTCGTTGACGGCCTGGACATAGTATCTCCCGGCGTCCATCGCAGCCGTGGCCAACACTACAAGCTGGTTCTCCATGGTTATGGCCCTGCAGAAAGAAAAAAAAAAAGAATTTAAAATAGTGCCTCACAGTTAATCCACAACTGACAATTAGGTCACTGCTCTGACAAATTTCTATATGTGCTATATATTGATAGCATTTCAATTAGCAGCCCACTGGTGTGTATTGAGCTCCATTAAAGTATAGATGCAAGACTTTACTGAGAGGCATCCAGCATAGAGGAATTTCATGGGCCCTGCACACCCTCAATGTGTCTGATCCCTCATTCTGACATAAGCAGAGAATCAATGAGCTGAAAGGGTCATTACTGGCAGAAATGGTGCACTTTGCGAGCATAAACCCACAAGATAGACTCCTGCTCTCCGTGTCAGTCACTGAAACATGGACAGAACCAACCTTGGGGTAAAATATTGAAGTGGACTTAGCGCTGCTATAAAATCAAAAAGTACAGACTTTGGGATCGGGACTAGATACTTGCAAGATGATGAAAGTATTACTCACAGTGATCTAAGGTTAGCCTACCGAATGTAGGCAGCGGTTCACACTTCCAAAGCGGTTCACACTGCTCCACATACACAGAATACTTAAGTGGATCTCTAAAGCATTGGAAATAAGCCTTAGCTGTGTGATGCCTGAAAACTGATGACTCCAGCTCATCAAGTCTGTATCAGCGCTTGGACTCTTTTTCAAGGTGAGATTATTATCTCAAACCAAATTTGTGGTACAGAGTGCAAGGTTCTTTTGATACCACTACACTTCACAAAGATGGAATGGAAGAAGTTCGCTTTTGTTTCAACAGATGAAAGGTGCACATTTCTTTTTTTCCCTTCAATCCCTCTCTCACGCACAGTTCTCTTCCCTCTTCCACTTCTCTTTTCCTGATTAATTGATGGCATCCTCAATCACACATCAATGGGGCTTTAGAGAACTCTCTCTGATGAGGCACGAGGCACAGCACGACTTGCTTGAAATGTGTGATTAGCTCTGGGGACCTGTAGCTCGTTCGTGTCTACACATTGGAACAAAGACTGTGGTCATTACCCATTTTTGAGATGGATCTCCACAAGAGAAAGTCGAGTCAATGAGACATTTGTGGCTAAAAAAACCCAGCTCTGGCAGTGGCCGGTGGGACCACTGGGGCTTCTGAGGGAACGTTGATTGTGTAATTAGAGTCTTCTGCAGATCTGCTAAATGCTTTTTTTTGATGTTCATGATTAAGTGAAGATTACCATAAAGAGATCCATCAAAAGCTGTAGCGTGAGGCCAATTAAGGATGGAGACAGAGGGACGCTGATATCCTCATCTTTGCTGTATGATCCTGGCTGACCATGCACAGATGCACATGCCGCACTCCTCGCATGATAACAGCAGCAGCATTAAAAGGTCACAGTGTTCTACCTTGATGGTGTCAATTAATAAACAGTCAGAGAACTGAAAACGGCTCAGCAAGCATCGTGGCCTCACAAATTCATGGCTATGAACTGCTTACCTTCATGATCATTTAAGGATGTACTGGGTTGCGTGCACCCAAAGGTTTGTCAAAATAAATAAATAAATAAATAAATAAATATGATGGAAGGAAACCATTTACCTGGTTTCTATTGTCTGAAAAGAATCGATACGAGTGGCATATGAAGTGATTTTATGATTAGTCGCGATAGTTTGGTTTCCATTACAATTCTCCAGATAAATGGCCCCTGCCAGGGGTTCAGTAAACAAAGTGCAGTGGGAGAGATAATGGGTAGCCTTGTTTTGTATCCCAGAGGGCTGCATGTCTGTTTGATATCAGCCCACAACCTATTACACATGCAGCCATGTGAAATGTTAATTCACTTAGGAAAGGTGCCCAGGTAATTTAAATATTCAAAGAATAAAACGACTGCTTTGATTTGTAAAAAGAGTGTACTCTCTCTGCCCGCCCATCTCCGCCAGGCCTTTATCCGGCCAGTCATTTCCAATAGGGGAGGAAGCTCGAACAATTTGACAACACAAGAATAATAATAATAAAAAAAACTTAGAGATGAATTTACTCTGATAGGTCCTTTATTATAATATTCTACACTGACTGTTTTTTGTGAAAAAAAAAAACCCCACAAGGCCATCATTTCAAATCATTTTCTATCCCGCTCTCTGGAGGCGTATTATTTATCGAGTTTACCTGATGTTCCAGGAGACTTTATTTGTATGCAGTTCATTATAGTGAGCAGAGCTGGTCACAGCAATAATGCATTATGAAGCCCCTCTATAATACTCTGAAACGTGAATGTTGCTGTGAGGTCCACCGTATAATTCTCCTGGGCATTGGACAACCGCTCGAGAGATATTACATTAATCAACATGGCAGGTACCTGCTTTCAGAAAGCTGCTTCCGAGAATATTTGTTTTCATTTACTACCATAAATTACACTCTTAAAATAGGCTTACTGGTCTGAGATGTATGATATAGTAATTAAAATGTCAACAAGTCATATTGTGCTCCTGTTTCTACTAAGAACCCTGTTGGGTGGATTTGTCTGTCGTTAGATTTTGATTTATGATGCTTTTAGGCCCAGAGAAAGCCAGCCATGTTTCTGAGCAAGGAGAAAGTACACTGGGACCTTGGGGAAGAGAGATAAGAGTCAGTGATGTGCTCAGAGCTGTACCACCCAGAAATGTGTCAGAAGCATGAGATGAGATATTCACTGTGCTTTCTCCATCTCGCACTGATGGTGGGGCTGAACAACAGATCAAAGCATAGGGTGGAGAAGGAAACAGACACTTCTCAATACAGAGGGAAATCGTCCAAGTCTACAGTACAAAGTCGGTGCTGTTCTGTATGTGTGTGTGTGGATGAGTCTGTGAGGTATGCAAGAAAGAGCTGTAAGAAAAAGTGTCTCCAGGGACACGTAGATACAGAATGATGACAGCCCTCCACTTCCCATTTAGCCTTGGGGTCAAACCATTAAATGGTCAAAGTGAAAGAAAGCAGTTTAGAGAGACTTCCTGGGTGGAGGCTCAGATGTGTGCAGACAACTCAATCCACACATGCACATATACAACGATGAGCCATAACATTATAACAACCTGCCTAATATTTTGGTTAGGTCCATCTTGTGCCACCAGAACAGCTCTGACCCGTTGAAGCATGGACTCCACAAGACCTCTGAAGGTGTGCTGTGGTATCTGGCACCAAGACGTTAGCAGCAGATCCTATAAGTCCTGTAAGTTGCGAGGTGGGGCCTCCATGGATTGGACTTATTTGTCCAGCACATCCCACAGATGCTCGATCAGATTCAGATCTGGGGAATTTGGAGGCCAAGTCAACACCTTGACCTCTCTGTCATGTTCCTTAAACCATTCCTGAACAATTTTTGCAGTGTGGCATGGCGCATTATCCTGCCAAAAGAGGCCATTAGGGAATACTGTTGCCATGAAGGGGTGTACTTGGTCTGTAACAATATTTAGGTAGGTGGTACATGTCGAAGTAAAATCCACATGAATTCCAGGACCCAAGGTTTCCCAGAAGAACATTGCCCAGAGCATCACACTGCCTCCGCCGGTTTGCCTTCTTCCCATAGTGCCATCTCTTCCCCTGGTAAGCAATGCACACACACCCAGCCGTCCACATGATGTAAAAGAAAACATAATTTATCTGACCAGGCCACTTTCTTCCATTGCTCCATGGTCCAGTTCTGATGCTCATGTGCCCATTGTAGGCACTTTTAGCAGTGGACAGGGGTCAGCATGGGCACTCTGACCAGTCTGTGGCTCTGTATGTTCTGACACCTTTCTATCATAGCCAGCATTAACTATTTCAGCAATTTGTGTTATAGTAGAGGGGATTGGACCAGAAGAGCTAGCCTTCGCTCCCCAGGTGCATCAATGAGCCTTGGGCGCCCATGACCCGGTCGCCGGTTCACCTTCCTTGGACCATTTTTGGTAGGTACTAACCAAACACCCCACAAGACCTGCTGTTTTGGAGATGCTCTGACCCAGTCGTCTAGCCATCACAATTTGGCCCTTGTCAAAGTCGCTCAAATCCTTACGCTTGCCCATTGTTCCTGCTTCTAACACATCAACTTCAAGAACTGACTGTTCACTTGCTGCCTATAATATACCACCCCTTGACAGGTGCCATTGTAATGAAATAATCAATGTTATTCACTTCACCTGTCAGTGGTTTTAATTTGATGGCTGACTGGTATATATACACTCACTGGATGCACCCATACATACACACACAGGTGCTCAGCGCCACCTGACTGCCCATCTCAGACCTGACCTTAATGTTCTCCCGCTCAGTCAAAATGAGAAAAACCCTGTCTCTGCTACAATCATCCTGTATTGAATCTTTCTGTATTGAACCTTCTTTCTAAGTTTAAGAAAACACCAAGCTAACCTGTATAATCTTGTGAGCATAGTACTGGTCATATGGTTAAAAGTGTATCCTTGACTATTTACATTACACAGAAAAACGCCTGTACTGAAAAACAGCAGAGAAAGTGTCCACTCAGAGCGTCCTCTGTGTTTGTGCTCTGTGTGTGACTCTTCTCCTTTCTCAGCATGCTCTCCAGCATTTTAATGTATAACTGCATACCCCGGTTCAGTAGGGCACCAGGCTGGAGCTCAGATAATCAATGGCGCCAATGCAGTCAGTCCAAAGTTTCCCACCCTGTTCTTATCCAGGCCACGGTGAAGCATTTCAGAGGCAACTCATAATATCCATTAGGAGCAGTAGTCTGCCATATATCATCTGATGAATAGTGGCCAGTGTTGTACAAGCACAGATAACCCTGAAGACTTGCCCCTCTCATGACACGGATACAAACATTTCTGAATAATCCATATGTATCCTGAGAAAGATATGTGGGCTGGCTTCAAATGCTCAAGGTCAGGAGGTGTGAATTAATCAAAATGGGTAGATTATGCCAAAGGTTGTGAGTTTACAAATAAATATTTCAGCTTATTTATCACTTGTGTCGTCAAGGCAAAGGTTGTTTTTATGAGATGCACTTAATGTTGTTTTATGTTCAATAGATCTGATGATTGCAAGCTTCTACAATGCTTAAAAAAAGCAAAGGCTAGCCTGTCTGGTCCAATCCCACAGAAGAGCTACTGTGGCACAAAAACTGAAAATGTTAATGCTAGCTATGATAGAAAGGTGTCAGAACACACAGTGCATCACAGCCTGCATGTGGGGATGCGCAGCCACAGACCGGTCAGATTGCCCATGCTGACCCCTGTCCACCGCAGAAAGTGCCTACCATGGGCAGGTGAGCATCAGAACTAGATGGCAATGGTATTCCCTAATGGCAGTGGCTTCTTTCAGCAGGATAATGCTCCCTGCTACACTGCAAAAAATATTCACGAATGGTTTGAGGAACATGACAAAGAGTTCAAGGTGTTGACTTGGCCTCCAAATTCCCCAGATCTCAATCTGATCGAGAATCTGTGGGATATGCTGGACAAACAAAATCCATGGAGGCCCCGCCTCGGAACTTACAGGACTTAAAGGATCTGCTGCCAGACTTAAAGGATTTAAAGGATCTTAAAGGATCTTGATGCCAGATACCACAACACACCTTCAGAGTCCCTATATACTGCTTAATTTTTAAAAAATTAAAGAAAAACATGTAACTGTGGTTTCTACTTATCCTGTCATACACAGCCTCCCACTGAGTGTGTATAGAGATGCTACGAAGAAAAATAAAGCTTGGAAGAAAGTAGCAGAGATCATTGGCGTCTTTGTAGCTAGTGCAGTTACAGTAACTTCCGCTGCTAATCTGCTAATAGATACTACAAAAGACAAATAAATCTTCTCATCGGAGATAAAAACACTGGACGGACGCTACACACCCAAAAGAGCCCCAAAACTACACGTGACATGAGTGCTAGCATGATCGCAGGGTAACTCTTCAAAACAGTGTTTCTAGTAACATGCTGTTCCACATTTGGTGGAAAATTATCTCCCAAAAAAGGCAACTTGGAATAGGGTCAAAGGAGAAACTCATCCATTCTCATTACCTTGAGCTTTCTACTTCACAAACATCCAGAGCTGTCTTGTGGCCACACTGATAAAAACAACAACAACAAAAAAAACAGACCCGTATTAATATTAAATCGGACAAGCAAATATATAAGAGAGGAAGAACACAACAGGGAAGATATGCGTAACAGATTTGAGAATACTTTTATATATCTGAAGAGTTTTCTCTATTATAGATATTGAGGGCTGCATTAATGTTACAGAGTAAAGCTCACACTGAAATAGCAACCTCTAACACTGAGCTCAAGAGTGAAAAAAGCTTTCCTTAAAATACATTTCCACAAAGTGAATGAGTATACAACTTTTCCATACACAACTTTCAAGTCACATAAAAAGGCCTTTTCTTTGCTTCTTCTTTCCTGCTCTAAACACAGAGGACCACGCAAGGAAGGAATACAAGCAATCTTCAGAAAGATGACATTTTAAAAAGTGTATTTCCTCCTTCGCTGTGTAAAACTGAATAAACAGACCACAAATGCATCGGAACCAGCCATACTTCTTTTCATCGGCTGCGATGTGCAGCTCCATGCTGTGGGGGGACTACTTAACATTTCAGAGCCAAGCACAACTGTGGGAAACTAACAATCCTACACCCTCACTGGATCCAACTTTCCCCTTGCTCTCCTCACTTTACAAGACCGTCTCTTCAAAATCGCTCCTGGGTTCTGACTCCGGAAATGCCTGGATTGCTGTGATTGCTGTCTTGGGCCACAACAGGAACCAAATGGAGTCATGTAGTCAAAAAAAGCTTGATAAAATGCAGGCCAGGAGGGGCTGGTTCAAAGAGAGTGATAGTGATAGTAACTGTTCTTTCATTCTATAGAGTCACTTGTTCCTGCCTGTATAGGTAGTTTTACCCTATGCGATTACAGCCGTCTTTAAGATTATTACTTGTCACTCTGAACAAGATGATCCCACTACAGTCTTAGGCTGAATTCTATAGCAGATTGTGTGTTCTCCATGTCAGATTATACAGTGAAGAGCCTGTAATATAGACCGGCGATTATTACTATGAAAATTACTATGTGCTGCTTACGTCATCAATCCAGGCTGGTGCAGAAAATGGGGTCATAAACAGAAATAAGTCATTGGTGTTATCCCTAGAGAAAATGTTTTAAAAGGGGACAACATGGAATGCCCATTCTTCAAAGTGAGCCTGAGGTAATATGCATTATGTCCATTAGCATGCGACACAATGCATGAGGGGCCAGGGATGTAGGCTAACATAACGTTGTATGAATTAATGTGTGCAAGTGAGTATTTTACATTTACATTTATGACATTTGGCAGATGCCCTTATCCAATTACTCATTTATACAACTGAGCAATTGAGGGTTAAGTTGGACCTCGCTCAAGGAACTCACAACCTTCTGATCAGAAGTCCAATGTCTTAATCACTGATTTAAATGATTGCTTTCTCAAACATAAACATTTCATTTCGCATTTTGAATTTCAATGGACATTGTTGAAAAAGCTTTACAGAAATATATACATTCAGCATATAAATTTTAAATTTATAAATTTATCCCTAATGAGCAAGCCAGAGGCGACGGTGGCAAGGAAAAACTCCCTGAGACGTTATGAACCCATCTTCATCTGGGGGACACCGAATAGTGCGGTTAGAAATAATTCCCTTCTATAACTGTGTGCTATATAGTCAACAGGTGCAATTGAGTAACCAGGTAATTCATTCTAGTTTTAACATGACTATTTTGTTGATGGAGACTTGTGCAAAACTGATGGAGTCTAGTGCAAAACTGTTTGTGGCAGTCTTAAAACTATCATAGCAATCACATAGTATCATAGCAACTCTGAGATTATAATTAAAATAATCCTGACACTGCCAGAACTTACCAAATCAGCCACCAGCGAGCATATTGTGCGCTTTTTAAAACCGCCGATCTCAAGTCACAACCACAGATTTCTTGAAATCTTGCTGAAAACTGTAAACACAGCTTAAGGGGCAGCCTTCTAACAAGCCCCTGCTCATACCACCTTCCTTACCAACACCCATACACAGGCAAGACTTTTAATTATTCCACAAACACATTACAGCGACAATCACTGAGAGAAACTGTCTGAACCTTTAATGAGGGAGGGGGACTCAGGATAAAAGTTTAAAAGTTTACTTGGATAGAGTAGACATGATTTTTTTTCCCCTGATGAAAATGACAGCCTGTCTGCCAATCCATCCAACAATAATGGTAGACTGTCAGTCAGAATGCACTAGCAGGAAAATTGGGATATAGACCAAAATGACGGTATGTGAAAAGTTTACTAGGTGGTTCTCACTACTGGGGGGTGTTTCTTCATTTCGGCAAAAGTTTATGCCTGTGAACCCACTGTGCTGGTGACAACCCTGAATCCTGAGTGCTGAAGATGGTTCTGATGGCCATGGGTGCAGTCAGCGTGACAGCACAACAAAGGCAGACCTGAATCTTTGTTGTGTCAAGGCACTATATACATCCTACATCTGAAATGTGAAGGCTATGATGGTGTCATGCTTTACATCACAAGAAAATACACTGTACGCTATTCTCTTTTATGAGTTGGGTTTTGGAGTGCGTGGCCTTTGGCTGCATACATTGCTTTTACTATTCCGACTGTTGTTTGAATCCTGGCTATCGACTGGCCATCTCACTGCATTTCAATCAGTCCTTTGGGTTTCTGGAGCAGAAAATTAAATTACTGAAAAAAACCCCCACCAACCAAACAAACAAACAAACAAAAAACTTAAGACAGAGGGGATCTAAATATATGTGCCATGGTGGCCAGATGTGACATGGATTGCAATTTTGCTTAAATGCATATCAGCTTTGAAATACATATAAATATGTTATGAATAAAGCTTAAAGGGATTTCCTTCTAAAAGGTGCCAAGCAGAACCACATTTTTAGAAAGCTACTACAGCTAACCATGCAAAGAACCCCAGAGGAACATACAACAAAGATGCTTTCAAATATAATTTTTTAAAAAAGAAAGAAAATCTATATATATAAACACTAGCAATAGAAGTAGCAGTAAAATTACAAACAAACTCAATCAAGCCAATATTTGGTGTGAACACCAAATCTGTTTCTAAGACAAGTGCATAAATGATTTCTATATAAAATAGATATTTTTTATATAAAATAAATTATAAAAAATAGTTTTTACTTTATATTTAATTGTTTCTCTAAACAAATATTTTTTCATCGAGAACATTTGCTTGACATAATTAGGAAATTAGAAATTAGGAACTTAAAGAAAAATCTCTGTGGTGAAGTTTGCTCATGAAGCTGGTTGTGAACTGCTAAATGTGTGCAAAGCTTCATCAGAAATACTGTTCTAATTTATATTTTAGCTTGATTTGTTTAGCACTATTCTTCCTCAATGCATAATTCAATATGTGCTACTTAAAAATGTTAATGTCCTCATTAATATTCTAAAATAATACGAAAAACCTTCTATAAGCATGGGTGTGCAAACTTGGCTTATAGTATATATATATATATATATATATATATATATATATATATATATATATATATATATATATATATATATATATATATATATAGAGGGAAAGAGATAAGTAGATATAAATACATGTAAATATATTTACATACCAATATATGTAAATATACCAGGACACTTCAACAGCAGCATGCCATGATTGTTTGCATTGCTAGGTGTTGCTATGGCAGTGATGAAATGTGTAAGCTTAAGGAGAAAAAATAAATTTCTATACACTCAGACCATAACAACACTAATATATCCTAAGTTGTGGATGAAACATCTACTAATTTCAAATGATTAATTGTTCTTACCTCTTAAGAAAACAAAATGCCACCTCTTTTCTACAATGAGTGCTCTTTGTTTATCCTTTTCAATATCAAACCAATTAAGAGGAAATGGGTGGAGGGAAAAAACAAGATCACAGGCTCATTAGTAACAGCATAAACATACACTTCCATTATCCACACAACTGTGTAGTTTTTTAAAAAATTATTTTTTTATTTCAACAAAGAACCGGTCGCCCTTATATATATATATATATATATATATATATATATATATATATATATATATATATATATATATATATATATATATATATATTTTTTTTTTTTCATTTTCCTAGAGTCGCCTGATGCACATTGTTCTCGCTGAGGGAATTAACAGGGTTGCCAGGCAACCAGGTTGCTGGCAGGTCCCAGGCTGCTCCTTAAGTAAGCCGGCCGCCTGTGTGAGGCCGAATGGAGCGCGCCCGTCTGCTCCGGGGCCTTCAAGTGCTAGCTGACATTTCAAAGACTTTCACTGCAATTCATTATGGAACACGTCCAAAGCCTGATTAAAATGATTTGCTCCCTGATAATTTAACCTGCTGATTTTCCATCTGTCTGTCTTGACAAGGGTGTAGTGAAGAAGAAGACGAAGAAGAAGAAGAAGAAGAAGAAGAAGAAGAAGAAGCGAACTAATATACCATTTAGATATGATGAATAATGATGAATTATATAACTGTTACACTCAAGTGCAGAGAAGACAACATCCATCCATCCATTTTCCACACCACTTGTGGTTGAGCCTATACAAGGGAACTTGAGGCACAGGGCGGGGCACACCCATCGCAGGCCTCAATTACACACACAACTCATTGCCCTGCTTACAAGTCTAGCTTGTTCTGATCAGATACCAGCTACCAAAGCACAGACTGAGCTGGTCAAACTGGTAGACCATCTTTGCCAGCTAGTGAGCTATTTTCCTAGTGAGTTATATTTCTAACTCATCCATAAACATTTGAGATTTTCTAATGGCCTTACTTTTGAGTTTCTTAGTTTCTTAAAAACAACTTGTCTACTATTGTAGTATTAGTAGCGGTCTTTCAGAAATTGTTTCCTTCAGCACTGCCAGCATTTACCAGCTGACAACGATGATCTACCAGTTTGACCATCTCTGCCTGATATCTGGTCAGAATAAGTTGTATTTTTTCAGCAGGGTGAACAGATCTTGCAGCTTCTGCATCTTACCTGTTGTAAACAGTTAAACTCATTAAAAAGGGCATATACTGTAAATGTCAGAAAGCTACAAAATAGATTTTAAAAGGTCAACGAAACGGAACTAAATATGAGCAAGGACTCCAAAGTTCATATTTGGCTTTTCGAAAGTATAAAACAGAAAAGATGGACATGAGCTAGACTCTATTTACAGTAACAGAAATGAGCAACTTCACATTGCAAGCAACTTCAAACTCAGCTCCTCTCTTTATTGGTGGAATCCATCTTAAAGCCACATGATATAAACGTGTCCTTATTTCAAAGAGGGGAATAATTTCGCAAAGATCTCACACAAGCTGTACCTTCAACCACATCAACACAGCTATACTATTTACTTTGGGTAATTACTATTCCCTTGCTGTAATCATGCCACCTCAGCTGGACCATCCCTCCTAATGTGTGTTGGGGCAAAAGGGCATTCCTCTAAAGAGCAAGTGAGAACATCCAATCTCATCCTCTTTCTTACCGAGCCATTACTTTCCCTAATGCCGCTGAAGTAGGTATTGTGCAATGCTGGAAAACTAGTGGTACTCAGAGGCACTGGGTTGTTTTGTGTGTGTGGTTTTGTTCATAAACCAGTCCTGTCTACTTTGTTCTAGCTGTTGGAGCACATTTGTTCTGGCAGACTGATCAGGGTTCAGGTTGTGGTGGAAATGTGCTTTCACTACCTTCTGCTGTCTCTCCCAATGAAACTCATTAAAAAACAGGGCACAACCACCTGCAGTGTGTGTGTGTGTGTGTGTGTGTGTGTGTGTGTGTGTGTGTGTGCATGTGTGTGAGTGCGTGAGACTATGGCACTATGGCACTGTGGCAAAATGACAAGCTGTCATGCAGATCACAAATGTCATTTCTACAAACCATTATCACACCTCTCTTTAAACGAAAGTGAATATGGATGTTTTGGTCACAGTAGGCTTGGCTGATTTGCGGGGGGAAAAATCAATTTTATAGTCAATGTTAAGACACGTCAATATTCAAAAGTGCAAAAGGTAAACATTTTTATCTTAAATTACTGTAAATTGAGATTTTTTAAAGTTTGCATCCTAAAAACAGACAAGTAAAGACATTTCCCTTTTTATGCCTAATTTTTTACTGTCATATTGAATCAACTGATGTTGTTTTGCTTTAACGCAATTTATTATAATTTAATGTGTAAAGCCATGCTTCAAATAACTGACAGGAACAACATGAAAACAGAATCTTAATGCGTGCAAAATAATAGAGACAGGAAAAGAGAACAGACTGTTTAAATTACTTGCATATAATGACATTTTGGAATTGCCAAATGTTCACATGAGCAACAGCAAATGACGAATAGTTCGGAAAAAACACGTACTAAGTTGTATGTGATACAATTTGCTGTTGTCAACAAATATGCAAAGGCAATCTTGTCTAGAGATGATTGCACTACTAAACAGATAAAAAAAAAAAGGTTCTCCTCTATACACCGGATACACAGGATGGTGCCACAAAATGTTCAAATGGAGCTCAACTGACTGATGGATGTTGAGTCCGAAACGCTATAGTACAGCACAAAAAATGAACATCAAAATCATTTGGACATGAAGGACCAACAGATAACTATATTTTTGTCCGTAGCTATAGAGGCAGATCTTTCACAGCTGCAGCTACGGCTCCACAAAGCTCCACGGTTGCTAAATGTGCTACATAAGGTGGCGTTTCCATGCAACACAGCTCTGTCTATCTCAAGATGTGGATCAATACCTTGATGTGGGCTTGTGGGATGAGTTTGTCACACTGCAAAAAATTTGACACCCAAAGGGAAAAAAATGGTGAGGGATTTTTTATTAACTCTTTTAGATTGAAAGCAAGCAAGAAAATGTGCATATGGAAAAAAAAAAAAACCCTGAGAAATATAACCCAATCAGTGCCGCCTAATAACCAGTGAGCGTTGTGGAACTGTTGATTAATGGCATTAGGCGAGGTGAACGCATGTAGTGTATTAACTGTAAATTGGCCTTCAGAGGTACGGAGGCCTTGGAGGAAAGCAGTCGTTAATTTACATATTAATTCATTTTACAGCAGATCATTTTAATATGGAAACCACAGATTCTTGAAATCTGTACTTGCTGGAAAATGACATTACAAGGTAAAGTGGATTTACCCATAATTTTTTTTTTTTCTCCACAAAATCAATTATCTTGTACTGAAATGGCACTGGAAAAAATGACATCTTAGATAACATATCTTGAATGTAGTCGAATTAAGGACGATTTCCTATCATAAGCTTACAGTAAGCCAAATATTAGATTATCAAATCTATTTCTAGATATTCTTGATAGTCTTTTTCAATTCCCAGATTTTTCTCTTTTTTTCTTTTAAGCAATTATTTCTAGAAAGAAATGTGTAAATGCATCTAAGAACAGGCTGAGTTATTTGATTTGATTTGCAGTGCATATTTGAAATATTTGAATGTTTATAGCTGCAAATTAGCTATTTGCAAACACATGTATCAGATATTTAAGCGTCTACACTCTCCACGGCTGTAGCAGTAAGAGACCAAGCCTCCAGTCCCGATCATAATGAATTCATACGAGGGCTGTTTTGCTCCTGTAGTAAACACCCATAAACGCTTTGTGGTTATGGACACTCTTGTGAGCCTTAAACCAAGATGAATATGCACAGTAGTAGCTCTCCAGTTTGCTGAGAAGAGCGAAGCTTACGCAATTAATGAGGAATGTGACTAGAAGCAGCCCGTGGAGAGAGCGCAAGAACATTGCCTCCTCTTCCTGCCTCTAAACACCATTAAGGAGTTTGTGCTTTGCCGAGCCAAGGCGTGCGCTGCCGGCGCAGCTGCCAATAAGGGCGCAGTTTACCGCAGCTGAAATGCTCATGGTATCCATCTGATGCCTTGGCTGTGAACACAGACACACAGAATTATCATGACCAGAGAGCAGACTTGGAGAAATCCTGTTTCTGAGATAAAGATTTCTCTCTTCTGTGGTCTAGTCGTGGACACACAGAAAAACAAAACAAAAAAAACAACCTGACCTTCAGGTCGAGCAGAAACACTGCACTGGACAAGATTTCTATTGAGTAGTTAAGACTGTGGATTAGAAAGATCATAGACGCTGGATAAAGAGCTCTGATGACAGCAGTATTTCAGGCTTTAGGACTTGGAAAAACACACTGACGTAAGGGAAACATTGACCTTTGTGAGGGATCTGGCTGCGGCAAAGCACTTCGCTCCATATTCAGCACGGGCGGTGGGGCAGGGCTCCAGAACCTGCTGCAGGGACCATTAACAGCCAAAATATGCAGCAGGCATTCAAAGCATTAACAGCTGACACCAGAGCTGCATGGCATCGGTGTGGTCTCTAAACAGAAGGCCGTTTTTAAAAGCAGGCGCCCGAGTTGGATTTGGTTTCGATGCCTCTGCTTCCAAAAATGACAACTGGCTTCCAGGTTCGTAAAATAAACAAATGGTCCACACGGAATAATCACGGCATTAAAAATCCGTCCCCATAAACTGTGCAACTTTATATTCTCGCAGTTAAGGTTTCTCTAATCACCTCACTGACAGGCAAAGGACAAATGGGCTATTTTATTATTTTTTTAAATTATTATTCAAGTGGCTGACACTATAGAACATACAAGGATTACTCTGAGAAATGCAATTACAGCCAGCACATTATCTGCAGAGCCACTGTCTTTCTGATGCCCGTGTCTCTGTCATCGTTTTTACACATTAACAGTGCTTATATAACTGTTCTAACCACTGAAAGGCCAAATCAAGAGAACTTTTATAGTTAAAAAAGAGCAATTATAAGTAATTACAGGTGCACAATTAAATGAATAAATCATGGAATTTAAACCTGGTTGTTTAATGGCCATAATTTACTCGAGTCAGTACTGCCATGCTTTTCAAATACTTCTGAACGATGAGGAAAGTAAATGTTTTAGTAGGATGTCATCCACAAGAAATTTATGACAGTGAAAATTAGACCAATCAGCACAGGTGGAGGTTGATGACCTGAGCCTTATGCTTGAATCACTTCAATGTCCCACATTTGATCTGAGCTTTCAGGTATTTTTATAATGCTTGTTGAGAGAAGGGTGGTGATGGTTTGGGTGGTAAAAGCCTCCTGCATTAAGCTTTCAGCACCAGGCTGAGACAGAGCTGTCTGGACTGGAATAGAAGGTTGAGAGGAGCGCCTCCTGGGCTATTATAATGTGATTCCTGAAGCGTCTCTCTCCATCAGTAATTAATTCTCAATTAAAGTGAGAAGCATAGAGGTCTGACACCAGAGACCAAAGCGGGAGGGAGGAAGAGAGCGAAGGGGCCGTATCGGAGTCTCATTAGTAGATTTAAATTGATCTGATACAGCTGCTCAATAACAAAGAAAGAAGATGTCCTCAACCCCATTTTCCTTCTTGTATCCAAAAATCATCGAGATAAACACCCAGAACCCAAAGTCAAAGAAGACATCAGGCACAGAGAACAGCTGAAGCGCTACAGATGGGATTGTGCTTAATTTTTTGAATTAAAAAGCTTGCCAGATACCAGGTTGATTAAGTGTCACTCAGTAGCTGTGCATTTCTATTGAATTACAGCAGGCTTGTCACTTTAAGGCCGGTGTTCTTCTTAGTAGCTTTCATTCAGTGGGACGCCAACTCCTTTGCATTAACATACCCATCAGCTTTCATTTTCTGCTCGATGATTTGTCACATAAAAAGCACCAGTCAAGCTAGCAGGTACAAATCTCGCTTGTCCATTATGCAAAACAAATGTGAAAGACTGCAAATTGGATTTGCTGCCTGGCTTATAGTTTGCTAATGGCTTACAGTAGGTAATGCAACAATGATGGTAATCCAGAGAAGGAAAAACAAACAAACTCCATGTAAACACAGATGACTCCCAAACACTGCAAATAAACCTGAATTCCAGGAAAGCTTTTTAGAATATGAACTTGCAGCTAGAGAAAATGTTCAACCTTGTATTCTGTGACTTCTAACCAACACCACCTGAAAGGCTTATAGACCTTTTTGTATACAGCTATTCAATGGTGAGAGAGAGAGAAATATATTCAATGGAGAAAAAAAAAATTTCTTAAAAGACAGCCATTACAATAATGCCCCTGCAGGCTTGGACTCTAGGGCTCCACTAGTTGTAACAGTAATTTAGACTCCAGCTATTTTTACATCATCTCTCTCTCTATATATAAAGCAGTAATATATGTGTATACTGTATATATAAAAGCAATATGTTCCTATATGAAACATCTCAAAAACTTCTGATTTTAAACTTTCTCACACACTGTGAACCAATTATTTACCTATATATCAATAATGCATTAATTCACTGGATCCTGCAGCCTCATTAATAAGCTATTTCAGTGTAACGGAGCAATTAATACATTAGTATAATTAGGCTAGACTTTTCATTTTCCATGTTTTTTTCAGGAACTATTGACTTTTTTAGGGCAGAATGTCCAGAAATAGCAATAGAATCTCTTTATATTTTCATTCACACAAGTTACTTGCACAACAATATACACTATACAGCCAAAAGTATGTGGACACCTGACCATCACACTCATATGTCCTTGTAGAACATTGCATTCTAGATTTATTCCCCCTCTGTTGTTATAATAACCTCCACTCTTCTGGGAAGGCTTTCCACTAGATTTTGGAGTGTGGCTGTGGGGATTTGTGTTCATTCAGCTACAAGAATATTACTGAGGTCAGGTACTGATGTTGGATGAGGAGGTCTGGGGTGCAGTCAGTGTTCCAGTTCATCCCAAATGTGTTCAGTGGGGTTGAGGTCAGGGCTCTGTGCAGGACAGTCGAGTTCTTCTACTCCAACCTTGGCAGACCATGTCTTCATGGAGCTCGCATTATTCACAGGGGCATTGTCATGCTGGAACAGGTTTGGGCCTCTTAGTTCCAGTGAAGGGAAATTATAATGCTACATCATTCAAAGACATTGTAAACGATTGTGTGCTTCGAGCTTTGTTGCAACAATTTGGGGAAGGCCAACATTTGGCTGTGATGGTCAGGTGTCCATATAGTGTATGTTTGTAAATAAATAAATAAATAAATAAATAAATAAAAGGCTGCTAAATAGACGGTGTAATATTCAGCAATAAATAAATATTAAATAGATTCAATCAATTCTGATATTTGCCTTTTTATTAAAATAGCCAAGCTGCTGCCCTTTAACGTCAGTGTCACTAACGAAAGCTTCATGAAATAGTTTTTTTTTTTTTTTTTTTTTTAAAGTAACATTATTACACATGCAGCAAATATGCCATGGATATGTAACATTTCTTTTAGTCGCTGACTTCAAGTTGATAAGCATAGTTTGGCTACTGGTTCAAACTCTAAAATTCAGGGATGGATATTTTTAAGTTGAGCACTGATTTCAGACACACTGACTGCAAATGCAATGCCTCTGCATATTTCTTTATCCTAATTTTAATTTAATCCTCCATACAAGCAATGGCACAGTAAACATGACCTAGTTTGGCATACTTTTAAAGTCTCTCACTGTGGCTACTTTTTTCATATCACTAGGAAACTTTCTCTGAGCTTTGCTGAAAGTTTAATTTTAGCTGTCAAGTGCTTTAAACCACTGTGGACCAAATGGCCTATCACATCAACAGGTGATCGCAGCCTCAAAAGAAATACATCCAGCATAGCATAATATGTTGGCTCGGAAAAAGCATTTTTTCACAGGCTGACCCACTCTTTGTGGGACTTTTTGTGCTGTGAAGTATAATTAAGGCCATAGCAACAAAAATTTTCCTGGCATCCATTATGTAAAACTGTGTTTACCTGAATTATCACAATCTCTGCACATTGCACATCCTTACCAAACATGTAATTAAAGGTTTCTATTGTGACAGTCGAGTCAGTTTCCTCCCTCTAAAACAAAAAGCAGAAGTAAAAGCTTATCCAATGAGCTGCTGCAAATGAGCTATTTAGAGAAAAAGCTACTGCTTTGATGACACTGCTTTCAGATACTTTACTCTGATAGATTGGTTATTAGATTCACCACAACAAATGGTGAAATCTACGACCTCGGGCAGTGGTGGCTCAGCAGTTAAGGCTCTGGGTTATTAATCAGAAGGTTGGGGGTTCAAGCCCCAGCACTGCAAAGTTACCACTGTTGGGCCGTTGAGCAAGGCCCTAACGCTATCTGCTCCAGGGGTGTTGTATCATGGCTGACCCTGTGTTCTGACCCTAGCTTCCTAACAAGCTGGGATATGTGACAAAATAATATTGCTGTAATGTATATATGAATTCTTATAAAAGGTTCACAGAGAGGAAGTTCTAAGTAGAAACCATTTAGGATGCAAAAATACTTTTCACTGACCAAAGGACCCTAGAGTAACCCGTATTCCTAAGAATGTAGCAAGCCTGAGAGGCAAACGTGCTTCTCTCATCAGCTAATCACATATTCTGGTCTTATTTCTGTTTTCTTACAAGGAACATATTCCATCACTACAATCTGTGAGTGAAGTGTATGTGGTGCTACCACCACCATGTTCAAACCGGACTCTTCTCATTCATAGTTCTGTGATGGTGGAACAAACTCAGATTCTCACAACCTTACAACATTCGTGGATACAAAAACACTTTCAAGAGCAGCAATTAGCATCATCACCTCACAGCTCCAGTGATCCCGGTTCCATCCTGAGCTCAGGTTACTGCATGTTCTCCCTGTGTGCATGGGTTTCCTCACAACTCCCATAAACATGCTGGTGGGTGGATTGTGGAATGTGGAATGTGCATGGTGACTTGAGCTGGACATGCTATCCCACATAGGGTGTATTGCCTGGCTAGGCTCCAGATCTAGCATGACCCTGCTGAGGATAAACGGCTTACTAAAAATGAATGCACAAATATACACCTTCAGTTCTCTCCCACCATATGAGTTCTCTAGAGTGATATGTGTCCCACCCCTGGAGGCGAGCCGTAGACATTAGCTGCAGTAACAGTTTGTTAGTAGTAAACATGGTAAGTCAGTGCGTTTTTGGCTGTCCCGTACACTATCCCCTTTTCCAACCATTGCTTGGCTGTGAAAAATTGGTTGGAGTTTATTCATCCAAAAGAGGGAGGAATTTGTATGTGGTCTTGGTTATATGACAGACACTTCTCTGGGTGATTTACCAACTTGGGGCCCATCAATGTTGGAATATGTCATTTCATCAGACTATGCGAGAATGTGATTCCATCTTTATACACATCGGGGCTTCTCCCGAAAGAGGACATAAAAAGGCTCTCGTTAATCTGTTCATCCGTTCACTGTTCTCTATATTAAGCTACTGTCTGGTTTGTTTGGATTTGGTAGGGCACTTAATGAAATGCAATGGTATCAGATACATCAACAGCTAGAAAGAAGGAGTTCTACTTTTCCAATATGCACCAGATCAGAACTTACCAAATCCCAGCTCTAGAGACACACAGAGATTTTTGTTGATATTTCCAGTTTGATTGTGAGACAGTGAAGTGGAACTGAAGCAGGTATGAGGGATTAAAGGTAGGTGCAACGGTCTCACATGGGCAAGGCTACTATTACATCACCAACCGACCAGAGACATTCATTTCACGTCAATGGGAAAAGTGTATTTGGTCAGAGTGGCAGTTCATCCATATTTCAGAACAATATCATCCATTTTCCCCACACAAAATAACACTTCTCAGTGCTATGCTTAGTATGGAGTAGAGTCAACTGAGTAAATAGACATTCACATTCAGCATCTATGCTTTAACACAGTGGTTCTCAAAGTTGGCTCTAATGAAGCACAGACTGGTTACTTTAACTGAATAAGCTTAATTCAAACCTCAATAACCCCAAAACAATTAAATGTACCTGCTTATTGTGTTTTCTTAGGAGAAATTTCATAAATAAAAAGCGCTATGACTGAAATAAAAAAGCAAAAACATTATTGTTCACATTTAGCTGTATTATGTTTGGAGGGTGTCTGTGAAATTTCATTTACATTTTTATATAGTTTTGTATTTCTGTGTCAGATATTTCCTTATAAAGGGAACTGAAAGCAGTCATTAAGCATTGCAGGTGGGTGATTCAAACAAAGCCCAAGCACAGCATTGTGATTCCCTCCTGCTGGAATGCAGTGAAAGAAGCTGATTAAAAGGTTCAGAGCTCAGTGCTACACCATGGCCTGCAGCTCCTCAGCTCATTTCTGGTGCACAAGGCCAAGAGGTGCCATTTATCTTCACAGTCTGAACAGGGCTCAGCCTCCACACCTGCACCTGCACCTGCAAAGTCAGCATCCAACAAACTTGTTGGAACAATTAAACATGGCTTCTAATTCAACTGTAAATGTGATTATTAGGAACTTTGTTTCTAGGTGCAATGAGTGAAATTTTGAGCTTAAACTGCAGTACAGTTTTATTTGAACTCTATATTTATATATACACTCTATATTATATATATATATATATATATATATATATATATATATATATATATATATATATATATATATATATATATATATATATATATATGTGAGGATTTGTGATCATTCAGCTACTAGAGCATTAGTGAGGTCAAGCAAAGGAGAAATCTGAGATACAAAAATCTTTTTGTAATATTAATTGTTCTAATATATATATATATATCTATAGTGTTGAGTACTTTTCTTTTTTTTTTGCGCAAACATGTTGATAGTGAACACGGCCAAAATTTATTCCAATAGGAGTTGGAGGAGATGATGTTCAGGTGCTGCGTTCTGTTGGTTGCTCTCAGGAAGGGCCTGATAACTGATAATTGATTTTAAAATTTAACTGAAATAAACGGTGCGATTATAACACTGTGATGATTGGGGTCTTTTTTGCCTCCCTCACTTTCTTCCTTACTCTGTGTACAATATGCAGTAACCTCCTGGCAAAGTTTAAACTGTTTTAAACTATTGAAACTTTTTTATTATACTCTAATTGTACTTAATGGATTTTTTAAACTACTTGTGTATTGTTTTACACCCTTGACTTAATGTATGCAGGATAATTCTGGATTGAATTTATGCTTTACTATGCATGCATGTGTACGAACCTGGAGTGTCGACAGGAAACAAAAACAGTTGCTTGTGTTTCTAGAAAAGGATGCCTTTACACCACCATTACAAAAGTTGGTTTAGCCATTACTGACCTTTAATTTTATCTGTCTTTTTCATACTTTGCAATTCCATAGATTAGCTATTCATGAGCTTAAATGCATGCATTATTCATTGGTCTATTTGCATGACAAATGGACCTCACAATTAATTGTGATACTTAACGGAGAATGTGTTGAAGTTGAGAGATCTGATTTTAAATACCCTTCTTACAGAGTGTCCTCATTCAGATTGAGAGCTTTTTTTCTGACTAGTTGTTTACAGAGAAGAGAGTGAGAGAGAGAATGCCTTGACTTCATGACTTAAATGCGCACATTAGCACTCAACAAAAAAGGGAACAATCTCCATATCCTGAAGTAAAAAAAAAAAAAAGTGTGGTAAGTAATTTGGAATAAAAGCAATGAGGACTAAGGTAGAGGTGTGCAGGACTCATCAAAAAGTTTCTCTTGTGTTGGTTGGGAGCAGGCGGTCAAATGAAACTCACAGGACAAAGAAAGACTATGTACATTAGCATGACATGCAATACATTACTTCATTCATTCATTTATTCATTCTTTAGTAATTCTGGTCAGAATCACAGTGGTTTAAACTACTAATTTGCTTATATTTTAAGAAATAGAACCAACTAATTTCAGCAGAAAATATCACCAGCATGTGACAACGAAAATTATTGCAGGAGCATGTATGGAATTGGTCCATTGTGTCTGTGGGAGTGGGCGGGATTGGTCCATAGTGTCTGTGGGAGTGGGCGAGATTGGCCAATAGAGTCTGTGGGAGTGGGCGCGATTGGTCCATAGTGTCTGTGGGAGTGGGCGGGATTGGTCCATAGTGTCTGTGAGAGTGTGCGGGATTGGTCCATAGTGTTTGGGGGAGTGTGCGGGATTGGTCCATAGTGTCTGTGGTAATGGGTGGGACTGGTCCATAGAGTTTGTGGGAGTGTGCGGGATTGGTCGATAAAGTCTGGGGGAGTGGGCAGGATTGGTCCATAGAGTCTGGGGGAGTAGGCAGGATTGGTCCATAGAGTCTGTGGGAGTGGGCAGGATTGGTCCATAGTGTCTGTGGGAGTGGGAGGGATTGGTCAATAGTGTCTGTGAGAGTGGGAAGGATTGGTCCATAGAGTCTAAAGGGAATGGGTGGGATTGGACCATAGTGTCTGAGAGTAGGTGGGATTGGTCAAAATTCCTTTGGGAGCTGGCGGGAGTGTGATAAACATTCCTGTGACACTGCAATGTATTCTCATCAAAGTGTCCTTCCGACATCAGAATCCAAACCCATATCCAAAAAAGTGCATGGCCTGACGATAGTGTCCTCTTTTTTCACCTAGCAAATTAAGCATGCAACAGGTCACAAGTTGTTCTGATGAACTTTTCAGTAAGAAATAAAAGTCAACACTTTATAATGGTTTGACATTTTCCTACTTCACTTCACTAAATTAATCTGCCTCACCACCACTGCAGGCTGCTGTGTAACGTTTGCAGCTCCACTCCACCATGTCCAGCTTTCACACACACTCCCAACAGATTTAAGTGTTCCACACACACACATTCCCAACAGACTTGAGTGTTTCAATATGTCCCACATGAAATCTTTGGCTTGATCTTCCTTTTCAGGGCAGATTGCTTTCTGTCTGCCCACACACTTCTGTCAGCCACCGTCGGCGAGATGGGTGCGCAAATTTCCACACATGAAACAGGGAACAGGCGATGAATGTGCCACATTTATGCCTTGACTGACAGAACCTTTCACTCAGAGAAAGGCAGGATAAGGGATAACCATACCAAAGACAGATATCTTCCTTCTCTCCTCACTACCTTTTTTTTTGTTACTCTCACATGGAGGAGATTTGCTCACAGACGCCAGTTCCCGGGTCAATCCTGATTTATCCTTTCCCTCCCTCCTAACTGGGCATGACCTTTGATACCTGAAACGTGCTAAAAATTAGTGAATGGGAGCATGTTATAGCAGTCTTGGCAAGCTAATTCTGTATCGTTCATAAATTCTCCTAGGACTTAAGCTTATCTAACATCAAACAGTCATCCGTCATTACATTACATCAATTGCACAAGGTAATTTTGCATCATAGCACAAGCAAATATTTCTTTCTTTTAGTGGTTTTCACTGTGACATACTTCTGAATTAAACTGAATTATTCCTACTGTATATGTTCTGGTCAAAATAAATTTGGTAAATATATATAGGAGTACATGATGTCAACAATAAAATCATATCTTTTTAAGAATATTATATGCCTGAGAAAGTAGCAAGGTCTGTCTACATTGTGCTTGTACATTTATTTATTTACTTCTTTTTTGTTACTTTTATTTTCTTAACTGAATATAGGAAAACAAGTACAAGTATATATTTATATATAGTGGGTATGGAAAAGAATCACCCCCCTTTAAAACCTTGAAGATTCTGAGACCACATGGAAAAAGGTGTTATGATCAGATGAGACTAAAATTGAATTATTTGGCCTCAACACCAAACGATATGTCTGGTGGAAATCCAACACAGCTCACCATCCAAATAACACCATTCCTACAGTAAAGCATGGAGGTGGTAATATCCTGTTATGGGGGTGTTTCTCTATAGCAAGGACTGGAGCACTTGTCAGGATAGAAGGAAAATGGATGGGGCAAAATACCGTAAAATTCTTGAGGAAAATCTGCTGCTCTCTGCCAGAAAGTTGTCAATGGGAAGAAGGTTTACCTTCCAACATGACAATGACCCAAAGCACACAGCAAAACTTACAACACAATGGTTGAAAGAGAAAAAGGTGAATGTCCTTGCATGGCCTAGTCAGAGCCCAGACTTAAACCCCACTGAAAGTCTGTGGAATGACTTGAAGACTGCAGTCCACAAACGGTCACCATCAAATTTAACTGAACTTGAGCAATTCTGCAAAGAAGAGTGGGCAAATATTGCAAAGTCTAGATGTGCAACGTTAGTAGAGACATATCCCAAAAGACTCAAGGCTGTAATTAAAGCAAAAGGTGGCTCAACAAAATACTGACACAAGGGGGTGATCCTTTTTCCAGCTCAGTGATTCTGTTTTTTTATTTATTTATTTTTTCTGACATGTTGGTGTTATATCTTTCAGTTGGATGTTGCACTGAGTAAATACAGCTGGATAAAACAAAAACTGTGTCCGTCTTCATTTCAGGCTGAAAAGCAACAACATGTGAATATTTTAAAGGGGGGTGATTCTTTTCTATACCCACTGTGTGTATATATATATATATATATATATATATATATATATATATATATATATATATATATATATATATATATATATATATATATATATATATATATATATATATATATATATATATATATATATACACAGTGAAGTGAAGCTCTGGTGAACTCCATGCCCAACAGGGTTAAGGCAGTGCTGAAAAATAATGGTGGCCACAAAAAATTGACAGTTTGGGCCCAATTTGGACATTTTTACTTAGGGGTGTACTCACTTTTGTTGCTAGCGGTTTAGACATTAATGGCTGTGTGTCGCGGTATTTTAAGGGGACAGCAAATTTACACTGTTATACAAGTTGTACACTCACTACTTTACATTGTAGCAAAGTGTCATTTCGTCAGTTTTGTCCCATGAAAAGATATAATAAAATATTTACAAAAATGTGAGGGGTGTACTCACTTTTGTGAGATATTGTATGTATATATATATATATATATATATATATATATATATATATATATATATATATATATATATATATATATATATATATATATATATACATACACAGTGGGGGAAAAAGTATTTGATCCCCTGCTGATGTTGTACGTTTGCCCACTGACAAAGAAATGATCAGTCTATAATTTTAATGGTAGGTGTATTTTAACAGTGAGAGACAGAATAACAACAAAAAAAACCCCGAAAAACGCATTTCAAAAAAGTTATAAATTGATTTGCATTTTAATGAGGGAAATAAGTATTTGATCCCCTATCAATCAGCAAGATTTCTGGCTCCCGGGTGTCTTTTACACAGGTAATGAGCTGAGATTAGGAGCACTCTCTTAAAGGGAGTGCTCCTAATCTCAGTTTGTTACCTGTAAAAAGACACCTGTCCACAGAAACAATCAATCAATCAGATTCCAAACTCTCCACCATGGCCAACACCAAAGAGCTGTCCAAGGATGTCAGGGACACGACTGTACACCTACACAAGGCTGGAATGGGCTACAAGACCATCGCCAAGCAGCTTGGTGAGAAGGTGACAACAGTTGGTGCGATTATTCACAAATGGAAGAAACACAAAATAACTGTCAGTCTCCATCGGTCTGGGGCTCCATGCAAGATCTCACCTCGTGGAGTTTCAATGATCATGAGAACGGTGAGGAATCAGCCCAGAACTATACGGGAGGATCTTGTTAATGATCTCAAGGCAGCTGGGACCATAGTCACTAAGAAAACAATTGGTAACACACTACGCCATGAAGGACTGAAATCCTGCACCACCCGCAAGGTCCCCCTGCTCAAGAAAGCACATGTACAGACCTGTCTGAAGTTTGCCTGAATGATTTTAGAGGAGAACTGGGTGAAAGTGTTGTGGTCAGGTGTGGTCAGATCTCTTTGGCATCAACTCAACTCGCCATGTTTGGAGGAGGAGGAATGCTGCCTATGACCCCAAGAACACCATCCCCACCGTCAAACATGGAGGTGGGAACATTATGCTTTGGGGTTGTTTTTCTGCTAAGGGGACAGGACAACTGCACCGCATCAAAGAGACGATGGACGGGGCCATGTACCGTCAAATCTTGGGTGAGAACCTCCTTCCCTCAGCCAGGGCACTGAAAATGACCTTAATAACTTGGAGAGGATCTGCAAAGAGGTGTGCAAATGTGTGCAAACCTGGTGGCCAACTACAAGAAACATCTGACCTCTGTGATTGCCAACAAGGGTTTTGCCACCAAGTACTAAGTCAAAGGGGTCAAATACTTATTTCCCTCATTAAAATGCAAATCAATTTATAACTTTTTTGAAATGCGTTTTTCTGGATTTTTTTGTTGTTATTCTGTCTCTCACTGTTAAAATACACCTACCATTAAAATTATAGACTGATCATTTCTTTGTCAGTGGGCAAACGTACAAAATCAGCAGGGGATCAAATACTTTTTCCCCCACTGTGTATATATATATATATATATATATATATATATATATATATATATATATATATATATATATATATATATATATATATATATATATTGTATGTCATTAAAGAAGGCAGCATATTATATAAAAGACCACTTTTCAGACAAAAAACACAATGAAGGCTGCTGGGTTTTTCTGCAAATTAAGAAGTGAGTGCAAAAGTCAAAGTCTCCAAAAGAACTGTGGCTGGTTCTTCTCAATAAAACTTACCAGCTCATTTCCTTATAAAACTGAACTAATTGTACGAGAGACTACTTTTTTTTTTTTGTCACACCAAATATTGACTTTGTTTAATTCATTGAAGGCATCTTTGCTCTACAGCATTTCTTTGCATGTGACTTATTTAATTATTTCTATTTATTTTGCCAAAACTATTTCTAGAAAAGAAATACGCACAAATCTACAGTAAATATGAATGCAGGGTGAACAGAGTTGAACTCGAACTACAAGCAGGCTATTCCACAGGCTTTTCTCTGGTTAAGATGTGTACTCAGGAGACTTATATTGTTTTCATTTTTTTAAAATGATTTTAAAAAATGGGATCAGCATATGCAGAAATAAATTGTGGGTGATTCAATTATTCTTAAAATGCAGAACATGGAATTTCCTGCTCATTTATTTGAGCCACCATGTTGTCCTCCTTCACTGTCTTTATAAAAAGAACATAGTGAGCCATATTAGGCACTAGATTTTGGAGCGTGGCTGTAGGGATTTGTGATCATTCAGCTACTAGAGCATTAGTGAAGTCAAGCAATGGAGAAATCTGAGAGATCTTTTTGTAATATTAATTGTTCTAAAGCCAAAACACTTCTTTTAACATCCTGTGTGCGTTTGAAAAAACTAATGAACACAACATACAAGGACCAGCAAGAATAATTTCCTCTCTCCCCAACATGGCACATAAAATTTAAATGCATCCAACTCTGCTTAACTTGTTTCCTGCCAGGTGTCCAGCTTGACATTTGAACTGTGCAGTAAATGTGAGGGAAACAGAGCGAGAGAGATCATAATGGGCTACTCATCTGTGTTCTAATTATTTTTTCCCCTCATATCACCTGCTTTCAGCTTCTGTTGGCTTTTGTTGGTTATAAATGCATTTTGATAAAGGCTTACAGTTGAAATATATTTCTAAAACAAATGTAAATGTATTTCTGACCAGAAGGGACTTCAAATAAAAACAATCCCAAAACAAGTTGCTTTCATGTACACCTTAGGAGAAGCAGCTCAACCTATTTAACCAGTACCGACACCTTTCTATCATAGCCAGCATTGACTTTTTCAGCAGTTTGTGCTACAGTAGCTCTTCTGTGGGATCGGACCAGGCGGGCTAGCCTTCGTGATGCATGTGCATCAATGAGCATTGGGTGCCAATGATCCTGTCACCACTTCACGGGTTGTCCTTCCTTGGACCACTTTTGGTAGGTACTAACTACTGCATACCAGGAACACCCCACAAGACCTGCAGTTTTGGAGATGCTCTGACCCAGTCCATCACATCAACTTTGAGTACTGACTGTTCACTTGCTGCCTAATACATCCCACCCCTTGACAGGTGCAACTGTAACGAGATAATCAATGTTATTCACGTCACCTCTCAGTGGTTTTAATGTTATGGCTGATCGGTCTATGTAGTGCATGAAATGTAAGAAATATCAAAAATTGTAAAAGGATGAAGAGTACAAGAAAGGGGTGTTTTTCAGTGTGTGTGTGTGTGTGTGTGTGTGTGTGTGTGTGTGTGTGTGTGTGTGTACAGGAAAGGGGTGTTTTTCAGTGTGTGTGTGTGTGTGTGTGTGTGTGTGTGTGTGTGTGTGTGTGTGTGTGTGTGTGAGAGTGTGTGTGTGAGTGTTTTAGAAGGTTCAGGGGGGCATATGATTCCTCCCAGCCCTTTCATGGTTGATTGTCACTCCGTGGCAACCTGCCACCCCAGTTACTGAAGTGCTCTGCTTCTTTCAGCAGACGCTGTGCGCCATGAGAGCTTTTAATCAAAAGCAACCTTAAAACAGCCTCTGCGGATGAGGGTAGCTCTCAGCCTCAAAGGAAGAGATATGTGGGTGCTTTTGTGCTAACTGTAATCCTGACTGAAATCTCTAGGCTCCCTTTGCTCCTGCAGTGACAACAGACTTATTTATTTAAGAGCGAGAGGGAGGAGGGGTGGACGAAGACGGATGAGAGCCAAGGCCTTGGGAAGGAAAGCAGACTCGCCCTTTGGATGCCTGGGCTGACTGATGAGGGTTCTCAATAATTAACTTCATAAAGCAAGCCCTCCCAGCGAGCAGGTGCACTACGACTGGGCCACACAAATCGCTGCTATTGAATTAAATCAGCCTACGTCATTTGTCATTTGAACTTCCTTCGAGCCAAATGGCATTGATTCAGAAACAAGGTGTCGGCTCAGTGGGAAAATCAACAAGCAGAAGCTACAAACATGTTACACAGTCTCATTTAGCCAATATCTAGATTATATTTCTGTAGATTCATAGAGCAATTAAAAGCATAATGTTGCTGTCATATCTCTGAAACGATAACTTTCATAATAGTGTGCATGTGACATTCATTCATTCATTCATTCAGCTTCACTAACCACTTTATGGTCAGGGTCGGAGTAGATCTGGAGCCTATCCCAGGAATTTTTGCCGTGAGGCAGGACTATACCCTGGATGGAACGCCAGTGAATAGCATGGTGCCATTCACATACACTAGGAGCAATTTAGAATCCTCCCTGGATTCAATCCAAGCATGTGTTTGGGAGGTGGGAGGAAACCAGAGAACCCAGAAGAAACCCATGTGTACACAGTGAGATCTTGTGAAGCTCCACACAGATAGTAACACAAGCTCAGGACCGAACCGGGAGCCTTGGAGCTGTGAGACAGCAATTTTTTTTTTGTTTGTTTGTTTTATTCCTGCCCCTCCTAAAGGAATTCTGAACAATCCCATGTGCTCCTACAGTTATTTTTGCTTTCACCCACCTAAGGTATTTTCTGACAAACTCAGTTGGTTCAATTTAGTCACAATTTAGTCATTTAACCCACAGTGACCCTGATCAAGCACTGCACTGAACAAGCACCCAATACTCTCTCATGTTAATGAATTAAGTCTTTCTTTGCCCTGTGAGTACCAGATCTGACCACTCCAGTCAACAAGAAATGAAAAACCGCCCACTCTCACAAATTTTTCATTGGGTCCTGTGTCATCCCAGTCCTGATACACTTTTGTAAACAATTGAAAAAGCTTTGTTAAATTCTGTTCATTCGACTTGAACAGAAAACATATCAGATCCTGTAACAAATGGCAAAGATTGGACTTGGATTTTAAAATAAATTTATTTTTGGAACTGGAAATGTTTGTATACAAAGAGACATATCTTCTTGCTCTTTTGTTAGGATTAATTGTATTATATTCATACGTTATACTTTATTATATTTATTATATTTACAACATAAGTGATTTGTGAAAGAGTTTAGTGTTTCAGTTAAAAAAAAAAAAACATTTTAAAGTATATTTTAAAGAGCAATATCAGATCACATGGGTAACGGTATCAGCTGATAGTCAAAGTTTCAGTATCCCTATCAGTTCTGGATAATAAAACATATCACACAATGATATTGTGACAACTTTGGTTTTAACACATCATTTTACAAGCAGCACCACATCCTGGTTTTGATACATTTTTATTCCGAGTCATTTTCGAAGGATGTCTACTAGCCCGTTTATCGCAGAACATTCACCCAATTTAAAAAGCAGCTAGAGTAAAATTAACAGTAATGATACAGAGTAGTACAATGTCTAACGTTTCATATCAGTAATACTAATAAGACAGCAAGTCTAAATGCAAATCTCCAAACAAGGCACAACATCAGTTCAATTGAATATGCAGCCAATATTCTGTACAGGTTAATGAGAGAAGATTCACTTATGATGAGTTGTGCTTACAAAATGGCTCCCCAGTCCTTCCCTGACCACCATCTGACAGCCTGTTTATATGTGTGTGTGTGTGTGTGTGTGTGTGTGTGTGTGTGTGTGTGTGTGTGTGTGTGTGTGTGTGTGTGTGTGTTTTATGCCGCCTGGTCTGCAGTACTGGAGGGAATACTGACATCCTGCAGTTCTTCATTTGGATGGCTCTATTCTTACGACACTTTATTTACTGTCTGCCTGCACACACATATACAGTACATACACAAACCCTCTATGGAGTTGTATGTTCCTGGTTCACGGCTTCCTGGCTAGAGGGTCTGATAAGACTCTTGATAAAAAATTTTTTAGAAAATGTAAAAAAAGATTGTAATTCACCTAGGGTGAGTAGCAAGACTCCATCACTATCATTGTCAATCATGCTGTTTACCGCACCACGCACAAACATCACAGCATTAGTGACTGCTTTTAACAGAAAAGTAATCCTTTTGCTTTGAGGGACTTCACTTAACGTGTTTGACTGATGTAGCCTCTCGGTGCTTCCTGGTGGCTCTTGAAAGGCACTACTAAAACCCACCGTAGAAGCCATTTCATGTGCTGAATGCACCGGCTGGCTAAACAGCCCGTAATAGGTAGAGACATCAAAGACTTCCAATAATAAATGATGAAAAATTCAGCAAGATGGAGGAGAAAGCAAGGACAAATCAACGAGAGGTAGCACCAGCATCTCTTACTCCACCAGCTACTTTGATCTGCAATGGGAGCAAAGAGCACTTTGCACCAGTCGGGTAATTATCACTATCATGAAAATTTCATGCACTCTAAAGGGGAGACCAAGGTGGAACAACGCGAATGACTTTCAAAGCCCCTGCATTTCGCCAGCTTCCTATACATTGGGATTCACCTTTGGACACTTCCAGACTTTTGACAATACTCAATACTCCGTGTATGTGCATATGACTAAGAGAAGAAAAAACAGAGCAGAAGGAGGCTGTAAGCTTGGTGCGTTTGGGCTTTGAAAAAGAGCTGTGCTTCGTTTAGACTGCAGCACAATGATTGCTCAGCATGGAAGGCTGATAGGAATCAGCCAGCGCTGTGCAGACAGCTCCTTGCTGACGATCCGCACCACCACTTATTTCACGCTACATTAACAGACCAAAGGACCACTTTCATTTCCGACGCCCAGGCAAAACTGACAAGTAAAAGAAGAAGAAGAAGAAAAAAAAAAACAAAAACATTTACACTATTACCAGAAAGCATTTTTCTTTACTGACGTCAAATTGTTTTTGTTACCATCCGAACACACTGTGTGACGTCATTAAAAGCTCTTCACTTACTTATTAGATCTAAAAGCACAATGCGATTTATACAGTAGAACGGCTTCAGACATTTAGGTGGGTTTAAGCAGAACGTCTACATTCAGAACATTCAAAAGATCATCATCAGCAAGTCAGCAGACAAATGAATACATGTGATTGAATTAATTATGGGATGCCTCGAGTGTGTATTACCAGTGTGTCTGGTGACCACATCTCCCAACTAAATGAGCAACGGTATCTTAAGCAGACAGAATTATTTTTAAAAATGGAAAGCTGGGAACGCTTTAGCAATAAGGTCAATGTAATACTGTAATGTTCTTCTTGCGAAACTGTGTGTGAATGCCACGAGAGGGAACCATTAATGCCAATGAAAAAAAACGCTTTCTCAGTCGTTTAGTGCATTTTTAGTCTATTTCTTACTCTTTCTGCTTTGTTCTTAGCAATAAAATTTGTGAAAGTTCCACCTTATGAATTGAAATTCATTTGAAGTAAGAGGAAAAGGATATTGCAAGAGTACCAGAATCAGCAAAACTTCAGACTCAGCATCACAAATATACATCTTTGAGAGCTTGCAACAAAGAAACAGCAAATTATGTCAGGGTTATGGAAAAGCAAATACGGCTTAGAAAACTCAAACATTACCTCAGGTAAGTTGATCATAAATACTGTTAATTGTAGGGAACAATATTGATATTTTCAGGGGACACGGACTGCTTGTTCTCCACGTGCTTTTGGGGTTTCCTCCAGGTACTCCAGGGTACCGTGTCCTCCCCCAGTCCAAAGACATGCGTTGTCGGCTGATTGGCATCTCTAAATTGTCCACGGTGAGTATTAATGTGCCTTGCAATTGGTTGGCACCCCGTCCAGGGTGTCCCCCACTAAGGGGCCACGAGTTCTCTGGGGATAGGCTCACCCTCAACCCTGTGCAGGATAAGTGGTATGGAAGATGGATGGAATATGTTTTTCAATATTATTTCAATAGCTAGGTCTTGGTTACTTAAAGTCCATTTTTACTGGATAACTATAAATAATTCTACCACGGCGCTTCTCGAATGTGAAGATGTGGATTAATCTTCTATAACAGCAGCTCTGACTGTAGTTCTACTGTAATTCAAATGATTCAAAGGTTTATATCAATGCATACTTTCCAGGAACTTTCATAGCAAACACTCTACATAATCAAAATCTAATAATAAATGGATTAAAAATGGTCCAGAACATTAAATGTCACTATAAACGGTTAAAAAGCATTAAAATGTGAAATTGTTCATTAATAAATTGTAACTGTTGGCTAAATGACCTCCGAGGTTGGGGGTTCGATTTCCACCTCTGTCCTGTGTCCGTGGGGTCTGCATGTTCTCCCTGTGCTTCGGAGGTTTCCTCCGGGTACTCCAGTTTCCTCCCCCAGTCCAAAGACATGCAGTTGTAGACTGATTAGCATTTCCAAATTGTCTGTAGTGTGTGAATGTGTGTGCAATTGTGCCCTGTGATGGGTTGGCACTGTGTCCAGGGTGTCCCCTGCTTTCTGCCCTGAGTCCCCTGGAATAGGCTCCAGGCTCCCCGTGAAGGATAAGTGGTACGGAAAATGGATGGATGAATGGATTTTGTCGAACTGCTGTGGCATAAGTGAAAGAACACACCTAAAACAGATGTTTTATTCCTTACATAATACAAGTATCATTCACTCATCCTCTGTTTTGAGAATGCACTGGGAAAAGAAAGTCTGAACTATGGCAAGAAATCATACCAGAAGAGAAGGTCATCTCTAAATGAGCATACTTTCAGTGACCTGCTCTTCTTCAGAGAGCATTTGTCTCTTTTGCAGCGCGGCAGCGTTCAATTCTGAGCCGTAAATATCATATGAGACTCATAAAGAAATTTGCGTTGCCGCATGTTGCCTCATGTGGGTATTGATTCTGTGCTTCAAATCCTCCCACACAGATAAAGTTTGATCCTGCTAGGCCAGTTAATTTAATCTCTGTGTGATTCAATTGCTTATGAAGTACATCCCTATTTCCAAAGCCCTTTCCTGGGGATTGTGCCCAGCCACAAGTAGAGCCATTTTAAATGGCTAAGCTGATTGCGCTGTTTCTGTTGCTGCCACAGAACAATTAAGAATATGACATCACATTGTGGAACATGCTAATGGGCTTGGCCTGGGATATGAGATATGACTTATATTACCCTGCTGCCTTTGCTCTAGGCATTGTAACCCTGCTGGCTCGAACAGAGGGTCAGCTAGCCATCATCGACTTGGAGCCCAGCCAAGCTCCCACAGGTAAATAGTCATGGGCATACGAGCACATTAGAGTTAGCCCTGCCCTTTTCACAGCTGCATATGTGAGGCGATTCATCTTGCTGGAGGTAGAAAATTCATTTGCTGGAGGTGTTTGTTTTTTTTTTTCTCAATACGGTTGCAATGTTGTGTCAAAGTACTGGCAGGAGAGCTCAATTACAAACTTGGAGAAAAGCCAGAGAGCTGGATGCCTATGTATAGATTTGCGCTATGGCTTTTTGAAACACCCTCGTGTGTTGTGCCAAACTAAAGCCTGTGTATAACGCCTATACACACGGGCCAGCATGACTTTTTGTCTTAACTCTTAACTCTCACTTTTGTCTTAACTCTCTCTGCACAATCAGTTCAAGATTTCAAATTCCAAAATTTACGTATAACGGTTTCCTACGTTACCCAAAATGCCATTGAACTGCCTGCTGACAGTGGCGAGAATTGAAAGAGGGACACCCTGGATGGGGTGCCAACCCTTTGAGGAGCACAGTCGCACACACACTACGGACAATTTAGAGATGCCAATCAGGCTTCAACGCATGTCTTCGGACTGGGGGAGGAAACCGGAGTACCCGGAGCAAACCCCCGAAGCAAGGGGAGAGCATGCAAACTTCGCGCACACAGGGCGGAGGCGGGAATCGAACCCCCAACTGTGGAGACGCGAGGCAAACGGGACATTTCCTTTAAGCTGAAAGCTGAGTGTCGGAAATCCAGAGAGGAACGAAACTACTGGAGATCATTAACAGCAAGAGTCTATTTTGAAATTTGCCATTGTGCCTAATCACTTCTCAGTTATGCCCTCTGATGAAATGGAACAGTGTTTTTAAACAGCGCCATCTTTATCTTTGTAGGGTGAGTCATTAGGTATGGCTGGCTAGTGTACAGGGCTGTGATTTGGGGCCCTGCCACAATGAGCCAGAATGAGAAAGACACTTGAGCGATAATGGGGAAGAGGATCAAGCGCGCCTGTCTATGTCCGGGCAGGCTGCTAATTAGAAAAAGGCAATGAAGAACTACCGTAGTTAGATTGAAGAACGGCCGGGAACAGGCATTAATTGCACTTCTCCTTCTCTGACAAGTCGTGCACTCACACCCACACCCACCCACCCACCCACACACACACACACATAGCCTATGTCTTCCTTATCACTGGTTGACATGTTCTCATTCCAGCCAGAGGTTTGTTTCCCCTGCTGTGTTCTGCCAGATGTGTGTGGACTGATATAAATGACTAGCGAGAAAGACTGAAAGCAAGTTCTCAGGCACTGCACATGGCTTTATAACACACTGCCCTACTTTCCAATGGGTCACGCATTTCTTAAAGCGTCCAAAGCAAGCAAATATTCTTCACTTACACTCTGCTGCTGGGAATGATCTTGTAGCCGTCCCTGAACCACGTGACCTGCGGCTGGGGGAAAGAGCTGATGTCTGGTGAGTTTAAGATGGCCGCCCTTCCCTGGGTCACCGTCTTGCGCTGGTCAGCCTCCACAAAGTCTCCCATATCTGTAAAGAGACAGCCATTACCACAGGCCCTCTTTAAACCTGGTATTAACCTGTGTCTCGAGTGGTGGCTAGTGTCAAGTACAAAGTGTACAGTAAATGTGTGTCGAAGAAGCATGATGGTCCGTTCACTCAAACCACATTCAGAGCTAAACGCAACGAATCGTTCTTATAATTATTCTTTATGTATGACAAAATATGGAGGCTAACAAGACAATTTAAGCACCTTGATGAAACCATCTAGTGAAATGGCATGCCTTTGATACTGCTTCAGTAAAACATACTGTATGATGTTACTTTTTACTATTACATATGCAGCAATGCTCTTGATGTTGGACTGAATATTCAGGCATCAGACAATTACAGGAATTACAGGAAACGTTATTATACTGTTGAAAAACAAGTTATATTAAAGCGTTTGAGTACAGGCCATGTTCAGAAAGCACTTGAAACTCCTGTCTTTCGGACACGTTCTAGAAACCCAAACGTATGGGCAATTAACAAATAAAAGAATACAGTTATCACTATAAATAGACCAGTCATTTTTTAAAGAACGTTAGCTACAGGCTATTTATACAAATCGAGCAAAGAATGACAGCAAAAAATGACAGCATGTGGAAGTACTTTGATTATATTTATTTGAGTATATTCAGCTAGTATTTCCTATTATAAAGTTACAACAACACAAATATAAGATTATTAAACCTATTTTTGGTTTTACTTTTTTTTTCAAGCTTGAAATAGTCTTGTTCTATTGGCAGATAATTTTGCTAATTTTTTAGCATTTATTTCTAGAAAGAAGCAAAATTATCGAGCAAAAGTATTATCTTATAACAGGATATACTAGATACATTTGACAATATTCAAGATATTTTCACTTGATAAGATGTCTTTTTTGTGTGCAGTGAATGGGTTTCAATAAACGTAAGCATTCCCTGAAATGGTACTGCAAGAAAGGGTTAAAGCAAATGATATTAAGGCAAATGATAGCTGTGTGAAATGTGGTCAAGCTCATTAGAGCTACAAGTGATGTGTGAGGAAAATAGCCAAACACTGATATAAGTTCCATCTCTAGAGCACCTTTCCATTTGTGCTATTGGTAAATAAAGCACGTGAAATGTCGGCAAAAAAAAAATGCCAGCACAAAATGCCATGTAGTATGGTATTGGTAATATATGAATGTGTCAAATGTACAAAATCTAAGAAATTTAATAAGGAAATTGCTTAATACATACACTTATTCGTTTGAGTTTTCATATCTAGGGGTCTTGGGGCTGTTATTGAAGTAACATATTGCTTTTGGCAGATTTGACAACTGGTCATGAAATATGATCACAAATGGTCAGTGGAAGATGGAAGATGTTTTGAAATGGAAGATGTATTACTGGCACATGGTTACACCAGGTGTAAACAAATATCTGTCTCAGGTGTAATCAGGCTTTTCTTTCTAAGCACAGAGTACAGAAGAACTCACATGTACATGTACAGTTCCTACATACAGAGGAACCCAATCAAACAAAAGCACATATTCACGGAAGGCTGCAAGACAAAATTGGACTAGAGCAAAGAATGAGAGAGAGAAAAAAAAAAAAGCCTCCGAGCATTGTACCTTGAATCACAGGGAAAGGCAATGCATTTTGTTTAAAAGGTTTAAAACTGTTCATTTACTACATGCAAATGCAAATAATAGTAGTGGGGGAGACCGGGAGGCTTGCTGAGCCATGCTGAGATAATGGTACAGAAAGGATAAAACTATCTTTGAAAAAAAAACATATAAAGGAGTGATGTAAAACAGAAAAAACCCTATCAGTCTGAGAAAACTGATAGAAGCAGATGAATCGGTGTCAGCTCTCTACAGTCTGTAAGTGGTTTTAATAACTGTCCTGAGGGCATGAAAACTGACCTCTTTGTTTTGTGTTTTTGTTTTTTTCCATTCAGTGGTTAATTGTGAAGTCTTTCAGGGGCAGAATCAAGTATGTGAGCTTGGAAAACAGAAAAAAAAAAAGTGGTGCAGTGGGAGTAAGAGCCACTCCACTGATTGGTCATTAAGACTTACATGCCACTTGTATTTCAGCTCTTCTCTGTAGCAAAGCGCCCATTCGGTTTCTCACCACACACTGGTATACACCCATGTCTGAGCGCTGTATGGATGGTATAATGTACCTGCAAAAGAGAGATAGTAAGAAAGACCGTCCCAGCGAACAGAGCAGGTTATTACAATGTTTAGTAAATATTTCACAAGTTCTAAGAAGGTTAGACTGTATTATTCCAGAAGTAACATTTACTCTACTAATGGTGTCACGTATTCCCTCTCTCAGCATATGCCATGGTTCCCAGGTTTTGTTTATTATCAGCTTTTATTCCTGTCTCCACCCCTGTCCTGGGAAATGGTCTGTTACTGATTGTGCTCACCTGTTCGATGTCTGGTTCTTGATTAATTTGCTTTCTCATATCCACTGCACTGCAGAAAATGATATCAAGTGAAAATATCTTGAATATAGTCAAATGTATCTAGTGTTTCTAGTCATAAGATTACAATAAACCAAATATAAGATTATTAAACCTATTTCTAGGCATTTTTTATTCGTTTCAAGTGCGGAATAGTCTTTTTCTATTGGCAGATAACTTTTCAAAAAAAGTTTAAGCATTTATTTCTCAGAAAGAAGCTAAATTATCTGCCAATACAATAAGAGAATTAAAAAAAATTAAATAAGAAGAAAGAAAAAAAAAGAAGAAGAAGTAATAGGTTTAATAATCTTATATTTTGTTGATGGTAATCTTCTAATAGGAAATACTAAATAAATTCATATTTATTTTAAAATATTTTCCTTTGCTGGGATATCATTTTCTGTTGTGAAGAAGTTTCAATAAACTTAAGCACTCTGTTATACTAAAGCAAAAGATATTAACACAGGTATTAACACAGTCGCCACTGGCTTGCTCATTGGGGATAAATTTATCGATTTAAAATTTAGATGCAAAATTTATGTATCTCTGTAAAGCCGCTTTGTGACGATGTCTATTGTTAAAAGCGCTGTACAAATAAAATTGAATTGAATTGAATTGAATATTAAAGCAGATGATATTCTTGGGAACTCTGGTCAATGAAAACTTTCCTTCAACTTATAGTTGTTTAACAGAAATGTTTATAAATATTGTTAAACAGCTAGAAAAACTTATAATTGGATCCAAGAGTTTCTAAAATCATGCTGTTCTGAAAACGTTCTGCTAAAATAAAATTCTTAGCTTTTATTATATCCATCACCCCATGCCATTTTTTCCACCACCATGCCAATTTGATATTTGTCAGCATGTTAATACACTTAAATGAGATTTTGACTTTGAATACATTCTCACAAACAGGAGACCAAGGTTAAAAGGTTTACTTTTGGGGCTGGGGCCAGGCCTTTTTGCCAGCCTCTGCATTAGAGTGAGCAAATCATTAAAATGCCATTAGACTCTCCACGAATTCCACCTGGCTCTCGCCTGTGATGACGAATATCAGCTTCTGCCAAATGACCACTTCCCTTGATACCACTGCAAGTGGAAACAATGAATAGAAGCGTGTGCTTATTTCCAAATGCATGTCGCTCTTTTCGCAGATTCCTTCATGCCTTCAAAAATACCTCTGTGTGTTTGTGCTCCTCTAAGGGAATCTAGTCCTCCAGGGAGAGTGAACAGGAACGCCAGCACTGCTTAGAAAGTGCCATTCCAGTGGTGTTTAAGGAAGATAATTGGAAAAGCAATGCCGATTAGACCAAATGAAATCTATAGACAGCCAAATTACCTCTTTTCCATATGAATGTTTGGCTCTGGCATATAAAAAACAAATCAAGCAATGCAAATTAACATTGACATGAATCAAGTGCCTGCATGGCACTCCCAGGTAAACCATTTGAATGCGTCATTCAGCTGTAAAGAGCCAGTCAGCTCCAGCAGCACGCTTTTTTTTTTTTTTTTAAAGACAAAAGGAGTCCATCGTTCTTTTCTTGTCTAAGGAAGTGCTAAGTGCTACTGTGGTTCATCCTCTGACTATAGACAGAAAGTTAGAGATGACATTATTCTGGAGAAAAGAAACTCTGAGAAAAAGTATTGGATTTGAAAGTCTGAAAGTATGAATGATTCAATATATAATTGTATAAGCTCAAGTAATTAGCTGCATAAAAAGTTAATTAAATTTTCATTTTAATCCCCTCTGCATTCTTTTCCCCCCCTCAATCAGCGGATGTTAAATAGCTGACTGAAACATGACGCGTTCTGACACAGGCCACAAAGTATGGCTTTGGAAAAGGTGCATGAATAAGCTTATAATTATAATTTTAAATTATAAGCTTATAACTGAAACAATGTTTTACCGGTAATAACATGAATGATTAAAGAGATACCCTATATGGTCAAAAGTATGTGGACACCACATCATCACATCCATATGTGCTTCTTCCATAACTGTTGCAACAAAGTTGAAAGCACACAATTGTCTAGAATGTCTTTGGATACTGTAGCATTACATTCCCTTCACTGGTACTAAGAGGCCCAAACCTGTTCCAGCATGACAATGCCATTGTACACAAAGCAAGCTCCATGAAGACATGGTTTGAGGAGTTTGGAGTGGAGGAAATCGAGTGTCCTCCAAAGAACCCTGATCTCAACCCCACTGAACACTTTTGGGATGAACTGGAACACCGACTGCACTCCAGACCTCCTCACCTAACATCAGTGCCTGAACTCACTAATGCTCTTGTGGCTGAATGAACACAAATCCCCTCCAAAATCTAGTGGAAAACTTTCCCAGAAGAGTGTAGGTTATTTTAAAAGCAAAAGGGGGCTAAATCTGGAAGGGGATCTTCAACACTCATATATTGATGTGATGGTCAGGTGTCCAAAAATTTTTGGCCATGGAGTATATGAGAAACCAACCAGCCACAGTAGTGTAATTGTTGATCAAGCCAAACGTGT